>CM061550.1:101671293-102871293 GCA_030864225.1 Capsicum baccatum var. pendulum | reverse complement strand
CTGACAATGTCCGACGTTTGACGGAGGATTACTAGGGATTCATCATTGTCAAGGCTCTCTACCAGAAGTTTTATCAAAGACGGAGATTTAATCTTCCTAGACTTTATCACAGGTGGTGATTCTCCAATCTTAACTTCGACCTCTAGTGCTGGGGAATTTGAAATGTATTTCAATATATTAGTGGAAATTTTGAGGACCTCCTCAAAATTTCTGCCCCAGTTTAAAGTAGTCTGAGATGATATCATCTCGAGTGGATATGAAGTCTTTGTTGGTCTTCATTCTCTTCGTTGATCTTCTCTTGTGAATTTTCAAGATTCCTTCTCAAAAATTCTGCCCCAGTTTCCATTTCTTGGGGTTATATGACCGAGCCGTTGGGGCGCCTACGTATCCCGTTGAAGTAGGAATCAAGTCAAACGTAGTTCAAGACTATGCTAGGGATATATATAGAAAAATCTAATGGGTTGACCGAAGCCGACATAGGCCGCCTACGTATCCCTTTTGTTGGGAATTCAGGTCATTACGTAGTTCATACATAAAGAGAAATGATAAATTATCCTAAGGGGTTGACCGAAGCCGACATAGGCCACTTATGTATCCCTTTCTTGGTAATTCAGGTCAAACGTAGTTCGTACATAGAGGGAAAGGATTCTAGGCAGTTACATACTAGAAAACAACATTACTACGAACGCGATTACAAGTAAATTAACTAAAGAAACACAAAAACTAGAACGTCCTTCAAACATAATATCTCTTTACCATATCAGAATTGATTGGTTTGGTTCACTCTGTGCCATTCATCTCAGACAAAATCAGAGCTCCTCAAGATAGTACCTTGCGAACTATGTATGGCCCTTGCCAGTTTGGAGCGAACTTGCCCTTGTACTCTTCTTGGTAAGGGAATATTTGTTTGAGAACCAATTGCCCCACTTCAAATGTTCAAACTCTCACCTTCTTGTTAAAGGCATGAATTATCCTATGTTGATACAGCTGACCATGGCATACAACGCCCATTCTCTTTTCATCAATCAACATGAGTTGTTCATAGCGAGCACGAACCCATTCTTCATTACTTAGTCCGGTTTCTTAGATAATCCTTAGGGAAGGTATTTCAACTTCAGCAGGTATCACCACTTCATTTCCATAAACCAATAGATATGTGGTTGCCCCAGTGGAGGTACAAACTGTCGTGCGATACCCTAGCAAGGTGTAAGGTAACATCTAGTGCCATGATATATCATTTTTGACCATCTTTCTCAGGATCTTCTTAATATTCTTATTGGTAGCTTTCACGGATCCATTCATTTGAGGACAGTATGCAGTCAAGTTGCAATGCATGATTTTGAACTGATCATAAATTCCATTCATCAAGTGACTGTTCAAGTTGGCCCCATTATCCGTAATGATTGATTCTAGCACTCCGAATAGGCAAATCAGGTTATTCTTGACAAAATCTGCAACCACTTTCTAAGTGATGGCTCTGTATGAAGCAGCTTCAGCCCATTTAGTAAAGTAATCGATGGCAACAAAAATAAACCTATGCCCACTCGATACTGATAGTTCTTTCGGTCCGATAACATCCATACCCCAAGCTACGAAAGGCCAAGGGGAACTTATCGCATAAAGCTCATGTGGAGGCATGCGAATCAGGTCTCCGTGTATATGACATTTTTGACATTTCTGTACATACTTACTATAATTGTTTTCCATAGTTATCCAGGAGTAACCAGTTCTCAGGATCTTTCTGGAAAGGGTAAACCCATTTATATGGGGCCCACAAACTCCAGTGTGTACCTCTTTTATCAATTTATTGGCTTCCGCAACATCGACGCATCTTAGGAATCCCAAATCAGGAGTCCTCCTAAAAACAAATTCCCCACTTGGAAAATAGTTCTTTGCCAAACGCCAGATTGTCTTTTTTTGGTTGTTACTGGCCTTTTCAGGATATACTCCAGATTCTAAATACCTCTTAATGTCATAGTACCAAGGCTTTCCATCAGGCTCCTCTTCCACGTGCGCACAATACGCGGGTTGCTCCTTCAAGCTTATTTCCAAAGGATCAATGTAACTCTGATCTGGGTGCTGAATCATGGAAGATATGGTGGCCAAAGCGTCAACAAACTCATTTTGTATCCGTGGGATATGTCTAAAATCATTCATTTGAATCTTTCGCATAATTCTTGCACTAGCTCCACATAAGGAGTAATCTTGGAATTTTTTATCACCCATTCTCCTAGTACTTGGTGAATCAGCAAATCTGAATTTTCAATGACTAACAATTCACGAACACTCATATCAAGTGACAATTTGAGACCCAGGATGCAAGCCTCATATTCAGCCATGTTATTGGTGCATGGGAAACACAACTTAGCAGTTACCGAATAATGTTGGCCCGTCTTTGACACCAAAACTGCTCCGATTCCTGAACCTTTAAAGTTGACTGCCCCATAAAAGAATATCCTCCATCCGGGGTAAATCTCTGTAATATCTTCCCCTATGAATAAAATTTCCTCATCTGGGAAGTAAGTTCAAAGTGGCTCAAATTTACCATCAATCAAATTTTCTGCCAAATGATTCGCTAAGGCTTGCCCCTTGATTGCCCTTTAGGTTACGTACACAATGTCAAACTCACTCAGCAATATATGCCACTTAGCTATCTTCCTGTAGGCATGGCCTTCTGAAATATATACTTCAACGGATCTATTCTCGAGATGAGGTATGTTGTGTAGGACGACAGATAATGCCTCAACTTTTGTGCTGCCCAAGTCAAAGCACAACATGTCTTTTCTACAAGATTATAACGGGATTCATATGGTGTGAATTTTTTACGCAAGTAGTAAACGGCTTTTTCTTTCCTACTGATCTCATCATGTCACTCGAGGACACATCCGAAAGCATTTTATCAGACTGACAGATAAAGCAACAATGGTATTCCTTCTCTTGGCGGCACTAAAACCGACGGTGCAGACAGGTTTTCCTTGATACGG
This sequence comes from Capsicum baccatum var. pendulum, assembly GCA_030864225.1. Taxonomy (NCBI): domain Eukaryota; kingdom Viridiplantae; phylum Streptophyta; class Magnoliopsida; order Solanales; family Solanaceae; genus Capsicum; species Capsicum baccatum. Next base: position 102,868,309 of record CM061550.1, on the reverse strand, counting down.
TTAAAAGATCTCTGGCATTCTGCTTTCCACTTATTCAATGCATTTTTCTTCAACATCTTGAGAATTGGCTCGCATATGACTGTCGATTGAGCGATGAATCTGCTAATGTAATTCAAACGACCCATGAAACTCATGACTTTCTTCTTGGACCTCGGCGGTGGCAAGTCCTGAATTGTCTTGATTTTGGATGGGTCTAGCTTGATGCCTCTTCTGCTGACTATGAACCCCAGCAACTTCCCTGATGGCACACCAAAAGCACACTTAGCAGGATTTGACTTCAAACTGTACTTTCTTAATCTGTTGAAGAATTTCTCCAGATGAGTCAGATGATCCGAACTCTCATGGGATTTGATAATTACATCATCCACGTACACCTCAATCTCTTTATGAATCATATCATGAAAAATTATCGTCATAGCCCTCATATATGTTGCACCCACATTCTTGAAACCAAACGGCATTACCCTGTAATGATAAACACCCCAAGGCATAATAAAAGCCATTTTTTCTGCATCTTTCTCATCCATAAATATCTGATGATACCCGGCAAAACAATCAACGAATGACTGCATTTCATGCTTTGCACAGTTATCGATGAGGATATGAATGTTGGGCAATGGAAAATTATCTTTAGGACTGGCTCTATTCAAGTCTCTATAGTCAATACAAATTTGAATCTTGTCATCCTTCTTCGACATAGGGACGATGTTGGCCAACCACGTCGGATATTTTGTGACCTCCACAACTTTAGACTGAATTTGTTTTGTCACTTCTTCCTTGATCTTTAGACTTAAATCTGGCTTGAATTTCTGCATTTTTTGCTTGATTGGATCAAACTCCGGATTTATCGGCAACTTATGCGATACAATACTGGTGCTCAATCTCGGCATGTCATCATAGGACCAAGCAAACATGTCAATATATTCCCACAACAGGTGAATGAGCTCTCTCTTTGGTGCTTCCACCAGGTGGAAACTGACGCTTGTTTTTTTGATTTCATCATGATCTCCGAGGTTGACTATTTCAGTTTCCTCCAGGTTGGGTTTTTCCCAATTCTCAAACTCCTCCATATCTTCAACTAATTGTTCCTCATCACCGTCCTTCCAATCATCATCATTCCCTTCATTTTGTTTTATTAAACTTTGACATGACATGGCATTGGCAAATTTTAAGTTACTGTTACTGTAATGGACAAACAAACCAAGTTAAATGATAAGAAGATAATAACAAAATATATAACTTGGAGTGCTTTAGAAATAATAGAATTTTCTAAATAAATGAAGGCCTTTTCATTGAAATTTGAGAGATAATTGCAAAACCATAGCTCATAACTTGTGCAAATACAAGTCCATGCCATTTTGAAAGAAGTAAAATATGAAAAGAAAGTTTTGAGATATAAAAGGTGGATTGCGGGGCCTCCTCCGGATCATCACTGATTTTAAAAATGATTGGTAATGGCCCTTTCATCTACCATGATGGGAAAAGTGTTATAAGTGGAGTGGAGGTCCAGTTTTGCAAGGCCTCTCCTGGCGCAATCTACTTCACCCCGCTGGACTTTGGGAGATCTTCTGGTACAGCATTGCATCTCTCAAACAAATCTTCTATCCCATCCCTAAGACCATCATCATCTGACACCTCTCGTACAGGAAATAACTGGAACAAGAGTGGCAAGGGCCTAAACAGACTCTTCTCTGTCTCATCCTTAACCCTATCCTTCTTGGAAGGCTGATATCCTAACCCATACTTAGAGCCATTCTCTAGGATCAAAATAGGCTTGATAATTCCTTGTAGATCCTTACCCAAACCTCGACCAGGTTCAAACCTATTTCTTAACATCACTGTTACAATCATTTTGTAGACAGAAGGCATTAGTACTTTAGATGTTGAATCCCTGTCCACAGCATTTACAATTTCCACTGTATAGAAACTGCTACCTTTTGGAACATCTTCAATCACCAGCATATAACCATTGGGACTATCTACTCGACTTCTTTCTCCTTGGATGACTTTTTCATGATCCTCCCAAATGAAATTCAATAATTGATGAAGGGGTGACGAAACTGCCTTTGCACCATGTATCCATGGTCTTTCCAAGAGCAAGTTGTAGCTAGGATGGATATCCATAACATAAAACTTAGTTTTGAACTCAGTAGGTCCCATTTGGATGTACAAATCAATTTCTCCTATGGTATCTCTCTGCCCTCCATTGAATGCTCTCACAATTACGTGGCTTTGACGAATTTTCCCCAGATCATAGCCCATTTGAACAAACGTAAAGAGGGGGAAATATTCATACCAGATCCGTCATTTATTAATGCCTGATTAATCGCATAATCTTGGCAAATGACAGTGACATTCAGGGCTTTGTTGTGCATCGCTCCTTCAAACAGCAACTCTTTATCACTTAATAATATGCGATGATTCCCCATAATGTTTCCTATCGTCGCATCCAGGTTCTCAACACTCGTTCCTGCGGGAACATATGCTTCATCCAAAACCTTTGATAAAGCTTATCGGTGGTATTGTGAACTCATTAATAGTGCCAAAACAGAGATTTAGGTTGGTGTCTTCTCTAAATATTTCACAATTGAGTAATATTTTGGTTGCATATGCCTCCAAAATTCCTCAGCCTCTTCTTCAGTGATTGGCTTTTTCTGTGAATCCTTTTTGTTCGTCAATTCCTCAGGGATATAGCATCGTCCTGACCGCGTCATCCCTTGGGTAGCAGCGGTCTGTACAATGAATTTCTTCCTTGATGGGGGAGAGTGCACCCGACTTGGAGCCGTCATAACTATAAACGGAGCTCTCTCGTTGATACTTACGGCAGCCACAACCCTCTCTATTTTTCCTACCTCTTCTGTCCTTTTGGGTTTTTAAGAGTTCACCTTAGTAATGATCTTGCCAGATGCCCATTCACCCTCGATTTTAATCATATTAACTATAGGTCCCCCATGATTGGGCAATGGATTACTGTTAACATTTGGTGTAGGTGCCTGAAGCGTGATGACCTTCTGATCGATTAAATCTTGGATTCTATGTTTCAGGTAGATACAATCCTCAGTACTGTGCCCCACTGCTCCTGAATGATAGGCACAATTTTGACTTGCATTAAAAATCGAGAGTTGGGATTGACAGGCCTTGGCTGTATTGGTTGCAAATGACCAACATTCTTTAATCTTTCAAACATTTGGGTGCGACTTTTAGCTAATGGGGTGAAGTTTCGGTGAGGTTTTTTTTTGTGGTTTGGACGTAGGGGCTTATAATGGCTTTTATTTGTAGGAGGAGGTATTTGGTGATAATTTAGAGGAACTTGGGAATTTATTTGGTTATTTAGAGGAGTCGATTAGAAATGAGATTGATAATTGGGATGTGTAACTGGGTATTGGGGAAAGATATTTGGCTGTGGAGCTTGGTATGAGGATTGGAGGTTTGGGAGTGAAGCTTGGTATTGGGAGAAGATATTTGGCTGTGGAGCTTGGTATTGGGGATGGGAATAGAATACATGTCGAAGGCTTGGTGATGGCAGAGAAGAGAAAACATTCCTAGAGTTGAACCTCTTTTTTATTTTCACAAAGAAAATCAGCAGAAATCACACCTACATCTTCCTTTTTCTTCTTTGAGAACATGACAGTCCCAGACGACGTCGGGGTTTTGGAAATTTTCCCTGTAAGAATGCCTTCTTCTAATGATTCTCCTATTTTTACCAAGTTCACAAAAGTTGCCCTGATAGCGGACACCATCCTGGTATAATATTCTCCTTCTTGAGTGTGAGAGAATAGGGATACTATTTCTTCCTCAGCCATGGAGGGTTGCACTCTGGCAGCTTCTTTCCTCCAACGAAAAGCATAGTCTCAAAAGCTCTCATCATTCCGCTGTTTGATCCGATCTAGTGAATATCGATCAGGGACTATTTCAATGTTGAATGCGAACCTGTCAAGGAAACCCTTGGCCAATGCTTTCTAACTAATCCATCTTTTCGGCTCCTGAGACATGAACCATTTTAAGGCTTTGTCGCTTAAACTTCGACTGAATAGGCGCATCAACAACGCCTCATTTTTTCATATCCCTACCAGTTGCTTACAGTACCTTCTCAGATGGGCCATTGGGTTTTCGGTACTATCAAATATTTCAAACTTAGGAACTTTGTACCCATCTGGTAGGTCTACTCCCAGGTGAACACATAAGTCGTCATACCCCAAACCGTCGTAGTCCCTGGCTCCATGAGCCTCTTTGATCATCCTGATCTCTTCCTTCATAACTAGTAAATTTCTTTCATGCTCGGTCCTTCACTCTCTCTCCTTCTTCTCGTAATGGTCTATCTCAAGATTAGGAAGGGGTTCATAGATGTCAGGGGATATGATGGCCTGAGGGGGATTTGGAAAAGGAATTTGGTTGGTAAGTGGGGAGGACGTTTTGGAAGTGGGAAAGATTTTGTGGACTTTGTGAGTAGTTTGGCAGAATCTGAGAGGGTTTTTGCATATTTGGAAATGAATTTGGGGGATTCGAAGGTAGGTTTAACATATTTTGAGGGTTTGAGAGCGAATCTTATGGATTTGGGAATGCATTTTGTTGATTTAAAAATGTGTTTTGAGGATTTGGGTATGGATTCGGAGATGGGTTCTGTGGGATTAGAGGTGGATTTTATGAATGGTAGGCGTCTGGGTTATTTTCACGATTGGTATTTTGGATAAATGGGGGAGCAGAGATGGACGATACATTATTTGGCTGATCCCCAAGAGTAGGGGTGCTGAGGGGAGGAATTTGGAGTGAAGTCCCATGTTCTCCCAGAGCGGTGGCATTGACAGTGATGGCTAAGTTAGCCAAATCCTGAGTGCGATTTATTTCTTTCTGAATCATTTCTTACTTTCTTGCAAGTTCTGCAATCATCTCATTCTGTTCCGCTATCACATTGTCCCGGATAGTCAGTGCATTTTCTTTGTCATTTCCTATCATTTTTGAATGATGATCAGAAGATGGGATTTTGTGCGCTTTCAATCGGGTGAAGTAGGGATGTTCTGCCAGCTTATATCAACACGGAGTAATTTCTATTATCTGTAAAGTAAAACAACTCAAAGGCAGATGTGTTAGTTTCCGCATGTGATAAGTAATGCAAAATATTTGACAGGAAATAACCACATAGAGTTGTTTGAGTCATAGCCAAATTCATCCATAGGACATAGTGGATAAACTTGCCTTTGATCCAAACAAATGCACATAAGCATATAAAACAGTTATATCATACAAAAACATTATAATAACGCGTATCCTAGTTGGGGTGACACTTTTTGAGCCAAGGGTTCAGGCTTAACGACTTTTGAAGAAAATATATGCTTCCTCGAAGTCAATCCATTAACCCCCAACTTATATAGACACAAAAAAGGGTATAAATTCCTACAAAAGATAACAAAAAAGGGATATAATCTTTAGGGGAAAAGGAAAATAACATGAAAGAAGATAAGTTCCCGTGCAGGGGAAATAGAAAAACTAGCTACTGGAGGCTTCTTCGTCTGCCTTTGCTTTCTTTTCCTTGTTTACCTCCTATGCTATTTGATACCTATTGATGATAATATGACTCCCACATATTGTGCCTTGCTGTCATAAGTCATTTTTCCTATACTATCGAGTTGAAAGGCCATGCTATCATCCAAATTGTTTAAACACTGCCTAGCATCATCAGCCTCTTTCCTAGCTCTTTTCAGTTCTTCCCTCAACATATGTATTGTTAAAGCGTCCTCTATGTGTACCTGCCGGTGCGTGATTTCACTTTTTTGGAACTCATCTTGTAGCCTGTGGAGCCGAACTTGATGCTTGGATTCTACATCCACAACCCGAGTGGGCATATTTGGTCCCGGAATCAATGCTCCGACGAGGCTCTTTTTCAACCACTCCTTGTAAGTGTCGCTGACTTTAGGTTCATGCTCTATACGAAAAGTCACTTCCATCCACCTTGTTATTCTCCATCCATTTATCATGCCGTCATTGAGCGTAGACTCACTTTTGTCGTATTCGGTGAAAAACCTAAGCATGGAATCTATTTATGGTGCCTCCTGCTTGATCTCGAATTGCCTAAGAACTCTTCTAGGATTGTAGGGATGGGTCCCTCTAAGACCGGGAAGCACTAGGAAAGGCCACTTGCCTCCTCGAATGGTGTATTTCCCTGAGCGAAAAGAGTTAATGGACCATTACACATAGTCATCTCTTAATTCCCCAAAAGTCTTAAACCAAAATTCGTGAGATGCTTCCCCTTTGAACTTGTGTAGAAACAACCACATGTCGTGTAAATCCAACATATCCACCCTTGTTTTATGATCAAGTTGTACCGTTCTTGAATTCTTTACCAAATGCTTCATCATCCACCATTGTAATATGAGGTTGCAACCTTGAAAGAAATGATTTTCGACTTGACACCTTCCCAAGGCTCGATATATGTCGGCGACAATCATGGGAGATAAATTGTGGGATACCTTGTTAGAATTGTAATCTACTCCAAAGAAAAGTGCATGATCCACCGTAACAACCCTTGGATGAATTGTGCTATTTTCCCCCTGTGGGAACGCCATGGTTCCGAGTAGACCTACCGCAAATGCAAAGGCTCTCATCTCCTTCCATTTTTCTTCGGACATAAATTTATGTCCAAATTTATGGAAGGCATTGAATCTTCCAAACCAATGATACAACTCCTAAAAAGTGATATTTTCTCCATCACGTTCCCCTAGCCAGGTGTCGTCATCAGTTAAAAACTCCTCTTTGATTGTTTGACGGTCCCACACCGCAGGAACTAAAATATTTTTATCAGGTTTTTCCTTTCTCTTGAAACACATTTCAATACTCTCATAGCAAATTAACACTTCTTCGATAGTAGGAGTCAATTCCACATCCCCGAAGCGAAACACCATATTCTGATCATCCCAAAAAATGGCAAGCACGTGGATCATTTCGGGCCAAGCATCCATTTCGATCAATGAAAGAAGGTATCCGATATGTGTTCTAACAATTTTTCTCTCTTCTACGCTCATATAGTCCCACCATAGTTTCAGGTAATCATCGATTTTAGTAACCATCTTAAACTTCTCGTGGGAATGAAATTGAGCCATACCTACACGAAAGCAAACAAAGATAAGCCTTCCCCCGTCCCCCAAAGGGTAATGGATTGAATTAGACAAACATATATTTCTTCAACACATAAATATGATTCTTCTATAATTGACTCGGGGTCAATAGATGCAGGACAGGTTTTCTAATGGGCCCAGTACCCCTCTCGGGTATTGGGTTATCCTAGGCTCATGCCTGAAACAGTGTTTTGGTTTTGCTCTATCCTAGGTATCTAGAGTGGGTTTGAACACTGGTTCTCAAGTGGACAACTTGAGTTTGAAAATACAAACAACCATCAGACGACTCACGTGATAATAAACTGTTTGTATTTCCAACACATTTTTGGAATTGATTAATAGGGAACAGGATACCTACGAAACCCTAAAACAGTTTAAATAATGTAGGAATATGCCATGAAATGCGATAATTAAACTCTATAGAATCGAAACACATAAACATATAAACAGTTAATCAAAAGACGAAATCAAACATTTGGTTAGAACCTAGTTAGAGATCCCCAGTAGAGTCGCTTTTTCTGTTTTGCAGAAATTTTGACTTTTGAAAGAGAGTCACCACTTAATTTTGAAAAGAAATTAAGAAACCTTTAGAGAGTTACTTAATACTATTCAAAACAGGAAAATCGTTTTAAGTTAAGAGATTCTGAGTAAGAGGTTCCTATTAACGTTTTAGGAAGGTGTTAGGCACCTAAACGTCCACTAACTTGCGGTTATTCGACTTGTTTGAAAATGTCTTTTGATAAACCTTAAAAAAGTTGATTTTTGAAAAGAAAAGCGATTTTAGGAATATTTTGGTGTTTATGCAAAACCAATTTTTAGCGACTTGACTAAGGATTTAACTAGGTTCGCAAAAACACATAAGGCAAACAAACATAAAGAAAACCAATTTTATCTTGACTGGTAAATTAGACCAATTTTGGGAAAGCTACACCAAAAGGTAGAACGATGAAGCTAGAAATGGCATGATTATGATTATGAATTCGATCGAACCCTAGTTTATGAGTCGCCTACATATCCCAAATTTCATGAGAATCAGGTCGATGTAGTTTAAAAGCTATGTTATGCAAAAATTTTGAGAGGATCTTAAAATTTTGTCCCAGTTTCAGATTTATGATGGCACTGAAATATAAAAATAGATTTTTGAAAAGGCTTAGAGTAACGTTGGAACTTATGAAAATTGAGTCGAGTCGAGCTCTAAATTGTCGACGTTGCTAGGGATACTTGACATTCCGATAGCTTGCCCTAGTACACTGCTAAGAGATGGTTTTACGTTATGCTATATCTCCTTTTTCTACATAAAAGTTTTGATTTTTGCCAAGTTTTGATAGAAAATTTAGCAAATAAAGTAAAACATGAAAATATGTAAATAAAATTCTTACAAAAAGATCACAGGACAAATGCATCCATGCGATTAGTCAAACGTGCGGTATTTTTAGAAGTAACAACATCAAATGGTATGCTTGTAAAATTCATCAACCAAGTAGAAATATTCGCAAAATCAGTGCTTAATAACAAACAAATGAATACCTGAGCTTGATTTTCTCATGAAATCAAAAGATAGCATGCATTGCTTAATTAAAAAATAAATAAATAATTAAGGCATTGTTGGATGTTCGATTAGATGCAAGTACGCATAAATATTCAACTAAAAGCGTACATGCATAAAATTTCTTATTACAGGTAGACTATTCCAACATGTCCTATTTTAGGGTGGACAAACCCCAAAATATCCTATTTTAGGGTGGATGAACCCAACATGTCCTATTTTAGGGTGAACAAACCCCAAATGATAATTTGTCCTATTTTAGGGTAGATGAACCCAATGTGTGCTCAAATTATACGCTTGGAAAATTCATCAGACTGAAAAGCAGTGCTCAATAAAAGACAAAAGAGTAACTAAACTTAATTTTTCAAGAAATTCAACAGACAGTGCATATCTAACTAAAATAAGTAAATGATAAATGCATTGCAAAATGTTCAATCAAAGGCAAGCAAATATAAATATTCAGTTGAAGGCAAACATGTATAATGTCTTATTAGAGGTCAGACTAACCCAGTTATGTTCTATTTTTAGAGTGGACTAACCTAATGATAATGTTTAAATTACACTCTCGAATGGGTGTAAGCGATCGTTGTCAATACAATAACCCAACTTAGGTTGAGGTCGAATACACAAGGAGTGAAAGCATGGAATTTAAAACTCAAGAGTGTGGATAGTCTACTAAAAGGTGACCCATAATGTGAATGAAACAAGCATAAATATAAAATGGGGGAATTAGTTTGAATGTGTTTATAATGTCAACTATTTCAATTTTAGAGCACTATCTTAACGTTGAAAAATGCTAAGAGTGAATTCAATTGGGAATAGGCCTTGGGGTTATGCAATTTTAAGTGTGGATTCATGCATGAGTACTTGACATCAAATTCATGGGTAGGCTAGATGTCAATGTATTGATGGTAACCTTGCAATTATGACATCAGATTTCATAAATGGGTTCTTTCAAACACCTACAAGTGTGACAATTTTGCACATCTATTGCCTCAATTGCCATCCTTATGTCTAAGAGATTTCATTAAATGAAATAATTTAAGTTATTGGTTGCATTTATTCCTCACCCATATCCCCTCTTTCAACGATGACATGAGCTCAAGGGTGGTTGGAGTTTGCAACCCCCAACTCTTAATTAAATCACGGAATAAATGCAACATCCACCACAAATAACTAATTAGGAGAATAAATATCTAACACCCATGCACTACCACAACCCAAGCAAACATAACCCCAAGATTTAGAATTAGCTACTCATAGATAAAAGGGTAGAAATATACCAAAGTTATCATTGACTTCATCCATGAGAAATAAAGAGAATGTAGTTTCAATAAATCTATAATAAAGAATTACTAATTCTTCTTTTTGGGAATCACTCACACATAGTTTTCACTTAAGACTAGTATAATATTCTTCTAAGATGAAAAGATAGGTCATAAGATGAAAAGATAGAAGCTAGGTCTTGGAAAATGAGATAGAAACCTTTCTTTAAGCCCCACTTGCACATTTTACAAAATTGCCACCTTGCTCTTGATCTGCTTGAGCAAATCCGAAGCAGATGGAGAGCAGATGGAGAGCAGATGGAAAGCAGCTCCAAAGTAGATTCAAGGCAGATGTAAAATAGATGGCACCTTTCCTTCACATTCGGCCTCTCGTTGGCTTGAATGACTTGCTCATCTTTGTTTTTAACTTTTACCTACAAAAATGAGCATTAAGTAAGATATTACCATCAAATCAATGAAAAAACATGATAATTTAGGCCTAAAAGGTACTAGCAAGTCATCAAATTGATGACTTATCAACCCCCAAACTTTAACTATTACTTGTCCTCAAACAACCAAGAATAATTCAATGAGATAGGGTATTTAACTCAAATTCACTCAAAAGAAGGTTATACTAAAGGAATAAGCTAACAAAGCTCTACAAACACTTTCCAAGTATGTTATGGCAACAAGTAAACCAAAAATTTTCAATAAGTACATATTTATGTAGCAAAGATGCAAGTTTGTATCAAATGAACTTTCCAAATCACAAAGCTTCTTAAGATAAGATACAAAATCTTCAAAGATTATCTCAATCTTAACAATGCAACTTACTTCACTCATTTACCCAAAATGATAGTAAAACTTCACACTCTACCCAAAAGTACCAATGTCGCTCACATACAAAAATTATCTCCACACATCAAAGATATTTCACTTCATAAAGGATCTCAAATAAAGAAAGAATTCACACTCACTCTCGCAAAGAAATTCAAGTACATTGAATAGAATCATAGGCTTACCCTTTGTATTTTTTGCCACTAATGTAGACTTACTTAGTTTGGAATCACCAAGGTCTTGTGGGTCAAGATGAAGGTTTAAGGTGTGGGAAGGAATATATATGGATCAAGTGATTAAAAGACCTCCTTCGGTACAATCACTCAATCCTTTCTACCCCCCAAATTTTCAAACTACCCATCTTATTCGTCTTCAAATTATTTCCCACATTTTCCTAACTTTTTGTTTAATATTTACCAAACAAGTCAAATCCACCATTTTCTTTCTTCACTTCTTTGACCTTTTTCAAGAGATTTTCTACCTATAATCCCTTCTTATCCCCTCACTCATCCAATATTTTTTCAAGTTCTATGGGCTAGGCTATTTAACTTTATCATCAAGCACATATCTTGTCTTTTAAGCACATGTGTTGACAACCTTATATACACTTTTTTTGTCTTTTCTTTGATCATAGTCTCCCAAATAAACAACCCCCCAAACTTAGGCTTTTGCCTATAATCCATTATTTAGAATATTGCAATGTATCAAAGAATGTTAAGAGAACAAAGAGAGATTTTCAAAAGGGTTTAGGTGTTTTAGCATGGTTATCATTACAATAAGAAAGAAAGACGGGTAAAGAGGCTCAAATGAGTTAACTAGGAAACAATGTTAAGGTGGGAATTTGGCTATGTGACTGGTCAAAAAGGGCCTTGGGTCATCATCCAAACCAAGATTGCCTATAATTTTGCTTTGAATACACTCGGGGCAAGTTCTAGACTACACATATGTACAAGAATTATTCAAAAATCTCATCACACATAGTATCGTACTCATAGGGTAAAAAAATAGTCTCCCAGTCAATTTGAGCTTCATAAGTTACTTCGAGTCAAAGACTCATCATTGTAAAGAGAGAGAGCCAAAAATTGAGTTTAATGGTCTCACTCAAAAGAAAGCTCAAAACATCCTTGATCTTGCAACTATATTTTCATTTTTTCTCAAATACATTTCATTCGCTGCCAATTATATTTTGAAAGTATTTTTGATTTTTTGCTTCTTCCTAGCTAACCAAAATGACTAGATACTTCATCTAACGATTTCGCCTTCTCATCCATCATGGGTGAATTATCACTCGGTTTGACAAAGAAACTAAACTAAAATAAAAACAAAAGATCAAAAGAAAGAGAAAACAAAATTTTGCTCCTTAGAAAAGAATCAAGTTTCAAAAAAACCCTTGGAGTTTATTGGATATGTATATACAAAGGTGATAAGAGCAATGCACACAATCGGATCTCACATTTATATTAAGCGCATGACATAAATTCAACAACAAAAAGACAATATTTAACATCATTATCAAAATTTACGACAAGGGCTAATCTAAAGCAATGTCAATAGTAATAATAAAAAAACAAAAAAATCCCCACAAGGGCTAAAGTAAATAAACATGACAAAAATGTAGAGTGTACACATAAATATCAAAGTAATAACATAGAGTATGTCCATCCAATCTGTCCAACCAAATGTCATAAAGTGAAACAGTAGGTACCGACCATCAAACGAATCATAAAAGTGCCCCACCCCCTACTAAAGACATTGCGTTATCTCTAATGCGAAAGTAAAAGAGAGTAGAGACTCCCTGTGGCACACTAGGTACTCGGATCCCTGTCGGTGAATGATTGCACTGTCTTCATAGAAACCTCATTAGACTGGGATCCTCTCATCGAGTATGCTATGAAGGGTGACTCATTATTATGTTGAGTGCTAAAACTATCCCTAACCATCCTGCATGGTCATCATCCCTGGATAATTGCAAGGTGAGCTCAACCTGTCGGGCCTTAGGTAGCCCCTCAATAAGATCAACCTCAGCCTCATCATCAATGTCCTCATGACCCTCTTCAAATAAATCATCAAACAGACGCACTGGACTGGAAGTCTTTGAGGGAAAATCAATCTCCACCTTATCAAGATCAAAGGAGGGTTGTCCGGAGTGAAACTCCTACCATAAATTATCAAGGTCTGCCCCTAGAGATGCCACCCCCTCACAATCTCCTCTTGCCTCAAGTGTGGCCACTCTCTGCTCTAACTTTACTATGTGGGCATGTAGAGGTGCTATAGCTTCCTGAATAAACTGGGGAATGTCTACCACCAATCGGGTAAGAGTAGCATTGTTTGCCAAAGTGATGAAAGCAACCTTGGAAAACTTCACCATAGAAGACCGTACCGATTATGTGGGTTGAGGTGGTGGTGCGGTTCTTGATAATAGAAGAGTATCGGTAGAATTATGATGAGTCTCAGCATCAAGTGTAGAATTCGGAGGGATCTCCATCCCCTCTAAGTTCGGCAATTCTTCCGCTCCTGAGTCAACCAAAACCAAAGCTTTTCTCTTTATGTCCGTAGGGTTATCCTCATCCTTGTAATGTGTGATGTCAATGACTCTAGTGCATATAACCCGTCTATCAATCTTACAGAATAGAAGGACTTTAAACTTAAGATAAAGCATAGATATGAGTGTCGAAAAGGGCAATAAAGTGCTCGATTGCTTTGACCTTAACTTTATCATCTCCACTATCAACTCTCCCGGATTGATAGTAATTTTATCCATGATACATTCGACAATGATAGCCCTATCAATCGTGACATCTTGGTGATTTCTTGAGGGGAGTAGACGGTTATCCACAAATCCAAGCCAATATTTGGCTTGAACCAAATGATTTCTCGTCTTGATTTGACCTACACCATTAGCCCATGGAGGAAGGCCCTTAGCAATCACCCTAGCAAGCCACGTAAAACTTTGACGTCTTCTAAATATCATCTTCTTGCACTTCACCGCAGAATCTAAGCCACAAGCAAAATAAAGCTCATTGATCTCTGAGGCCATGCAAGGGACTTCCACTCCTCAAACTAGTACTCTCTCGAGTCATGATTGTTCATTAATTAGCATTTTATAATTTTATTTATTGTGCCGATCAACGTAGGATGCATAGAATTTCAGGGAAATGGGTATCAACTCCCTTCATGCTAAAAACCTTCTCAGGATTAAATCCCCGAGTAGTTACCCAATCATCATATAACTCCTTCATACCTTCTACACTAAACCGAATTTTATTCTCTTCCTTTCTAAACTCCTGTGTATGATCAATGGTAGCTTGGACATTAGGACTTTCAAAATATCTTTGGAGAATGATTCTTTTCACCTTGCGAAAGTAGCTTTTTCTTTGCCTTTATCTGGGGTATTACCCTTTCTAGCGTCTCGTGGCAAGTTTTTACTTGGAGACATACCTATAAGAAAGAAACAAAACAAAACCAAAACAAAAGAGAAAAGGTAAAATATGTTTTTGGAATTTTGTATGTTAAGAAAGAAAATTAAAGATAAGAAAAGAAAAATTTTGTTTGATAGATGCAAGGTAACTTCATCATTAGAGCACATGAGTTTCATTTAGTACAACACTTAATCATTTGGGCACTAAATTGTCTCACATTCTTCACATTTCACAAAAATAGCTCATAGGACATCCATAACCTCAAATGGAAACAAAAATGACCAATACCCTTAAGAATAATGTCGTCCAATCTATCATAGGTCAAGTCAAGCATTCATGTCTCCCGGTTAGGCATAGTGACCAACAAGAACCATAGATGCCATATTTCTCAACAAACTCCCTCAACTAATGAATTCCAAATATTTCATTTTTAGGATCAAGTGGACTCAAAATTATGCATAAAAAATGACCACATTATGCCCTAAGGAAAATCATATTGTCCATTACAATCATACAAGACATTTTGCTCTTATTGTCATTTCAACAAACACATGGTGGACATGCCAACTAAGAATTTAGAGAAAGAGAATAAAAGCACAAGAGAGCAAGCTCATCTTACCAAATCATTTCCAAAAACATTTAAAGAGCTCATATTATCATACTTGAACCACCCACCACACAAAATAAGCAAGAAAGATTTAATGGGCATTTTATCAAACACATGGAGTACTAGTTTCATTTAAGAGAGTATCATTATTCAAACAAGTGAAACAAGACACCAATGAATATATAAGGACTTCAACAAGTAAAAATCATTTCAATAAACTAACACAAACAAAATTCAAGTGATCAATCATCATGAGATATGAAGCACAATGTCCATTTTTAAAAGAATTTAAAAGTGAAAAGAGCATACCTTTTTTGATGAAGGAGAAGGGGAAAATTGAAGCACAAGTCCAAAAGAATTATCTTAATTCTTGTCAGCTCAATTATTGTTAAAGGAAGTGAGAATGTTGAGTGTGAGAGAAAAGAACCGTTGGAATGGAGTTACAATGAGAAAAGTTTAAGTTTGGATAGCTTTTGGCGCGCTTTAAGTATTTAAAAAGATTTTGGGCTGACTGGGTAGGTTCAGCCCAACAAGATCGGACCCGTATTGAAACATCACAACATTTAAAATTCAACCTTCATCCCATATGCTTTACACCTACGGTTGACGTCTTAAGTAGTTCCAGCGCATATCGGGACAGAATACAACGGCTTTACCTGCATCCGACATTGTAACACCGCGTATTTCCCTAGCATAATATAAGTCCCAATACATGAGTATTCATGTATAAAATTTTGAAACACTCTTTATTTTTTTACAGTTTATAGCCTTCCATTGAGTAGGAAATTTAGTTAGTTTCCAACGATATAAAATTCACCTAAATCCGATAATCGGGTAAGAAGTTATGGCGATTTTAAATTTTAGTCATTAAACACCATCATTTTAACCTGTAGCGCATCGCGGAGTAGGCCAATCTCCTATTTGGCAAATTGCAGTGCGGGTCCGTGATCCTAGCGCATCGCGCCATAGGCCAACTTGACATTTATCCATTTCTAGTGTCAAAGCGTGATACCACCATATCGCGGTGAACTTCCAGGTCCCAATCAGTAAAGGACCATGATTTTCCCACATCGGGTCATAGAACAGTTTCCAGTTGTTTGATTCCAGTGACACAGCATGATAGCACCGCGTCGCGCCAGCCCAGAAAATTAAGATTTTTAGTCAGTTCCTAGTTTTAATTCCAAGGGCTTTTACGTACCTTTCCCTTATCCCAGTCAGCCCCAAACACAAAATTAAGTCCCTAATAACCTAATTGGGCATTATTCTAATCAATTTTTCCCCAAAATCAAGAAGAACATTCTCTCAAGTAGAAAAACCCTAACCTTCAATCATCAAGGTCAAACCTCAAGAACTCTCCATCAATCCTTTCAAATTCTTCATCCCAAGTATGTTAGATGTTCATCCATGGACCCCTTCATCCATGGAGTCCAAGCAACCCTTTTAAATTATAAAATTATGATATTTTCAAGTTATTATGTTTTAAATTGTGATTTCACCCATGAATCTCCATGAACTATGATTCTATACCATGTTACCATGAAATTATTGTTAATATTTAATCCTCCATGTTTTAATGTTGTTATTTAATGAACAAGACCATGATTTAACTCTATTATGTCGGATTTATGTTATTTCTACTTGTTTTACAACATTCCTATGATTGTTTTAAACCTTGAACTACAAGTGTTTGATAAAATGGATACAAGAGTGATTGATTTAATAAAAGTCTTCATGTTTTGTCCCCCAAGCTTTAGTGTCATTTTACTATTGTTATTTTGAGTCCTGGGGGTATTGAATACCTAAAATCCGTAGTTGTTTATTTAAGTCTAGTCTCAGTACATTACAGAATAACTTTAGATTATACTATGAGCATTTTTAGAATAGTCACGTATCAGTCAGTTAAACTCAGAATAGTATAGTATTTCAGTGTCTTTCAGTTGGAAGTATGATTTAGCACCGAGTGAGTGTAGGGATGATGGCTTCCATGTCAGATAGGTAGAGTTATTAGTAGCAGTCCTTATACTCTAGAACTAAGTATTCAGCATAGGATATAAGTAGTCACACATCAGATTAGGCTTGACTATGTCCCAAGGGTCAGTCGTCAGTTCAGGCTTAATACCCTTAGTTCTTTGGACATTATATCAATTTAGTGGATCCATACAACCATTATTAGTACCAGTGGAACGGTATTAACAGCTTTCCAACTGAGGTTACAGGTTGGACCCCAATTACCTCAAATTGGGGAATGTCGGTTAGATAGTACCTCTCGCAGTCTCAGATATAGTCTCAGTTATAGTCTCAGCTTAGTTATTCAGTCTTAGTGTTGTTTGACCAAAGAATACAGATATTAGTATTTTTTTAGTATTTTAGCTTATAGATTTTACTCAGTTTATGTTATATGCTTGGTCATGCATCCTCAGTATTTACAGATTTTCATTTATTTTTAGTATTTACAAATTCCATGCTCTTTATTCAGTACTCCATACTTTACATGCATACCCAATTAACTATTATTATTCCTATTCATGAGACCATGAATATCATCCTACCTCATTTAGCATACCAGTATATTCAAAGTACTAATCGCATACCTTTTTTTGCGCTATGATGTATCATATCATAGGTGTTGACGCTCAGTTCTCGGATCACACTTAGTCCCCCAGATCATCGGTAGTTCAGTAGAAATGGTGTGTCCTCATCATTCGATGATGGATTATACTACTTCATGTATTTATCTTAGTAGTTAGCAGAGTTAGTTGGGGCTTGTCCCATCAACTCACAGTATTCTGTTTAGAGGCTTTTCAGACACTATAGTTAGCTATTTAGATTATTCAGAATTTAGTATTTTGCCAGATTCATAATTTAGTAGTTTTTCATGATTTAAAACCTTATGGAAATTAATTTATTCTTCTTTATTCATGATTATATTATTCAGTGCTCACAGCAGGTACCAGCTCATGGGTTATTTTGTGGTCCCTCAAGATCGTAAGCACTGTGTAATGACTAAGGGTAGTCTCGGGTCATTACAAACTTGGTATCAGAGTCTAAGGTTTTAAAGTGTCCTAGGAAGTCTAAAAGCCACATCAAGTAGAGTCTTATGCATGGGTGTATAGCGCGCCACACTTATGGATGAGAGGCTACAAGGCATTTAGGAAAAATTTCCCTTCTTTTAGTATTCATGTCATATGATTGAGCATGAGCTCAAGTTAAACTCTCAGTCTAATCCATTTCTTTCTCCCGTTTACAGAACATGCCTCCCAAGAAGAACGAAAGAAGAACAAGAACTCATCCAGCCCCTCAGCCCATCCAAGCAGATCCTCTGGATGAGCACGTATCTCACGCAGAATTCAGGGCTGCGTTTACTACTCTTGCAAAATCTGTAGCAGCACAAAATAAATAGGTAGATATTGTTCTGGCCAACCAAGTAGCCAATACTACTGCAACCAGAATTTGAGATTTCACTCAGATGAATCCTCTTTCTTTCATGGGATCCAAGTCTGAAGAGGATCCCCAGGAATTCTTAGATATGGTTCAGAAGGTAACGGATGCAAAAGGGCTGACGTCTAGTCAGAGTGTCGAGTTGGCTGTATATCAATTACAGGATGTAGCCCATACTTGGTTTAAGCAGTGGAAGGTTGATAGAGGTTTAGATGCAGGGCCTGTAGAATGGGAAGAGTTTGCCACAACTTTCTTAGACAGATTCTTCCCATTGGAGATGAGAGAGGCCAAAATGTTAGAGTTCATTAATTTAAGGCAAGGTAGTATAAGTGTGAGGGAGTATTCCCTCAAGTTTACTCAGTTAGATAGGTATGATCCTCATATGGTAGCTGATAACAGGTCCAAGGTGAGTAAATTTGTGTCTGGCATATCTGATAGTGTGATGAATGAGTACAGAACCTCAATGTTGATTAGTGAGTTGGACTTTTCTAGGCTGATGGTTCATGCTTAATAGATAGAAAAGCAAAATAGAAAAGAGAGAGAGGAAATAAGAAGGCTAGGATGGGTAGTTTTAATTTCTATTAGCCAAAGTTAGAAGGTGGTAATCGTCCTCAGTTTCATCAGAGGTCTTCAGCCACAACACCCTCTTCATCCAGTGCCCCAGTACCTAAATTCAAAAATGACAATAGGGATAGAGCACCAGGCTCTAAGTTTCAGGTCAGTGTTAGCAGTGCTCGTATGAATCCTCTATGTCAGAAATATAGTAGACACCATTAGGGTGAGTGTAGAGTGGTAGTGATATGTGCTTTGGGTGTGGAAAGCTAGGCCATCAGATTCAGAAGTGTTGGGTAGTTGCTCAGAAAGGAAAGGATGCGCATCAATAGGGCCAATCCCATCAGTCATCAGCTCCATCCAACTGTCCAACTTTGTACGGTATCGCTTCCAGTGCTACCAGTCGTCAATGTTTGAATAGATTATATGCTTTTCATCCTGCCAAGATCAGGAAAATTTTTCTGACGTAGTTACTGGTACATTGCAGGCTTTTCACTTACATGTTTATGCTTTACTAGACCCCGGAGCTTTTCTTTTATTTGTAACTTCATATATAGCCGTCAACTTTGGAGTCAGTCCTGAAACTCTATCAGAGCCCTTTTCAGTATCTACCCCAGTAGGTGTTTCCACTGTATCCAGACAGGTATACAGAAACTGTCTGATCATAATATCTCAGAAAGTTACCTCAGTTGATCTCGTGGAGTTAGAGATGATAGATTTTGACGTCATTCTCGGCTTATTCTATGCCTCAGTTGATTGTAGAAATAGAATAGTTCATTTTTAGTTTTTGAAAGAACCAATCCTTAAATGTAGGGGTAGTACTACAACTCTTAGGGGTTAGTTGATCTCGTACCTTAGAGCCAGAAAGATGCTATCAAAGGGGTGTATTTACCATCTTGTTCGAGTCAAAGACTCTAACTCAGAAACTTAACTCTTGAGTCAGTTCCAGTAGTAAATGAATTCTCAGATACATTCCCTGAAGATCTCCCCGAGTTCCTCCCGAAAGGGAAATCGACTTCGGAATAGACCTTCTCCCAAACACTCAGCCTATATTTATTCCGCTATATAGAATGGCTCCAGCTGAACTTAAAGAATTGAAAGAATAGTTGAAGGATCTTTTAGATAAGGGATTTATCAGACCCAGCATCTCCCCGTAGGGCGCACCTATTTTATTCGTGCGTAAGAAAGATGGTTCTATCAGAATGTGTATTGACTACTGCCGTCATGGCTCTGATCTTTCTGAGGAAGCTAAAGAAAAATTATTCTCCATTATGGAGGACTCTTCTGAAGCCTCTGACTCTTGTTCCTCCTCTGACGAAGACTATAGCGACGAAGAATTTATCAACGCCGCCTATGAGTCTGATAGTTCCCAATCTGGGCAAGATTGCACTTGCAATGGTACCTTATGTATGTGCTCTAACAAAACTATCAATGTCATTTCAGGACAACCTAAAGAAATCCTCTTTCACATTATCGAGCATATTACAGACGACGAGCTACGGAGTAAGTACCTCCAGGAGCTCAAAAGACTTATGCTTTCTCAGGAAGAAAGATCGCCCAAGCCGAAACCTATCATTCAACCTTTCAGTATGAAACAGGTTATGGCCAAGTTCAATACTCCTACGGAACCTACCGTAGCCGATCTTAAGGGAGAAATTTCTTCTTTAAAGGGTGAGATAAAAAATATCAGAACCCGACTTGATCAGATAGAACTTAACATTCTAACTGAACAAGTCCTAGCATCAGCTCCTCTGACCCATGAAGTCACTCTCCCTGAACCTTCCCGGGAGCTTCCGATCATTATGAGTGATCCTACTCAAGAACCTAGTTCTTTCCCTGGCGAGGATATACCATCTTCCTCTGACAATATTGTTGCAGCCATTAAAACTTACAGTGAGCATATCGTTGTCAAAATCGTTATCGACAAAGACTTTGTTTTAAACAGAGTCGCTCTCTTTGATACTGGCGCCCACAGTAATTGTATTGTCAAAGGCCTCATTCCCACTCGGTATCTTTAAAAGAGTACCTCTCGTCTCTACTCCGCCACAGGCAAAAAACTGAGAATAAATTATCAGCTCCCTAAAGCTCATGTCTGCGATAATGGCATCTGCCTTATTAATGACTTTGTCATAACCGAAGATATCACTGAAGATATCATTCTGGGATTACCCTTCGTTAACCAGATCCGGCCGTTTTTGTTGGATTATGATGGAATTCACACCACTCTGCTAGATAGAGAATTATTCTTTCCTTTACTTCATCCTCTTTCTCCAGCCGACGGACGTCGTATAAAGGAAGAAACTGTGTTCAAAATCAAAGAGGACACGGTATTCAAAATCAACCGACTTTCCTCCCATGTTTCTTTTCTTAAACATGAAGTTCAGCTCAAACACATTGAGCAAACTTTAAAAACCCCGGAGATGGTCAACAGAATAACCCTTCTCCAAAGGAAGTTCGAAAATGAGATTTGCTCCGAATTGCCTAATACATTTTGGGAACGCAAAAAACATCTTGTTGAGCTTCCTTATATCACTGGCTTTGACGAACAAAATATTCCTACAAAAGCCAGACCAATCCAGATGAATCATGAAATGATGGAAATCTGTAAAACAGAAATCAACCATCTTCTTAACAAAGGGATCATTAGACCCTCCAACTCTCCCTGGAGCTGTTCAGCATTCTATGTGAATAACAGTTCTGAAAAGGAACGAGGGACTCCTCGACTTGTTATAAAATACAAGCCTTTAAATGTTGTCCTAAAATGGATTCGTCATCCGATTCCTAATAAAAGGGATCTCCTCAAAAGAACCTTTAAAGCCAATCTTTACAGCAAGTTCGACATGAAGTCAGGATTCTGGCAAATCCAAATTGCTGAAAAAGATAAATATAAGACTGCCTTCAATGTCCCTTTTGGGCACTACGAATGGAACGTCTTACCTTTTGGGCTTAAGAATGCTCCTTCCGAATTCCAGAATATCATGAATACTATATTTAATGAATATTCTTATATGTCAATTGTTTATATTGATGATGTGTTAATCTTTTCTGAGAACATTGATTCACATTTCAAACACCTTAATACATTCTTTAAGATTATAAAATTAAATGGCTTAGTTGTTAGTGCTAAAAAGATGAAGTTTTTTCAAACTTCCGTTCGCTTTCTAGGTCATGATTTGCATCAGGGTAGTCACAAACCCATTTGTCGAGCCATAGAGTTCTCCTCCAAATTTCCCAATGAAATCACGGATAAAACTCAACTTCAAAGGTTCTTAGGAAGCCTTAATTATGTTGCTGACTTTATTCCTCATATTAGGCAGGTCTGTGAACCCCTGTATAAACGTCTTAAGAAAAATCCAGTTCCGTGGAGTCCTGATCAATCTAATGTTGTCATAAAGATTAAATCTTTAGTTCAAAACCTTCCCTGCCTAGGTATTCCAAATCCTGAAGCCTTCATGATTGTAGAGACTGATGCTTCAAATATAGGATATGGAGGTATCCTGAAGCAACGGGATCCGTCAGGGTGTTGAATCACCCGCTCAATCTGAGATTTTTCGGGGTAAATCCGAATGGGTTGGGTGATAACCTCAAAATGCCAGTCAGGGACAGGACCAGAGAAGTCAACTCCTCTAATCTTTCCCTTGTCATTATTATGATCGTGATCCTCACTCTCCTCCGGGGGTTTGGAAGTAGAGGCACGAGTGGAAACCGATCTGCGGAAGGAAGAGTGCCGAGATGGGTCGAGCCCGAGGAATTTCAAGTCGATAGATCCGTCAGGGTGTTGAATCACCCGCTCAATCTGAGATTTTTCGAGGTAAATCCGAATGGGTTGGGTGATAGCCTCAAAATGCCAGTCATTACTATGGAGGATATCATCCCAAATGAGAGCCTTAGGAACAAAGACTGTGCTACGGTCTTTTTTTGCTTCCATTAGGGTGGTAAGCCCTTTAGGGCTCGTGAACCTAGCCTTGGGGGCTAGAGTAGTTCCCATGAGGCGATAATATACACGGTATATAATCGCTATTTCTCGGGTGTTCTCCTTACTATTCATGTTCTTTGTTTTAACATTAAGTGTTAAAACATCCATGATGTTAGGATCATTAATGTCAACAGAGAAATTGGGATAGCAATTAAAGTAAACCGGGACATCGGCGAGATTACTCTGAATTACTCCTAAGAGTGAGTCGTCAAAATTGAGTAGACGAGCATCTCTTAGGATAACACAGACAGGGATATCTAAACCCTGTCGAAAAAGTGGCTTTATAGCTACTTGAACAAGTCCAACATGCAGATAATTAAACTGATTTTTAAATCTGTTTATATCTAATTCATTGAACAGTTGGATAATTTCTAAAGAATTATTTATAGCAACAGTTGACTCAGAAGTCTTGATATTATGCTTTTTCAAAAAGCTAAATTTTCCAATTTGATAAATAGTGTTAAAAGATTCTTCTGGAATACTCCAGTTTTGAAGAATATTTTCTATGGTGGCAATCGGAGTTGCTGATAATGCTCAATCTACAGCTCTCGTAGGAGTGTAAAGCGATCGTTGGCAAATATAGAACCCAACCTGGGTTGGGTGTCGATCCCACAAGGAATAGCTTGGCCAACAAGTAAGCAAAATTACTAAACTTTTGGTGCAAGTCTCGTAAGAGGGGGGATTCTTATCGTGCAAGTAATTTAAATAAAGTATCAAAATAAAAGCTGAAAATAAAAAGAAAGAATGTTACGTGAGTTGTAAACAATGAGAATTGAAGCGTTGGGGTTATGTCCACCTTCTGAGTTATACGTCTCTATTGGCTATGAGTGTGTAGAATTGTGACATGCATGTGCTTATAGAGAATTGTATTCGATGGTAAATCCAGGTGTCTTTCGACCTATTCGAGGATTATTTCACTTTAACTCTTTCGAGCTTAAAGAGTGTCTAACGGTACGAATTCTCCAAGAGGTTAGTCCAGTTACGGCACTAGCTTTTTAATAGGAAAGGGTGTCCTACTACCTTGACATTATCTCTTTTCCAGACAGATAACCTTTCTTTCGAACAAGTTAAATGTTATACTGGCATTATTCTATGCGTCTGCAGCCACAAGAATTTGCATTAAGATGAAGAGAATAATGATATAAGCAGCATACGTGTCACGAACTCATAAACTCACAGCAATAGATAGTATCTCATACGGCTTCCATAACCCCAACAGAGAAGTTTAGTTACCCATGAATGCGAAGATAATCACAATTGACATTGTTAATATACCATAATAAAGATGAGTTTCGTGTAGCACAACTGTGGTAGGCGTTAGGCGTGATTTCTTGCAAAAGTAACGTTTCTCTTGTTGCGGAAATTAAGAATAGATGAAGAGAAAGTAATAAGAATTAATAAAAAGAATTGTTTTGATGGATGGATGGATGGTGGATGGATAGAAATTAATGGAATGGGGGAATGGTGAATGGTAGATGGTGAATGAATAAAAATCTCTAGCATGATAGGGTATTTATAATACCCATATCCTAATCCTACTAAGCTAATGAAATATCTAACCAAATCCTACTAGACTAAGGAAATACTTAACCCATTTGTACTAGGTTAATGTAACATTCTCCTAATCCAAATAAACTAATGAAATACATAACCCAATTGTACTAGGTTAATGCATCATTGTCCAAATCCAACTAAGTTACTGCAAGTCCCCAAAGTCTTCAGAAATGTTGTTTTAGCCCGGGACAGATTTCCCATGCATCACTTTTGGTCCTTTAGGCGTCCAAACTCCCTTTCCTTCCTTCGTGAGCTTTCTTTAGCGTCAAGTAAACCATAAAATGCTGATTTCTGCATCATTTATACCTGAAACTTTGCTAATCATGTTTGTTAGCTCACTTATAGGAAAAAGGACTAAAAGTGCATGAAATATATAATTTATTCTCAAAACTAGGCTAAAATATGGGCAAAATATATTGATATAGGCGTGTAAATTCGCCTATCATCAACACCCCACACTTGAAGCTTTGTTCGTCCTCGAACAAAATATCATATCCCTCTAGACATCAACTTAGGGTTTCACAGCAACAACACAAAATATTCATCAAGACAAGCACAACAATTATCAACAAAGAGTAGTTTTTCGATCATTATTAGAAACCATTTAACCTCTAGCATAGACTCGTGATGGTGGTCAACTCATATTCAAAAGTTAAGTCACAAGGAATCATATACAACTACCCAAAACTCATCAACCAAGTGTGTCTCACAATATATTACCCATAATCACTCACAAGTATAGCATATTTTTCAAACATGGGTATCAAAATATCCTTGCTCTCACTCTCACAAAGAATTCGTATGCAGCAACTGATGACCATAGGCTTGCCCTTAGTGTAATACTCCACTAAATGTCAGAATGTTAAGATTAGGATCAAATAGGTCTTTTGATGGTTGTAATGTAGGCTAAGGGACGGGTAGAATCAGCTATTTTGGCCAGAAATAGTGACTAAGTTCCTAAGCACTTTAATACATCACATTGTATTATTGACACTTTTTTCTTTCAACCTTTCTTTCTTTTATTCTTCCACCCTTGTTCTCCTTTTTTGTTTTTCAATTTTAAGCACACTCACTTTTCAGCTTTCTTTTCCTTTTTCTTTTCACAACATACCTCTTATGATAGCACTTTCTTTTTCATAACACATTCAAGCACCATTACAATTTAAAGCATCATACTCACTCAATTTCCTCTTATTTCGTCACATGAATTTATACTTTAAAGCACTTAGGAATTAGGATCAAATTACGGTCTTGAAAAAAATGGATTAGGCTTACATACGCGGTTGTCAAAGAAATAGGCTAAAGGCTCAAAAGGGTTTAACTAGGATGATGTCCATGGGTAGGTAAAACGAAGGTAAACATATGTAGGCTGCCAAATAAATGCCTAAATCATCTCCTAAACTTACACTCCTTATTTTTGCTTTGCATACATACCAGGCAAGTTCTAGCATCAGCCACAAACATAGAATATACTATTAATCTCACACACACAAGGCACATGGTCGACTTTATTGGAAGTAATATAGACTCTTGACCCAACAGGTGAAGGAATTGAACCACACAATATCACATAGTGAGTCACAACTAGAGCCTAAACGTCTCAATAGTCATGATGTTAGCACAAACTCTTGTTATAATCTCATGCTGCCTATTAGAATAATTTCATGCGAAGCTAAAAAAAATTTTACTACTAAAAAAACTTAAAAATGAAACACAAAAAAAAACAAAGTAAACAAACATAGATGCAAATAGAGAATTATAGCATGCAATACCGTCACCCCACACTTAAACGGGACACACTGTCCTCAGTGGAAAATAAATAAGAAGAACCTGGTTAGTCGGACTCATTCTCTATGTATGGGGTCATACCCCTTTCGCATCGGAATCATCATCAGAGTCGTCATCCTTAGGAGTTCCTCATAAGTATCCCACTTAATTCCAAGAGTGAGTCGAAGTGTTTGCATCGAGGAGAGTTCTCCTTGCTCTTTTTGTGAAGTGGTAGCCTTATCTTTGCCTTGCCTTTTGGTGCCATTGTACCTGAGATCTCAATAGAGTCATGTTAGCATCACTCAATGGATACAATCTATAAACAAGCAGTGGAGGTACCACCCCACACTTAGGTTGTTGGCACCAACTAGTGAAGTGAAAATGGTCGATTACTCAGACTTCAACGATATACGTTTTAGGTGCTCTATTCCAACAATAAAATTAGTGAGTCATACTTCTTGTACTCTTGCATATAAGATTATATCAAGACTACTACATAGGGATTACATCAAGGTATAGTATCTATCAATAATCACAACCGCCTATGTCGGTAGGCAACTATAAGTCTTATTCCGATGACCAATTGATTCCAACATGTAAGTATTCAAGTCACAAGATTATGCAATGTTAATGACTATAGCAATTCCGCAAGAGTATGACAATACATCAAAATCAAATTCAAGTTGGAAACAAGTTAAGATCATCCTAACGTATATGTTCACTCACTTGGTTGTGTATCAGCAATTCAAACACATGAATATCACCAATGCTTCTTCAAGATATAGCAATTCATAATAGGTATAGCAACGTAGTACTTACGAAAAATGGATAAAGAACAAAAGAGTACTTACGTGATTGAAGCCTTTGGAGATGTTCTTGTGAATTGGAAGGGCAAAAAGAGAAATTTTGAGATGATTTGGATGGATGTGCGGCGCCTTTGGGTCAATTTCTAATGTGCTTATATTTCAAGACCAAGTCCCCTTTATATAGGAAGGGAATGGGTCGGGTTTTGACCTATTTACAATCGGTTTTGGAGACAAAAATGCCCTATATGCGGCGCATAATGCTTGGCATAGTCATGGTATAGGTGGCGCATAGTGTATGGCATTTAGGGGCATATGCGGCGCATAGTCTATGGCATTTAGGGACATATGCGCCGCATAGTCTATGGCATATGAGATCCTGAGACTTAATGCTATAGCATAGGCGGCGCATAGTCAAAAGCACACATAGGAATGGGCGGCGCATAGTGTATAGCACACTAGATTCTGAGACCTTAGGCTATAGGATAGGTTTGGCAATGTTCGTGGCCTATTTTTACCTAGGCCTAGCCTTCCTCGATGCTTGTTTTGGCATGAGAAATGCTCAATCCATAGCCTTACGCATTACCATTCCTAACTTACCACGTCCAAATCATCATGTGAAACCAATCTCCTGGTTGAATACTTCTCGCACCTATATTTGCTCAAAACCAATGAAAACAATTAGTATGATGGGTTGCCTCCCACCAAGCGCCTCAGGTTTGGTCGTGGCACGACTCTTATTTTTGGATTTTCATTTATCAAAAACAAAATAAGTACTAGAACGAAAGAAAGACAAAATGATAAACAATAAATAAAACATGATAAACGATGGGTTGCCTCCCATCTAGCGCCTTATTTATTATCGTGGCACGACATAGTTACCTCGAGTACTCAGACTTCGTCGAGGTAAATGGTGGATCATTTTCTGAAAGGATTTAGACGACAATGAGGCTTACCTGTGGGCATGCAATCTTTTTCGAGATGGCTCATACGTTTCTCCGGAGAGTCACCAATTATATCATCAATAGTCCAACCCATAGCTCTCTTGTATCTCTTCAGAGAAGAGATAAGAGCCTCTACGTGCTGTTCACTTAAATCATCTGCACTCTCTGGAAGTATATTTCTACTTTCCAAGAACACATACCTTAGATAATCGGGGAGCTTTTGCGATTCTAGCATTGGTGGCTCGTCAATGGTAGTCTTCGTTGTTGGTTGATTCTTGAGATCACAATACTGTTGCTTAGGAGTATAAGACTCTATTTTAGTTAGATCACCCATAAGTTCTTCATAATCTTCATTATCCTCATGCTCAACATTCAGTGGCGCAGCAGACAATGGCTCAACAGTAGGCTGTTTCTCTATAGATAATGCTTTCATATCCTCTTGATGAACATCAGCTACAGATAACTCATTCATATCGCTGGGCTGCTTCATGGCTTTGCATATATCAAACCGTACTACTTTGTCATTAATTCGAAACAAAAGCTCATTATCTTTCATGTCAATAAGTACACTTCCGGTTGCAAGGAAAGGACGTCCCAGGATTATGGGAACTTCAGAATCCTCCTTACAATCCAGAATAACAAAGTTTGCAGGAAAGATGAATGAAGAAACTTTCACCAACACATCATTCAAGATACCCACAGGTCTTTTTACCGACCTATCAGCCATCACGAGCCTCATATTGGTTGGTGTCGGATCGCCTAGCCCCAACTTCTTGTAGATGGATAGTGGCATAAAATTTATGCTAGCACCTAGATCGCACAATGCTTTGGCAAAATTCAAAGATCCTATGGTGCAAGGAATAGTGAAAGCTCCAGGATCTGCCTTCTTTTGAACTAGCGATCTTGTAGCGATTGCACTACAATGATGAACATTATCCGCCAAGTCATAAATTGCTGCCCGCTTCTTTGTCAAGAGATCCTTCATAAATTTCGCATACCCAGGCATTTGTTCAAGTGCCTCCACCAATGGAACATTAATGGTGAGCTGCTTTAACATATTCATGAATTTGCTGAACTTTGTATCATCCGCCACCTTCTTTAATCTTTGGGGAAAAGGTGGTGGTGGGTATGGAAGTGTTCTTTCCACGGTTTTATTCTCCTTTTGCTTCCGTTTTTCCACTTTTTTAGGGTGCACAGTGCTGGATGTGGCGTCTTTGACGTCAGGAGTGGGTGCTGCGGCATCTTCTCCTTTTGTATTGTCATCCATGTCCGCAACTTCGTCAACCACTTGCTTGCCTTTTGCTGAAGTTTCCAGCACCTTACCACTTCTGGTAGTGATGGTCATGCATGACCCGTCATTCCTTGGGTTTGGCACAGTATCGCTAGGTAAAGTGCCGGCCTTTCTTTGATTGAGTGCTGCTGAAAGTTGGCTCAATTGCTGCTCTATTTGCTTGATAGAAGTGGAATGTGAATCAACTAATTGTTTCATGGAGGACAAATCATTGATTACCTCTATTACTCCCGCGCTCGTTGCTTCCACTCCTTTCAATAATTTAGCCATCATGTCTTCCATACTTCCAGAATTAGATGTGGTGGTGTCACGTCTACCAGGGGGAACGTACAAAACACTCTTTTCATTCTTGTTCTTCCAACTACTTTGATCCTTGTTTCCAGATTTATCATAATAGTTCCGACCTTGGTTTCCTTGGGCATTCCCACGGAAACCCCCCTGATTGTTCAAGTAGTTGGCCTCATCTTCCGAATCAGATTCGTCTCTTCCTTTTGACGCAATAGCTTTCACTTTTTCGGTCTTCCCTGATAATAAATGCTTTGTAAGAAGATCTATTTGTGTTTTCAAATGCGCCATATCTTGATCACGTTCTTCTTCTCTTCTTCTTTGGTCTGCAGTCATGCCAATAGATAAAGTGGGGCTCGCTACCTCAGAATTCCTGGTATGCCAAGCTCTACTTTGTTTCGTCATACGATCTAGCATATTGCTTGCTTGACCAAAGGTGAGGTCCATGAAAGATCCTCCAGCTGCATTATCCACCACTGGTTTAGTTATTGAGTTCAAGGCTCTATACAAGATCTCCATTAGGTGAACATTGGTCATGTGATGGTTTGGGCACCTCGCTAGCTTTGTCTTGAACCTCTCCCATGTTTCATGAAGAGCTTCAGTGGGAAGATGATGAAAGTTGCTGATTTCATCTCTCAATTACGCCCTCTTGGATGGTGGAAAGAATCTTTCTAGGAAAGCGTCTCTCAATTGCCTCCAATTTGTAATAGAATCAGGAGTCAGCCCATTCAACCATAGTGTTGCCTCCCCAGCCAGAGACAATGGAAATAGACGTAATCGAATTGCATTCTGACCAACACCAGGATTGTCAAACGACTTGCATGTAGAAATAAAGTTGATGAGATGCATATTCGGATCATCGCCTGCTAGTCCACCAAATAATCCCTTGAGTTGCAATAACTGAATCATGGTGCTTGTGATGTTGAACTTGGCTCCGAGCGCTAATGGTGGTGGAATTATGGCTCCAGTGGCTCCGGCACCATCAAGATCATCATCATCATCATCGAAAACTGGCTGTATAGGTTGGCGATCATACCTAAACCAAGCTTGTCGACCTATTCGGTTGGAAGGTGTTATAATTTCAGCATCACGCCTAGGGTTTAGTAACTCATCATCTCCTAAATCCTCATCGTCAGGATTTGTTGCTCGCCCAGGGTTATCAATGT
Source organism: Capsicum baccatum var. pendulum (assembly GCA_030864225.1). Classification (NCBI taxonomy): domain Eukaryota; kingdom Viridiplantae; phylum Streptophyta; class Magnoliopsida; order Solanales; family Solanaceae; genus Capsicum; species Capsicum baccatum. Next base: position 102,837,750 of record CM061550.1, on the reverse strand, counting down.
TTTGTTGGTGTACTTGGGCAGCGGCAAGGGCAGCCAACTTGCTTGTTCCTGTTGAGCAGCCATCCTTTCGATTTCTGCTTGTGCTTTCATTCTTCCAATGCGTTGTGGTTCAGGATTGATAGGTAATAATGGTTGACCAGAACTTCTAGTATGGGGCATGCACTGAATAAAAACCTGCAGTAAACAAAAACAAAAACTGAAAGTAAAAGTACGAGAATCTTTGACCAAAGGGTCTAGTAATTATCACGAACTTGATTGACACTCGTATTCCCTGGCAACGGCGCCAATTTTTGATAACGCTCAATCTACAGCTCTCTTAGGAGTGTAAAGCGGTCGTTAGCAAATATAGAACCCAACCTGGGTTGGGTGTCGATCCCACAGGGAATAGCTTGGCCAACAAGTAAGCAAAATTACTAAACTTTTGGTGCAAGTCTCGTAAGAGGGGGGATTCTTGTCGTGCAAGTAATTTAAATAAAGTATCAAAATAAAAGCTAAAAATAAAAAGAAAGAATGTTACGTGAGTTGTAAACAATGAGAATTGAAGCGTTGGGGTTATGTCCACCTTCTGAGTTATACGTCTCTATTGGCTATGAGTGTGTAGAATTGTGACATGCATGTGCTTATAGAGAATTGTATTCGATGGTAAATCCAGGTGTCTTTTGACCTATTCGAGGATTATTTCACTTTAACTCTTTCGAGCTTAAAGAGTGTCTAACGGTACGAATTCTCCAAGAGGTTAGTCCCGTTACGGCACTAGCTTTTTAATAGGAAAGGGTGTCCTACTACCTTGACATTATCTCTTTTCTAGACAGATAACCTTTCTTTCGAACAAGTTAAATGTTATACTGGCGTTATTCTATGCGTCTGCAGCCACAAGAATTTGCATTAAGATGAAGAGAATAATGATATAAGCAGCATACGTGTCACGAACTCATAAACTCACAACAATAGATAGCATCTCATACGGCTTCCATAACCCCAACAGAGAAGTTTAGTTACCCATGAATGCGAAGATAATCACAATTGACATTGTTAATATACCACAATAAAGATGAGTTTCGTGTAGCACAACTGTGGTAGGCGTTAGGCGTGATTTCTTGCAAAAGTAACGTTTCTCTTGTTGCGGAAATTAAGAATAGATGAAGAGAAAGTAATAAGAATTAATAAAAAGAATTGTTTTGATGGATGGATGGATGGTGGATGGATAAAAATTAATGGAATGGGGGAATGGTGAATGGTAGATGGTGAATGAATAAAAATCTCTAGCATGATAGGGTATTTATAATACCCATATCCTAATCCTACTAAGCTAATGAAATATCTAACCAAATCCTACTAGACTAAGGAAATACTTAACCCATTTGTACTAGGTTAATGTAACATTCTCCTAATCCAAATAAACTAATGAAATACATAACCCAATTGCACTAGGTTAATGCATCATTGTCCAAATCCAACTAAGTTACTGCAAGTCCCTAAAGTCTTCAAAAATATTGTTTTAGCCCGGGACAGATTTCCCATGCATCACTTTTGGTCGTTTAGGCGTCCAAACTCCCTTTCCTTCCTTCGTGAGCTTTCTTTAGCGTCAAGTAAGCCATAAAATGCTGATTTCTGCATCATTTATACCTGAAACTTTGCTAATCATGTTTGTTAGCTCACTTATAGGAAAAAGGACTAAAAGTGCATGAAATATATAATTTGTTCTCAAAACTAGGCTAAAATATGGGCAAAATATATTGATATAGGCGTGTAAATTCGCCTATCATCAGTTGCCTGTGAAGATAAGTTAACAGTGTTTTTGATATGATTGTTCATATTGAAAACATGTTGTCTAGAGACTAACAGAGAAAACATACAAGGTCACACAAGCTAGCATATCACAGTAAACAGGTATGAAACAACGAAATCTAATTACAAGAATACATCTATGGCTTATGGGATCTTAACAAGTTTTAATGGCTTTACGCAGGATTTTTGCTAGTGTTATTTTAGAGACGGGACCACCAACAAGGTCTAATGCTTACCTTAGCTGCGACCATACTTTCAGGCTGACCAACGTCTACACCGGAGATTAATCGGTTCCTTCAAACACTCAGACAAAAGACTGCTACCCCATACTTGGATTAAAACCCCATTATAAGACAAGATATATTAACATAATTAAATATTAAGTAATTTCATACCAGATTAAAGTAATAAGTTCTTATATGCTCATAGTTTTGCTCATGCTCTAGACAGATTATGTGCTTAGCTGCTCATGCTAGTCACACAATCTGCCGTCATGGCTCTGATACCAGGGTCAACTGCTTGAGCAAAAGTTTCTGGGGCCTTCATTGAATAGCTCTATTTCGTTTGAAGGTTTTTTATAATAGTTTTTCTTAAGCGAAAAACGTTCATTGGTGAGTTTAGAAAGAGAGTTCTTTTGGGAACTGGAACTGGACTCTCCTTGCTGAGCAATTTTAAACTTTGTCAGTTTGGAATTGATTTTTTCTAAAATCTGCTCAGAGAGTTTGAAATCATCATTCAAGTCAGGAAACTTATCCTTTTGGAATTTCGGAATCTTGAAGATAGGATTTGAGAGAGGTTTAGAGCTAGGAGTGCTCTTAACTGGTAAAGGAGCAGGAAGAGTAGAACCCTTGGTTTCTTCTATCTGCTGAGAAATGGTATGGAGAACTTGATTAGTATAATTGTTTTGTTCAATTATTCCATCAAGATCTTTGCACTGAGGAGTCATGGTGCCTCTCTCAGATTTGGTCTTAAAAGGTGAAGCTTTAATGACTTCATTGGAATAGGGAATGTTAAGTCCTTCGAGAGGAGGAGTAATGGATTCTATAACCTTATTACTTTGAGTATACCACTTGTTGATAATAACGTTGAGGGATTCCACGCGGTTTCCCATTTTCCCGTTAGTTCAAACCACTGAAAGAACTCGATATCACATCGGAGTCTTTTCATATCAGTTATCCATAGCCGACCGAACTCCTTTTGCTATTCTTTGGAATAGGTACTGGTGTACCAATTTCGCTTGATAGCGTCTTTTGGAAGATACCACCTGACTTTGAGAGCTTTGAGGTCAGGAGTGTATTCGCCTTCATCAGATGTGATAACAAGAAGACTGGGGTCAGTCCTAGCCTTTTGAGGGGAGGCCATATCAGAGGCCGTAGGACTTCCGGGTTCGTAAAGGTTCTCGGGTTCAGGGACCCTAGTATTTTGGTGATAATAGACTTTAGGGACAGGACCATAGAAGTCAACTCCTAGAAAACGGATTGTGAATATTATAGCGGAAAAAACTGTTAAAGTAATTAAAGATAAGAAAGATTTAAACAAACTTACAAGTTTTATTGGAAACTTAGAAAAACATTACAAACTGGTTTACAAGAGATTGGGCAGAGAGAAGATTTCTTATGTGGGAAATTTCTGAATGCCTTCTCTAGAGTTATTACAATGCCTTATATAGGCAAGAATAAATGAAGGGATACATCTAGAGTGTACAAGTGGGCGGCTTATAATTTGCCGACAAAGTTGAGTGATTACTTTTGAGAAAGCAAAAGTGGTTTGGCTTGCTTTTTCCAAAAGCTGCCCAAATTTTCTGAGTGCGTTTTACTTTATTAAAGTAAAAGTAGATTCTTCTCTTTTCTGAAAAGCTGAGGTGATATTTTTGTCTTCTTTAAGAGACAGGATGGGCCTTAGATTCCAATTAGAAATAGTGAATTGCCCTTTGCAGAGATAATTCCGGTTCTTTGAACCTCTATCTCTTAGAAGGGTCTGTTTCTTATTCATAATAGGGATCTAAGTAGGTCATAGCTATCCCTTGCGGGTTTAGCATATCGCCGTTATCATCACTGCTTCCTGTAGAAGAAGCTTCTGCGATGAGCTGGAGTAGTTCTTCAGCATTGGTAGAGGCATCTTAGTTATCTAAATCGGCCAAGGCTTTCTTGAGCTTCTCTTTCAGAGCTTTCTTGCTAGCGGAGGAGCTGGAAGAGGATGCTGCAGGCTTTCCTTTGTCTGGAGTTTTGGGAGCAGTAGGTTTTGGAGTCTAACCTTTAATCTTTATCTCTTTGGATAAATACTTAATCCTGTGTTGTTCTTCTTTGGAGAAGTTCCAGGAGATAATATAAGATATCCTTTTCTTAATAAAAAATTTACACATTTGAATGTGGTCGGGAAGTGTACAACATCCTTCCTTAATTATAAAATCAGGAAGTCTCTTAAGAAACTGCTGGGGAAGAATGTCTTTAGTTCCTCCAAAACAAAGCCACCATTCGTAAAACCATCTTGGTATAATGGATCCCATCATGGCAGGACAATATTTAACGAACCAAGTATGTCCTGGTCAAACGAACAAAAAGTTAAACCATGCCGATCTGTAGTCGTACCAATCGTAAGTCTGAGGCCTATGTGGCATCGATAGGGCAATGGGTGTATGTAGATGATCTACAAACCAATTGAAAGGGGTTAGTACCCTCTTGATGGTAAACTTGGAGTAGCCGATGTGGTCGGGATATCGTTCATCTACTGAGTGTTCGACTTCAATAGAATCTGTGTCGACCAAAATGGCCTCGTAGAACCGGCGAGTCTTGAGTGGATCTTCAGTATCCACAAAATTGTTGTTGTTATAAATCGGCATAATGAGCTGATTTAAGTAATATCCTTCATAGGCCTTGTCTAGTGCCAGAATAGGCATTACTTGAGTAGTAATGAACTTGAAATCCTCCTTGCTTGGAGATGTTGGCGTAGCTTGGGCTACCGTGGGGTCAACTGCTTGAGCGAAGGTTTCTGGGGCCTTCATTGCATAGCTCTGTTTGGTTTGAACTGAGGGGGAGCTGGCTGTTGGCCCCTTGTCTAGGGGCAAGTTCGTCTTTAGATCTACCAATTTTGTAGGAATTGGTGGAGATAACTTATGAAACTGAACTTCCGTCAATGCGGAGAACTTGTTATGGAGTTGAGATTGCATCTCTGTCTTGAGGGTAGGTCGTTGAGGGACTGTTGGCCGTAATGGATTTGCGGATGCTGATGGAGAGTCAAATGGTCTTGCCATTTTAGGTTGTTCCATCTTGGGGTTTTTCCCCAGATTTGTTGGTCTCATGGCCCTGTAAAAATTCTCTTGTTAGAAAATCGAGAAGGGAGTTATGTTCTCCTTTGATAAATTCGATTTGAAAATCAAAGCTAGATAGGAGAGCTTGCCATCTAGCAAATATTTGTTTTGAAACAAGATTTTTAACATCTTTTTGCAAAATTTCTTTAGCTGATTTACAATCAACTCGGAGAAGAAATTCCTTATTAATAAGGCCATCTTGAAATTTAGTGATACATAGCACTATAGACAAAACTTCCTTTTTGACAGTGCTGTAATTTTTCTGGGCTGCATTCCAAACTCCAGAGGTGAAATGAACTAATTGTTCGGGAGAGTTAGCTTCTACCCGTTGCTTCAGGATACCTCCATATCCTCTATCTGAAGCATCAGTCTCTACAATCATGAAGGCTTCAGGATTTGGAATACCTAGGCAGGGAAGGTTTTGAACTAAAGATTTAATCTTTATGACAACATTAGATTGATCAGGACTCCACGGAACTGGATTTTTCTTAAGACGTTTATACAGAGGTTCACAGACCTGCCTAATATAAGGAATAAAGTCAGCAACATAATTAAGGCTTCCTAAGAACCTTTGAAGTTGAGTTTTATCCGTGATTTCATTGGGAAATTTTGAGGAGAACTCTATGGCTCGACAAATGGGTTTGTGACTACCCTGATGCAAATCATGACCTAGAAAGCGAACGGAAGTTTGAAACAACTTCATCTTTTTAGCACTAACAACTAAGCCATTTAATTTTACAATCTTAAATAATGTATTAAGGTGTTTGAAATGTGAATCAATGTTCTCAGAAAAGATTAACACATCATCAATATAAACAATTGACATATAAGAATATTCATTAAATATAGTATTCATGATATTCTGGAATTCGGAAGGAGCATTCTTAAGCCCAAAAGGTAAGACGTTCCATTCGTAGTGCCCAAAAGGGACATTGAAGGCAGTCTTATATTTATCTTTTTCAGCAATTTGGATTTGCCAGAATCCAGACTTCATGTCGAACTTCTTGTAAAGATTGTCTTTAAAGGTTCTTTTGAGGAGATCCCTTTTATTAGGAATCGGATGACGAATCCATTTTAGGACAGCATTTAAAGGCTTGTAGTTTATAACAAGTCGAGGAGTCCCTCATTCCTTTTCAGCACTGTTATTCACATAGAATGCTGAACAGCTCCAGGGAGAGTTGGAGGGTCTAATGATCCCTTTGTTGAGAAGATGGTTGATTTCTGTTTTACAGATTTCCATCATTTCATGATTCATCTGGATTGGTCTGGCTTTTGTAGGAATATTTTGTTCGTCAAAGACAGTGATATAAGGAAGCTCAACAAGATGTTTTTTGCGTTCCCAAAATGCATTAGGCAATTTGGAGCAAATCTCATTTTCGAACTTCCTTTGGAAAAGGGTTATTCTGTTGACCATCTCTGGGGTTTTTAAAGTTTGCTCAATGCATTTGATCTGAACTTCATGTTTAAGAAAAGAAAACGGATCGTGAATATTATAGCGGAAAAAACTGTTAAAGTAATTAAAGATAAGAAAGATTTAAACAAACTTACAAGTTTTATTGGAAACTTAGAAAAACATTACAAACTGGTTTACAAGAGATTGGGCAGAGAGAAGATTTCTTATGTGGGAAATATCTGAATGCCTTCTCTAGAGTCATTACAATGCCTTATATAGGCAAGAATAAATGAAGGGATACATCTAGAGTGTACAAGTGGACGGCTTATAATTTGCCGACAAAGTTGAGTGATTACTTTTGAGAAAGCAAAAGTGGTTTGGCTTGCTTTTTCCAAAAGCTGCCCAAATTTTCTGAGTGCGTTTTACTTTATTAAAGTAAAAGTAGATTCTTCTCTTTTCTGAAAAGCTGAGGTGATATTTTTGTCTTCTTTAAGAGATAGGATGGGCCTTAGATTCCAATTAGAAATAGTGAATTGCCCTTTGCAGAGATAATTCCAGTTCTTTGAACCTCTATCTCTTAGAAGGGTCTGTTTCCTATTCATAATAGGGATCTAAGTAGGCCATAGCTATCCCTTGCGAGTTTAGCATATCGCCGTTATCATCACTGCTTCCTGTAGAAGAAGCTTCTGCGATGAGCTGGAGTAGTTCTTCAGCATTGGTAGAGGCATCCTGGTTATCTAAATCGGCCAAGGCTTTCTTGAGCTTCTCTTTCAGAGCTTTCTTGCTAGCGGAGGAGCTGGAAGAGGATGCTGCAGGCTTTCCTTTGTTGGAGTTTTAGGAGCAGTAGGTTTTGGAGTCCAACCTTTAATCTTTATCTCTTTGGATAAATACTTAATCATGTGTTGTTCTTCTTTGGAGAAGTTCCAGGAGATAATATAAGATATCCTTTTCTTAATAAAAAATTTACACATTTGAATGTGGTCGGGAAGTGTAGAACATTCTTCCTTAATTACAAAATCAGGAAGTCTGTTAAGAAACTGCTGGGGAAGAATGTCTTTAGTTCCTCCAAAACAAAGCCACCATTCGTAAAACCATCTTGGTATAATGGCTCCCATCATGGCAGGACAATATTTAATGAACCAAGTATATCCTGGTCGAACGAACAAAAAGTTGAACCATGCCGATCTGTAGTCATACCAATTGTAAGTCTGAGGCCTATGTGGCATCGATAGGGAAATGGGTGTATGTAGATGATCTACAAACCAATTGAAAGGGGTTAGTACCCTCTTGATGGTAAACTTGGAGTAGCCTATGTGGTCGGGATATCGTTCATCTACTGAGTGTTCAACTTCAATAGAATCTGTGTCGACCAAAATGGCCTCGTAGAACCGGCGAGTCTTGAGTGGATCTTCAGTATCCACAAAATTATTGATGTTATAAATCGGCTTAATGAGCTGATTTAAGTGATATCCTTCATAGGCCTTGTCTAGTGCCAGAATAGGCATTACTTGAGTAGTAATGAACTTGAAATCCTCCTTGCTTGGAGATGCTGGCGTAGCTTGGGCTACCGTGGGGTCAACTGCTTGAGCGAAGGTTTCTGGGGCCTTCATTGCATAGCTCTGTTTGGTTTGAACTGAGGGAGAGCTGGCTGTTGGCCCCTTGTCTAGGGGCAAGTTCGTCTTTAGATCTACCAATTTTGTAGGAATTGGTGGAGATAACTTAGGAAACTGAACTTCCGTCAATGCGGAGAACTTGTTATGGAGTTGAGATTGCATCTCTGTCTTGAGGGTAGATCGTTGAGGGACTGTTGGCCGCAATGGATTTGCGGATGCTGATGGAGAGTCAAATGGTCTTGCCATTTTAGGTTGTTCCATCTTGGGGTTTTTCCCCAGATTTGTTGGTCTCATGGCCTTGTAAAAATTCTCTTGTTAGAAAATCGAGAAGGGAGTTATGTTCTCGCCGATGGCCCGGTTTACTTTAATTGCTATCCCAATTTCTTGTTGACATTAATGATCCTAACATCATGGATGTTTTAACACTTAATGTTAAAACAAAGAACATGAATAGTAAGGAGAACACCCGAGAAATAGCGATTATATACCGTGTATATTATCGCCTCATGGGAACTACTCTAGCCCCCAAGGCTAGGTTCACGAGCCCTAAAGGGGTTACCACCCTAATGGAAGCAAACAAAGACCGTAGCACAGTCTTTGTTCCTAAGGCTCTCGTTAGTAATGACTGGCATTTTGAGGCTATCACCCAACCCATTCGGATTTACCCTGAAAAATCTCAGATTGAGCGGGTGATTCAACGCCCTGACGGATCTATCGACTTGAAATTCCTCGGGCTCGACCCATCTCGGCACTCTTCCTTCTGCAGATCGGTTTCCACTCGTGCCTCTACTTCCAAACCCCCGGAGGAGAGTGAGGATCACGATCATAATAATGACAAGGGAAAGATTAGAGGAGTTGACTTCTCTGGTCCTGTCCCTAAAGTCTATTATCACCAAAATACTAGGGTCCCTGAACCCGAGAACCTTTACGAACCCGGAAGTCCTACGGCCTCTGATATGGCCCCCCCTCAAAAGGCTAGGACTAACCCCAGTCTTCTTGTCATCACATCTGATGAAGGCGAATACACTCCTGACCTCAAAGCTCTCAAAGTCAGGTGGTATCTTCCAAAAGACGCTATCAAGCGAAATTGGTGCACCAGTACCTATTCCAAAGAACAGCAAAAGAAGTTTGGTCGGCTATGGATAACTGATATGAAAAGACTCCGATGTGATATCGAGTTCTTTCAGTGGTTTGAACTAACGGGAAAAATGGGAAACCACGTGGAATCCCTCAACGTTATTATCAACAAGTGGTATACTCAAAGTAATAAGGTTATAGAATCCGTTACTCCTCCTCTCGAAGCACTTAACATTCCCTATTCCAATGAAGTCATTAAAGCTTCACCTTTTAAGACCAAATCTGAGAGAGGCACCATGACTCCTCAGTGCAAAGATCTTGATAGAATAATTGAACAAAACAATTATACTAATCAAGTTCTCCATACCATTTCTCAGCAGATAGAAGAAACCAAGGGTTCTACTTTTCCTTCTCCTTTACCAGTTAAGAGCACACCTAGCTCTAAACCTCTCTCAAATCCTATCTTCATGATTCCGGAATTCCAAAAGGATAAGTTTCCTGACTTGAATGATGATTTCAAACTCTCTGAGCAGATTTTAGAAAAAATCAATTCCAAACTGACAAAGTTTAAAATTTCTCAGCAAGGAGAGTCCAGTTCCAGTTCCCAAAAGAACTCTCTTTCTAAACTCACCAATGAACGTTTTTCGCTTAAGAAAAACTACAGAGAAGTCAACTCCAAGAAAATAGTTTTTTTCGCTATAATATTCATGATCCGTTTTCTAGGAGTTGACTTCTCTGGTCCTGTCCCTAAAGTCTATTATCACCAAAATACTAGGGTCCCTGAACCCGAGAACCTTTACGAACCCGAAAGTCCTACGGCCTCTAATATGCCCCCCCTCAAAAGGCTAGGACTGACCCCAGTCTTCTTGTCATCACATCTGATGAAGGCGAATACACTCCTGACCTCAAATGTCAGAGGAAGATGGTATATCCTCGCCAGGGAAAGAACTATGTTCTTGAGTAGGATCACTCATAATGATTGGAAGCTCCCGGGAAGGTTCAGGGAGAGTGACTTCATGGGTCGGAGGAGCTGATGCTAGGACTTGTTCAGTTAGAATGTTAAGTTCTATCTGATCAAGTCGGGTTCTGAGATTTTTTATCTCACCCTTTAAAGAAGAAATTTCTCCCTTAAGATCGGCTACGGTAGGTTCCGTAGGAGTATTGAACTTGGCCATAACCTGTTTCATACTGAAAGGTTGAATGATAGGTTTCGGCTTGGGCGATCTTTCTTCCTGAGAAAGCATAAGTCTTTTGAGCTCCTAGAGGTACTTACTCCATAGCTCGTCGTCTGTAATATGCTCGATAATGTCAAAGAGGATTTCTTTAGGTTATCCTGAAATGACATTGATAGTTTTGTTAGAGCACGTACAGAAGGTACCATTGCAAGTGCAATCTTGCCCAGATTGGGAACTGTCAGACTCATAGGCGGCGTTGATACATTCTTCGTCGCTATAGTCTTCGTCAGAGGAGGAACAAGACTCAGAGGCTTCAGAAGAGTCCTCCATAATGGAGAATAATTTTTCTTTAGCTTCCTCAGAAAGATCAAGCTGGTTGATTTTCTTTTTCTTGCTAGATTTGCAATCTTTTGCCCTGTGGCCGGGTTTACCACAAGTCCAGCAAGTATCTTTGGAAGGTTTAGAAGACTTTCGTTTAGTCTTGCGGCTGGGTTTATAGGAATCTTTCCTATAATTTCGCTTGGCAGAGGAAGTTCTCTTGGTCGATTTAAAGGTTTTCTTCTTACGCTTTTTGCGGGAAGAAATGTCAGTGAAGCCATAATCATGACAAAAGGTTCCTAGACCATATTTACTGTTTTGCTTAAGTTGTTGCTTAAGCTTGAGGTCAGTACATAGTTCTATACCCGTAGTGGTGATGAAACTTACCAAGTCGCCATAGGTAAGAATATTGTAAGGGATTTGACCTTCGAATCTATCCTTAAGCTTTGTTCGCACCTTGTCTGCAAACAGGGGAGGAAGACCGCTGATAAATCTTTCTTTCCAGAAGTCATTATTGTTGTCAGGTCTGATCATAACCTTAACAAGGAAGGTGTCTTTGTACCACCTAAAGTCTGCTAAGTTCTTGCAGCGAAGATTATTAAGGATTTCTAGGCTCCTATCTTGGAAGAGTTTAGGTTCTCCTACAAAGTGTCTAGATATGTGATAGAGGAGGGTGGCGCAAGCATCTTCTTGTGCCTCTTCAACCATGGTTTCTTGACCATTTACCACTCGAACTACTTGTTCGGGGACCGTGGCGTTATAAATGAGGTTCTTTTCGTCCTCTGTGACGTAATTGTCCCACCAATGCTTTATCATTCCAGTAAAACCTGAGACAACCATTATGGCAGCTCCTTTGTAAGAGGAGCCTTTGATCTTATAGGCGGTAATAGATACTGCCATTTCATGGAGTTTATTGTATATCTGGTGCTCGGCCAGACCGTCAATATTCCATTCGTTTATACCTCGTCCATCATGATTGCAGGTAGATAGGTAAGGGTGTTCCTCGTATTGAACATCTGGAGGAGAAGGTTTTTTATAATAGTTTTTCTTAAGCGAAAAACGTTCATTGGTGAGTTTAGAAAGAGAATTTTTTTGGGAACTGGAACTGGACTCTCCTTGCTGAGCAATTTTAAACTTTGTCAGTTTGGAATTGATTTTTTCTAAAATCTGCTCAGAGAGTTTGAAATCATCATTCAAGTCAGGAAACTTATCCTTTTGGAATTCCGAAATCTTGATTTAATCTTTATGACAGCATTAGATTGATCAGGACTCCACGGAACTGGATTTTTCTTAAGACGTTTATACAGGGGTTCACAGACCTGCCTAATATGAGGAATAAAGTCAGCAACATAATTAAGGCTTCCTAAGAACCTTTGAAGTTGAGTTTTATCCGTGATTTCATTGGGAAATTTGGAGGAGAACTCTATGGCTCGACAAATGGGTTTGTGACTACCCTGATGCAAATCATGACCTAGAAAGCGAACGGAAGTTTGAAACAACTTCATCTTTTTAGCACTAACAACTAAGCCATTTAATTTTACAATCTTAAATAATGTATTAAGGTGTTTGAAATGTGAATCAATGTTCTCAGAAAAGATTAACACATCATCAATATAAACAATTGACATATAAGAATATTCATTAAATATAGTATTCATGATATTCTGGAATTCGGAAGGAGCATTCTTAAGCCCAAAAGGTAAGACGTTCCATTCGTAGTGCCCAAAAGGGACATTGAAGGCAGTCTTATATTTATCTTTTTCAGCAATTTGGATTTTCCAGAATCCTGACTTAATGTCGAACTTGCTATAAAGATTAGCTTTAAAGGTTCTTTTGAGGAGATCCCTTTTATTAGGAATCGGATGACGAATCCATTTTAGGACAGCATTTAAAGGCTTGTAGTTTATAATAAGTCAAGGAGTCCCTCGTTCCTTTTCAGCACTGTTATTCATATAGAATGCTGAACAGCTCCAGGGAGAGTTGGAGGGTCTAATGATCCCTTTGTTGAGAAGATGGTTGATTTCTATTTTACAGATGTCCATCATTTCATGATTCATCTGGATTGGTCTGGCTTTTGTAGGAATATTTTGTTCGTCAAAGACAGTGATATAAGGAAGCTCAACAAGATTTTTTTGCGCTCCCAAAATGCATTAGGCAATTCAGAGCAAATCTCATTTTCGAACTTCCTTTGGAGAAGGGTTATTCTGTTGACCATCTCCGGGGTTTTTAAAGTTTGCTCAATGCGTTTGAGCTGAACTTCATGTTTAAGAAAAGAAACATGGGAGGAAAGTCGGTTGATTTTGAATACCGTGTCCTCTTTGATTTTGAACACAGTTTCTTCCTTTATACGACGTCCGTCGGCTGGAGAAAGAGGATGAAGTAAAGGAAAGAATAATTCTCTATCTAGCAGAGTGGTGCGAATTCCACCGTAATCCAACAAAAATGGCCGGATCTGGTTAACGAAGGGTAATCCCAGAATGATATCTTCAGTGATATCTTCGGTTATGACAAAGTCATTGATAAGGCAGATGCCATTATTGCAGACATGAGCTTTAGGGAGCTGATAATTTATTCTCAGTTTTTCGCCCGTGGCGGAGTAGATGCGAGAGGTACTCTTTTGAAGATACCGAGTGGGAATGAGGCCTTTGACAATACAATTACTATGGGCGCCAGTATCAAAGAGAGCGACTTTGTTTAAAACAAAGTCTTTGTCGATAACGATTTTGACAACGATATGCTCACTGTAAGTTTTAATGGCTGCAACAATATTGTCAGAGGAAGATGGTATATCCTCGTCAGTTGATCTCGTGGAGTTAGAGATGATGGATTTTGACGTCATTCTCGGCTTATTCTATGCCTCAGTTGATTGTATAAATAGAATAGTTCATTTTTAGTTTTTGAAAGAACCAATCCTTAAATGTAGGGGTAGTACTACAACTCTTAGGGGTTAGTTGATCTCGTACCTTAGAGCCAGAAAGATGCTATCAAGGGGGTGTATTTACCATCTTGTTCGAGTCAAAGACTCTAACTCAGAAACTTAACTCTTGAGTCAGTTCCAGTAGTAAATGAATTCTCAGATACATTCCCTGAAGATCTCCCCGGAGTTCCTCCCGAAAGGGAAATCGACTTCGGAATAGACCTTCTCCCAAACACTCAGCCTATATTTATTCCGCCATATAGAATGGCTCCAGCTGAACTTAAAGAATTGAAAGAATAGTTGAAGGATCTTTTAGATAAGGGATTTATCAGACCCAGCATCTCCCCGTAGGGCGCACCTATTTTATTCGTGCGTAAGAAAGATGGTTCTATTAGAATGTGTATTGACTACTGCCAGTTGAACAAGGTCACAGTCGAGAATAAATGTCCACTTCCTAGAATCGATGACTTATTTGACCAACTTCAGGGTGCTAGCTACTTTTCCAATATAGACCTCAGATTAGGCTATCATCAACTTAGGGTCAGGGAATGTGACATTCCAAAAATAGCTTTGCGAACTCGATATGGTCACTTCGAATTCCTTGTCATGTCCGTTGGTCTTACAAATGCCCCAGCAGCCTTCATGGACTTGATGAACCGAGTGTTCAAGTAGTACTTGGACATGTTCTTCATAGTCTTCATTAATGATATTTTTGTTTACTCCCGTAGCGAAAATAAGCATACAGCCCACCTCAGAGTAGTGCGAATTTTGGCTAAGATCAGTAGTTTTTCTTGGCCAAATTTTTTCTAGTGATGGCATTAGAGTTGATCCTCAAAAGACCAAGGCAGTGAGAAACTAGCCTAGACCCATCTCTCCATCAGATATTAAAAGCTTCTTGGGTTTGGCTGGATATTACCATTGGTTTGTTAAAGGATTTTCTTCTATTACATCCCCCATATCCAAATTAACTTAGAAGAAAGTTAAGTTTCAGTAGTCAGATTCCTGCGAGAAGAGTTTTCAGGAGTTGAAGACTCGACTCACCTCAACCCCAGTTCTTGCTCTACCAGATGTTTTAGATGGTTTTGTTGTGTACTATGATGCAGACAGAGTAGGTTTAGGTTGTGTCTTCATTCAGAGAGGTAAGGTCGTAGCCTATGCCTCCAGACAGCTTAAACCCCATGAGAAGAATTATCAAACTCATGATCTTGAGCTAGCAGTTGTAGTGTTTGCCTTACAGATTTGGAGACATTAATTGTATGGGGTGCACGTAGATGTGTTCACGGATCATAAAAGCCTACAGTATGTGTTCTTTCAAAAATATTTAAATCTGCATCATAGAAGATGGTTAGAGTTATTTAGGATTATGACATGAGTGTTCTGTATTATCCGGGCATGGCCAATGTAGTGGCTGATGCTCTCAGTAGATTGTCCATGGGTAGTGTAGCTCATGTTGAGGATGGTAAGAAGAAGTTAGCTCAAAAAGTTCATCAGCTTGCCCGACTAGGTATCCGCTTACTTGATTCAGTAGAGGGTAGTGTGTAGGTACAGAGTAGTACTAAATCATCTCTAGTTTCTGAGGTGAAGTAAAAATAGGATAGAGATCTCGGTCTAGTTAAGTTGAAAGAATCAATTAGATATCAGAAAGTGAAGGTCTTCTCCCAAGGGGGAGATGGTGTATTGCGCTATCAGGGTAGATTGCGTATGCCTGGTGTAGATAATTTGAGGCAACGAATTCTTGTAGAAGCGCGTGGTGGGCATTACTCTATTCATCTAGGGGCCACTAAGATGTACCGTGATTTGCGGGAGATCTATTGGTGGAGTGGGATGAAGAGAGATATTGTAGAGTTTGTAGCTAAGTGCTCTACATGTCAACAAGTTAATGTTGAGCACCAGAAACCTAGTGGGTCCATGCAGGAGTTCAGTATTCCCATATAGAAATAGGAAGAAGTGAACATGGACTTTGTGACAGGTTTTCCTCATACCCGTCATCAGCATAATTCTATTTGGGTTATCGTAGATAGGATGACCAAATTAGCTCATTTCTTGCCAGTCCATACCCTTATTCAGTCAAGGACTATGCCAAACTCTATCTTAAAGACTTAATTAGGTTGTATAGTATTCTCTTATCTATCACCTCAGATAGAGGTACCCAGTTTACCTCTCATTTCTGGAAAGCATTCCAAAAGGGTCTTGGTACCCAAGTCCACCTCAGTACAACTTTTCACCCTCAAACAGACGGTCAAGCAGAAAGGACCATTCAGATTCTTGAGGATATGCTGAGAGCATGCGTTGTTGATTTCAAGGGTAGTTAGGATGACCATTTGCCTTTGATAGAATTCTCATACAATAAAAACTATCAGTATCCGTATTGGCTCCGTTTGAGGCTCTCTATGATAGGAGATGTAGATCTCCAATTGGTTGGTTCATCATGCTCTCGATTAATTTATATGAAATATAACAACAACAACAACAACAACAACAACACAACAAAAACAACAACAACAATAATAACAACACAACAACAACAACACTACTACTACTACTACTACTACTACTACTACTACTACTACTACAACAACAACAACAACAACAACAACAACAACAACAACGACAACAACACTACTACAACTACTAGTAATATAATAATACTAAAGTATAGATAAATATTATTATTATTATAGTATTTTTAGTAATATATAAAATACTTAAGTTGTGCTAGGCACTATCCTAAAAAACTATTTTTGCAATGTGAAATATTTTCCAGGATTAAACAAACACTTTCTTGTTTAATTAGAGGATATCCAAAACTATGTAAGTCTTTCCTAATTAATCAGAGGATACAGAAATAAGCAAAAATAATTATAAACCAACAAATTTTAACTTAGAAAAGAACTAATAAATTAAAAGCAAACAATGGGCAGAGAAATACAAAAGTTGGTGTATCAATTGCATAAAAGGTATTGACTATTTCTAGCCATGTTGTGGAGGTGGAAGTAATGGAAATCAAAGTATTTCCTTGGGCAGAAAGTACACATGTTCTTTTCTTCTATTTTCTTTGTCATCAAATAAAATACTTGGGCATAAGTTTGTCAAGTGGACAAGTAGGTTCCACATATTATTTTTATCACAGAGTAATCTCAAAATGCTTAATTATTTTTAAAATATCTATCAATTCCTCATATATTTTGAAAATAATTTGAAATAGACAGTAAAATTTGTAGATTTATATGATCAAAATGCACTGGGCTTGGTGTCTTTTGGACTATGAATCAAACTTAGACTGATAAAATTTAACTTACAAAATTATTGGTGAAATATAATATTTCTATGAATTAATAAATCTTATTGTAAGCTAGAGACTTTATCAATCACAATTTGATCGTAATTTTATTGTTTAACGTGGTTTTGCATCAATAGGCTATGCGCGAGCCTGGTTATTCATGAGAGCTCTAGAGACCAGGCCAAAGTCTCATAGGAACAATCTCATTCCACTTCTCATATAGGTGAATTCATTAAGTGTATACTGCTTTAAATACACCATTCATAAGAATAATGAATTCATTAAGGGTTAATACCATTCATAAGAATTATGAATTCATTAAGAGTTAATAACTCATCCCTCAGTTTTAGTAGCAATTCAAGCACTCCCAATAAGTGTGCAGTGTTAATATCGACTTTTTATGACCCATATGAACCTACTTTATGGGATCTCCAAACACATAGGTTGGGTTACCATCTCTTTGACAATCGTATTGGCCTTAACTCCATCTCTTTTGAGGTTTGAAGAATTAATTTTCTTTCCACAGGTTTAGTCAATGAATCAAACTAATTCAATTCTGACTTCACATAATCAATGGATATTATTCCATCTCTCAGCAACTGCATAACAATATCATGCCTCAATTTCATATACGTGCTCTTACAATTGTAAGATTTATTCTTCGCAATAGCAATTGTGGTTTGACAAGAACAGTGTATATACATAGGAGGCACCAGATCATCCTTATTTAAAGGGATATTAGACAACAGATCATCCTTTTTTCAAAGGGATATTGGACAACAAATCATCCTTTTTAAAAGGGCTATGAGGCAACAATCATCCTTTTTAAAGAGATATTCGCTTAGAAATTTCTTAACCATTCAGCCTCAGTATCAGCTAACTTCAGAGCTACAAACTCTAATTCCATATTTGATCTAGCAATGATCGTCTGTAGATAATCTCTGCGATACTGCACCACCATCTAACGTGAACACATAATCACTAGTGAATTTCGTCTAAGCTAAATTAGAGATCCTGCTTGCACCACAAAATCCTTCTAAAGTACAAGGAAATCCACTATATAGATTATCATAATTCATGATTCCTTTTAAATATTTTATTAGTCTCATTAACACAGACCAACACTTTTTATTGGGGTCATGAGTATATCTACTGAGTATACACACAACATATGTTATATCAGGCTTGGTAAACTTCATCAAATGCATTAGACTCCCAATAATATGTGCATACTGGACAATTGGGTCATCATTATTCTTTTTAAATTTAGAGTTAGCATCATAAAGAGTGGTTATAGGAATTATCTCCCAACATTCAAACTTCTTAAGAATTCTTTCAACATAATGTTCTTGTGATAACATTATACCATCATTACTCCTTATAAGTTTAACTCCCAATATCATACTTACTTCACCCAGATCTTTCATATCAAAGTTAGTAGGCAAAAATAATATGGTATTTTGTACAATTTAAATTTGTACCAAATATAAGCATGTCATCAACATATAAGCAAATTATCACATAAATATTGTCTACTACTTTAGTGTAAGCACATTTATCCACTTCAACAGAAGAAAAATCGTCTTTTATTAAGACCTAATCAAATTTCTCATTTCGATGTTTAGGAAAATGTTTAAGGCCATAAAGAGATTAAATTAATTTATAAATTTTATTTTCTTGTCCAAAAACTACACATCCATCAGGTTGAATCATATAAATTTCTTCTTCTAAATCACCATTTAAGAAATTTATTTTTACATTCATTTGATAGATAAAAAAGTTTATGAATCGATGCCAACGTAATTTATATTCAACTAGAAGAAATTCTTGTCACTTGTGCAAATATATCAAAATAATTAATATTTTATTTTTGAGCAAATTCTTTAGCTAAACGAGCTTTATAGTTATCTATAGATCTATCAGGACTAAATTTCTTTTTGAAAATTCATTTACAAACCAATAGGTTTTGCACCAGGAGTAAATTAGTTAAAACTCATGTATTGTTTTTCATGATAGGATCAATTTCAATTTTTATTGCCTCTTTTTAAAATTTAACATCAGAAGAAGATATAACTTCAAAATAATTTAATGGTTCATCATCGATAAGAAAATTTTGAAAGTCATTTTCATAAGAAAAATATTCCTTTCTAGGCCTTTACTCCTTAATTTCTCAATATTAGAGGTAGATTTATTTTCTCTTTCAACGGGTGTATGAGATATTTTATCACACAATGGAAAGATATTTTCAAAATATTCAGCAATCTTTGTCTCAATAAATCTTGTCTCAATAATAGTATTGCTATTACGCACATCACTTTTCAAAATAAGAATCTATATGCAGCACTATGTTCAGCATATCCAATAAGTATGCAATCAGCAGTGTTAAAATCTATTTTTTCTCGTTTTTAGGTTCAGGCAAAAGAACTTTAGCAAGACACCCCCACACTTTTAAATATTTCAAGTTAGGTTTATAACCTTTCCACAATTTATAAGGAGTTCTACATGTTCTTTTATGTGGAGTTCTATTTTGTAAGTGATATGCAGATAAAATAGCTTCTCCCACAAATTATCAGGTGCATTAGAGCTAATTAACATGGAGTTCATCATTTCTTTTAATATTCTATTTTTTCTTTCACTATACCATTAGACTCAGGTGAATAAGGCGAAGTTACTTCATGAACACTTCCTTCATTTTCACAAAAAATATTTAAAGATACATATTTTCCAACTCTATCAGATCTAACTCTCTTAGTTTTTGTACTAAGCTGATTTTTAACTTCAGTTTTATAAGACACAAAAACATCAAATGCATCGTCTTTGTTTCTAAGTAAATATAACTGAGTGAATCTAGAAAAATCATCAATAAAAGACACATAATATCTTTTTTCACCTCTAGTCATAGTTTATTTTAAATCATCCAAATCAGTGTGAAGCAAAGATAATAATTTAATTTTTTCTATTAAGTGAAAAACATGATTTTTTTAGTGATTTTAGCTTCAGCACAAATTTCACATTTATCAAAATTATTTGAATTTAGACCGGATATTAAATCAAGTAATTGCATATTCTTTATATAAGAGAAATTAATATGTCCTAATCTAGCATGCCATAAAGAAATAGACTCAGTTAAGTAAGTAGAAGCAAGTACCTTTTTAAAAACATCATTATGAATATTAAGCACAAATAACACATGATTATCAACTACATTTTTCATAAAAATATTATTTTTAGTTAATATGACCTCATTGTTTTCAAAAGTAACCTTCATTTCAACTTTTTCTAATAACGCCACAGAAATCAAATTAATTCTGATATTAGGAACATGCAACACATTACTTAATGCCAAAATTTTATTAGATGTGAGTTTGAGAAGAACTTTACCTTTTTCAAGAACTTGAATAGTTCTCGAGGTCCCAACATAAATAATTTCTTCTCCTTTCTCAACTTGGGTGTATGATACAAAATCATTTCTATTTATACAAATGTGCCTAGTAGCACCAAAGTCAATCACCCAATTCTACACATTTGTCTCAATGTTCATTTCTGAAATGACCGCAATAATTATATTATTCATTTTAGTTAAATTTATTTTTGACTTAGCGAGATTATGTCATTTCTTCCACATATTCTCTTGCATTGAGATGCATTTTTTATGAAGATTTTATTATTAGCATTAGACATATCATATATATATATTCTGTAGTACCATAACCTTATGACAAACTGACTGGAATGGAAGCAGTCAAAGCAACACCAACATCAGTATTGTCAATGATTTTAGGACCGATATTATATTCCATAGTTTCTTAGATTGTTGGAAAACAATAATAAATTTCAATATCAATTGTGAAATTCAATATAAATAAACTGCAACAATTATAATATTTCTTATATAGTAGTATCAACAAGTTTTAACAACAACAACAATAATAATAATAATAATAATATAACGATAATATTAGTAATATAACAATATTGAAGTATAGATAAATATTATTATTATAGTATTTTTAGTAATACATAAAATACTTGAGTCGTGTTAAGCACTGTACTAAGAAACTATTTCTGCAGTGTAAAATATTTTTCAGAATTAAACAAGCACTTTCCTAATTAATTAAAGGATATCCAAAATTATGTAAGTCTTACCTAATTAATCAGAGGGTACAAGAATCAACAAAATTCATTACAAATCAGTAAATTTTAACTTAGAAAAAAATTAAAAGCAGAGAAAAAGCAAGAAATGGGCAGAGAAGGGAAAGAGAAATACAAAAGTTGGTGTATCAATTGCATATAAGGTATTTACTATTATAGTCATGTTGGGGTGGTGGAATAATGACAATCAAAGTATTTCCTTGGGCAAAAAGTATACATGTTCTTTTCTTCTATATATTTTCTTTGTCATCAAGTAAAATACTTGGCATGAATTTGTCAAGTGGACAAGTAGGTTCCACATATTATTTTTTCCATAAAGTAATTTTAAAATGCTTGATTATTTTTAAAATATCTATCAATAAGTAGTCTACGGTCTTTGGATGATGTTGAAATCAAAGCAACAATTACAATTAGTGTTTATATCTATTTGAAGTATGAAAATTTTCTCATATGTAGCAGTCTTGTTGTGTATAGCCCTCCAGGTCATAAAGTACATTTAAATGTAACTTCTGCGTCCAAATAATAGAGTCATATCTAGACACTTTCTTTTTCTTAAAAAAAGACCTTATGCTCTTGCCATTGTTGGTGATGATCCATAAGGGTATCCACTTTTTGTTAATTAATAAGCATTTGCAAGGAAAACAAAGCAAAATATATTGGCATAGTATTATAAAGTAATGTTTCAATCCTTCAATAAGACATTCCTTAATATACCATCATAATATATCTATATACAGGTGTGATATCATGGAGGACTATTTTACTCCAACGATACACTCATAGTTCCTATGATAACATCCAATATATCTATATACTGACATGATATTATCTTTCAACAAAATACTCTTTAATCCTCCATGATACTATCACAATATATACACGCTGACATAGTATCATGGAAGACTACTTTAGTTCTTCAATGAGACACTCATTAGTGTACCACCACAGTATATCTATGTACTAACATGGTATTATAGAGGTCTACTCCGTCCTTCGATGAGACACTACTTAATATACAAAGGGAAGGGACGACCCGATTCATACCTACTCCGTAGGTGTCGGGGAGGGAGGGGACCACTCCGGGCCTGATCTACGCGCCCTCACCCCAACTTTGCTGGAGGGGCGTTTCGAACCCCCGACCCTGGCACACCACGGTAAGCAATCTTACCGCTGAGCCAAGGCCATCCCTCACACTACTTAATATACAATCAAAGTATATATACAAACTGATATAGTATCATAGAGGATTGCTTCAATCATTCAATAAGACACTCACCAATCACATATGTGTGTGTGTGTACATACATACATACATACATACTCGCATCGTATCGTTGAAGTATGTTTTAATTCTTTAAAAGATCACAACATTTAAAGATTCCTTTTACTTTATTAAACTATGGACAGGTCAAAATATGACAGAAAAATTGAAATTGAGGAAGTATTTGTTATGTTTTCACTTTTGAAAGCGAAAAAATTATATATATATATATATATATATATATATATATTTCCATTTTAGATCTTAATAAACAAGCTAGTGGACTTTAGTATTTTTCTTAATTATTTATTATTGTAGTTTAGTTATCTGATTTTTGTTTAATTAATCTAAAAGTTTAGCAGTTAGTTAATACTTTTCTTTTGCATTTTTTGTAAAGAAAAAACTATAAAAATAGGGAAAAAAAGATAACCAAATAAAATAAACTAAAGTGCTAAAGAATTGATATGCGGGTGTTTTCGAATTATGATGACTGTGTTCGAGAACTCTGACTTTTGTTTTGAGAATGCACTTACGTGAGGAGAATATCGAGTAATTGTAAACTTAATACTCAAAACAACTAGTCCATTATTTGTTTTATTGTCATCCCTTATCAATGAAAGAAACAACTTATTTATGTGTTTTAATGATGAAGCCTTCAATTAGGAATTTCCATTTATATTAGATGGCAACAAGATCAATCCCAAAGACTTTGTTGCTAGTGTCAGTCAATATTTCTGTAGTATTCAACTGTGTACATACCTCGTTGCGCTTATGAATTCTCTAACACTTTTGTCTCCTTTGTCCTCTCTCCACATCATCGACGATGCAATGTTTTTTCTATCGTCAAGCGTCGGTCACGTGGCCTAAATACATTCAACCCCCAATATAGAAATTAATAATTTTACCAAACCTGCTTTCACGAGTATCCTTTGCAAGTGTCACGTGCTAACCCTTCATCTCGTCATATATTCAAGCATTGTGACTAGGAAGCATGAAAATTTTCAAAGCTTTTGACAAAAAGTCATCGAACCATTTTTTGTCACATGGAATTTTTTATGTCCTATTTCATTTAATGCCCTTGGCATGTAACATTTAACCAACAATTTGAGAGTATTACTCACGGTTCAATACAATCATGTCTCTTTTTTTTTTCTTATAAATACTTTATTCGCATACTTTAGTTTTTATTTATTTTTTTTAAATCCTTTCTCTCTAACTTCGCGTCTTCAAATCATCTTGTTCTCTTTCTTTCAATCATTCTAGATGTGGATTCAATAAATTCGGCAACAAGACCAATCACTGAAAACTTTGTTGCTAGTGTCAGTCAATATTTCTGTAGTGTTCAACTGTGTACATGCCTCGTTGCGCTTATGAATTCTCTAACACTTTTGTCTCCTTTGTCCTCTCTCCACGTCATCGATGATGCAATGCTTTTTCTGTCGTCAAGCGTCGACCACGTGGCCTAAATACATTCACCCCCCCCCCAATATAGAAATTAATAATTTTACCGAACCTGCTTTCACGAGTATCCTTTGCAAGTGTCACGTGCTAACCCTTCATCTCGTCATATATTCAAGCATTGTGACTAGGAAGCGTGAAAATTTTCAAAGCTTTTGACAAAAAGTCATCGAACCATTTTTCGTCACATGAAATTTTTTATGTCCTATCGCATTTAATGCCCTTGGCATGTAACATTTAACCAACAATTTGAGAGTATTACTCACGGTTCAATACAATCATGTCTCTTTTTCTTTTTTTTCTTATAAATACTTTATTCGCATACTTTAGTTTTTATTTATTTTTTTAAAATCCTTTCTCTCTAACTTCGCGTCTTCAAATCATCTTGTTCTCTTTCTTTCAATCATTCTAGATGTGGATTCAATAAATTCGGCAACAAGACCAATCACTGAAAACTTTGTTGCTAGTGTCAGTCAGTATTTCTACAGTGCTCAGTTGTGTACATGTCTCGTCGCTTATGAATTTTCTAACACTTTTGTCTCCTTTATCCTTTTTCTCTATGTCATCGACGATGCAATGCTCTTCCTGGAATTGAGCGATTGTCACATGACCCAAATATATTCACCCTCCAATATAGAAATCAATAATTTTATGAGTAAATTCCTCATATTGTCACTCAACTTAAGAAAATATCCCAATAAAGTCATTTATTTATTTTTGTTCCAATAATATCATCGAACTTTATGCATTTTTCTTAAAAATCAATAATTGCTAAAAGTGACTCAAAAGATGAGAGAAAAATGATAAAAAAGTCTCTTAAGTTTGAACTTTGAATTTAAATAATCCTTATTAGTTAACAATACGAAATATCAATAACCTTTCAACTATAAAACTTAGTAAGTACAATTAGGGGTATGCATCGGTCGGTTTGGTTCGATTTTACATATTATCGGTTTGATTTATCGATTTTCAGTTTTTAAATATGCTAAATCAATAACCAAACCAATAAGATATTTTTATCGGTTTATCGGTTTTTTGTCCTTATCGGTTCGATTTTCGGTTTAGCTGATAAAAAAATATTCATAAAATAGAATAGTAGAAACTAACATGAAAAACTGAATTTCAGTTGTAACCAAAAATCCTACATGATGTGTTTTAATTTATAAAAATCATCAAGTTTGAACTAAATATTGTTAGGAGAATTTAAGAGTTTGTATAATTGAAATAATAGGTTTGTTAATTTATAGAAATTAAAGAGAAATTAAGATATATGTATATGTATATATATATACACACACACATCAAGTTTGAACTAAATATTGTTAGGGCAATTTAAGAGTTTGTATAATTGAAATAATATGTTTGTTAATTTATAGAAATTAAAGAGAAATTAAGATATATATATTCTTATTAGGTTATCGGTTTATCCAATAACCAATAAGAAAAAAAACAAACCAAACCAATAACCCAATAATTTTTTTTATAAAATCATTAAAAAATCGCTAACCTAATAACCCAATAACTCAATAACAATAAACCAATAACATTTTTATCGGTTCAATTTATCGATCGGTTCGATTTTTGCACACCCCTAAGTACATTCTTCTTTCAACTTCTAACTGTGATATTAAATCTAACGATGTCCACCAAAAATTGCAATTAAAATTGTTAGAAATAAGTTTATATATACTACATTTATTTGAAAGCTTAGGAGTTCAATAATAAAATAATATTCTATATTTATTCATTTTAGGATTAATCTTTATTTTTGATAAAATAGTTTAAGTTAGTTGTTAGTTTCTTGTATTCCAAATTATTGTCAAAAAAATTATAATTCATAAAGAAGACGATGAATTCCTGCAAATAAAAAAAATAAGGTCTCTAGCTAGTAGAAGAACCCTATATAAATATTTTAAAGGATTTTTGTTTAAAAAATAATGCATATTAACGAATACCATGATAATAACATCAATCATTCACTATCAAATAAAATTAGGTGATTTTATATAACCATTTCGTAACTTAAAAATGTGATACAAGTGCGACCACGTAGATGAAATAACGTGGGTGTGTATTTAAAACGCCCAAGTGTGTGTGTAAAGAAGTGTAATTAAGGACCTAAATACACATAAAAAACAACCACCAAGTTACACTAGATGGGAGCCTATTCTCTAAGGGCCCTTTTGGTCTTTTTGCCTTTAATTGGTAATGTACTGTATAAGGAACAAGTTAGGGTTTTTTTACTTAGTTTTTGTATATTGAAGATTTTATAACACACTTGAAAACACACAAGTTCTCTGATCTTTGAGACCTTGGTCGAAACTAGGTACATTAAAAGGGTGGATTCTCTTTTGTTGTTTGTTTGCTTGGAACTTTGGGGTGCTTGAAGGATTGAAGTCCCTCTTGTGTCTCTTTGAAAAGTGTAGGTGTTACTACTATCATTATTAAGGGTCTTAGTGTCTAGATTACACTTAGGTTCTTAGCTATTATAGTAGTAGATGCCTCACTATCTATCCATTTCCTTATTGTGATATTGTACCATTTTTGTGTATAGTTTCTCTTGTAATCTATGGGTATTGTTATGCATTATTGTTCTCCATCTTGTTCTTCATCTATTATTGATAATATTAGTTTGTGGTGGCTGCCTTGGTGTTGAATCACACTATTATATCTCATTTTGTGTTGTATTTGTTGAATCCGAGAGAGGTCTCCACTTGGTCCACGAGTTCTTGTAATTTGTGGATATTTGGAGTGTGTGTTTCGTGTTTCCTTGGTTTTTCTTGTATCATTTGGTATCAGAGAATGACTCAATATTATTCCTACAAGATCCATCTTGGGTGTGCTTGTTAGAAAAACCACAAAAAATAGAGTTCTTGTGTTTGTGATCTTGTTCGAGAAGGTGTAGACCTTGTTGTTGTTGTTTTAGCCGAGGGGTTGTCTCTAGGTTTGGTAGTTATTTTATTTGTGTAGTTTGTTTCTTGTGTTGGTATTTTTCTCACTAGCACAAATAGTGTCAAGATCTAAAGTTGAGCGTAATATATTGACAATATTGAAGCGAACTTGGAGTTGGCAGAACCTTGATGATTTTGTGCTTGGCCGTATAGTGTTGTTAACGTTGGAGTGAACAGTGTTGTTATTGAGTTATTGAAGGTTTTTTTTGGTGTTCATATTGTTCTTCATTTATTTTTATAACTTAAGACAACCAAAAGTGTAAATTTGATCCAAAAAGTTATAGGACAAAGTTGAAAAATTGTTTGTGAAAAGACTTGTCAACATCACTTTCTAGTCTAGACAACCACTTTTCCTTAAAACAAGGAACCTTGTCTTGTAGAACTAGTAAGGTCAAACATCACCCTTTTGAGTTTGAAAAGTTAAAAAGGGTACAAGACTTTATTTTCCTTCAATATTAAGTCATCCATTCCAAAAGGTGTATAAGGACTAAAAACTTTAAGTTGTTGAAAAGTAGTGAGGGTCGTGGCCAACAACATGCTGCCACATCACCCTAGTTTACTGTTCACGTTGTTATTAAGCTCAAATTTGGTCTAATCGTCTCTCATTGTTGATTCTTAGTTTCCTTTAATTGATTCGAGAGCTAATTAACAAGCTAGTATAATCCTACTAGGTTGTCAATTAGTCCTTTGACGTCGTTTGCTTCGTGTCATCGTTTGCTTGAGTACTTTCGTCGTTTTAATTCGTAGTACTTCTTAGTTCAAGTTTGAAAATTACTTCCTTGAGTCGTCGAACAAAAATCCATTCTGACTAAGGAGTAAACTTACTCTTTAACTCACCATAAGTTACAAGTTGGTTTGCAAACATTTGTGACGACAAGTGTGCGACCACAAAGTGTGTGAGAGACTAGTGAGGATTGTTTGAACTAGAGTGTGTTTGTTTTGTAGGCTTGTGTTGTATTATTGCATGTCTAGCATTGTGGAAAAATTTGGTGACTTGTTGAACCTTAACTTGGAGGGATTGTTTCGGTATAAACTCAATGGAACCCGAAGCCTCAAATGCTCAAACAATGGACAATAATGCCATTAATATTATATTGGCTCGTTTTGAGGCCATGTCCTGTGACATTACTAGAGTGAATATGGGCATTGAAAATTTAAACTCAAACATGGATTCAATGAGGGGTGAGATGTCGACTATGGGTGGGATATTAAAACGTGTTGAAAGCCAAAGAAGCCGACCTTCTACCCCTCAAAATATTTCCCCAACCACTACTCCCGAAGCCTTACACCAAATGTTCCAATCACCAATAAAACCATCCAATGTCGCAAACCAAACACTGTTTTACTCCCAAACCCAAAGTCTTGAGAGACCAATCCACCCTCCACTTCACCAAGTCCAACAAGAAGGGCTTGGAACCCAAATGCCACCCCACAACTCGAGCCCACCTATCCAAACTTCATGTGAACAAAGACCTCCCTTCCCACTAAATCAAATGCCACAACCACGAGCTCCACTTAACCCAAATAAACCTATCCAACATGAAGGGTATGGATCGTATGTTGATGAATACATGAGAGGGGAAGATATAAGGGGAATGCATGGTGAACCGAGAGGAGCCTATGGCCGAGAAGAAGAAGTTGGTCCTTGGAATCAATATGACAACCAAAATTGAGAAGTTGGACAAAATACCATCAAGATGGGGCTTCCAATCTTTAAGGGTGAGAGTGACCCCGGGGAGTTTCTTACATGGGAATTCGCATGTGAGAGAATACTCCAAGTCAATGATCTTACCGAAGAGAAAAAGAGTTGTTATGCGATTGCTCATTTTGAGGGTTATGCTACTACTTGGTGGGAATATGTTAAGCGATTTGGCAATATTTTGGTTGAGGGACAACCCCCTCCTTGGTTTTGACTAAGGTATCTCATCAGGCAAAGGTACCTACCTGAAAGGTACCAACAAGAGCTCCTTGCCAAGTTATATAACTTAAGACAAGGGAACAAAACCGTCGCGGCTTACTATAATAAGTTCCAACAACTCATTTTAAAAGACCACCGAGGGGAGTAAGTAAGTCATGACATCATTCGCTTTAAGGTGGTATTGAATCATGATATTGCCTCACGATTGACCTTACACAAGTTTGACACAATTGACGCCATCTTCCAACCCGTCGTGGAGGTTGAGAGAGAGATACGGAAAAGGGTGGGAAGCAAGTTTAAGGGGAAATCACCCTCGGGTTGGCACAAGGACAAGATTGACTCATCCAATAAGGAGAAACCCAAGGCCAAGCTAATCCAAGCCAAGACCAAGACTGCCCAAAGGTATCTTCCGAGAAACGAAGGTAAACCGAATTCTACTTCTCATCCTAAAGAATTTTAATGTTTTAAATGTCAAGGGTGGTGGCACAAGGTTAATGAGTACCCAAACCGGAGAAATTTAATCCTTAGGGGAGGAAAATTGTATTACCTTGGTGAGGGGATGGGGATTGAATCGAATGAGGTTAATGAAAATGCTCAAGATGGAGAGCAAAAAGTCGAGGTAGAAATAGATGAAGGCGTGGAAGATATTTGGCCAGTTGATGGAGATTGTGTAGTACCCTTGTTTATGGAAAGGAGATTCATGCTTAGTTATGGGTTAGGAGAGGAAACCGAGGATGAGAATGATGAAGAAGAAGAGGATCCAAAAGTCAATATGGTGGGATTTGCCCACAAAGGACCTTCATTGCTTGCTAACCAAGATGCTAGCACTTTGCCTAGCATCCATTCTTCTTATGTGTAGGTTGTAGAACATGTAAGTCCAAGAAGAATTCTTGATGATATCATGGAACCTTTGGTTGAACATCCTAACCTTGGGAGGACCATTAGAAAAATGATTTAAAAAGGAGAGCTTGCGGGTGATGATTGCTTGAATTTGTGGATAAATTCCTCTCAAGATGGAGAGGATGATACAAGTGCGATCACATAGATAGAATTATGTGGGTGTGTATTTAAAATGCCCAAGTGTGTGTGTAAAAAAGTGTAATTAAGGTCCTAAATACACATAAAAAACAACCACCAAGTTACACTAGATGGGAGTCTATTCTCTAAGGGCCCTTTTGGTCTTTTTGCCTTTAATTGGTAATGTACTGTATAAGGAACAAGTTAGGGTTTTTTTACTTAGTTTTTGTATATTGAAGATTTTATAACACACTTGAAAACACACAAGTTCTCTGATCTTTGAGACCTTGGTCGAAACTAGGTACATTAAAAGGGTGGATTCTCTTTTGTTGTTTGTTTGCTTGGAACTTTGGGGTGCTTGAAGGATTGAAGTCCCTCTTGTGTCTCTTTGAAAAGTGTAGGTGTTACTACTATCATTATTAAGGGTCTTAGTGTCTAGATTACACTTAGGTTCTTAGCTATTATAGTAGTAGATGCCTCACTATCTATCCATTTCCTTATTGTGATATTGTACCATTTTTGTGTATAGTTTCTCTTGTAATCTATGGGTATTGTTATGCATTATTGTTCTCCATCTTGTTCTTCATCTATTATTGATAATATTAGTTTGTGGTGGCTGCCTTGGTGTTGAATCACACTATTATATCTCATTTTGTGTTGTATTTGTTGAATCCGAGAGAGGTCTCCACTTGGTCCACGAGTTCTTGTAATTTGTGGATATTTGGAGTGTGTGTTTCGTGTTTCCTTGGTTTTTCTTGTATCATTTGGTATCAGAGAATGACTCAATATTATTCCTACAAGATCCATCTTGGGTGTGCTTGTTAGAAAAACCACAAAAAATAGAGTTCTTGTGTTTGTGATCTTGTTCGAGAAGGTGTAGACCTTGTTGTTGTTGTTTTAGCCGAGGGGTTGTCTCTAGGTTTGGTAGTTATTTTATTTGTGTAGTTTGTTTCTTGTGTTGGTATTTTTCTCACTAGCACAAATAGTGTCAAGATCTAAAGTTGAGCGTAATATATTGACAATATTGAAGCGAACTTGGAGTTGGCAGAACCTTGATGATTTTGTGCTTGGCCGTATAGTGTTGTTAACGTTGGAGTGAACAGTGTTGTTATTGAGTTATTGAAGGTTTTTTTTGGTGTTCATATTGTTCTTCATTTATTTTTATAACTTAAGACAACCAAAAGTGTAAATTTGATCCAAAAAGTTATAGGACAAAGTTGAAAAATTGTTTGTGAAAAGACTTGTCAACATCACTTTCTAGTCTAGACAACCACTTTTCCTTAAAACAAGGAACCTTGTCTTGTAGAACTAGTAAGGTCAAACATCACCCTTTTGAGTTTGAAAAGTTAAAAAGGGTACAAGACTTTATTTTCCTTCAATATTAAGTCATCCATTCCAAAAGGTGTATAAGGACTAAAAACTTTAAGTTGTTGAAAAGTAGTGAGGGTCGTGGCCAACAACATGCTGCCACATCACCCTAGTTTACTGTTCACGTTGTTATTAAGCTCAAATTTGGTCTAATCGTCTCTCATTGTTGATTCTTAGTTTCCTTTAATTGATTCGAGAGCTAATTAACAAGCTAGTATAATCCTACTAGGTTGTCAATTAGTCCTTTGACGTCGTTTGCTTCGTGTCATCGTTTGCTTGAGTACTTTCGTCGTTTTAATTCGTAGTACTTCTTAGTTCAAGTTTGAAAATTACTTCCTTGAGTCGTCGAACAAAAATCCATTCTGACTAAGGAGTAAACTTACTCTTTAACTCACCATAAGTTACAAGTTGGTTTGCAAACATTTGTGACGACAAGTGTGCGACCACAAAGTGTGTGAGAGACTAGTGAGGATTGTTTGAACTAGAGTGTGTTTGTTTTGTAGGCTTGTGTTGTATTATTGCATGTCTAGCATTGTGGAAAAATTTGGTGACTTGTTGAACCTTAACTTGGAGGGATTGTTTCGGTATAAACTCAATGGAACCCGAAGCCTCAAATGCTCAAACAATGGACAATAATGCCATTAATATTATATTGGCTCGTTTTGAGGCCATGTCCTGTGACATTACTAGAGTAAATATAGGCATTGAAAATTTAAACTCAAACATGGATTCAATGAGGGGTGAGATGTCGACTATGGGTGGGATATTAAAACGTGTTGAAAGCCAAAGAAGCCGACCTTCTACCCCTCAAAATATTTCCCCAACCACTACTCCCGAAGCCTTACACCAAATGTTCCAATCACCAATAAAACCATCCAATGTCGCAAACCAAACACTGTTTTACTCCCAAACCCAAAGTCTTGAGAGACCAATCCACCCTCCACTTCACCAAGTCCAACAAGAAGGGCTTGGAACCCAAATGCCACCCCACAACTCGAGCCCACCTATCCAAACTTCATGTGAACAAAGACCTCCCTTCCCACTAAATCAAATGCCACAACCACGAGCTCCACTTAACCCAAATAAACCTATCCAACATGAAGGGTATGGATCGTATGTTGATGAATACATGAGAGGGGAAGATATAAGGGGAATGCATGGTAAACCGAGAGGAGCCTATGGCCGAGAAGAAGAAGTTGGTCCTTGGAATCAATATGACAACCAAAATTGAGAAGTTGGACAAAATACCATCAAGATGGGGCTTCCAATCTTTAAGGGTGAGAGTGACCCCGGGGAGTTTCTTACATGGGAATTCGCATGTGAGAGAATACTCCAAGTCAATGATCTTACCGAAGAGAAAAAGAGTTGTTATGCGATTGCTCATTTTGAGGGTTATGCTACTACTTGGTGGGAATATGTTAAGCGATTTGGCAATATTTTGGTTGAGGGACAACCCCCTCCTTGGTTTTGACTAAGGTATCTCATCAGGCAAAGGTACCTACCTGAAAGGTACCAACAAGAGCTCCTTGCCAAGTTATATAACTTAAGACAAGGGAACAAAACCGTCGCGGCTTACTATAATAAGTTCCAACAACTCATTTTAAAAGACCACCGAGGGGAGTAAGTAAGTCATGACATCATTCGCTTTAAGGTGGTATTGAATCATGATATTGCCTCACGATTGACCTTACACAAGTTTGACACAATTGACGCCATCTTCCAACCCGTCGTGGAGGTTGAGAGAGAGATACGGAAAAGGGTGGGAAGCAAGTTTAAGGGGAAATCACCCTCGGGTTGGCACAAGGACAAGATTGACTCATCCAATAAGGAGAAACCCAAGGCCAAGCTAATCCAAGCCAAGACCAAGACTGCCCAAAGGTATCTTCCGAGAAACGAAGGTAAACCGAATTCTACTTCTCATCCTAAAGAATTTTAATGTTTTAAATGTCAAGGGTGGTGGCACAAGGTTAATGAGTACCCAAACCGGAGAAATTTAATCCTTAGGGGAGGAAAATTGTATTACCTTGGTGAGGGGATGGGGATTGAATCGAATGAGGTTAATGAAAATGCTCAAGATGGAGAGCAAAAAGTCGAGGTAGAAATAGATGAAGGCGTGGAAGATATTTGGCCAGTTGATGGAGATTGTGTAGTACCCTTGTTTATGGAAAGGAGATTCATGCTTAGTTATGGGTTAGGAGAGGAAACCGAGGATGAGAATGATGAAGAAGAAGAGGATCCAAAAGTCAATATGGTGGGATTTGCCCACAAAGGACCTTCATTGCTTGCTAACCAAGATGCTAGCACTTTGCCTAGCATCCATTCTTCTTATGTGTAGGTTGTAGAACATGTAAGTCCAAGAAGAATTCTTGATGATATCATGGAACCTTTGGTTGAACATCCTAACCTTGGGAGGACCATTAGAAAAATGATTTAAAAAGGAGAGCTTGCGGGTGATGATTGCTTGAATTTGTGGATAAATTCCTCTCAAGATGGAGAGGATGATACAAGTGCGATCACATAGATAGAATTATGTGGGTGTGTATTTAAAATGCCCAAGTGTGTGTGTAAAAAAGTGTAATTAAGGTCCTAAATACACATAAAAAACAACCACCAAGTTACACTAGATGGGAGCCTATTCTCTAAGGGCCCTTTTGGTCTTTTTGCCTTTAATTGGTAATGTACTGTATAAGGAACAAGTTAGGGTTTTTTTACTTAGTTTTTGTATATTGAAGATTTTATAACACACTTGAAAACACACAAGTTCTGTGATCTTTGAGACCTTGGTCGAA
Source organism: Capsicum baccatum var. pendulum (assembly GCA_030864225.1). Taxonomy (NCBI): domain Eukaryota; kingdom Viridiplantae; phylum Streptophyta; class Magnoliopsida; order Solanales; family Solanaceae; genus Capsicum; species Capsicum baccatum. The sequence goes on along the minus strand of CM061550.1, from coordinate 102,803,968 downwards.
ACTAGGTACATTAAAAGGGTGGATTCTCTTTTGTTGTTTGTTTGCTTGGAACTTTGGGGTGCTTGAAGGATTGAAGTCCCTCTTGTGTCTCTTTGAAAAGTGTAGGTGTTACTACTATCATTATTAAGGGTCTTAGTGTCTAGATTACACTTAGGTTCTTAGCTATTATAGTAGTAGATGTCTCACTATCTATCCATTTCCTTATTGTGATATTGTACCATTTTTGTGTATAGTTTCTCTTGTAATCTATGGGTATTGTTATACATTATTGTTCTCCATCTTGTTCTTCATCTATTATTGATAATATTAGTTTGTGGTGGCTGCCTTGGTGTTGAATCACACTATTATATCTCATTTTGTGTTGTATTTGTTGAATCCGAGAGAGGTCTCCACTTGGTCCACGAGTTCTTGTAATTTGTGGACTATTTGGAGTGTGTATTTCGTGTTTCCTTGGGTTTTCTTGTATCAAAATGTTTTAAGGTTTCAATATTATTTTTATCAATCTTGTGATATTATTTCAGAGAAAATTATATCGCCTCGTCAACTTGACTGTAAAAACTGAATATATTTACCAATTTGGACAGTAAATGTACTTCTTATTTATTTCATTTAAAATATAACTATTTATTTTAAGCTCTAATATAACATTCTTTGTCTTTTTAATTCATTTTTAATATTATGATTTGTGTCATTTAAATTATACTATGCACTTATTAATAAAATATATTAAAACTAATTTAAGAAGTAAAAAAAGCAAAAATAATTGGAGGCCTATTAATATTTCATTTAAAAAAATAAGGACTATTTAAATTCAAATTTCAAACTTGATGGACTATTTTGGTCATTTTTTGAGTCACTTTTAATAATTATTAGTTTATAAGTAAAATGCATAAACTTGAATGATATTATTAGAATAAAAAAAAAAACTTTAGTGAGATATTTTGCTAAGTTGAGTGTCAATATAAGGAATTGACTCTAATTTTACGAACCCGCTTTCACGAGCACCCTTTGCTAGTGTCACGTGCTAACCCTTCATCCCGCCATATTCAAGCATTGTGACTAGATAGAGCGAAAATTTTCAAAGCTTTTGACAAAAAGTTATCGAACAATTTTGTATCACATGAAATTTGTTATGTCCCATCACATTTAATGTCATGAAATTTGTTATGTCCCATCACATTTAATGTCTTTAACATGTGACATTTAATCAACGATTTGAGAGTATTACTCATTGTTCAATACAATCATCATTTTTTTCCTTTTTGCTTAAAAATACTTTATTTGTATATTTTATTTTTTCAACAAATTCATTTCTCTAACTCTGCATCTTCAAATCATCTTGTCCTCTTTCTTTCAATCATTTTAAATACGGATACAATTAAATTCATAACTTATAATCTAACAGATTTATAATATGATACCTTATTGAAATATTAAATCATGAATATATAATTTAACCAAGGTGGTGGGTGAGTTAAGTTATTCAAAAGTGAGCCATGAATTAAAACTATGAATCCAATTATGCTCACTGATCATTAGAATTAATTCGTTTTATCAATCAAAGTTTGACCAATCGAAGGTCTTGTCTCAAATGTAAACTTCCAAGTTCCACCGCTACTGGCAAAACCGCAAAAGAGGGAACACAAAAATGCGGTGAACGTGGATCGAACACGTGACCTTCAGATCTTCAGTCTGACGCTCTCCCAACTGAGCTATCCCCGCCTGTTGACTTTCTACGCCTTAATAATTCTATATATTAATATCCAATTCCGTGTGTTGCACGTCTCCTCCTTATCCTTAAAGTCGGAAGAAATCATCCATGTTGGGCACCGATCGATCGTGAAGCAGAGAGAGAAATGGGGAAGACTTTCAAAGAAGAATTTTCACATGGTGCTCTATCAATATTCCCCCCTTTTTATTCTTCAACTATATATTATATGTTCATCTACTGATTATTATCCTTACAGTTTATTCATCTCTTAAACTGTAGATGAAAGACTCGCAGAATCACAGGATATAATAGCCAAATATCCCGATCGAGTGCCGGTAATGTCTCTCTACTTCTAATCGATTATTGTGACTTAGGATTTTCTCTAGTTTGAAATTTGTTAGATCATCACTACATTTAAGTTAAGCAATAGTTTGTTAGTTGGATGGATGGGTTATGGCTTAATAGATTAAGCAATAGTTTGTTAGTTGGATGGATGGGTTATGGGTTAATAGATTCTATTTGGCTGAAAAAACTTTTGGCTGAAGACCTAATGTAAGTTCTTTTCTCAAAAATTTTACTCACTCCGTTTCAATTTGTTCGTCGGTTTTTGGCTTTGCACCTAATTTAAGAAAGTAAAGAAATTTTTGAACTTTGCGGGGGTTCTTAAATTGAAGATGCTAAATGTATCAAAATGTACTTTAATCTTCTAGTATTAAACATGTTAAGGTGGAAAGAAAATTAAAGAGTTGCCAGAAACGTAAACAAAAATTCTTTTCTATATGGACTAAAAAGGAAAGTAAGAAAAAAATTTGGTATTTTAGTTTCTAATATTTAACCTCCTGCTCAGATTTAATTTGCTTCTTTGTAAAAATTATCTTTCCTATCTTAATTGACTCCCTAGCCTAATCCACACTATCTCCATCTTTTAGCCCTTAAGTTTCCGAAAGCCTTTAATTTACTCATTATATGACTCTCGTTATCAAATGCATTAGTTTGATAAACATAACTCTTGAAGGGCGTGACATGTTCCTTCACCTTTGGTAATTCCTACCTATTATCCTGACAATGCTTTAGTATACTAGCTCGCGTGATTTTGCTATCATTATAAAAAATTCTTATCAGAATGTATACTCACCGTATTTTTTGGAACAGTTCTCGCTAGTGGTTGGCGCTTGTTTAGGGGGTTCTTTCCGAGTATCCTTCCTACACAAGTAGATTGATTTTGCTGATCAGCTTCGAAGGTTTTTCCATAGAAAAATCTGACTGATTTATTCCAACATCCAACCATTAAGAGGAGATTATGTCTACTTGAATTTTGAGGACCACCTGATGCTTGATCTTGTGGTTCTTGTTTCTTCTTTCTCTTTCAAAAGTTGGACAAATATTGGATCGAATACAAAATGTCAGAAATTTAAGGTTTTTTCTGGAATTTTTACCCGTCAAGTTCGGATGATGAAGGAAGGGCTTGATCACATCAATCGAAAATTAAGGAAGACTTGTGGAAGAACTAAAGGGAGAAGATGATTAAGATATTGAAACCAAAATGAAATATTACCTTATATGGAAGTGCACAATATTTTGTTTATCAGTAATCCTATGTAAGATAGGTGTCTGTTTGATTGTGAGGGTTGTGCGCTTAGTATATAGGTTTCAAGTCTTGGTATACTTACTTCTATGTAAGTACACCCCCTTCGGATGCTTTCTTTAAAAGTTTGACTTGTCCCAAAAATTATAATAACAACAAATCCAATGTAATCCCACAAGTTAGGTATGGTGAGGGTAGAGTGTACGCAAACCTTACCCCTACCTTAGAATCCTAATATTTTTATATGTAGTCCATGTGAAACATCCCGAATAAAGGGTCGAAATCCTATTTTATCAAATATTAAAAGTCTTTAAGTGATAATTACTTGTTGGTCATAACTTCTGTTGAGTAATGAATACTGTGGAGTTTGGTTACAATCGTTTGCTTAAAAGTTAACCTTTTGAGAATGTTGCTTACACTTGCTATTACATTTCCTATCCTTCAGTATTTGGATGTTTGTTTTTAAGAATGAAACATACAAACAACAAATAGTTCCTAGTTACCGTCATGTTTCATCCTTTGGTTGTTATTGGATGGTGGTCCTCCATGCATAGTGCATATTTATCGTCATCTCATGCATTTATTTATGGTTTTGCAGGTGGTGGCTGAAAGATATTCAAAAACTGACCTCCCTGAAATGGAAAAGAAGAAGTAAGCAACTGTCATCTTGATGTCACATTTCCTGCCAAACTACTTAAGTGACGTGCTTTCTTATATTACTCATAAATGTGATGTTTCTGAATCTCCTCTTGAATTTTTACCCAAGTAAATGTCTAATGCTTATAGATGGCAGACTCGACAAATGTGAATCTATCTTAGCTCCCTATCTCTTGATGCGCTTAGTATTTTATATCAAAATTTAATGTAACTGTAAATTTAGATGAGGGAAATGTCTTTTTTATAAGGAGAGTTTTTAAAAGAATTAGTTTGTAGGCATGTGCAACACGTGTGTTTACCTGGTATGAGTACAAATTTTAGAAATTACATAAACACTATTGTTAAAAATTATGCTCGAGTTGTAAAATAAAAATTGAAGAGAGCAAGTATTGGTTCTTGTATATCCTATTTAGCTAACTCAGTAAAGAAAGAAACCGTCCTAGAAAAATTCTTGAATGCCTTATTGTGATTTGGATATATGGGTTATGTCTTTGCTTTAGATAGAATAGTGCAAAATGTTGACTTGAATTTGCAACTATACTTATGTTGCAAGACTGTATAGCTCTAAGAAAGTGAAACAATATTCTTAACATAAGCAACATCACAATAATGACGACATCAAAAAATATCTTTACAACTTTTTCCAAATGTCAATGTTGATAAAATGTAAGTTGCGCGGACTCTTAAAATGACCATATTAAGTAGGATTAATAGAATTTAACATGACCCCTGTGTGTGTGTGTGTGTGTGTATATATATATATATATATAACATGATCATATTTATAAAACCTTGAAGTTCTATTAATTTGCAAGCATCATAGTCATTTTCTCTAATAGTATAGCTGAAGATAGGTATTGGAAGTTGTAACATTTGCATTAAACTTAAAGTGGTGCTTTTTCACTTGGCATGCTTCTCTCTTTTACTGCTTCACAACTTACAAAACACGTACAACTGAGATGGTTGTGAGGAGTTGGTGATATTGTTCTTGAAGAGAGACAAATAAATTGACAAGTTAATTACTTTGTTATGAACAGCTATCTTTACAGTGGTATACATGTGTGTGACAATCTCAAAGATTGATGTAAAAAATTGTGAAGATTTTAGATACATGCACCATAATCTTTTTTAATAGATATTCTTTTAAATTTGTTTAAATTTCAAGACAATTTGCAATTTTACATAAATGTTACTGTAAAAAATAAATTAGCTTTACAAGGGTAATAGTCATACGTTCTTCTAATAAACAACTGTAATATTTCTTAATTGTAATACTTTTAGATTGCCTAATTAAGATAGAGATATGCAATCAAGAAAATCAGCTACTTGATTCAAAATACACAGAGATATATGACCAAGTAAATCTGCTATTCGAGACAAAAGTTTTGTTGAATATACAATACTATTAAGGAGATAAAATCTACAATACACCTTGAACTACCTGCACAAATTGTCTTCAACTCAAATTGTGTTCTCTTCACAGATTAAATCATTCATTAAATAAGTTCTAATTGCTTTAATTACCACAAGTCTACAAAAACAACATACCCAATTTATTCCCACAAAGTGGGGTCTGGGAGAGTAAAGTGTACGCAGTCCATACCACTACCTCAGATGAAGTAGACTCTGAAGTAGAGAGTCTGTTTCCGATAGACTAGTTATTACTACAACTCTGCAGCCTAATAATCGCAGGAATGAATCAAAAGGCTTAGCGTGGATTGCGACGTGGAGACGTTCTGTATATCACTGAAATAATAAAATCTATATTTCAAAACATAAATAAAGAAGGAGGATATTAGATTAACAATCAAGACAAAATTTACAATATAGTTTTAGTTGTGCTTACGTGCCTCCATTCCACTTTTAGTAAACTGGAGACTTAAACCCTCCCCACACCATATTTTTTTCAGCCCACGCCATATGATAGACGAATTTTAGTACATAAATATTGTTGCATGAAAACTTATTATGCTATTACCTTGGGAATCTGAATACGATAGATGGAATTAAATTCAACTAGTTTGATTATACAAACAATGATCGGAAATATGGAAGATAATATTTGCATTAGTTGCACATCTACAAATAATCAATCGATGCATTGCTGTGGAAGACCGGAAATAAATAAGCTCTTCATCCCAGAAAATTATTTGACTGAACACAAACCAAAACTAGGTGTATAGGCTCCTCGGATCGATCCTTGTAGCAGACTATTAAACCCTCACTGGCACAGGTTCTTCTAATTTGATTCAAGACAATTGAGAATTCAAGTCACCACATCTCCGAGAGCTTGCTAGATATGTTCCATATTGGTGAGTGGTCTGTTAGGTACTGAAATTGTTTTCCTCTTTAACAAACAGGAGGGTTGGTCGATATATTGAATTCGATCTCCAGTTATTTATGAAACAATATGTTTATATAGCAAACATAACTATTCAACTTGCCATCTGGAATGTTACCAAAGCAAACATTCAATGAATTACATGGGAATACAAGGCGTATTGCCCCTTTCCATGAATCCAAATACGTTACTCAAATTAAATTGAGTGGCCGAAAAGACATAGCACATTATCAACATTAATAATTCGTTATGATGTGCTTGCATTATAAGTTTTTGTATGTGGAGGTTGAAGGAGTAATGCATGATGAAGGGATATTAACGTCCATCAGCATTTTAAGGGCATTTAGTTTATCAACCTTTGAGTTTGTGGCTTCAGACTTATAATATAGTATGATGATGCTTAGACTCTCTTTTCTTTGTTTTGTCTTTCACATTTCTTTTTTTGTTTTTTGTTTCCAAATGACAAAATCTCTTAAAAAGTAGATCTTAATTCTCACATTTATTCTCTACTTTCTTCTTGAGGACGAATTCTCCTAACTGAGCTTAAGTTTCGATCTGGTTGAACTGCTAGTTGCACACGTGCAGTTGTGTTTTCGCATAGATTCTTAAGGCAAGATCCCATAACGTCTCCCACATTAGTTAAAGAAAAATGTTTATTGCTGTAATAGAACTATGTTCCTCTAATTGTCCCTAGCTTTTGTGGTTAATCCAATCATTTTTGATTGAATTCTTTTTCTTTTCGTTATGAAAATTCAGTAATTCTCTCTTGGTCGTTAAATGAAACTTGGATTTTAAAAATCTCTTTTGATTTTTTTTTTTAAAAATATGTCGCATTCTTGTTGCGCCTTTTTCTTTCTGCCTTCTTTAAACTAAATATGCTGCTTTACTTTAACGGAAAACTTTGATTTGCCTCTTTATGAGGATTTACTTCAAGTCCTGGTTAGGTTCATTTCCCTTCATTGTTTTGTTTTCCTTTTACTACTTCTTGCTTTTAGTTCTAAGATATTTTAGTACCTTACTATTCCATCATGAAGATGTTGTCAATTTTTTTATTTTGGATTTTTTTTTAAAAGCGAACCTTGTCTTAAATTTTTGGTCAAGTGTTGGTTTTATATCTTGAAATGAGGAAGCTTTACAACTTGTAGTAATATTCGTGCTACAGCAACAAACAACAGATACCACACCTCAATTCTAGGCAAGTTGGGGGAAGTTCTCAAAGAAAATTTCAATTTTATTAATGCAGTTTCCCAAATGTTCAAAGTTTATTTATAATGGTAAATTAAGGGATTCCAATGAAACTCGAAAATTGGTCAATTTGTTCCTCATGAGCAAAATATGATGATTGGATAGGATGGCTAGCACGCTGTGAAGCTTACTAGCATTAGTTGGAGACTTGTTCAATTAATTGTTCTTCCTTCTTTGACTCCTCCAATCTTTCCCCTTTACCAATTTTTCTTCTTTTCTTTGGGCTGATAAGTAGCAACCTAGCACTAAATAGTGTCGAACAGTACAAATTGGGTGTTTTCCCGGCTATGAAATCTATTCGTGGATCGAACTAATGAAATCTATCATAGCACCCTCTTCATAAACGTTTTGTAGATTACCTGAAAGCTAGCAAGCTAATAAATCGATCTTTCATAATGCAGACAGATTTTGGTTTCCCCCCTGAAGCACGATGATTCCTTTCTTTTGTCCCATCCAACAAATACGGTCGAATGGTCTCCAAATTTTAGATTACAATCCTCCAGCACCAAAAGACTTGCTTTGACAGTCCCTGATTTTTACCATTTTCATCCAAAAATGAGCAACAAATTTCAACAGTTGTCACAACTCAGTGATGTGGAAAGAGTGATTATCATTTTCGATCTCCTTTCTCTGTACACTGTCTAATGCAAATCTGGATTCCTCTTCTCTATATGTATTCTTGCATAGACATGCTTCATTAATTATAACACAACTTAGACTGCAACCTTGTAGGGACCTCCAGTTTCCCAGGTAGGAATCTGAATCGCTGTCTTGTAGATATTCTTTACTCTGTTGGTACCCTAATAAAATTTCTTTTAACAGGGAGCTCGAGTTTCCCAACTAATTTTCATTGGCTATTGTGAGGTATTGCCACTTGTAACAGATAGGTTTGACAGTGGAACGCGTAGTACTATTTCCTTAAAATGTCAATATAAAAGAATCTGGAGCCTCTATAATGTCGAGATGTTTTCCAGTTCTTTCAAAATTCGATCATCCTCTTACTCTGCCATCATAGTAGGCCTTGTGACGCTTGCTTCCCACTCATTCTGTAATGGGCCATCCTTTCACTTTCCCAATCATAGCAGCACCTTCTGAAGCTTCCTTCACACAGAGTGTCATCTAACCTTGAGCTATGGTAACAGCTGTGTGTTACACACCTAACAAGTGTAGGAACTTCTCTTCTAGTGGAGAATGTATTATCCAGGCATCCTGCATAAAAATGATTCTTCTACCATCTCCTATTTTAATTAGTATTATAGGGCTCCCCTTCGTTGTGCAATGAAAGCTTTTACCTTGTATTCACTTCTTCTCTGCAGGTCCTGTTTGTGAATTTGATTTTAGTTTCTTTGAGGGGTTTTAGTTTGATTCAATGCTGTACATATGAACAAACAGAGATTGGAAAACCCACTGGTCCCAACACCATCACCCCAATTCCCTCAAAGAACTCTTGTACCATCATGTAGTCCTATTATGGTTCCTCGGAGAATGGTCCCATGATGTTCCTCCTTTATCTTTTTTTTTTTCGAGGAAGGCTCCTTTATCTTCTGTTCTTTTTTGGCCACAGATACCTGGTACCCCGTGATATGTCTGTTGGGCAATTTATCCACATTCTGAGTGGCAGGCTGCACCTCGCTCCTGGGAAAGCTCTCTTCATATTTGTGAATAACACGTTGCCTCAAACAAGTAATCCCTAGTTTGTTCATAAGATGCACCTATTATAACACCATGGCAAGAATAATTTGCTCCATCACTGATCTGATGTGGATTTTCTTTTGTTGCAGCAAGCTTGATTGAGACCGTGTATGAGTCTTCCAAGGATGAAGATGGGTTCCTCTACATGTGCTACAGCAGTGAGAAAACATTTGGTCACTCTTAGAATGTGTACATTGAGAACTGAAATAATTGTATGGTATCTGTGTATAGCATGTCTGGCATGCATGGTTGTTCATCCTGTAAATTCTTGCACTGGAATGTCTATACTGTCATCTGTATTCACGAAGGAAATTGAACTGTTAAATCTCTTGGATTTCAGACTTGACGTTATCATCGAGTGACAAGGTTATAGTAAAATGGCGATATGGTAAACCTCCTTTGAGAATAAAGAATACAAGGGTTGTAGTGAATTGAAGGGGTAACTATTGACAGTTGAATTTCCCTAACTCTGAAGTTGCATTCTTTTGCAAATGAAGAAAAGAAAAGAGTTAGAGATGGACCGTCTTATAATCCATTGAATTGAAAAGCAAAATAACTTTCTCCATTTAAAAACAGAGCAGTAGAGATTGAATAGGCGTTGGAAAACCAATTTGGGTCTAAGTGTATGCTAATTGGTGTGGCAAAAGCAGCAGGATAACCAATTTGGGTCCAAGTTGTATACTAATTGGTGTGGCAAAAGCAACAGGATATTCGACGCAGAAGATTACCAAAGTATGCAGTTTGATATTCTGATAGTGTAAAAAAGAAATAGGTTGATTGCGAGTCCAATGAAATGTTGGGCCATATGTGGTCAAGGCATCATACTTCTTATGATCTTTAGTTTAAGGAAATTGACGAAGTAGAATTCAACAATTAGCCTGGACTGTTGAGGCAAAAGTTCAAGGGCAGAGGAGCTTTGGTCCTCAAGCTCAACAAAGGATTTACAACATAGTCCATGTGATGAATGGTTAAATAAGAGAGCAAAATGTCAAGATATAAAATAAATGCAGCAATAGAAAGTAGTAATAAACTATGAAGAATAAGAGACTCCGCGCAAATGTGGCAATAGAACCAAGAGTTACATGATCAATACGTTACATATCTTTTCTTCTTTCGCCAAAATTGACATAAAATATCAAAATAATATGAGCCATAGCTACTGAAAGAGAAGCTAATATCCGGAATACATTATCAAATTGTGAATTAGAGCTACAGGTTTGAGAAAGCTAAATATCTGAGGATACAAATATGGTGTACAGCAGCCACCTTAACACTTCTGCCTAGCAACCAACAACCGGTTTTCTGGAGAGATATTTGATGGTACATACTTGACAAGCTGGCTTTCAAATTCATGTTCCTTGAGCCACCTAAACCTCCCAAAATCTATTATATCCTTGCACATGAATCCTATAATGGCTCTATCCACAGCCTTCATATTCTTCACCATGTCTTTGACTTCATCATATGTATTTAGATCTGATTCTACATGCTCGTTTTCTCTGTGAACCATAAGAGAATCATTTTAGGACCAAGGAAAGAGAAGATGTGGCGATTCAAACACGAGTATACATACTAAAGTGCCTTAGCTGTAGGCGCCGATAAACACATTGCACTTCTGAGAAAAGTTCGGAAGGGGAAAATAGAGAGGTTCCTCACAAGTTCAATGTGCTTATCGGTACCTGACCCTGAAATAGAGAGACAATACCTCTTAATAATTTCTACAGATAGAAAGATATACCTGATTTGTAGATCAGAAGACCAACCAGTGCCACAAAGATCTGAGCCATGATCTGCATCAACAGCCCAGCTGGTAAACCATGTTATGGCATTGAAATCATCCTTACCGATTCCCAAATCCAACATATATCGCTTATCTGAGGTAGGCATTATTCATGAATTTCAGCAAGTCCTTAGTAATACTAATAAAAGAGCATTTTTTGAACAGAAACTAAAACAGGATAAAAACTGATATGTGCAATAGCAAGTAGCATGATAGGAGAGCAGCAGAAGGTAGATTACTTATGTAATGCTTCCACTGACAAAGATGATGGCAGCAAGTAGCTATAGCGAGGCCAATCAGGTGGTATGTCGATTCAGAAGAAGCATCATTATGTTGATTGCATTGTTTGCTGATGCAACATCTTAGAGTCATATCTGCATCAAATTGCTTACTGTATTAGCTTGTAAAAACTGTGGCCTGAAGAAGAATTGAATGCACTGGTAAACACACTGTCTATGTTCTCCTGAAAGCAGAAGGAAAAGAAGTACCTGTAGCAGGCCCACAAAGATGTTTGCCAGTTGCTAGATAAGGAACTCCCTGTAAACTCTCAACAGCATTCAACTTTAGGTCCTCAACTGCAAATGTTTAAAACAGCTAATTCAAAGTAATAAACCAGAGAAACCATGAAATGTTGTGCAGAAAGTGGACACCTTTTGCTCAAACAATAGTCAAGCACTTTCCAAAAGAACTGCATTACACACAACAAAAACATGAAACACCTTCTAGTTTTTCCTCTATCACTTTCTTGGCCTCTCCATACTTGAACTAGTTACTAGCAATATTCCAAGAGTTTTCAGTCTATTTCACAGAAAACACTTAATATAATGTCGTTCTATCTAAACACACTCCGGAGTACATAAATAGTGACATAAAGCACTTGGAAAAAAGTCATTCTAGCCATGATTTGGGTGAAATGCTGTTTCTAATGTTACTGTGCTGTGTTTTATAACTTATATACTCCTAGCTATTTTATTTTTCGTCTGAAACGTAAGTTTTCTTCACATGATTAAAGAACAATAGATTTGCTTTGGACTTTAACTTTAGTAAGCTAGAATGAGCAATTCAAAAAACTGGCAACTAAGAAGGCTTGTTTTCGCAGCAAGCCCTTCAACATCCGTCCTACTTTTTAGTACATCCTCAAAAAAAAAGAAAAAATGTCAAGACTTCTGCTCTCTCAAATTAGGTATCTGATTTGACTGGACACAAATACTAAGAAATTGAAAGTTTGAAACTTCATCCTATCCAGAAGAAAATGCATCCGATGTGAAACTTTTTCTAATTCTGGATCCAGCTGCAAAATCCCAAGGCTAACTTAATGCATCAATCCTAGATTTGCAGACTATTGAAGTATTTTTTGAAACTGAAGAAAAAAATTACTTCAATAGACTGCAAATCTAGGATTAATGCAGACTATTGAGGCATATTCCAACCCAAAGCTACAGAACAGCTAAAGACGCCACAATCACCTGAAATGTTTCAGTGATTTATTGTCAACACACCTCTATCATTAAATCTTTCTCATCCCCGTCAACAACCACACCCGTCAAATGCATCTGATGTGAAACTTCTTCTAATTCTGGATCCAGCTGTAAAATCCCATAGCTAACTTAATGCATCAATCCTATATTTGCAAACTATTGAAGTACTTTTTGAACCTGCAGAAAAAATTACTTCAATAGTCTGCAAACTAGGATTAATGCAGACTATTGAGGTATATTCCAACCTAAAGCTACAGAACAGCTAAAAGAGCCACAATCACCTGAAATGTTTCAGTGATTTATTGTCAACACACCTCTAGTACTAAATCTCTCTCCCCGTCAACAACCACACCAGTAAATCATTTCCTTTGATATGAGGCCATTCAACTATTTTCAAAGTTCTGTATAGAAGCGACTCTTTACTCAAGTCTGATGGAGTTCTAGTTCTTTTCATTGAATTTCTTAATAGCCACTTGACAATAATTCTTAATGACATCAGGTAACTTAAGTCTCTTTACATCCTTCTATGCTGATAGCTATTTGCTAGTGTTTTACAATGATGTAGGAAGTTTTTGTTATCCTGAAAATACCTAATTCTTGTTTTCAATTTTCTTCTTGATCAGGCAAAAGTTAAGACATCATCCCATTAGGCATCGAGGGGATGCATTTTTGACCTAATTCTTGTTTTCATGAGGCAAAATGATGTAAACGTGCCTCATTGACGGAAAACTTTCAATATCTTTTCAGTTCCATGGTTTTCGTTTTGGGACTCCAAAATCTATCACTATTGTGGATCCAATATATTGTTAATTTGCCATTGCATAGATATATAGGGATGATCCCGTGAAGGTTGCAAGATGAGTAAATATGTGATAGACAAGGGGACTGACTTCCAATGGGTGATAAGTGGTTCATAGCCTGCCCATTTATCACTCATTTATCTATCTGTTGAACTTTATGCAGCCTCCAGCATATCAAGATCTCAACAGTCGATAAATTGGAAGGAAATTACTTAATTCATTCCAGTAGTGCCAGAGATGATGGCTACCATATGAAACTGCAATAGAAGTCATTTTCTATAAGAAAAAATAATTATCTTCACAGTTGTATCCTAGGAACCATCCCAAATCTAAACAAAACAACTACAGTTGCAGGGGATCAAATACACGAACAATTTGAAGAAAATACAACACAGCTACGCAACAAAGCTGCAAGATCACAACTTGATGACAGTTCTTTGCTCAAAACACCTGACTGTTGCAAGCAAATCATACACAAGTACAAGATGATCTTATATGCCAAAACAAGACACCCAGATTCACATTTTTTTCCTTTGAAAATCAAACAGCATAATGCAGCATAACAATCATTTGTAGACTACAGATCTAATGTACTAAATCGAAAGGCTAACAACAGATGCTCACTACAAAAGAGGAAAAGAATAAAACTCATATCAACTGAAAAGGAGCTTATGATCACTTATATAGAAGGCTAGAAGCATCAGTAAGTCTGGAAGAAAACAAACAAAAGATCAAAATGGATAAAGAGGAGCAGAAAAGAAACTGTTCAAATCAAGAAAAAGTTAATCTTATAATTAGTTAAAGTGAAAAATTAATAAAGCCTTACTGTCAATTCTCAATCGCTCTAGTGTAACATTCTCTTTCTGTCGCAGACTCCGATCAGCCTATACATAATACATGAATCATAAACATCCAGGTGTCTGATAGATATATTATTCAAATGACAAAACAAAGTGGAAAAAAACAAAAGAGACAAATAAAAGCTGGAAATGGCCTGATCTTGATACTTCTCAAGCATTTCAGATTTTAACCTGACCTTGAGCTTGTACGATTTTCGTTCAACCAATAAAATCTTCTTAATTCTGTAACAATCAGCCAGAACTTGCGTCAAGTACCCTCTTCCTGCTCCAAATTCAACAACTGCAGGAACATCATCATCGTCCACAGACGTGTCTGACTTAATGGACCCCGATATAACATTATCCTCACAACTTTTCAGAACCCCAAATTCTTCTAAATTCCCTAGAATTGAGGCCTGCTGCATTACATGTTTCTGTTGAAATGGCAAACCCCTGCAAGAAAAAACAAAACGGGATTGGAAAATGAGATGAGAGTTTACCGAGGGGAACATAATATGCGCATAACACATACAAAAGAGTACAATAATAGAACACCGGTCGACTTGTCGATTAGTCCAAACGTCACAAGCTTGTGGAATCTTGAAAGAATCACGAATGTCATTACATATGGAAGCATGAACAGACTTGATTTTATTGATCAACTGGGAGAACTCAAAAAGGGTCATCGCGCGAACAGCATTTCTCTTCATCTCTGAACTAAAATTCTGTACCCCTTCTTCTTCTTCTTCTTCTTCTTCTTCTTTCCCAGCATTAATACCCTCTTGGTAAAAAGGCTGAAGAGACAAAGATTGAGCTTGTTTGAAAAATGGGCATCGCTTAAGGTGACTCTGCAGATTCTCTTCCAGCACAGAGCTATTACAAATGGGAAAATAATAAAAATTAAATTAAAAAGCAAAGTAATTATGAAATGTAGCCGCTCCGTCGCAATTTACGTGACACATTTCAAATTTCAAGAGTCAAACAATTTAGTTCTGATCATAAACTCGGACATGAAATCTTTGACAACCATGTGAAAACTACGAAAAATACTACTATAAGTCACAATAATTAACAATGTAAAATAGTTACTAAAAGATATCTGAAAAAATTACAGTAAAAGACTTGCTTTTAAATTTTATGATAACCAAGATGTCAAGGCCACCTTTCGTGCAACAGGTACTTGCCACCTCCCACCGGCAACAGGTAACTCTGTCTAACAAGGCTAACGTAAAAAACTGGTTTGAATCTCGAAACTCAAAATTGCCACATAAATTGGAACAGGGTGGAGTATATAAGAAGTAGGAGGAAGGGGAGTTACTGGGAAGGGTGGATAGGGCAAGGAATCCATTGTCCATCGGATCTTTGGGTATGATTTCCGCAAAACCTGAAGAAGCATTGAAATGAAGAAGAAGAAAGTTTAGATGGAAAAGATGGAAGTAAAAGTAGAAATTTTAGGGCATTACAGCTAATTGACTGACTGTGAATCACCGAGAGGGACGTTTGCGCAGAATCTTTTCTTCTTGGGAAGCCAAAAGTTGCAGCGTGCCGCCATTTTTCACCTTCTCGGCTTAAACCCTGCTGCCCACTAGCCTCATTGTAGATTTGCCGGAACGAGTAAATGAGGAAAGAATATTAGAAAAAAAAATAAAAATATTGTTTTGTTATAAAATAATAAAGAACAAAAAGAAGACAGAGAATAAATACTGTAATTCTTATTTCTTCTCTAAATATAATATAAAACTCTTTTATTTATAGTAGAAATTTACTCCTATTTCGAGTAAAAGATGGATGTTAATATCAAAGTAGATTTGGATAGATACATTCACTGTAATGTAAATACATTTATAACACTCCCCTTACTAGCTAGATAGATAATGTGACTCGTTAAAACCTTACTAGAAAAAACCTAATGGAAAAAAAATCTAGTGAAGGAAAAAGAGTACACATCTCTAATAATACGCACATATAGTATACTTCATTAAAAACCTTACAAGGAAAAACCGATAGGACAAAATTTTGAAAGGGAAAAAGAGTACAACGTGTATTTGCTCTCCCTAATGAGAATATCATTGAACTTTTGCATCCCGATCTTGTGCAGCATCTTCTTGAAAGTTGCAATTGAAGAAGATTTGGTGAATAAATCAGTCACATTGTCAGTTAAACGAATCTGTTGCACGTTAATATCATCATTCTTTTGTAGCTCATGTATGTAGAAAAGCTTTGGCAAAATGTGCTTCGTTCTATGTCCATTTATGAATCCTCCCTTAAGATGTGCTATTTATGCTGAATTATCTCTGTATAAAATTGTGGGTAGATTGTCATATTTCACACCACATTTTTCTCGAATGAGATGTATCATGGACCTCAACCATACACATTCTCAGTTTGCTTCATGAATAGTTATTATCTCAACATGATTCGATGAAGTGGCTACGATAGACTGCTTTGTATATCTCCAAGATATGACAGTACCACCACATATGAACACATAGCCTATTTGAGATCGAGTTTTATGTGGGTCAGATAAGTACCCAACATTAGCATGATCAATCAGATCGGGACTGCAATCTTTAGAATAAAACAAACTCATATATTTTATCCCATTTTTGATGTCTCATAGTAGGATAAAAAATATACCTTGCTAACAAATTGACTGAAAAGGCTATAGGCCTTGTAGTATTTGCAAGGTACATGAGTGCATAAATTGCACTGAGATATGGTACTTCATAACCAATCCAATTCGATATATTTTGAATTTCAGCAAATAATCTATTGCTTTGAAAACTCTCCAAGAGTTCCAATGATGTTCAAGCAATAAACTTATACAATATAAGGATTATAAATAAGTTTCTCTGAAACTTTTATATGCTTCAAGCAGTTTGAATCCTTAAAAGTTTTCACATAAGTTTTGTCAAGTGACAATATTCAACATTTCATGAGTGACATCTTCAAATATCTGGACTGCAAATCAAATAAGTTTTATACTAGATGCATCCTTTCATGTAACTTGATAAATGTTTCTACGTCAGCATGCTTAAATAAACGTAAAATTTAGATCCTCGTAATCTTTCACAATATTGCGTCAATATTGTGTCAAATATATTGATGATATATCATTTTGTATCGGTTCACGATGAGACATGATATTTTAAGATCTCATCACTTCATTATTTTCAGGCACATGAACCTTACATAAGGTTTCATGAAGTGTTATGTCGTAGGCTCTTCAAGAGTTCATTGCCTTCTTATTATGATTATTTGCTCCTTATTTTTCAAGGACTATTTCATTTGGAACCGATTAGTCTAACACGTTTCACGCATACATAGACTCTGTCCTTTAGGAATATAAAATAAGAGCACTTGCGCTTAATATGAGATGCCTTCAGCATTTAACTTGAATTATCTTTTGGATGAGGATCTGGTGATAATTCCTAACATATTTCATAACGCTTATAATCTCCCCCTTATGTTAGAAAAACTAACATACATCCTCTACTTCTTTGAGGAATCCGTCTTTGTGCATTATGGTATATTCATTAATTGTATACCGCACGTCAAAATTATTAGATGAAATAATTGGTTCCCGACCTTGAACCAATTGAGAGGGAAGAAATAATCATAATTTATTGGTCTAATGCATACAAATGTTATTGTGTGCAACATATCATATATCAGACCAACACATGAAGCTTTGTTCTCATTAGTGATGGTTTAGTTATTTATCAAAGGCATTCAATGTCAAACTATCATCATCAAAATAATTTTCTTGATTGCACAATCTGAAAATTATACTCAATTTATATTGAACAAGTAACTTTATGAATGTCAAACGTAGGTTCGCCATGATGTACATGTGATCATCTTATCGATGCATCTTTTCAACATATCACATGATAGGTGAACGGGCCCTTATTCACCTTTTATTCTTTTCAAATTTTAAGGGACCAATCCCAAAATTAGTTGGTCCAACCAACTTATCATGAGAACAAGCAACATTAAAGTTCATAAAGAATTTTCTAATTCTTCAATATATGTTCAATACTCAGTATGCACATCTTCGGGATATCACAATTGTTCATGTCAACTTATGAACTTTTAATCTAGTAAACTCCAAGTTTATCATGATATGTGTTTTTGCTTTAGTCAATTTCAGATTTACTATTATATGAATAAATTTCAAATTTACTACTTTAGAAGTAGATTTTAAAATTATTCAACCTCTTTCGGAGGTGAGTTGTGATACAATCACAATCAAGTGTACGTTTGCATTAATAAGTTTCTCATTCCCTAGGAATTGAATATAATCGTGCCTTAAGCCTATCAAATTATGATAGCTTATAACCTCTTTCAAGATTTTGCTACTTCAGAAGCAAATCGAGGCATACATATGATGTAGAGAATTCTTCTCTAGTATATCTTATAATCATATAAGCGTGTGAAAATATCGTCACTTTTGATGATCATTATCATATTGTCCTTCCACGCGTATATTCGTGCATTTAATCACTTGTCTTCTTTCAAACATATTATGCACTGCTACCAAATACACCTCAAGAATGAAGTAAGTTGTCATATTTCAGACTTATCATATATTGGTACCACACTCACTTCATGGAATGGAGCATATTCAATAGGTCGAATTTCATGACTTTTCATTAAACACCCATTATTTTGCCTTAGCCATCATAATATCATCAATATGGTGTATTGAGATTCAAACTCAACATCTATCCATATAAAGGCGTCTTAGGCATGAATCGATGAGACTTGAACCTAACATATTATCATTTTTTTTTGATAATATTGTTTTTGAGGAATAAATTAAAAATATAAATGGTTCCAAACCAATTAATTTTCCTCAAATCCAATAATAATTATATTAATAGTAGCAAAAGAAAGATAACATAAAGAATTACTAACCTTGAAATCCTTCAGATTTATAATCTCACCTTGTTTGTCAGAGTCTCGTGTTGATAACATGTTATAAAACAAGAAAGAATAAAGAAGAAGAGTAGAGAGAATAGAGAGAGTAATTCTTATTTCTTCTCTTGAGGGATGAGAGATCGTATGATTGTAAATACAATGAGTGTATTTACAAAATTCTTCTATTTATAGTGGAAATTTACTCCTAGTCTGAGTAAAAGATGGATGCCTCAAATCCTAAAAGATATCAAAGTAGATCTTGATAGACATTCACTATAATGTAAATACATTTATAACATGTTTGTTTAAGTCAATTAATTATGATGAAATTGAATTAAGTGAAAACGGTTAAATATGCCCCTAAATTTTGTGAAAAAGGTCTAAATATATCCTCCGTTATAAGTTTAATCTATTATGCCTTTGCTGTTAAAATTTAGGATCAAATATATTCCTCTGGAAGTTAAATGATGCGCTGGAAATTTATAAGCCTTTTTTCTTTTTTTTTTAATTGCTACATAAGCTAAATAATTGTCAAATCACAAAAAATAAATTCACCCAACTCTTTTATAACCTGAACCCAACCCTCCAATTCGAACCAATCCATGACCCAACCCAAGATCCAACTCTACAAGCAGTGAGTTAGTGCTAGTTTCTTGAAGAACAACTCCTCATTCACTATTTAGCTAGAGACTCTGATAACTTCATTACTGTTACTTTTTTCGTTGGAGAGCTGACTAGTATGTTATAAGAAAATTCCGAGAAAGGATGTGTGGGATACAACAAGATAAGTCACTTCTCCCAGTTTATACGGTCTAATGTGAAATCTTTGCTTTCCCAGGTCACATTGAGTGGTGACACAAAATGAGTTGGATACCAACTTTATCTTCATTTAAATGGAAGAACTGTACATAAACAATTGAAAGTTTGTATGAAAAGAAATTGAAAGTACGATATGCAATTGTAGAACTGTACATATGCAAGTGGACGAACTGTACAAAATGAGTTGGTTACCCTCAGATCAAAAGAAATGTCATCGAAGCAGGATTGCGAGAAAAATATAACAAACAATAGCACGATACAAAGTAAATAAAGCAACAAATAGTAGCGCATATTTTAGAAGAGGAGACTACACAATTGTAGAAAAGGTGTGGATCTTGGATCAGGTCATGGGTTGGTTCAAATTGGTGGGTCAGATTTAGGTTGTAAAAGAGTTAGGTGGATTTATTTTTTATGATGTGGCAATTATTTGGCTTATGTGGCAATTAAAACTTTTTTTTTTAAAAAAAAAGGGCTTGTAAATTTCCAGCAC
Source organism: Capsicum baccatum var. pendulum (assembly GCA_030864225.1). NCBI lineage: Eukaryota > Viridiplantae > Streptophyta > Magnoliopsida > Solanales > Solanaceae > Capsicum > Capsicum baccatum. The sequence continues at coordinate 102,783,608 of CM061550.1, read as the reverse complement.
ATCATTTAACATCTAAAGGGTTATATTTACTCCTAAACTTTATCAGCAAGGGCATCAGTGGACTAAACTTAGAACGAAGGGTATATTTAGACCTTTTCGCAAAGTTTAGGGCATATTTGACCCTTTTACCTTGAATTAATTAAGTATAAATACGTTGTAAGAATATGTATTTAACTACTCCCTCCGTTTAAAAAAGAATGACCCCTTTCCTTTTTTTAGCAACTTTTTAATTCTAATTTTTCACGTGGTATGTTTAAGACAACAAAGATTGAAGGACATTTTGGTACATTTGGAATATCTTTATTTTAACACCACAAGATTTAAAAATCTTCTTTATTTTCGTAAACTCCGAACCAAGTTAAATTAGGTCATTCTTTTTTAAACGGAGGGAGTATATCTTACCACTTTGTGATGGAGAAAAAAGTTATTATGACCTTGTGACTTATGAGCGCCCCCTCCCCCCATCCCTAATAATTAGTTTGAAATTAGATTAAAGACGTAAAGTTATCATTGAATTTATTTAAAAATTTGTAAAAAGTCATTTTAACTTTGTAGGAGATTTATTACCCCTATAAAAATTACATAAACCTTCGTAAATACGATAACTTTGATTTTCGGCATCTAAAAGAACAATACCATTACCATACCAAATTAGTTCGGTATGATTCAGTATTTTTAAATTCGATTTTGGTATTTTACGGTATGGTAATTTGATAACCATACTTTATTTGATTTTGACTTACATATATTCATATAAAAAAAATAAAACTTTAAACTTTAAAAATGTCTCAATCATACCAGACTATGATGCAACAATTTCAATCCTTTACATGTAACTAACTTAACTTAATTGTATAAATATTTTTTGCAAATCAACAAAAATTTCATATAGCTCTAGTGAAATCAGCCAATACATTTCACTTCATCAAAATGCAATAACACATACTTGTATGCATTATAATACTGAAATTTGTTCCTTCACATGCTTATGAACAAAGCTCTATATCAGGATTCAGTCCTTTCCTTTGTGAAAGAAATTTGCTACAGCAGATCATTAGTGCTTTTCTTTGTGTTCGTAGCACTTGATTTCGAAGATGAATCAGATATAATTCACACAAACAATGCAACAATGAGAACTAAAGAAACATAGGAGCCATACGTTTGCAAGCAACTTCTGCACAAAGAAAACAAAGTATTATTAAAAAGAGATCTTCGCATCACCGTAATCCTTGGCAAAGAAAATATTAACTTAATACACAATTACAAACTCAATAGATAATGGGTCTGGCCCTCTATCCTTCATTTTATAAATACTAAGCCATAGTCCGAAAACAGGTAATTACTATATATATATATATATATATGCTAGCAATTACTTCAATTGGGAGAACATTTGCTTTGGAACTATTCCAAATAGGAAATAGCTTCCAGATTGGTCGCTACTCATCTTTATTATTGAAACAACTTCCCATTACAAACTAACAGGAAGGTACTTATTAGTACCTTCACTTGTTTTTTTTCCTTTTTATGACAGTGAAATTGAAAAACTTTGAGCAGTGAACAAATGGCAAATGGAATAGAATAAAGAAGAGGTCTCAAGTTACCTTTACCTGAGAGCAAACAACAAGTCCAAAGCAACCAGATTGGTGAAAGAAGAAACAATGATCGGTCAGAACAACAAGAATTGCTTACAAAACAATTATAAGGAAATCATATCTCATGTTTGTGTTAGGAGGGAAAAGTTACCAAATCTAATTTGTGGACAACAACTTTTTCTACTAAGGTTTCTAATGCATGAATACGGGTAGAAATACAGAAGGAGTCATAAACACTTACCGTATCTGTTACAAGGTTACAATTATATATCTATGATGCGAGAACAACTTTCACTCCAAATCTAAGAAGAAATAACAATAAGTATCATGTAATATAAGAAAATAAACTATTTGCAATATCAATATAGAGCTCATAAATGAGAGATTCTTACCAAGTTTAAATTGCTCCAAATAATTTGGATCTTCCTCAATTCTAGCCGAAAGTGAGTCACTTCGAAGCCAATTTTGACAACACACAAGAGCTTGCACTCATTTAGGAGTCAATGAACTCCTAAATAAATCAAGAATACACCCTCTTGTACTAAATGCACTCTTTGAGGCCAAACTAGAAATAGGAGCTGTTAACACATCACAAGTCATTTCAGCAAGAATAGGAAATCTAAGTAAATTTATTTTCCACTAACCCAAGATACTCAAATTATCAATTTTATTTTCAATCGCTTCACCTAGATAGCTGTCTAACTCTATTTTATCACACGGTCTTCTAATGTCAGCTTTATACCTCTTAAATTGTTGTGTAAATGTTGCAGCTAATTTTTTTAGATTGAGTCAAACTACTTACACTTGGTAAATCCAATGTGCTGCCAGATGAAGAAATAGATGAAGAAGAACTTTGAGACCTTTTCAAATGTGTTTTTGCATACTCATCAAATGAAGAAGCCATGTAACTTTTCACTTTACCTACTATTTTGTTTCCTGTTTCTTTCCCCAATATACTCACTAGTGCATAAGTAATATACTTCTCTTTGTAGCGGGGATTCAAAATACATGGAATAAAAATTCATCTTTTCTGGTTTACTTTAATATGTATCAAAAATTTCTTTCTTGTTGATTGTCATTTCACTCCAATCAGAATCTTCACTTTCCATCAAACCTTTTAGAATAAAATGAAGCTCACAAATTTCAATAAAGTAAACATTTAATGTAACATAAAGAGAACCTGAGACCTTTAAGGTGAGTTTATAGAAAGTTTCGAGAAATTTGATCACGTACCTTATTTTTTCCAATCAGTAGATAAAAGTGATCCTGCAAATTTTTCATCTTCACCAATATTAATAAATAAATAATATAACAATCCATAATCAAGAGCACTATAACTTACAAATGCATTCTCAAATTCTTATGCCATATTTAACATCAAATAGGTGGAATTTCGCCTAGTAGGAACGTCCAAACACAATGATTTCTTACATGCTATCTTTTCAAGTTCACAACATTCTTTAAACTTCTTCAACCTTATCGAAGATTGTCTTATGTATCTTAACACTTGTCTAACACGTTTCACAAAAAATTTCATTTCTTTTAAACCTTCTTGAACAACCAAATTGAGAATATGAGTCATACATCTCATATATAGGTGATTACCATCCATCATATTAGTTCTCTATCTATTAATTTGCTTAGACGACTCTTTCACTGTGATATTATTTGAACTAGCATTATCAATCATAACAGTAAATATTTTGGCTATACCCCAATCAACCAAGCACTTTGTAATAACAGATGTTATATCCACACCTTTATTAATAGCAAATTGGACAAAAAATATTATTCTTTTGCGCATAGTCCAACCTTTGTCGATAAAGTGAATTGTAAGACACATATAATTAATCCTCTGCAATGAAGTCCATGTGTCTGTAGTGAGACAAACTTTTTATTGTGTTTTTGTCAAAAAAAAATTTAATTTCAAAATTATCTTTAGTCACTATTTTATGGGAGATAATTTGAAATTGAGGTTGCAGTACTGTAACGCCCCGAGGCTGCACACTAAGCATCACACGGTGCTTACGACCCCGAAGGACCACAAGCTAACCCACGACTGTTACCTATTGTGAGCACTGAATATAATACTGAAATATATATGCGAAAGAAATCTAAAAATGCCATAAGGTTATCAAAATACTGAAATAATAATAATTGAGTATAACTGATAATAATATCTGAAAATGGAATAACTGACTATGCTAGTCTGAAAGCCTCTAACTGTCTGAATATGAAGTTGATGGGACAAACCCCCAACTAACTCTGACTGAAATAAATACTAAACTGCTGAAATGGATAACCTCTGTCCTCGAAATATAAAGACTCACCACTATAACTGCGGCTGATACCTTGAGCTGCTAAGTACGGTCAGGAACCTGAGCGTCCAACCCTATGATATGAGACATCATAGCACAAAAGAAAGTATGCGATCAATACGTAGAATATACTTGTATGCTAAGTGAGGTAAGACTGATAAACATGGGTTCATATGTATGAGATGATAACTGACTGAATGAACAACATAAAGTAACTGGATGAGAGTATATGTAAAACTATAACTACTGAACATATTGAACATGCTATACTGTATATAGACATACATCATGTATCTGAGATTATACTGAAATTGAGTGCTGAATTCTGATGGATGAGTAACTAATAACTGATATCCATGGTTCTATAGAACCGACTGAGTTCTTTACTGAGTACTGAGACTGAAATTGTAACTATAGAAGTGTTCATCTAACCGACATACCCCGGTATAGACTGATTTGGGGTCCAACCCGTGACCCCAGTTGGAAGGGTGTTAGTACCTTGCCACGGGATACTAACATTGCTGAGTCAACCCTAATCTGCCAGGAAGAATCATGAAATATATATATGATTGTGTCAACCCTAGTCTGGTAGGAGGACGACTTACCTTACACTGGCTACGTAGTTCTGTAAAGCAGGGATTGCTACTAAGGGTCAAACCCTCTGCCACAGGAATGCCCCTATCCCTGGGTTCGCTCGGTGCTAAATCCTACTCCTAACTGAATCAACACTAAACTGACCACTAGACTATACTAGGCTTGACTAAACTAACACTGATCGTGTTGACTGACTGATCTGGACTGAGTTCACTGAGTTCTGTTACCTAATTGAGTACTACTGGTCTTGACCTTTACTGGGACTATTCTATAACTATTGCAACTAAGTAAACAACTAGATTTCGGGTAATAAATACCTCCAGAACTCGATAGCATAACAGATAAACTCATATCACAACTTTAACAACACAACAATAGGCTACCATGCATGATTTACTCATATGGATATTTTATCAAACGCTTGCAAGGCCTAGCTTAAGCATGGGAATAGTTTAAACATGTAGTAATAGCATGATTTCAATACTAAGATCACCAAAAGATCATAATGCATAATTCATTCACTTAGACATTTTGTCAAACACTTAGGAGGCATAACCTTGTACATGGGAATGAACAACATGTTAATGCATCATGACTACAACAGTATATTCACCATTCAAGGGTTTGACATGAGATCTACATCAACCAACATACCCATTGATCTATTTTACATGAAACTCATATTTTCTTAACTTTGAAACTCAAATAATAACACAAACATGAGCATAATTCAATTCATCACATGGAAATCATGATTCAAGTTTTGAAAAGGGTTCTTGAACTCCAAGGATGGAAGAAAACTCAAGGATGAACACCTAACATACTTGAGTGACGGAATTTGTGAAGATTGTTGGGAATTTCTTGAAACTTAATCTTGAGCTTGATGAACTAAAGTTTATTTCTTGAGAGGATTATGTGAATAATGAATGTATTTTGCCCTTTTTGAAGCCTAATTTCGTGTTTTGGCTAAATTGGGTGAGGGGATAAGGACCTAATTGCCCTTGGAAAGTCGAATTAAGTGAGCAAAATATGCCCAGTGATGCAGCAGGCACCGTGCCGTATCGATGGTATCGACGCGATGGCCGATGCACCATGTCAACGCGATAGCCTACACGATGCAGTGAGATCGCATTGGCTTGCTGTTTTGGTCATTCAAATGCGACTCAAACAATGTACAAAAATTTTAAAACTCACCCAAGATGACCAATTGACATCCCTGATATGAATCAACTTAAAAATCGATAATCTAAGGTCGGAAAGATCGTAAATGATGCCATTGAAATATCAAGGCAAAAAATAAAACTAAGTGTCAGCACTTCACTAAAATTTTCTAAGTCTGGAACCTCTTTTGGCATGCTATAAAAGACTGAAATGACTAGGACTTTGCGGGGTCTTACAAGTACATTCACAAAATTTTAAAACCTTCCCTTTCTACAAAACAAAAAGGTAGCTCATCAAGAATAATTATCTTAGCTAAAGCAGCCCTACACAGTTCTTGATCAAATTTTCAAGAAACAAGTGCTCCATTATTCAATTTCTAACCACCTTAAACTGGTTGAAAGGTTAACCTAGTTTGATTAGTTCAATATTATGGGAAAATTTTGGGCATCTAGACATATGACCTTTCAATTTTGAGGTACCATTTCTAATCTTAAAATTTAGATATGAAAAAGCACAATACTTGCATTTTACAATCAATGCTCTATTAGGAACATCTATTTTATTAAAATGATCCTATGCAATAGATCTTTTCATTATGTTTTTTCTTTTCTTTGGGTTGATTTCACTTATAGTTGTGGTTGCATTTGGACTTTCATTTTTATCTATTTTAGCTTCATTGCCTGCCATCTATGAGAGCAAAAATAAATAGCAAAAGCATTAAAAATTGAAAAAAAAGAAAAATAGAGAATTGAAAAAAAATAGAGTAAAAATGAGGTTTTACCTGAAGGTTGAAGCACAGAGCAATATTGAAACTACAACGTTTGCTTAGAATATTGTAGAAATTTTGATTTTTGAGACAGTAAAGTAATGGAGAATGTGTAGACTCTTAAAAGTTATTGATAGTCTAGCTCGAGCACCATACAAGCCCTTTTCATCCAAAATAAATAAGCAATTGAATCAATCACTAATTAGAAGTTTAATGACTGTGATATCAGATATGTCTATCTTTATTCTCCATAATTGAATTAAAAGTTGGAACAAAAGTAAAAGGGAAGACTAATGAGCTTTTCAAAAGATTTCTTTTTGAATAAAAGTTACTTCTATATTTAATTGGCTAATGGATGATATATAAATATATTTAATAATCTTAAAATTATATATAATATGAATTATATATATTATTAAAAAACTTCAGTGTGGTATACGGTATTTTGATATTTATTACATAAATACCAAATATCGTACCAAATAGCAAAATAATTTAAAATTCCTACCAAATGCCATAACATACATACCGCGGCATAAAAAATTTCAATTTCACTATGGTATTCGGTATATACCACACCATGCTCACCCCCAGTAGGCATGCACATAACGCGCGTGAATACATTAAATCTGATTGAAACAGTCAAATATAAAATGCCACATGTAATTTATTTTTTAATTATTTTAAATTCCATCTTTCCTTCTCTTTAAAAGATCGGTTTTCACAAACCTTCATTGATATAGCTGTTGTATTTTTGAAGAAAAAAATTGACTCTATTCTCAATGAAATCACCCTCAAAAGGTAAGATGATTTTATTGATGTTCTAATTTCTAAATAAAATTAGTCTTAAACGATTTAGTTTCGTCTCAGTTTTCTTAAAAAATTTAAATCAAATTGTATTTTGTGATTAGGTTTTGAGGGAAATATTTTTATAATGTTAAATGTAATTTTGAATTGTATTTGTAATGACGAGAATGATCCCATGTTGTGTGTAAGAATGCGATGTAAATATAAAGACTTATTTTCAATGCAAAAGTCATGATCGGAGGACAACTCAGCTAGAGTATTTTGGTCCTCTCACACCATTGTGTATGTCCTATATATATTCTCTTATTTTTTTCTTGTTTCTGTTAATTTGATTTGTTTATGGCCGTTTTAGGAGAAATCATGCAACTTCTTCAGATGGAGGAATACGAAAAAATTAATTTACTATTCAAGTCAGTTATTTCAAAAATCTATTATTCATATATTATCAATAAAGTAAGAAGACAACCACAATGAAACAAAATGAGGACTTTATTCCAACATAATCATTGTTTTAGTTTGAACTACAACTAAATCTAGACCTTATTTTATTTGGTACCTAACAAAACATATCTTAATGCCTAAAGGTACCTAACAAAATAAAGTTTTCAAAATAGTGTCTGATTCCTACAAAATAATGAGATCAAAATAATATCAACAAAACCAAAATATACAAAACATAATTATTTGGGGCAATATAAACAACATCATCTCTAAAAACTGCCTAAACACATCACATCAGAAAGATGTCCTGCTTTTAAGGCATATGAATCTACCTACTTAAACTGATTTTGCTTTGAGTATTAACAACAATTGCAGACCTGATTTTAATAACCTTTTCATTACTCATTTTTTCAAGTTTGCTATTGATAATGACTGACTTTCCTTTCTATTTAAGTTCTCGTCTTAGTATGTAGGCAATATCACCAGTTACTACATCAGACCTCTTTGTCACCTTTGTATCACTAGTAATGACTCTTGACAATACAGACTGCATAGATAAATTATAGAAACTAAAAGGCAATAAATATGATTAAGTCAAGCAAAATTGTACACATTACTTATATTAAGAATGGTAAAGCCATCTCTAGCTTGATATATTCCAACCCCTACCATCCTTGACCTTTTAAAATATCTTGTATGTCCTTCACTGGTTCTCGTACTCTTGTCTTTGAGAAGGCATTCCTCTTTCTATAACATTTCCACTGTCAGAAGTGATTTGGCTTTCTTGAGTCAGTCCTCTTCCTCTACCTATGTCTTCATTCATATGTCTTTGTTAAGTCATCCCTCTTTCTCTGCCACTGCACCTTCCTCTAGATATTTCTTTACATCTACCACTTGTTTAGCTCCTTTTTCAATTTAAAAGCATTTGAAAAATATTATTTTTTGACTTTTTAAACTATTTTGAAACCTTAAAGTAAAATTTAAAACAGTTTAAGAAATTACAGAGTCACCACTTGATTTTTGAGAAAATATCAAGAAAAACTAAAAATATTACTTAAAATATTCAAAATAGAAAAAATCTTTTAAGTTTAAAAATTCTGAGTAAGTGGTTCCTATTAATACTCTTGGAAGGTTGTTAAGGCACCAAGAGTATCCGCTAACTTGTTGTTATCCAGACAATTTGAAAATAACTTTTTTGACTAACTTTAAAAAGGAAAATTGATTTTTGAAAAGAAAATGATTAAGGAAAAAATTATCTTCAAGATTTGTGCTAAATAAATTTTGACTACTTAACGGAATTTTTTAACTAAGTCTAAAAACACTAAGAACAATAAGCATATTAAGGGGAAAGAGGGAGACTAAATGACTTAGGTCATTAGGCCCAAATCTATAAATCTTGTCTTAAGCTAATTTGGGTTTTTGGCCTATCTTCACTTGTCCTAATCTAAATACTTGGGCTTTTGGCCCCTAACCCATCCTAAGCTAATTTTTGGACCTTTGAGGCCCAAATCAGCTTCACTAGTATTAAATTACAACTTTTACTTCGAAACTCAAATAAATGACTAAATGAATAAATAAAAATAAAGCAATAATAAGAATCGAGACTTTTCAAGTCTTTTAGCGACCTCATCAATGGGTTTTGACTCATTTTCCTTCTTCTTTCATCTTTTTGCACCCGCTCGTCATATAATCGACTTTGGATTTAAACTTCGGACTTGACTCGGAGAGATGGGCCTCATTGACCCATTATGAAATACAAGAGGAATGGAATCTATTTGGACACCAAAACAGATTCATGCAAAGGAAAAGCTAAAAGAAAAATAATTAATATATGTTTGAATATTCTACACTTAATAGATACATGATGAGATGGAAAAAAAAACATTCTCAAACATAAAGAAATAGTAAGCTGTGATATCAAAGAAAATCAAATTATCCAACGAAAAGAAAATTAATCTATCTCCTAAAAATCTTACAAAAAATTGAATCTAGCACAATATAATTAACTAGCCCTTGAAAAGAAGACATAAATCCACAAGCATAATTGCTTAAAATTTGGACAAATAAATTAACACATGTTTGCTCCAAATACTATCATATGATAAAGTCTAAGACATGTTTTCATTAAACAAGGAAAAGGAGAATGAACAAGAGATGGGGAAATCTTTCATAGCACCTCAAATATGAAATCAAGACATACTAATGCAACAACACTTTTTAATACAAAGTGGAGTCAATCAACATATTTATAACTTAGAAGAAAAATTCACTATAGCATGTGAATAACAATGGGACGTCTAAATGAATAAAAACACTTTAAGAAGTAAATCAATAAGCGAAGTGAAGCAAATAGCATATATTAAGCATATTTGAGAAATGTTATTCGAAGACAAGATAGGAGAAATAGTAAAAGATTAATTCTAAGAAAAAAGTGTCCAATTATGCCAACTCTTATTTTAATTCTACACCATTTCAACAAAATCTATAACCCTAACAATTTTTCAATCTAAACAAGAGAAAATCAAAGACAGTTTTGACCACAAAAATGAGTAACTCACTACATCAAATTGAGAAATAATTTCACAGACCCTTAACAATAGTAACCATTCCTTCTCGACAAAAAGTAAACAACTTTACCTACTAAAAGAAAACATATCCATCAATAACGAATTTTAACAAAGCATGAGCACGCATTTTAAACAAAGATTAAAACTTTATCCATAATAATCAAAGAATAAAGTCAAAAGGCGAAACAATCAATAGTAACTATTTTTTTCAACATAGAGGAAATAATTTTACATGCTAAAAATAAACATATATGCCAACATTGAATTTAAACAAAACATGAGTACATATTTTAAACAAAGATCAAAACTTTATCCATAATAATCAAAGAATAAAGCCAAAAGGCAAAACAATCAATATTAACTATTCTTTTCAACATAAAGGAAATAATTTTACATGCTAAAAACAAACATATCGCTAACAATGAATTTAAACAAAGCGTGAGTACATATCTTAAATAAAGATTAAAATTTTATCTGTAATAATCAAAGAATAAAGTAAAAAAAAAATACGTTCTACTATTGCTAGCTCATTTTTATACCATGAACATGAAAATAACCATAATATCGATACCACAATGTCCTATGACCTTCAAGGTAGTCTACAGCAAACAATCCCAGCAAACAAAATTATAACTACGAACTATAAAGCAGGAGGAGATGAAGAAGAAAATGATAATAAAACTAAAAGGAAAAAGGTGTGTTTGCCTTTTCTGGGGCAGCAAAACGGGACTTCAAACTTTCTTCGGAGTATTGATCACCACCGGAAAGCAATCTTTCGAGAACCCCGATTAGACTACCGCTTAAAATTTTTTACTAAAGAAAGAAATTTAACTATTTGTTGAAAAGTTTTTTCCACTTTTGAGACCTTTTTACTTTTTTCCACTTCCTATCAAAATAGTGGTAGTATTTATAGGAAATGATGGGGATCCAATTCAATTAATCCATCAATGTGGGGAAAGTATTTAGGAGTGTTTTTGAAATTTTAAAATTGAAGATAAGGTGAGGTGGAAGATAAGGTGGGGGGAAATTGTACAATGTAGTATAATTTTTGAATTTCAAAATTGGAAAAGGGATAAGGTTGAGGGAGAATTGTACAATGTAGTATAATTTTTAAATCTTAAAATTGAAAAAAGGACAAGGTTGAGGGGGAATTGTACAATATAGTACAATTTTTAAATTTCAATTTGAATTTTGGATTTTGAATTTGATTTTGGTGGGAATTGGATAGAAATTATGAGAGTTTTTGGGAATCTAGGGTTATTTAAAATATAACCCCAATTGAGATTTAAAATTTAGCTAAATTTATTTAATTCTGACCAAATTGAAAATCAATTGGCCGATTGCATTGCAATTATGACCAATTTGATTGCAAATTGGCCAAATCTAATAGATTGGCTAAATTAAATTAAAATTCAACACGAATTAATACTTTTTTTAATCCCGAGCTTCTTGATTTAACAAAATCAAATAAAATATTTCTCTAAATAAATTAATTTTGAGAATAAATTATATTTAAATCAAGACTTTATCTGTTTAGATTAATTGTCAAGCTTAATCAGTAAAAGTTTAATTTTGATAAAAATGTTCATTCAAGTAACAAAATTTATACAATTTTGCATATGTAAATGCAAAACGTATAATCGTAAATTAAATGACAAAATTAACCCAAATAAATATTTTAGAGAGCATTTATTTGGATGAAATAAATATTTTAATTTTTTTAAAAATTGAAGAGACCAAGATTAAATTTAGTCGAGGAGGTCAAAAATTAAGTGTCAGCACCACTTATAGAAGCCTATTTATTGAGACTCAAATTAGTATATCTATGTTTTAAAAAATATTTACATAAATTACCCATGCATATGCAGAAATTACATTAGATTGACTTGGAACAGTTGAAACATTTGGAACACTTGAAACACTACCCTTTCTTCTACCTTTTACACTACCACTTGCCATGTTTGTGGTGACATGATTATTGATATATTAGTACATATACTTTAAAAAATTGATAATGACAAATAAATAAATATACCTCTGCTTGATAAGATATTTTAGCTGACTGACTTGGATTACTGCCTCTTGCTCTGCCTCTTCCTCTACTAGTAGAAGCTCCAACTTAAGTTTTAAAATATTAATTCTTGTACTTAACAAATTCTACATTAGATAATGATTAAAAAAATATATGTCCCTGAGAAGATATTTCAGCTGCTTGACTTGTACCAGATTGATCTCTTGTAGGACATCCTTTTTTATTGTGTTCTTGTATACCACCTTTGCTATAAGTCATAATACCACGTTTGTTAAATTTTCAATTTTCCTACTTTTATCAGGCTTCTTTCTTCTAACGTTACTTGGTCTTCCAGGCAGTTTCTTAACCTTTGGTGGCTTCACAGTAGCATTATTTAATGTTGTCCATATTTTATGTTGTTCATTAGCTGAATAAAATAAGCATATGTATCGAGGTAGGTATACTTGTTATAACAGTTGTCCACAAAATTAATGGACTCATATTTCTTGTGGTGAAGGGCAGCAACACCATGAGAACAATGAATGCACAACTGCCAAGCTCTGCAACTGCAACTCCTATTAACAATGTCCATAGTATGTGTGAAATTTTTGTGTTCAATCTCAAAATTCGTTTTTTCATTTCAAAACAAGTTGCACTGCATTGACTTGTCAATATTTTCTTGAAGAATCTTCAAAGCCATATGAGAAATACCAGTGATCCAAATATTTGAGAAATGTCTCAACTCACTAATTCTTTTCATCATCTTCATCCTAATCTATTCAAAGCATTATGATGATTGTTTTGAACCTTGCAGGCAATATCCATGCATTAAAAATCTTTATCATATTGTTGTCCACAGTGTCACATTTGCAATATTCTTCAAAGTATTTCTTGCACCATATCTCCAAATTGTACCACAACAGATTATCCAAACAATCCTTTCCCAACAACTAGATTTCTTCTATATTCTCCTTCAATTCTGCTTCAAATGTGGATTTTGCATTCCTCCAAATCACTCTTATTTTTTTCATTTCTCTTCAGATTTCATACCAATTAGCAAGAATATGTATTATACATTATGTTCAGCCAGTGGCAAAAGCTCTTTCACAATAATTTTCAGTCCCTAACAAAATAAAATAACATATTAATCTGTAGAATTAAAGAAAAAAATAGCAAACACTTATTAAGAATAGAGTCATTGCTTTTGCATATCAATTATGATGCTTAATTGATGATCTTCTCCAAGCTCAAGGTCATTTTTTAGTAGTTCAAGAAATCATTCCCATGTAAACTAATTATCAACCTCAACAACTGCCCAGACAATCGGCAGCAGTTGGTTGTTTCCATCTTTGCAAACAGCCACCAACAACTAAAATTTGCACACACCTTCGAGGAAACACCCATCCAAACCAATCAACCTTCTAGCACCTCCAAAGAATGTTTTCTTTAAAGCATGAAATCCCACATAAAGTTCTTTAAAAATTAACTGTCCAATCTCATCTGCATCTCCAACCTTAACAACGTAAGTGCTACCTAGATTAATCCTCAAAATCTCATTCCTATAATAAAAAATTCTACCATATTCCACAATGCGATCACCCATAATCTCTTGTATCACTATAGACCTAACTTTTTTCATAGTTGTCCTACCAGCATGGATATCTAACTCCTTTATAATAATCTCCTGTAACTGGACAAGCCTGATGTTTGGTTGTTGACTTATTTTGTCTTTGTACTTACTTGTCAGAAACTTTGAGTTGCAAAGATAGTTAAAAATTGATGTCAAACAAATATGAATTAGGATTGTATTTTTTAACAATAAAATCTCCATTGGTCTTATCCTTGCTAGCACACAATAATCAAGGACAAGTCTCTTTGCAACACCTCACTCTAACTCTGCTGGGCTCATTTACATACTTTTCAATTTGAATCTTTTCTTGAATTGCATATCTGGTTACTGCTAGTCTAAATTCCTTTACACTTAGAAAAATCAATTCTAAATTTTAAACAATTTTTTCACAAATTTCATCAAAAACAACTCTATTTTTTTGTTCTTCCTTTCATAGGTTTATGCATTACTTGATCAACCTCTTCACCATCTTTCCTACCTACTTCATCATTTAATTCAAAGATAGGAGCTTCATCACTTAGATAGTAAGGTTCATCACCTTCTAGCTTATCAATTAGGCTATCCCTAATACTAATATTTGCCTCATTGTACCCTATGTTTGGACCTTTTTCATCAATATTAATATGTTCATCTGTTGTACCTCTACTTCTCCTTTGTGACCTATTTAAATACCTCTTACTTACCCTTATATCAATTTATTGTTGATAGACATCACTGTCAACATCACTTTCTTTACTAGTATTCTAAATCATCCTCTAAATAATCATCACTTGGATCCTTATCTATTGTAGGATCAAGATAATTTGAAGGTATAGCAGGAGGAGGAGGATCATGAGAAGGTTTGGAAGGAAAAGTAGGAGAAGAATGTTGAATATTAGGGTTAGAATCATCACCCTCATTAATAGGGTCCAAAGATTTCTCACTTACCCCACTGTCACTTACATTGGGGACAAACTCCAATATAAGTGGAGCCTGACAAGGTTCATTGACCTTATGTAAAAAATACACCTCAAGTTCATCCTTATTTTTTAACTTGCTGACAATGTCAAAAATAACCTTATCACATTTTACTTATATTAAATAGTCATTCCATTTAACAAAAAAATGACACTTCGTTCTCTTAACTCAAAATAGGACATCATATCAACATCCCTATCTAATAACTTAGTTTGACCAATATAATCAGGTGGAGGACCAAATATAATTTCACCCTATGATACTATCTTAAAGTTATCAAAACAAAAGACATATAAAGATTCCAGAAAAAGCAATATTTTAAGCACACAAACACATTGAAATTAGTAAACATAATTATAAATCTCAATAGTCGAACAAAACTTTAGGAGCACTATTTTTAGATATTTTTCACAGAAAAATAATACAAGTGTGTCCTCCCCATAAAAAATACTGTAACAACTATATATATTCCTACAACACCCTAACAGTAACAACAACATACGCACGCATACAGATAGAACAACATAACACTACGAAATTCTAACAATAGTAAGTATCAAATACATAGTATAAAATAACTCAATAAGTTCATACTAACATAATTTTCACTAAAATAATGCCTACAAATATGTTTTTCTCAAAAAATCACAAATGTTAAAAATCATCAGAAGTGAGAAAATACTTAAATGCAAAAAATCTTAACTTGTAAAATCTTCAACTTTTTATTCAATAGCTATTTTCCTAAAAAAAGTGATCAACAAAGCTCCTAATTTAGCTCAATCTCCCGCAAAATCTGAATTTAACTCAGTCAAGAAAGAAAAAAAAGAGTGAAGTAAGAGAAATTGATAAGACAGAAGTATAAAATATCTTATTAGTGGGGGATTTGAAGGGTCTCAGGTTGGATTAAAGGGTTAAACCCGCTCTTTTATTAAATATTTATTTAAATTATTTAACTAAAGAGAGAGTGTCCAACACACACATTTTTTAAGTTCATGATTTGATGAAAATTTTGATCTAAATAGTCTATTTACGAGGGTCTATGTAATTTTTATGGAGTAATAGATCACTTGCAAAGTTAAAGTATCTGTTTGCAAATTTCGGACAAGTTCAGTGGTGACTTTATGCCCTTTCTCTTGAAATTAAGCAATGGGAATGAGACCAAACAACAGATGTTAGAAGGCACTTCTAAATATAACCAGTCATGATGTATGCGTGATAGTGTGTACCTTACCTTTTTGAAAAAAAGTCATCATTTTCATCCTAAACTATACCCAAAAAGTTAAAGACACACTTAAACTGTTGGAGTGATCTCACACGGCCATACTATATAAAAGTAAATTTATTTACCCCTCGCGACACCCCTGTTCAAGTTTAATGAATGTAATAGAGTACACCCGTCCTGTGGTGATGCCACATATTTAATTCGATGATAAAAATTATATCCTATTAACTTTAATTCTTACCCTATTCAAACCCAAAATATTTGACCTTAACACGACCCAATCCTTAATATTACAACGTAACCCAACCCAATCCAACCCAAAATATTATATTCTAACCATGACCCAACCTAGAATTTTACACCCTAATTCAACTCATTCAGATAGAATTTGAATCGACAAACACAATATGAAGAATATCGAGAATCGACGAACACAAAATACAAAATCACATCTCTATTTTCGTCAAATCTAATGAACAAATTTGAACTCGATCGAAGAGATGAAGAACTAATTTTCTATGTTTTGCATTCTTTACAATAAAAAATCATATCTTTATTTTTATTTCAAGTTGAGTTCAATTGTTACAATTAAGTTAAGTTGATTTCAAGGTAGGGGTTACAAGCTAGGCTATTGATTTGAGCTAGGATTTTCAGTTAAAAGGTTAGCTCCATCTCTATTTTCGTTCATAAATCCGATCTTGGATTTTTTGCCGTCTTTAATTTATCATCAAAATTAATGTATTTTAGTTTATCTATATGCCTCAATATGTAAAAAATTAAGTTGCGATACTTATAATTGTTTCATAATATGAATTTTTCTTTTGATTTGAGCTAGAATTTTTTTTTGTCTTTATTTTATTTTCAACATTAATGTGTTAAAGTTTGTGTATATGGTTCAATATGGAATAAAATAAATTGTGACACTTGTAATTGCTGCATAAATCCTATGTTTTTTGTTCGTGTGATGTGTGATGTTGCTTGGTCGATGTCAGGGATCTTACTTTATTATGTTTCTATGGTCAATGCTTTCAGGTATTTAAAATGAGCTTTGAGATAATCTCTTTGAGAGTTTATCATGGTAGGGTTCTTAATAAGGATAAAGAAAAGGAGAAGGTGAAGGAAAAAAGGAAAAAGATATTTTGGAGGACAAATTACTAAATTTTTAGATGTTAGTGTAGTGTAGATAGGTTATCTTATTTTGAATTTAAGAATTATGTTAAGTATTTAGGATATGATCCTGGACAGTTTATATATGTGCCTAAGAGTTCTATTTTAATAGAAATTAAGTCAGACCAGGACACAATTGAAATTTTACGGTGTTTGTGTTATGGAGATATTTTGAAAGCTTTTGTGTATCACATAATTGTTGACCCTCTATTGGCCCCACCTTTATTGGAACATGTAAGTGATGTGGAGGAGTATGTGGTGGAAAAAAATGGTGTGACTTTTGAAAAAGACAGAGCAAATGACATTGGGAGTGTTGACAGGGCATCTAAAAATAATGAAGATGCCCCTCCTATTATCCATCCTTCAATAGATCCAACTACCCCTCCTTTTATTCAACCTACTGGTCATATTTCTCCTCTTTCTCATGTCCTTTCTCTTAATGCTCATGTCCCTTCACCTGTTGCTATTGTCTCTTCTTCTACTGCCCATGTATCCTCTCTTATTACTACTTTTATTACACCCATTGTTACTCTTACTAGTCCTCATGTTGCTCATATCTCTTCTCTTCATATTGCTCCTACTACACTTTCTACTTTTGCTCCTACTAGTCCTCCTACTGATCATGTCTCTTCTATTAATGATGAATTTTCACAAGTTAGGAGAAAGAATTCACAAGTTAGGAGAGAGATTGATAAAGCTGAATTTATTATAAATTTAAATGTAGAATCAATTATTGGAGGTATAGAGATTGTGAATGATATGGATGTAGAGTTAAGAGGTCTTAGAAAATAAAAGAGCCAAGGAAAGAGAAGGAAGAAAAGAGAGAGACCGGTTATTCTTGAACATGTTAAGTTAGGAATTAAAAGAAGGGCCAGATACTGGTTATGATAAATCTGTATGTGGTGATAGAAATAGTTTTGAAGGTAAATTAGCTGATGATGAGCCTTTTTACCTACCAGATAAAGCTGTCAGCTTTGAAATTGATTCAGAAGATGTAACTAATGAAGAAGATAAAGTAGAACAGGTTAAACTAAGAGATAAGGCTAAAAGAAAGAAAAAGGTTAATAAAGTTGTATATAATTCAAACTGTCAAAAAAAGTGTATGGGAATTAGGACTTGTTTTTGAAAGTGTTAATGAATTTAGAGTTGTTGTTACTAAATATGCTATTGCAGAACATGTTACAATTAAAAAATGTGTTAATGAACTTATAAGGGTAAGGGTTAGGTGTATAAATGGTTATCCATGTCTTCTTTATGCTAACATTGATTCTTGATTCATGAACTTTGTTGTGAAGATCTACAATCCAGTTCACAAGTGTGATCCTACAACTAGAAACAAACTTCGTAATGTCAAGTTCTTAGCCAGCCACTACAATGAGAGGATAAAGGAATAACTAGACATTAAAAATTTTGAGTTTCAACTGCTTATTAAGAAGGAATTGAATTTATATATTGAAAGAACAGTGTGTAGGAGATCAAGAATAAGGTAATTGCAAAAATGATGGGTGATTATAATCTTGAATTTTGGAGAATTTTAGATTATAGGGATGAGTTTTTATGATCAAATTCAAATAGTACATGTGTAGTGAAGCTTCATGATGAAACATTTGAAGATGGTATAAAAATATTTCAAGGATTCTACATATGTTTTGATGTGATGAAGAAGTCTTTCTTAGCTGGTTGTAGGAAATGCATTGATTTGAAGTATTATTTTTTAAAAGGAATGTCAAAAGGGCAGTTTCTAGTTATTATGTGTAAAGATGAAAACAATCAAATATTGTCACTGGCATGGGCAATGATTGAAATTGAAAATAAGTCCATTTAGAGTTGATTTATCAAGATTGTAAAAGAAGATCTTTAGTTGGGAGATGAGACAGATTTGACAATGATAACAGAAATGCAAAAGGTAAGAATTTGTTTATTTTTTGTGCACTTTATACAACTGTATATTTTACCAAATTATATGTTATGTTAACTATTTCTATGTTTCGCTTAGGGATTGAAAATTATTGCAACTGAATATTTATCAAATGTTGAACATAAAATATGTGTCAGACATGTCCTTTCAAACTGGTCAAAAAAAATCTATATGTAGAGGTATTGAGAAGAAAAAATATTCTTGGAGGTGTGCAAGGTCTATCTTTGAGGCGAAGTTGAGGTATAAAATTCGTTATATGAAGATGTAGGGTGGGAAAAAGATACTAGATAAGTTGATATATTTCAATCCAAAGAGATGGAGCAAGGTTTACTTCAGCTTTGCCATAAAGTGTGATATTGTTGACAATAACATGATAGAATATTTCAATGCCTAAATATTAAGAGTAAGGAACAAGACAATAATTACAATGTTAGAAGAGATAATGGTGAAAATGACGTAAAGACTGGGATGAATAAGAATTTTTTGTAAAACTTGGATCAGTGACATTTCCCCAATGGTTATCAAAGTACTAAATGATAATACAACAAGGTCTATGAAGTGTAGCATTGAATAGAATTTTGATACAGGATCTGAGGCTATTAATAGAGGGTATAAGCATATTGTGGATCTTTTCAAGAAAAATTGTAGCTATAGAGCATGAATGTTGAAAGATATACCCTATCCTCATGCAGTAGCTACTCTGTACCACAAAAAATTATAACAAATTGACTACAATGTAACTACATTTCTCACTGGTACAATAGAGAAACATACATGAACACATACAACTACTTTATTTAGCCAGTTTTGAATATGAAGATGTGGTCAAAATCACAGAACGTCTCTGTTAGGCCACCTCCTATTAGGAAGATGTCAGGTAGGTCTGATAAAAATAGAAAAAAAAAGGTGAAATAAAAAAAAACTAAAAAGTTGTCCAAGCGAGGAATTGAGATGTCATGTAGCACTTGTCATAACAAGGGTTATAATAAAAGAAAATGTCGAATAGGTCTTCTGTATGCTGGCCCAAGTTCATCAACTGGTGCATGCCCAAGTACATGTCCAAGTGCAGTCCACGTTCATCATCTGCTGCAGCACCTAATATTAGAAGAAGAAGAGGTAGACCAAAGGGTTCTAAATAAAATGTATTCTTCTTAATGTGTGTGTTGTAAACTAGTTATGCATACCTTCTACTTAGTATCTTTTTTTTTTCATTTTTAGGGTGCTGACATTAACAGACCAAGAATGGTTGGAATGAGAGTACTTCACACACAAAGTGAATGTACAATTTTTAATGTAAGTTTACTACTTAAATTTTATTTACTATCTTAAATTCATTTACTACAATTGCTATAAATATTAACACTTCCTTCATTTGAGCAGCCTGAAATGCCTAGTAAGAGATTTAAAACCGTCAAGTCTTCAGCAGTTGTGACTGAAAATCTGGGATATACACCAAACGCTAGTGTGAAATAGAGAGAAAAAAAAGTTATGACCTCTAGGAAACTACAAAAATGAGAGAAAAAACAAATGAAGACAAGGTCCAAGACTGTACACTTGAGTCAAGAAAGCTCTAATGCTTAATCTCTATAAGTTGTTGGTATATCATGTTAGTTTGGTATAAATTTTGGCAATTGTGACTGCATTTAAGACAATATTTTGGTAGTTCACTAATGTTGACAGTCGTGTCTGCTTTTAAAATTAATTATTGGTTATGATTTTGACAGATTTGTCTGCTTTTTAAAATAATTGATTGGTTATGATTTTAATAGCTTTGATGGTAATTTATGACAATATTTTGATAGCTATGACTGCAATATTTTTTATAGTTGTGAATTTTTATAAATATATTTGGCAACAAGATATAAATGCACTCATTTTTTGTTAATGATTATGCAGTTGTGACTGTCCCTTTGATTGGCGTTAAAATGTTTGGTTGTGCTTATGTAGCTGTAATTGCATTTATTAATGTTTGGTATAAATGATTAGTTGTTTGGGCTTTTGTCACAAACCCAAACCAGGGTCTGGACATGACGGGTATCTTAAGTCCCACATGAATCGGAGATCACTCCCCGTACCTAACCAAACCAAACACATCCCCCAATGTCGGATGAATTCCAAACATATAACAAGATAACATGTAACAAGCTTAAGAAAAATTCAAATATGTCGATAATCGACCCAAACAAACGACCAACATCACCCAATATCCATAATAATCCAAACAAAGCCTCTACCAAAATTGAATATCAATAAAGCACTGGGACATGCCCCCGACTATAGCCAAAACCAAGTCTAAATAGTCTGAGACATAAGAGACCAAATATGAAATGTAGACTTCTGAAGTATGGAAGCTCACCACTTTAATGTAAACTCACGAATAAATCCCGAATTCTAATCACTGAGCAGGAAGAGTAGAATTATGACCAATTCCTGCATCGTGTGGGGATACAACGTCCGAAGATAGTTAGTGGGGTGAACGCTAGCATGTAACTTAGGGATAAGGATAACATAATGCCATGATCAACAGTTTCAAATCATTCAAATCCGATACTCAAATTCAATGCATATACATGTATATATATCACATGCTGGGATAGGAAAAAAAGCTTAACATGTACTTTAAAACTTTAGTCTAGATTATGTAGCTCAACTGTCATAACGCACAAAGGCACCCAAGTACTATATAGGCCCAGCTCTTCCCCAGCTGGTAGGGTCCCAGTGCGCATGGCCGCACGAATCAGAGGATAACATATGCACTATGGGGGACTCAAACCTCCCTGCATGTAAAGGTGACATGAGCACCAAAGTATGTAATAAGATGTGGGGGACTCGAACCTCCCAATCATATGATAATATTAAGGTAGACTCAAACCACCCGATCATATTGACCCCTGCATCAGCAACTGCGGTTTCCAGTGTGGGTCCCTCGGGGACCACTACTTTCACGACTCAGCTACACAACCCTTATTAAATCCCAATTAAAATATTTATCACACATTCTCATTCATTGAACCATATTTCACATTAAGTCATACATTGTTGGTATCGTCATACCAACTACACTTGCAAGGTAACATCAATATGCCACACCAATTATCTTTGCTTGGGGAAATTCACAATCCCTTGGTTCAATTTTACATTAGCTTAGGGAATTACACAACCCCATAAGGTTCAATTCAAAATCATAATACAATAGTTTAAGGATAATTCAATTCCCACATTTCTCATAAATAAAAAACAATTTCACAATATGGAGTTGGGGTCATAACTACTTCAAAAGTCACAAGTTCGGGAAAATCACAATTCCCTAGTTCATTCACCATATCCATGCACCCACAAGTTCAAAACCATAATTAAAGCATGAATAATCATATGTAAACCATGGGAAAATATTGTTCAACAACAAACATTCAAAACCCTCAACCCTTGATTTCAAACCAATATAAATATCTCATGAACAGTACTTTAAAACAAATGCTTTGAACAAATTAACAATGGGGGAAGAGTAACATGCCTAAAATTTTAATTTTTCCAGAAGGAATTCAACCCTTGAGCCCTTGGATAACCTACTTCTTGGAAACCCTAAGTATGGCTGGTTGAGAGAATTTGAGAGAGCTTTAGAAGTGTTTGAATATATTAAGGATGAAATATAACCCCCTTAAATGCTTTATGGTTCTGGGGTTTTAATTGGGCAAGGAGGGAATTATCTAAAGTGCCCTTAAATTAAAAGTTGAAATTTAATCGTCAGTGACTACGGGCCACCAAACGAATCGTATAGACTCATTATGACTCTTCAACAAGGAGTCGTAGTCAAGACAGAATCACTAAGGCCCCATACTGGTCTGGCTATGATTCATACCACCAACTCGTAACCATAATTTATGACTTATAACCACTTCTCGTACTCAGGACAATAATATTTTAGGATGACACACTAGACACCCTATGATTGAGATATAACGACTCGTCATGAGTCTTTATGACACGTGGCCTCAAGTTATAATGAAGACAGTGTCTTGGGCCAAACTTTATGGACACCTTATGACCCGTAAGAATATTAAGCCACTTGTTCTGATTAAGTTATGATCGAGTCCTTATGACTCATCAGGAGAGTCAAAATCAGGACAGTGAAGATAAAATTTTAAAAAATTTCAAGGACCAAAAAACCCTGGGCGTTACACACTCTCTCCTTTAGGATCATTCATTCTCGAATGATAGGATAAGATACTTATTTACATGATTTGACTTCACACACAATCACACTTACCTATAACAAAGATAGAAAACAAAGATGTTAAGGAATACACATACCTCAAGCACGATTATCTGAAATATGAAACAAGAATTGATACTTGGACTTCATGTCCTTCTCGACATCCCAAGTATCTTCCTCTACCTTTTGGTTCCTCCAAAGAACTTTTACCTATGCCACATCCTTAGTCTGTAACTGATGGACTTGCCGATCTAAAATCTCAACTGGGACTTTTTCATAAGACAAGGAATTCGAAATACCTACCTCCTCCAAAAGAACAATTATTGAAGGATCACCCACATACTTTCTCAATATAGAAACATGAAACACTTGATAAATGGATATCAAGCTAGAAGAAAACTCCAATTCTTATGAAACATTACCAACCCTCTTCAAAACCAAGTACAGATCGATATAATAGGGACTGAGCTTCCCCTTCTTACTAAACCGCATCACTTTCTTCATGGGCGACACCTTCAAGAACACCTAATCATCAACATTGAACTCCAACTCCCTTCGTCTTACATCCGCATAGGATTTTTGGCAACTTTGGGAGGCTTTATGTATATCTTAAATTTCCTTCACCTTCTCCATGGCTTGGTGAACCAAATCAGGGCCAAATAACTTATTTTCACCGACCTCAAACCAACCAATAGGAGACCTACACCTTCTACCATATAAGGCCTCAAACAGAGCCATATAGATACTATAGTGATACGGGAATAATCACGGTTATGGACTTAGGCGAGTGCATATTGGACTCGAGTCTTGGCATGTGAAATTAAAGTGTAAAAGATCCCCAAAATGCACCCAAATCAACCCATAAATTACACTAGATGGGTGCCCATTCTTGAAGGGCCTTTTTGGTCATTTTAACTTCTATTTGTTTTGTAATATATAACGAACATGTTAGGGATTATTCACTTAGTTTTTGGATATTATTGTAAGTCTTGTAAGACTTGAAACACCATAGTTAGGGCTTGGAAAAGCCACCAACTAAAACTAGGATACAACAATAGGGTGGATTCTCTTTTGTTGTTGCTTGCTTGGAAACGTTGATGCTAGAGAGGTGCAATCTGATCTTGTATTACGTAAGAAATATGTTTATTATTGTGTGTAGTGTTAAGGGTCCAAGAGTGTCCATTCTTGGGTTCTTAAGATTATACCTTCATGTGGTCTATCTATCTATCCCTTTACTTTCTTGTAATCGTGTTTAGTGTTTGTGCTGTAATCTTGTGCTCTTGTTGTTATTGTTAAATCCGAATCTTGTTCTTTTGTGTTCATCTTGTTCTTCACATATTGTTGCTGTTTTGGTGTGAAATACATCTTGTTTACCTTGTATTCTTGTTGTATTTATGAATTCGAGAGAGGTCTCCAATCGGTCCAAAGATCTTAGTGATTTGTAGACTGTTTTGGAGTGTGTTTGTGGACTGTTTTTGAGTGATTTTGCGTCTTCCAAGTTTTTATCATATCATTTGGTATTAGAGCATGGCATGATCTTGTTCCTACAAGATCAAATCTTGGGCTAGCTCACTTGAAAAAAAAAAATTAAAATCTGAAAATTCCAGATAAATATACCAATCTGTCCGTGTTTGTGTTCTTGGCCAAAATTGTGTTCTTGTTGTGTCTTGGCCGAGATTTGTTCATTGTGTGTCTAGATATAGTTGTGTTCTTGTTTGTTTTTTTGTTTCTAGTGTTAGTTTTCTTGTCCACTAACACTTTGAGTCTAGATCTAAACTTAAGCTTGAACTTGTTCAAAGTTGTTGTTGTGAACATAAACTTGGCCCATTATTGTTGTTCTTGTTGTTATGGATTTAAAGTTGGTCGTGTGGATTTTGTTGTAATTCCTGGTGAATGTTGTTGTTGTTCTTGAAGCTCGTCACAACCTTTATCTCTTGTTAAAACCAAAATACCACACTAAAGACATGGCCGATAGAATTGTTGTTGGAGGTTTGTAGTTGACCTTGCTGTTCTAGAATTGTTGTTGTTCTTGGGAGATTGTTGTTGGTTGTTCTTGTTGTGGTTGTTGTAATTTTTGAAGTTCTTCACCATATTCATCACCTTGTTAATGTTAAAGTTAACTTAGATCTTCAAAAGGTGAAGTACAAGGTGTAGAACTTTTGTTAAGTCTTGAAAGACCCCCAACCACCAAAAGACTTTATATCACATCTCCACCACTTTTTCATAAAACAAGGGTCCATGTTTTAAGGGTTGTAGAAGTCTAGTCAAAGACTTTTGAGTCTTGAATTTTGAATTGAAAAGAAGCTCCAAAGACTAGTTTGTATTTCCCTCTATTGAACAAGTTCCACCAAAGGTCCAAATTGAAAATTCACCAAGACTTGAACTTTTGAAATTAACAACTTGATAAAATTGAACCAATATGTGGCTGCCACATCATGTTTTACTGTTCACACGACAATTTTTAAGCTCAATTTTTGATCTTCTAGTTTCAATTTGTTATTTTCTTGGTTTCATTTGTTGATTCCAATACTAATTTACAAGCTAGTGATCATTTACTAGATTGTAAATTAGTTTTGAACCAGTTCTTTGTCTTAACTTTCCTTTGTGAGTCTTGATTATTTTGAGTCATTGTAATATGTACTTATGTTTTATTTACTCTTTGGAGCCCTTGTCAACGTTGGATTCACCTCTCAACACCACTCAGAGTACAAGCAAGCTTGCAACACTTGTGAGATTGAGTGTGAGGGATCCGAGATTCAAGAAATAAAAAGAGAGAGTGGGGATGTTTTTGTACAACTAATGTGTTTTCTGTTTTTGTAGGTAACTCCTTTGCCATAATGGACACCATTTTGGTCCACCTTGATGCTATTGCCCGAGAAATAGCTAAGGCGAATGTGGGTCTTGATAAATTAGGCTTGGATATGTCTATTATACTTGAGAGGTTGGATCAAGTGGAGAGTCGAAGAAACTCTCATGTTTCTACCCCCGAAGCTTTACCTCAAACGATCAACCCTCCAAGACCACCACTAAATGACGTAGATATAAGCCAAGACAACAAATGTCCTCAAGCCCGAGACCTAAATGAGTCGCTTCCCCCTCAATTCGATCAAGTCCAACAAGAGGGACTTGGAAGCCAATTTTCTCCCATCCAAGCTCCACAACCGAAGCTCCCCCTTACCAAATCATCCTCTCAATCGAAACTTCACTTCACCAAAACCGATATATCCATGTAGAGGAGTATGGTAGAAAGAAACATGAAGGATATGAAGACTACTACAATACTTGTATGATGGTAGGAGACTTGTTTCGAATGAGATTGAAGACAAGGCTCAAGATGGAGCGGAAGTGGAGGTTCAAAATGAAGATGTTATCCGAGACTTGTTGCTATTGAGACCTAGGATTCTTCATGATTTTGTGGACTGTTTTTGACTTGTTTTTATGACTTGTTTGCGAATTGTGTTGAGTAGGTTTCCTTTGACGTGACCAATTGAATGAGGTGAAGCCATGAATTTGTGGACAAATTCCTCTCAAGATGGAGAGGATGATACGGGAATAATCACAGTTATGGACTTAGGAGAGTACATGTTGGACCCGACCCTTGGCATGTGCAATTAAAGTGTAAAAGAGCCCTAAAATGCACCCAAATCAGCCCATAAATTACACTAGATGGGTGCCCATTCTTAAAGGGCCTTTTTGGTCATTTTAACTTCTATTTGTTTTGTAATATATAACGAACATGTTAGGGATTATTCACTTAGTTTTTGGATATTATTGTAAGTCTTGTAAGACTTGAAACACCATAGTTAGGGCTTGGAAAAGCCACCAACTGAAACTAGGATACAACAATAGGGTGGATTCTCTTTTATTGTTGCTTGCTTGGAAACGTTGATGCTAGAGAGGTGCAATCCGATCTTGTATTACGTAAGAGATAGGTCTATTATTGTGTGTAGTGTTAAGGGTCCAAGAGTGTCCATTCTTGGGTTCTTAAGATTATACGTTTATGTGGTCTATCTATCTATCCCTTTACTTTCTTGTAATCGTGTTTAGAGTTTGTGTTGTAATCTTGTGTTTTTGTTGTTATTGTTAAATCCGAATCTTGTGCTTTTGTGTTCATATTGTTATTCACGTATTGTTGCTGTTTTGGTGTGAAATACACCTTGTTTACCTTGTATTCTTGTTGTATTTGTGAATCCAAGAGAGGTCTCCTATCGGTCCAAGGATCTTAGTGATTTGTGGACTGTTTTGGAGTGTGTTTGTGGACTGTTTTTGAGTGATTTCGTGTCTTCCAAGATTCTATCGTATCATATAGTGACAACTATTATTGTCAGCAAAGTCTATGAGAGGCAAGTGGTCAACCCAACTACCACCATAATCAAACACACAGGCCTAGAGCATATCTTCCAAGACCTAAATTTCCTTTCCGCTTTCCCATCCTTCTACGGGTGGAAAGTAGTACTAAGGGCTAATTTAATCCCCAAACCTCATTAGAACGACCTCCAAAAGTGAGACGAGAACTGGGTACCCCAATCATATATGATGAAGACTGTAGTACCATGAAACTTCATGATCTCTTCAATGAACAACTTAGCATAATCCTCAGAAGAGTAATTAGTCCTCACGGGAAAGAAGTGAGTGGACTTAGTCATCCTATCTACGATGACTCAAATTGAATCAAACTATTGGCGAGACTGCAGAATACCCATAACAAAATCTATATTAATTATCTCCCATTTCCACACCGACAGCTCAATCTCCTGAATAAATCCACTGGTCCTCAAGTACTCTACCTTCACTTGCTGACACACTATGCACTTAGCCACAAAATTGACCATATACCGCTTCATGTTATTCCAGTAATAAATCTTTTTAAGATCATGATACATTTTCGTCGAACCAGGATGAATAGTATTGCGCGACTCATGAGTTTCGACCAAAATTTTTTTTCACAAACCATAAACATTGGGAACACATAATCTGCCTTGGTACCTTAAGATACCATCGCCACCAATCTCGAAAATCATCACTTTCTGCCTACCTATATCATTCTTGATTTGCATTAGAATAGGATCCAACATTTGCTTCTCTTTCACTTCAGCACCAAGAGATGACCTCGCCACCTCTTGAAGAATCACACCACCATCCTTGGAATCCATGACACGAACTCCGAGATTAGCCAAACGGTGAATATCATTCACCAAATCCTGCTTCTCTTTATCCGTATTAGATAAGCTTCCCATGTATAACCTATTTAGAGCATCAACAACCACGTTAGCTTTACCTGGATAATAGTAAAGACTCATGTCATAGTCCTTGAGCAACTCAAGCCATCTCATTTGCCTGAGATTCAATTCTTTCTGAGAGAACATGTATTACAGGCTCTTACGATCAGAATAAATATCAACATGGACTCCATATAAATAATGCCGCCAGATATTTAATGCAAACACCCCAACTAATAATTCCAAATCATGATTTGGATAATTCTTCTCATGAACTTTCAACTGCCTAGAAGCATAAGCAACCACCTTGCCATGCTGCATCAACACGCAACCCAGTCCCACCCGATATGCATAACAATAGACCATAAAACTACTTGTGCCCTTTGGCAGAGTCAAGATCGGAGTCAAAGTCAACTTATTCTTCAGATTCTCGAAACTACCCTCGCAAGCATCAGACTACAAGAACTTCACCTTTATCTGAGTCAACTTATTCAATGGGGCAGCAATAGAAGATAAATTCTCTACAAACCTTCTATAATAATTTGCTAAACCCAAGAAGCTTCGAATATCGGTTGGAGTCATGGGTCTAAGCCTCTTCGTAACCACTGTAACCTTATGTGGATCCACCATGATCCCTTTACTAGAAACAACATAACCCAGATAAGTCACATCATTTAACCAGAACTCACACTTAGAGAACCTTGCATACAAACGCCAAATCTTTAGGGTCCGCAACATAAGGCAGAGGTGATCGACTTAATCTTCCTTGCTCTTAGAATATACCAAAATATCATCAATAAAGACAATCATGAACAAATCCAAGAACTGGAGGCAAACACAATTCATAAGATCCATAAATGATACTGGGGCATTGGACAAGCCAAAAGACATCACCAAAAACTCAAAATGACCATTCTGGGTTTGAAAAACAGTCTTAGGGATATCCACCTCCCTAATATTCAACTGACGCTACCCAGACTAAAGATCAATCTTAGAAATGAACTTTGTACCCTGAAGCTAATCGAACAGATCATCAATCCTCGAAAGCGAATACTTATTCTTCACAGTTACACTATTCAATTGGCGGTAATTAATACATATCCAAAGAAAACCATCCTTTTTACACACGAAAAGAATAGGATCACCCTACTGAGACACACTAAGGTGGATAAAAAACTTGTCAAGAAGATCTTTCAACTGCTTCTTGAGTTCCTTCAACTCACCCGGAGCCATCCTATAAGGAAGAATAAAAATAGGACGAGTATTCGAAAGAAGATCAATTCCAAAATCGATTTCCCTACAGGGAATAATGCCAGGAAGATCACCAGTATGCACCTTGAGAAATTCACTGACCATAAGGATAGTCTATAAGAAAGGACCTTCGGATCTAGAATCCTTAAGATGCACTAAGTGATAGAGGCACTCTTTGGAAACCATTTTTTGGGCTCTAAGATATGAAATGAACCTTTTCTTGGGTACTAGGGAACAGCCTTCCCATTCAATCACCGGTTCATTTGGGAAATGGAAACTGACCCTTGGGTCTGACAATCAAGAGACGCATAGCATGAATACAACCAATCCATCCCCAAAATCAAATCAAAGTCTAACATGACCAACTCTATCAGATCTACCAGGTCTCTCTACCATTGACCGACCTTACACAACCCCTATAAACCCTTCTAGCCACAATGGATTTGCCCACTGAGGTGGAAAATAACACAAAATACAAATACACTCAAATTCAAGACACAAAACACAAACTAATGCATAAAATGTAAAGATAGATATCTTGACATAGAAACATACAAACCAAAAGAACCAAAGGATGTATCAAATCCTAAGACCCCTATAACTCATATAAGTAACACCAAGATCTTATATTGACACAAGAGGAACTCAACCTCCCTAAGCACCAATATTTCTAAGAAACAATGCAACATAAGTGAATCCACACTATGTATTGCCCCAGTTTCAAGTGGCTTTTCCAAGCCCTACACTACAAATACTCCCTTTAAAGAGAAATGTCTTTCAAGTTTCAATATCAATAATCAACTAATTAGAAAATAAGCCTAATGGAGGTTGTTTATAGTTATTATATCAAATAACCAAACTACCCTTAATGAAAAGAGGCTCCTATAAAGTGTAAAAAAAAGGCATCAAGAGACCAAAACACCCTTAATGAGGGGTGTTCATGGAGTGTAAGGACTCTTTCTTCACATTTCAACACTTTTCATCCTTTGGAGCCCTTGGGTAGTCATTAAGGCAAGCCTCCAAGCAACCTTCCACAAATGAAATTGCTTTATTGAGTGTCCGAAATAGCTTTTCCTTGCATATTCTCATGCCTTCAATGTCACCAAAGCTTGATCTTTCATGTATTGGCCTCTAATGATGTCCTTAAAATCTATGGCGTCCATTTGGCTCGTATCATCCTTCCCTTCTTAAAAAGGATTCGACCTCGAATCCAAACCTTGCAAGACCAAAGAAAGGACAAACAAGCACAACATCCTCATGGCAAGAGGGTTAGGATCAGTATAATAAATAACATCATCATGCTAAGGTGGTTTACACAAGAAATATAACCAAGGATCCTTCATGTTAAACATTAGAAATCTATTGAAGAATGCACAAAGAAGTTGGCTAAGGAAGTCACCAAGAGGTAAGGAAACCACAATGGTCATAATGGCATCACTAGATACCAAAGGTAAGATTACCTTTACCTTAGGAGTCATAAGACACAATTGCTTCATTACCTCTTTAAGAGACCACATAGAGAGTGGTGCCTCAATTGAAATTAAAGTCCGCGGAAAACATATAGCAATGTCACACAAACAAGTGGACCAACCAACAAATATCCTACCTCCACATAAGGCAAATCCAAAACTATCATGGATGTCATCATAAGCAAAGAGCTAGTATAGAAAGGAATTAAATGTAAAGGCTTCATCCAAGGTGTTATTATCTATGAGAATGCCCTTTGGATCAAAAGACGTAGCACATGATGTACACAAAGATGAAATCAAAATATTTAAGCACATATAAATTCTTCCTTTCAAATAAATAGACAACTCAGCATCCACAAGTTGGGATTCACTCAACTCAATCACAAATGTGTCAAGGAAGGATGCACATTTAGAAGCATTACCCCATGAAGACAATGACACTTTTACCCTTGGGTTTTCAAGAATGACACTTTACTTGACATGTAGACCAAGCAACAAGTTGGGTGTGCCAACATCATCATATCCACAGTTGGCATCGAGCTCAAATGGAAAGAGTGGCCTTAGACCTGGATCTAGACAACACTTTTTTTCCTCATAGGCTTCACCCAATCTAAAAGACATACTCTCTACAATAGCATGCACATCATCAAAGGCAAATAGATAGTAGAGAAAGGTATCACCCAAGTCAACTTCAACTAAGGTGTCCTCATGTATGTACTCACTATTAGTTTCAAAATCACCACAATGAGTACTCTCAACAATAAGGTCATACAAAGTGAAAGAGAAAATAATTTCCAAAAAATGAACACCTTCTCTTTGTATGGAAGTACCCTCAAGTAGACACATACCACTACCAAAGTCCAAGGGATTATACTTAAGTCTTTACAGAAGCAAGCAATTCATCTTCATAGTCATCAAACATTGGTGGCTGCCATACCATGGATCACAATCACAATCAATTTTTAAGGAACAATCACTTATTGGGTTTCTTAAGGATTCAAGCAAATCAAAATTATTATCACCCAATTTATTATCCCTTCCCAAGACCTCATATTTCTTTCCCTTAAGAGTACTCTCGTCTTCCAAGAAGAGATTTTCATCTTTAGGAGGAATATTGTCACACCATAGTGGGTTAGCATATAGGTTATAGCTTTCAAAACAAGCTACACCTTCAACTTTATTCTCACCACTAGGTTTATTAGGAGTGACTATATCATCTTCAAACATGATATTATACCTAAAGAGAGTAGGATCTACCCTCGGGGCAGATTTAGAACACACAAGTTCACTCTCTAAAAGACAACCATCAAGTTCCAAAGAAGTTTCAAACACATAATCATCCCTATGAGCAAGACAACCCATAGGGTCTCCTTTACCAAAAGGCAAGCTCATGAGTTCACTCCTATCCCTTTGGCCAACATCTTGAGTTCACTCTTATCCTTTTGACCAACATCTTCAATTACATGATTTCCATGAGCAAAACTAACAATAAGTCTTTCATCACACAACATGCTTAAAGAATCATTCCCAATCTCATGATCAACTCTATCAACATCATCACTAACTTGAGACTCATTAAGCACACCATACACACACTCAAGTAGTGAACTACATTTATGAGTAAGTTGATCATTATACACACCTTCACTAGTTATTGGCAACTCACATGCCAACATAAACTCACCTTGGTTTTCATAAGGGTCAACTAGTGTGTGAATACTCTCATCACTTGGCAATGAGACCTTATTCAAGTTACAAGTGCTAGCACTAGATGGACACAAATTTTTCGAGAAAAATCAATTTTGTAATTTATAGGATCAATTAGTGCTTGCATACTCACAACCAGAATTTGATCTTCATGCAATCTAGCAATACCAAGAGTATCACAAAGGGAAAACTCATGCAATTCTTCTCCAAGCAAACCAACAACTACATCCACTTAGCTACTACTAGCCACATCACAATATTCTAAGTTTGTAGGAGTATAGGAGATAGTATTTTTACCTTGTAACTTACATGAGTTATGGTCTTCACCTTGGTGTGTGTCATGGTATCCCACTTGCTCCTTTGGTAAGCTCTTATTACAACGGAGTTTGTTGAAACTTCTACCTTGAATCATCCCTGCATTACTTAAGGAAGTATGGTAGTTTTAAGGAGTAAAGTGATTGGAGTTCTTTTGACCTTCTAAACGTTCCATTCTTCCTTTCAAAGTAGTCATACCTTCTTTCATTGATGCCATATCCCCTTTCATTAATCCAATATCCAACCCCAACATTTCAAGAGTATGGTTTATAGCCTCAAGAAAAGCCTTGAAAGTATCAAGAGTATTGTTATCCATGGTTTGAGAGGTTGTAGCCTCAGGTTCCATTGCAATTATACCTAAAAGAAAAACAAACCTACAAGATAAAACACAAATTAGTTCAAAATAGCCTCACCACACTCTCACTCTTTATTTTACCTCACACTTGGCTCCATAAGTATTAAAAGTTGGCTTGTACTTCATGAGTGATTGAGGGATGAGTATGCTATTGTTCGGAGTAGATTTTTGTTCAAAAGACTCAAATAAGTCTTGTTCAGACTTGAACCAATAAACTATAATGAATCACAAAAAGAGAAAAACATACAAGGAACGTAAACATGAAATAAGAGACTTTAAACTAATTGTCAACCTAGTAGATAGTTACTAGTTTGCTAATAAGGATAGAATCAACAAAATGTAACCAAGGAAACAAGAATGGAAAATAAGAAATCCAAGTTTGAGCTAAAATTTGATTGTCCACAAAATGATAAAAAAAAGGCACCTTGTGATTGGACGTCAACTTTGCAAAATTTTTGTTCTTCAATTTTGTATCTCGGCCAAAACTTTAACTAAGAGGGTGTAGGAATGATTTTGAGGGGGAAAATTCAAGTTTTGGAGCCTTTTCAAGCTTTAATTGGATTTGAATTGAATTGGTCCCCCCCCCCCTTCCATACTTTTAATTGTACTTGAATGTTCCTTTTGTTCCTTCATCTTTTGGATGACTTAGAATATGCTAGCAATATTCTTTGTACAAACAACTTTTACACTCAATTCCTTCCTTTTTATAGATCAAACACTCTCTTTTGGATATTATTTTTCAACAAGATATGAAGATGAGAAAGAAAAACAAGAATATTCAAGAGTTGACCAAGTTTGACACAAGGCAAATGACCTCCAAATTTAAATTTTCTTAAAGATCTAAGGTCCCTTTGCTAAGCCAAGCACAAATAACACAAAATTACTTCAAAAACGTCACAATCACAACAACCCACACATGATCCACCCTCCAAAAGATTCAAACATAAGTTCAACAATGGCGGAATGCTCAAAACAACTCGAATCTTGCTCAAATCTTACATCTAGACTCTATTAGTGCTAGTGAGCAAGGATCTAGCACTAGAAACTATCAAAACACACAAAAACTAGGTAGATCTAAGTAAATCTAGGATGGCATAACATGACTCAGTATTTTTTTTATTTTTTTGGACTTTTGACTCTTTTATGAAGATTTTCTTAAGGTTGACAATCTAAGACTTAGAGTTGTAGGAACAACTCTAAAACCTGAATCTGATACCAAATTATATAGATCCAAGCTAAGAAAGAAGAAAAAGAGATGAAGACTATACTAAGGAAGCAAACACCATATGAATTTAAGGAATAAAACACAAACAAATACATAAAATGTAAAGATAGATATCTTGACATAGAAATATACAAACCAAAAGAACCAAAGGATGTATCAAATCCTAAGACCCCTATGACTCATATGAGTAACACCAAGATCTTACGTTGACAGAAGAGGAACTCAACCTCCTCACGCACTAACATTTCTAAGCAAAAATGCAACATAAGTGAATCCATACTATGTATTGGCCCAGTTTCAAGTGACTTTTTCAAGCCCTGCACTACAAACACTCCCTCTCAAGATAAATGTCTTTCAAGTTTCAATATTAATAATCAACTAATTAGAAAATAAGCCTATTGGAGTCTAATTATAGTTATTACATCAAATAACCAAACTACCCTTAATGAAAAGGGGCTTCTATAGAGTGTAAAGAAAGGGAATCAAAAGACCAAAACACCCTTAATGAGGGGCGTTCATGGAGTGTAAGGACCCCTTCTTCATACTTCAACACTTGCAATCCTTTGGAGCCCTCGGGTAGTCATCAAGTCAAGCCTCCAAGCAACCTTCCGCAAATGAAATTGCTTTATTGAGTGGTCGAAATAGTTTTCCCTTGCATATTCTCATGCCTTCAATGTCACCAAAGCTTGATCCTTCATGTATTGGCCTATAATGATGTCCTTAAAAGCTATAGTGTCCATTTGGCTTGTATCACATAGAGAAGGGGTCTAATATATTTTCAAGATCAAAGACAAAATGGATAGCCATATAAGGGGTCACATAAGAGAGAGTAGACCCAGGATCAAGTAGACAATATACATTATGAGAGAAAATTTTAAAACCACCAGTAACAACATGAGGAAATGCCTCAAAATCCTAGCGAGTGGTAAGCTCGTACAGACAGTTCCTACTAGTGCCGAAGCCAGAAGCAAAAGTAGCACCCTTTGGTGCTTGAGCGGATAAAGTGGTAACAGGAATCTTATTCGCCCTAGAAGCAACCTTAGAAGGAAAATTACTCTACATATGAATAATCTGAACACATTTAAAGCACTTGTTCCTCCCCTCTTCACAAACACCACGGTGTACCTGACCACAGAATCTACAAGGAGGATACGATGGAGCTGACTGAGCCCCACTAGCCTGAGGTTAGGTTCCTGGTGCTCTAAACCCACAGTTATACTGGGAATAATGATCACCTGATGGCTTTGGATAAGGAGCACTAGCCGTAGAGTAATAATCAGAATTGCCCAACTTCTTTTTAAACCACTTTTCACCATCTCTACCACTCTGTTGCTGACTTTCACCCTGATCCAAGTAGCAAAACTTCTTATTCTACCTTTCACTTATCTTTGATTTCTTCTTCTTTTATTCTTCCATTTATTGCATATACACCATAATTTCAAAGATATAACGCCCCAAGTCTGTACTCTAGATGCTACACGGTGCTTGCGACCCTGAAGGACCACAAGCTAACCCATGTTGGTACCTACTATGAGAATTTTAGATAATAACACTGAAAGGAATGCAAAAAAATAGGCTAAAATGCCATAAGGTTCAAAATCTGAAATACTGGTAAATAATAATATCTGATAAAATATCTGAAATCTAAATACTGTTAAAAAATATCAACTATAATAATAATCTGCAAAACTAAATACTGCCTGATAGTCTAGTTTGAAAAGCCTTTAACTAAACTGTCTGAAAGCAAAGTTGATGGGACAAGCCCCCGACTAACTCCAACTACTGAATACAAAAAAAAAATATATCCTCGGAGACTCACTACTAAGTCTGACACTACTGGCTAAATCTGAATTTGTTTATGCGCGGTCAGGAACCTGATCATCCAAGCCTATGATATGAGATATCATAACACAAAGAGAAAAGTATGCGTCAGTACGTGGAATGTACTAGTATGCTAGATGAGGTAAGGCTGAATGTAAGGGTTAATGTGCATGAACAGTAACTGACTGAATAATATAGAATAACTAATTATGAGTACATAAAAATCTAAAACTGCTGTAAATACTGAGTATGCAATACTGTACATATGCATGTATACTGTATCTGAGCTTTTATTGAAGCTGAGTACTGAGTCCTAATAATTGAGTAACTGATATCTGAGATTACTGATAACTGAGTGACTGTGTCTAACAGTCCTGATTTTGTAGAACTGAACTGAGTTATATACTAAGACTGAAACTGAAATTGTGGGAAGTAATCATCTAACCAACATGCCCCAAATAAGATAACTGGGGTCCAACCTGTAACCCCAGTTGGAAGGGTGTCAGTACCATGCCACGGGTAAAGACAACTAAAGAGTTACCCTCATTTGGCATGTACTCTA
Organism: Capsicum baccatum var. pendulum; assembly: GCA_030864225.1. Lineage (NCBI taxonomy): Eukaryota > Viridiplantae > Streptophyta > Magnoliopsida > Solanales > Solanaceae > Capsicum > Capsicum baccatum. Next base: position 102,746,317 of record CM061550.1, on the reverse strand, counting down.
ATGAGAACGGTGGTACCCTTAACTGGCAAATTAAAATACCTCATCAACCCTCAACTGGCAGGTTGATGTCTCAACCTACGCTGGCTACGTAGTTCTGGAATGCAAGGACTACTTCTAAGGATCACGACCTCTACTGGCAGGTGAGTCCCCATCCTTGGGTTCACTCAGTGCTGAATTCTACTCCCAACTGAATAGACATTGAACTGATTATACCGAGCTGAACTAGACTAATACTGAGTTTCACTGAGTTCACTGAGTTCTATAACTGACTGAGAGTGCTACTAATCATGACAGTACTGAGACTATTCTGTAACTACTGGAGCTAGGTAAATAGCTAGATTGTCGGGTATTAGATACCCCCAGGACTCAATAGCATGAAAAGTAAAGCATAGCATGATCTTGAAAAGCATAACAATGTACACTTGTTCATAATTCATTCATAGAGATATTTTATCAAACACTTGTAAGGCATAAGCTTGTACATGATTGGGACCACATAATGACATGTCATGATTCCACTATTTACTTCACATTGGCATTTTAGCAAACACTTGGGGAGCATGGATTATTTCACATGATAATGGTCAACACATGAACATCATGAATACAATACTCAATTGCAAATTCAAGGGTTTAGTATGCAATTCATATAACTCATTACATAGACTATTTTAATTTCATGGAAACTTATAATTAATCATGAATTGAAACCAAGTACTATTATGAACATGAATACAATCAATTTTAAGCGTGACATTCATAAATCTGAGATCTTATAAGTTTAAAGAAAAGGTTCTTGGATTTCCTGGGTGAAAGGAACCCATGAATGAACACCTAACATACCTGGATATTTTAATTCTTGAAGCTCTTGATGATTTTCCTGAGGATTTCTCTTGATTGCTTAAAGATTAGGGTTGGAATGCTTTGTTTCTTGAGTGGATAATGAAATAAAGAGCAATTAGTGCTCCTTTAGGGTTAAATTTCCTGTTTAGGACTGACTTTGGTCATGGAAAAATACCCAATTACCCCTGAAAATGATTTAAAAATCGTTACTGGAAAAACCCAATTTTGGACCCTGGCGCAATGCGGCGTTATCGCGTCGTGTCATTGGAAATTGACAATTGCGAACTGAGGGCTTGGCGCGACATGGTACAATCGCGGTACCCCACTGATTTTGAATTTTGGACTCAGCGCGACGCGGTGGAATCGCGGAGCTTCACTGGAAATAGAAAATTTTCAAAATGCTGCTTAGAGCGACGCACCATGATCGCGATGGAACACTGGAAAGTAACAATTGCCATTTGGCATGCCTCCGCGACGCGTTGATGTCCCAAGTGGTACACTGTCTTACAAAAATGACTTTAACTCTTCACCCGATTATCAAATTTAGGTGAGTTTTATATCGTTGGAAAGCTAACTGAATTTTCTATGCAATGGTAAGCTCTAAACTGAAAAATACTGAGTATTTTAAAATTTTATATGGGATAACTCATGTACTGAGATTTAAATTAAACTAGAAAAATATGGGGTATTACAAGAGATGTCCATATCTTTGTTTAACAAGGTAGCCTTTGACACGACCAGAACCAGTGCCTGGTCGTGTCATGTTTCTCAAGTCCCACGTAGGTCGAAAATCACCCCTATACCTAACCAACCCAGACACAACACACCCCCAAAGTCAGATGAATTCCGAACATATAACAAGATAGCGTGCAATAGCTTAAGAAAAGTTTAATGCATATCTATAACCGACGATCGGCCAAACAACCGACTGGTACCGCTCAATAACCACAGTAGTCCAAACAAAGCCTTTTAAAAAAAGATCTAAATTGAATATCAATAGAGTGTTGGAAAATTCCCCCGATAATAGCTAAAAATAAGTCTATGAAATAAGAGGAACAAAATACGAAATATAGACTTTCGATGTATGAAATCTTACTTTTTCAATGTAAACTCACGATCTGATCCCAAATCCTAATCACTGAGTAGGAGAAGTAGAAGTGTGACCAATTCCTGCATCGCGTGGGGATACAACATTCAAAGACGGTTAACAGGGTGAACGCTAACATGTAACTCGAGGATAAAGATAAAATAATGCCATCAATTCAAATCAAGTCAACCAATGCACAATAACCTTATGGAAATACATATATACATATCATGTTGGGATAGGAAATAAGGTTTAGCATGCACTTTAAAATCTTAACTTGGATTGTGTTGCTCAACCTTCACATAGTAGTACCCATGGGCTATATGTGCCCCAGCTCTCACCCCCTGGTCGAGTCCCAGTGCGTGTAGCCGCACGAACCAGAGAATAATCTCATATATATACACATGAGGGACTCGAACCTCCCAAAATATACTAAGGTGACTTAAGAACCCGATCATATAATGATTTATGAGGGACGCGAACCTCCCTAATCATGAAATAATAATAAGAGGGACTTAACCTCCCTAGTCACTTTGACCCCCATATCGGCAAATTTCCAGTGTAGGTCACTCGAACCTTCAATTTCACGACTCAGCTACACAGTCCTATTTATAGCCCAGTTAAAACATTTATCACACAATACCATTCATGAACCACATTCCACATTAAGGCATACCTTGTTGGTATTGTCATACCAACTACACTTGCAAGGTAACAACAACATGACAAAACAATTCCCATTAACTTGGAGAAAGCAACTCCCTTTGTTCATTAATACAAGGTGGAGGCACTGACTTACTTTGTTCATTAAATCATACCATTGTGTTTTCAAATACCTCTTTATATCATGCAACAATTCAAGACTAGTTCAATTTTACAAATTCCCACCTTTCTCATAACTTAAAACCAATTTCACACTATGGGTTGGGGTCATAACCATTTCAAAGTCACAAGTTTGGGAAAATCACAATTCCCTAATTTATCTACTATATCCATGCACCCACAAGTTCAAAACCATATTTAAAGCATGAATAATCATAATTAAATCATGAGAAAACATAGTTCAACCATATGTATTCAAAACCCACACCCCTTGTTTTCAAAACCAAAAAAATACCATGTGAATAACACTTTAATACATATGGTTTTTAACAAATTAACAATGAGGAAAGAGTCACATGCTTGAAATAGTAAGATGTACAGAGAGAAATCACCCTTGAAAGCCATAATTGATCAGCCTTTTGAAAACCTTATGTGTTCTTGACCTTAAGAAATTTGTGAGTGGTGCGAAGTTACTTTAATGTATTTTTGAGTGCTAATGACACCCTAATGAGGTTATAAGACATGGGTTTCAAGTTGGGTAAGAGATAAAATATCTAGAATGCCCTTAATTTAAAAACTAAAAAAGTGTCGTCTTTGACTACGAGTCAACCATCGAATCGTAACTACTCCTTATGACTCGTCACCACTAGTCGTAACCAGGGTAGAACCACCAAAGCACCCTACACTGCTGACCTTTCGACTCAGCCACGGGACTCTTAATAGGACCCAGAGACTCGTAGGTCCCTATCGTAATCAACACAGAACCCATTTGGGGTATACACTGGACACTCTATGATTTACACACCATGGCTCGTAATAAATCCCTACTGATCATAGTGAGCCATTCGTACTCAAAGCATAATCATGCCATAAACTTACATGATTTGGTTATGACTCATCCTATTAACTCATCAGGACACCCTATGACTTATAGGGCAAGTCATAACCAGGGCAGTGAGCTCAAAGCTTAAGAATTTTTCCAAGGAACGAAATTTGAGGTGTTTCAATTCTCCCCCACTTGGATCATTCATCCTCGAATGATGGGTTAAGGCAATTACAAGCACAATTTGACTCCATATACCTCTATCCTTACCTTTAACAAAGATAGAAAACAAAGATGCTAGAAAATCACTCTTTCCTTTACAAAGTCAGAAAACAAAGATTTTAAGGAACACGTATACCTTAAGCATAATTATCCGGAGCAAAAAATAAGAACAGATACTTGGACTTCATGTCCTCTTTGACTTCCCAAGTAGCCTTTTCAACCTTGTCGTTCCTCCATATAACCTTTATCGAAGCTACGTCTTTCGTCCGTAATCGACGAACTTATCGAACTAAAATTTCAACCAGGACTTCCTCATAAGATACGAAATCCAAAATAACTACCTCCTCTAAAGGAACAACCGCCAAAGGATCACCCATGCACTTTCTCAATATTGAAACGTGAAACACCGAATGAATGGAGCTCAAACTAGAGGGCAAGTCTAATTCATATGCAATATTACCAACCTTTTACAACACCAAGTATGGACCAACATATTGAGGATCGATCTTTCCCTTCTTACCAAACCGTATCACTCCCTTTATGGGGGATACCATTAAGAACACCCATTCACCAATACTAAACTCCAACTTTCTTCGCCTTATATTCGCGTAGGATTTTTTGTGACTTTGGGAAGCTTTAAGCCTATCTTGAATCACCTTCATCTTCCCCATTGTATAATGAATCAAATCCTGTCCAAACATCTCAGCCTCACCAAATTCAAACCACCCGAGGAGACCTACACCTTTTACCATACAAGGCCTCAAAAGGTGCCATACTAATACTACAGTGGTAGCTATTATTATACATAAACTCTATAAGAGGTAAATAATCAACCCAACTACCACCATAGTCAATCACACAAGCTCTAAGCATATCTTTCAATGTCTGAATAGTTTTTTCCACTGACCCATCCGACTACGGGTGGAAAGTAGTACTAAGACTCACCTTAGTTCCCTAACTCTATGAAATGAATGCCAAAACTGTGATGAGAACTGAGTGCCACGATCTTACATGATAGAAATAAGTCCCCCATGCAACTTCACAATATCCTAGAGAAATAATTTCGCATAATCCTCTGCCAAAAAATTAGTCCTTACTAGCAAGAAGTGAGCAGACTTAGTCATCCTAGCCACAATGACCCAAATCGAATCAAACTGATTCCAAGACCAAGAAAGACCGATAACAAAATCTAAGTTAATCACTTTCCATTCCACACAGGCAACTCGATTTCTTTATACAACCCTTTGGGCCGCAAGTGCTCAACCTTCACTTGTTAACACACCATGCATTTAGCCACAAAACTGGCCACATCTCGCTTCATATTATTCCACCAATAAATCTCCTTAAGATCATGAGACATTTTCGTCGAACCAGGAGGAAAAACATAACGCTATTCATGAACCTCAACCAAGATCTTCTCTCGCAACCCATCTACATCGGGAACACATAATCTGCCTTGGTACCTCAAGATACCATCGCCACCAATTTCAAAAGTTACAACGTTTTGCTGTCGTATATCTCCTTTAATCTTCATTAAGACAGGATCCAATACCTGCTTCTCATTGATTTTAGTACCAAGAAAGGACTGTGCCACCTTTTACACAAACACACCCCTGTTCTCAGAGTCCAAGAGATGAACTCCAAAGTTAGACAAATGGTGAATATCTTTCACCTATTTCCGCTTATCCTCATCCACATGAGCTAGACTCCTCATGGATAACTGCTAAGAGCATCAACAACTACATTAGCTTTACCTAGGTGGTAATGGAGACTCATGTCGTAGACTTTTAGCAACTCAAGCCATCTCCTTTGCCTGGGATTCAGCTCCTTCTGGGTGAACACATATTGCAGGCTATTATGATAAAAAAAAGATATCTACATGGACCCCATACAAAAAGTAACGCCAAATCTTCAATGCGAACACCACAACCAACAAGTCCAAGTCATGAGTCGGAGAAAACACAAAATATCAAAAAAATTGAATTAAGAAAATCTTCTATGGAAAAATACAATGAATGTGTAGGAGAAAACACAAAATATCAAAAAATTTGGAAGAGAAATAGAAAGAAAAATATTATTTGATATATGTTAGAATAAACTTTGAGATCTGTTGAATTAGAAGGAGTACATACTGCCGCTAAAACGTCCCATAAAAGAATGACTTATTGTCACTAAACACTCTAATCAGCTAAGAGATAAAACAAAAAATTAATTATGAGAGAGAAAGTATTACTTGCCTTTGATATACACATTAACCATACCATGTAATTATTAAAAATTATTAACTATGAATTGTAATTTTTTAAAATATTAACCATACCATGTAATTATTAAATTATTTTATCTATAATGTGTAATTTTTCCAGTAATAAATAACGAGATCTTTTATAATTATGATGCATACTATTGGTATTTCTGTTGTTTATACTAATTTAAGCCCTAATTTTGTACTACAAGTCAACCTAAGCCCAAAATACATTTTCATCTCCAAAGGCCCAAGTATCACAACAGGCCCATCCAAACCCTAATAAAATGGCAAAGCGCACACACACTATCGTTCTCATTGAAACAAGAAAGAAACCCTACCAGCCGCGGCCTAGCAGACAGACGAAGATGCAGATCTTCGTGAAAACCCTAACCGGGAAAACAATCACCCTCGAAGTTGAATCCTCCGACACCATCGACAATGTGAAGGCCAAGATCCAAGACAAGGAAGGAATTCCCCCAGACCAACAACGTCTAATTTTCGCCGGAAAGCAACTCGAAGATGGCCGTACACTCGCCGACTACAACATCCAGAAGGAGTCAACACTGCATCTGGTGCTCCGTCTCCGTGGTGGTGCTAAGAAGAGGAAGAAGAAGACGTACACTAAGCCGAAGAAGATTAAGCACAAGCACAAGAAGGTTAAGCTTGCTGTGTTGCAGTTCTACAAGGTGGATGATTCTGGAAAAGTGCAGAGGCTTCGTAAGGAGTGTCCTAATGCTGAGTGTGGTGCTGGAACTTTTATGGCGAATCATTTTGATCGTCATTACTGTGGTAAGTGTGGGCTCACCTACGTTTACAACAAGGCTGGAGGCGATTGATAATTATGTTTAGTTCTTGTTTATGCTGTCGTTGATTTTATCGTTTTAGAGATTTTTGCTATATGGATTTTGGTTTTTGATGTATGTGACAACCCTTGGGATTGTTGAGTTATTTCAGAACTAATTTTTTGCTTATTATTTTCACTATCCATCTTAGTTTTATGTTCCCAATTCTCTACTTTAGATGTGAATGCTCAACATATTGGCAACTGGATTGCAGTGTATGGATCTGTTATAGGCTGTGTGATAGAAATATATGCTTCTCGGGAGTTTAAAATTTCACAGCTAGTTACATAGTGTATTTATGATCACTGGGCATTAGGAATTTTAAGCATTGATGTTAGGTGTTAGGTGTCTCTCTAGTAGATGAATTCAGTCATTGCTATGTTGTCTACACTGTTATTTATTTTGTCTCCTTACATCCAATTAAGTTTGTTAGATTAGATTACATATGTCCTGAAATTTGTCACTTTGTCCATGCTCTCACTGGGGCTAAACTAGCAGGCTTTGATTCGGGTAATGTAAGGCTTTGATTCGGGTAATGTAAATTGGGGGAATGTAGAAGGGAATACCTTTTAGGTTGTGCTACAGTGAGTAATTCTGGAATGAAGATTGCATATCTACTTATGTCAGGCAAATACAGATGCCTGTAAGATTATGTTGTTTCATCTCACTGTATGCTTCATGGTTCTTGATTTAGGCTTAGAGTTCGATGTCGGTTATTCAAAAAAATTACAACTAATGTTCACATTTTTTTGTTGCTGGTTAATTCTAGTGCTCACCATATTAGCAACTGTGGTGCCTTATAACTAATAAGGAGCTGTTAAGCCATTCTGTAAGAAAATGTATGTCTTATAAGGAGTATGCATTTATTGTTAAAAATGTTTGCTCTCTTCATATTCATATTCATGTTCATATTCATATTGGGGTAAAAAATGAACACAATTATAATTAGGAAGATTTAAATCATTGTATCGGACTGTTTGGGGGTTAAGACGATTTTGGCTTCTGCTATAGTCACAAACACTGTGTTTTCAGAACTTTTATTGAAGCAAGTATTAATTTTGAGGTTTAGAGCACATTCCAAAACTTTAGACTCTCTTGCTGGGTGCATCATGTCTTGAGTTATAACTAGTTCCATTGTGTCAATATGCGAATCAAATGACATTGGGTGCCAAACTATCCAAGTTTATGTTACACCATTGTGTCAATGGGCGAATCAAATGACATTTGTGCTAAACTATCTTAGTTCATGTTACTTAGACGCGACTTGCCATAATCGGAAGGTTAAATTGAACCCCAATTGATGAAATAAAACAAAACTATCTAAAAACTAAAGTAAAACAAAACTATCTAAGTTTATGTTACTTACACACGACTTGCCAAAATGGGAAGGTTAAGATGAACCTCAGTTGACGAACATCAGGGTAAATTCTTTTTCCAAATTTACTCAATTGTAGATTGCTATACTGCAAAGACATGGCGATCTGTTTATCTTTTTATGGATCACTCTCTACATTGCTCGTGTATGGTAGAACTTTATGAGCTATCAGGATGATTATGTTGCAGTGTTCTTATCACTCTATCAATCTTGCAAATTATACATAAAATTGCAAGTGATTTTGGCTAAGCAAGCATTCAAGTAATTTAGGGCCAAATGTGTGCTTTTGACACCGTAAAAATTAGATGCAGGAATGGTCTCCAGACCCCACTAAGAACGTGAAAATTCCTTAGCAAGCACGAGACAGGTATAAATATGTTACTTTCGAGAATATTCACAGCCTTACTATAGTAATTTCTTCTACAATTAGTACTTGGGATTGAGATAATTGAAGTAGAGCAAAGATGATACGGGAAAAATTGTGGTTCTGTGGCTTCTCTTGTGAAGCGTGTTGGCACCAGCAGTACTCATGCTACATAGTGTTCTTATCACTCTATCAATCTTGCAAATTAAACATAAAATTACCAAGACAAACTAGGGATGAGCAATGTAATGCAAATCTGTATATATAAGAAGGGAAAGACCAGAAAGAAAACAGTGTGCATCACATCGCAAAATCCATTTCATGGCAAGGAAAATTAGATCAAAAAGTTGCAAATATTTTCTACTAGATTTTCCTCCGCAACATTATACTCGCAGAGAACGAATTGGGCTTCCCATAACCATTCTTTGCTGTAAAGGCAATGTAGAAAAATGGGCCAATCAATTTGAGATGTATCCAGTGGGCTTCAGTGGAATATATGTCGTATATCCTGCTATTGTTGTGGTTATCAGGCCTCTACACAGTGCCACGGCCCATACAAGAAAACAGTTCCGGTGTTCATCATGTGGCCTTTTAAGGCCCTATTTAAATTCTGTCTTTTATTAATCAAATAAGTTAAATTTCACCCTTAAAAGTTGTTGAATAAAAAAATTTCTTTTAGCTTACAAATTTTGCCTGTTAATTCATACAGCGACCTAGAAAATGAGTTACATTTGCTACCCATCAGACAAAAAAGAAGACTGAATTGAAGAAGCGGCCATTATTTTACCAGCTTAATGTAATTACGTGAATTGGTACAATTGTGGTAACTTGTGCCAGTCTCTTTTTGGCGAAAAGCTATAGAGAATAAGTGTAAACCGAAAGCGACTGACACGTGCCTTATTAACAAACACTGAACCGTTTATGTACGCACCACCCACAAAATATTGCTCCCATCCACGCGCCACTTCACGCGCACCGCGCAATATAAACAGCGGACGTCAACACTCGTCTTCCCAACTTCCGGGTTCTCCGGCGAGAATTAATGTGTAATTATCCTTAATCACACGTAATATTACATAATTAAACGCGATCAGCTAGGTTATATATGGAATCGAAAGCATATACGTAATTAGTTTCCTCCATTAACAGTGATGCAGCGACTTTACTTCAGTTTTAATTGCATCCAAATTCTGAGCACCATATCATGAACAACAATGATAAAACAAAGTAAAATACTGCTAATAAAATCGACAGCTTAATCTTCTCAAAGCTCAAACTACAGAAGAAATTCAGTAGCTTTGTATTTTCAAATCTTCATCATTAACAGGAAGTCAGAAACAACAGAAAAGTAACAACTACTGCAATGCCTTAACACTAAGAGGACGAGAGACTAATCAGGTTTTTTACGTCTCTATGAACAATTAACGGAAACTAAACAGAGATAGGGAATGAAACAAGCAATACTAGTAACTATTAAGTAGGATGCAAGTTCTGAGTAATAAACCTTCCTGGATCTAACCCATATTCTTCACTTCAATACATTCAGAATTTCTTCTTACACTTGTTCTTGCTCTTGCTTTTCTTCTTCTCATACTTGAATAGGAAATCATCCAAGGGCCGAGGATACCACGAACCATCCATCCCATCCAGAATTTCAGCACTGACCATAAAACACACGTAGGGCTCCACAGTAGCATATTTTACCTTCTCGGGATTCATCTTCTCGCTCCACCAACGCCCTCCCACCGGGAACCATTCTATCGGCTTCTCAGGCCAAATCACGTCCCAGTGTTTTCCCAAAACAGTCATTGATAGACGATTAAGGTCATAATTGCGTAGATCCAACTCATCTCTCTCCAAACCTACATCCGCTAAAATGTTGATATCCACAGGGTTAGCAAACTTGATATCAAAGTCCTCATCAAGTCTCTTCATAACACCACGTATTTTCCTTCCAATAACCATAACCCTGGGATCAGCAAAGAAAGCCTTCAAAGCTTTCGGAATAGGATCGTCGTCGTACCTGTACTTGGACTTATTAGCGAAGGGAAGACGGTAGAGTAAGCATTGAGAGCCAGTGCAAACCGAGAGGAGGCTATACGGAGTTCTGTCGCGATTCGGCTCATCATAGTGGTACGACGACACCATGTACGGATCACGCTCGACGCAGATAGTGACGAAAATACAGCCATGTTTGTTGTTGGAAGGCGTCTTCTGGAGCTCGTTGAACCATTTAGTCACCGTCTTGTGGTTATTAGTGACGATAGTGAGAATACGTTGCTCATCGACGTAGACGTTGTATGGATCGTAGATCCACTTAGTGTCGTTGTACTCCTTTTTTGGATCTTCCTTCTTCAAGTCTACCACAGAGATTTCCAGAACCATTTTTGAGCTGATAAGCTTTTTCTGCAAGCAAAACCGTACACACAGAGAGAGAGCGAGAGAGAGAGAGAGAGAGAGAGGAGAGCACTCCAGAAAAGTGTTGAGTATCAGCAGCTATGAGGTCTACCTTATTTATAGCTGTTTCGGAGGGGTATTTTCGGAACATTTTGAAAATTTGATTACTTGTGCGATACGCCCAAATTTAACAACATACAATTTTTTTTTTCTTCAAATACGATATTTTCCTCTTAATATAAGTATTATGGATTTAAGTTTTTATGTATTTATGACAATCAATTTGGTTAATATTTGTAGCTAATTAAATTGAATTAGGTTAATTTAGTATTTTAAATTTGGATATTTGAAAACTATACGAATTTTATCTTTTAATGTAGTGATAAGGTCTTTGTACACTTTATTATTTTCAGACTTCACTTGTGGACTTTTATTGGGTATGTGTTGTTAAAACTATACGAGAAATATTATAATTATTTATAACCTTTTTCATATTAATATGATTAAAAAATAGATCTTAAAATATTGATCAAAGTTCATACAGTTTCACTTATCGTGAAACGTGACAAATAAAAATAAATCGATTAAATATTTAGAATTTAAGTTTTTAGCCGAAGAAAATTTTACAATATTAGAGCGAGTTAACTAGACGCAAGAGTTTGTTACTAGATAATTGTTATGATATTAATGTATATCAATTGTAGTGAATGTCTATCAAGATCTACTTGACGTCTATTAGCATTTGAAGTATCTCTCTTTTACTCAGAAACTAGGATTAAATTTTTCCTATAAATAGAAGGTTTCCTTCATTGTAAATCATCCCTCAAGAGAAATAACAATTACTCTCTGTATTCTCTCTACTCTTCTTTTTTATTCTTTATTATTTTATAATACGTTATCAGTATGAGACTCTACCATCTCAAATTTGAAAGCTAAGGTATTATTTTTCTTCCTTTTTCATATGTCTAACAATCTTACGAAGTGTGAGTTCGTTGCCCTTTAAAGTTCGGGCAAGAATTATATTTCATGGGTGTTGGATGCTGAAATCCACCTAAATGCTATGGGTCTTGGAGACGCCATAAAGAATAAAAATACAACATCTAGGCTATGATTTTCTTGCGTCATCATCTTGACGAAGTTCTGAAAATTGAATACCTTACTACTAAGGATCCACTTGTATTGTGGAATAGCCTAAAAGAAAGATTTGACCACTTAAAGATGGTCATCCTCCCGAAAGCACGATATGAATGGATGCATCTGAGGTTTCAAGACTATAAGTCTGTTCATGAGTACAATTCTGTCATGTTCAGAATTTCTTCTCAATTGAAACTATGTGGAGAGACAGTCAATGATGATGATATGATAGAAAAGAAGCTCACCATTTTTCATGCCTCGAATGTGCTATTACAGCAGCAATATTAAGAAAAAGATTTCAAAAAATATACTGAACTGAGTTCTCATCTTCTCGTGGCTGAACAAAACAATGATTTGTTGATAAAAAATTACGAGAATCGACCAACTGGATCTACACCATCTCCTGAGGTGAATGATATGCACGCTCACTATGCTAGGCGTGGAAAGGTCACGACTCTAGTCATGGTCGTGATGACCAAGAAAGAAACCATGTTCCGAGTGTTAATCATTCATCGAACAAAAAGAAAAAAAGATGAGAAATGTGAAGCAATTACTTATTTTCGATATGGTGGAAATAGATATAATTCACGTGACTGTCGTGCTCTCAAGCACTTGGTTGATCTTTATCAAGCATCACTAAAGAAAAAAGAGAGAAATCCCGAGGCTACCTTTCTCTCTGAAAATAATGTTGATATCACATGCTTGGATATAACAGACTTTTACGAGCATCCTGAAGGAAAGATTGATCACTTGATTGGTGATGATTCCGTAAACATGAAGGAATGAATACTTTTTTATTTTTTTATTTTTATTAATAAGAGTTAGTGATTAAAGAATCATGTAAAAGTAGTTGTTTGCATGAGTATTGATTTTCGATTAGAATTGATTAGTTTAATTATATTATTGTTAGTTTATTATTGAATTGAATTGAATTTCAATTTTATCATTATTTATTGAAAAAAATAGCACTGGCAGTAATCAGTTATAGGATGATTATCTTATCCTCCCATAGTTCAATAAAGAATATGAACACAACTAGCGACAATAGTAAGATTGTCCTAAGCTCATTGGCAATTTTAAACAAATTACTGTAATATTGTTGGTATGCCTAGAGCTTGCAAACACGACTTTATAAACATTGACTTTGAATTACACTGGAAGCCTGCCTCCTTATCCTTACTTGGCTACACAGTCTCATACTTCTTCAGTTTTCTTTTTTTTCTCATTTTACAATTACTTCTTCAGTTTTCTCTTTTGCAACTATGCACATGCTATTTGTTGTTGTATAATAATAATAATAATATATTGTTTTGCAAGTTCTGACCAATATATGTTAATATATTGTTTTGCAAGTTCTGACCAATGTATGTTCTCGTTCTTTTTTTTATATATATATGTTTCAATTATTTTGCATGTCACTGGAAGAAGATATAGTACAAATACACGTATTTTTCTTTTCTTTTTTTTAATTATTGAAAAATAAAATACTAAGCTAAGCTAATCACGTACTAAATGGACATATTTTTTTTATTATTTAGTAAAGTTTGATTAACAATTTCTTATAGTACAAGCTTTCACTTTGTACAAAGATTTAATATATATTTTATTTGGTGTATGTCATTTTATTTGAAGACATGGATAATTTTTAAAGTAAGCTGTCCAATTATGAAGATATTTGTTTGATTGATTCTGGCACAACACATACGATATTCAAAGACGAGAAATATTTTTCTCATCTAAACATGGGCAAGATTAATGTTACTACTTCCTCCGTTTCAAAAAGAATGACCTACTTTTCTTTTTAGTTCGTTTAAAAAAGAATGACCCCTTTCCTTTTTTGGCAATACTTTAATTTCAAATTTCCACATGGCATGTTTAGGACCACAAGATTAAAGAGCATTTTGGTACATTTGACACAACTTTAATTTAAGGTCACAAGATTCAGAAGTTTTCTTTATTTTCTTAAACTTTGTGCAAAGTCAAAGTAGGTCATTCTTTTTTAAACGGAAGAAATATAATTTTTGGTAGTTCTAATTTGATTGAAGGCTTCGGGAAAGCCATTATAATCTTACCTAAGGAAACTAAACTCATTATAAATAATGCTATATTTTTTTCTAAGTCTTGGAGAAACTTAATGAGTTTTAAAGATATTCGTGAAAATGATTATCATATCAAAACAATTGATGAAATGAATCTTGAGTATCTTGGTATTACCAAGAATGTCTCTGGGCAGACATGTGTTATAGAAAAGTCCCCTGCTTTATCTTCTGGTCTGTATTGGACAAAGATTTGTGCAATTAAGGCATATTCTATATTGAATAAGAAGTTTACTAATTTCAATACTTTCGTACTTTGGCATGATCATCTGGGACATCCTGGATCTATAATGATGAGACGAATCATAGAAAATTCAAATGAGCATCCATTAAAGAACTTGAAGGTTCTTTCGAATAGTGAAATTTCATGTAATTCTTGTTATCAAGGCAAGCTGATTGTGAGGCCATCGCCAACAAAATTTGGGATTGAGTCTCCCACGTTCTTGGAATGCATACATGGGGATATTTGTGGACCCATTCACCCACCTAGTGGGTCGTTCAGATACTTTATGGTCCTAATAGATGTTTCTTCAAGATGGTCTCATATGTGCCTATTGCCATCTCGCAACTTGGCATTTGTAAAATTATTGGCACAAATAATACAATTACGGACACAATTTTCTGATAATCAAATTAAATCTATTCGCCTTGATAATGTTGTAGAATTTTCATCCCAAGCATTTAATGACTATTATTGGGATAAAAGTGGAACATCATGTACCCCATGTTCATACTCAAAATGGTCTTGTTGAGTCATTAATTAATTGTCTGCAGTTGATAGCAAGACCATTGCTTATGAAAACTAAGTTGCCCACTTTTGTTTGGGGTTATGCAATTTTGCATGCTGCAATACTTGTTCGTCTTAGACCAATAAATTATCATAAATTTTCTCCGTTGCAATTGATTTTGGGTCAAGAGCCTAATATATCTCATTTGAGAGTTTTGGGGTGCGGTGTATATGTGCCTATAGCACCACCAACCGCACCAAGATGGGCCCCCGAAAAAGGTTAGGAATTTATGTTGGGTTTGAATCACCCTTCATTATTTGCTATCTTGAACCATTAACGGAAGATATGTTCACTGCTCGATTTGCAGATTATCGGTTTGATGAGATGGTTCTCCCAAAATTAGGAGGAGAAGATAGTGATATCAAAAGAGAAACTTTGTGAAAAAATCTATCACTATCTTATTTTGATCCACTTATTTCTATTTGTGAGCAAGAAGTACAAAAGATTATTCATCTGTAGAAAATTACAAATCAAATGACAGATGCATTTACAGATTTGAAAAGGATCACTAAATTGCATATTCATGCAGAGAATGTCCCAATTCGAATTGATGTCCCCAAAGGACCATCCACTAGTGTCATAGCTAATGAATCTAAAGTACGCTTGGAGCATGGTAGACCATTAGGTTCTAAGGATTGAAATCCTAGAAAAAGAAAAAGAAATGGTCAAGATGACACTACGAAAGATCCGCATATGGAAGTTCAAAATTTGAGCAATACTAATATTCCTAAAGGAATTAATGAGCCTGAGACTCAAGAAAATGAGGAACTATCCATAAATTCAAGTAATGTTGGAACTAATTTGAATCGATCTAAAATAGTAGTAGATTATGTCTTTGCATATAACGTTGCAATGGAAATCATGCAAGATAGTGAGGATCTTGAACCTCGATCTGTCACAGAATATCGATAAAAAAATAACTGGCCAAAATGGCAAGAAACAATCCAATCTGAATTAAATTCACTTGCCAAACGTGAAATTTTTGGACCTATAGCTCAAACACCTAATGGTGTTAAGCCTGTTGGCTATAAATGGGTCTTTGTACGAAAAAAAATGAGAAAAATAAAATACAAAGGTATAAGGCACGCCTTGTTGCATAAGATTTTTCAAAACGACCTGGTGTTGATTATAATGAGACATATTCACCAGTTATGGACGCAATTACATTGCATTATCTTAGTAGTTTCACTGTCCATGAGAGACTTGAAATGCATTTGATGGATGTGGTAATAGCCTATCTATATAGATCACCTGATAATGAGATATACATGACAATTCTTGAAGGATTTAAAATGCCAAAAACATATAGTTCAAAGCCTCGAAAAATATATTCCATTAGATTGCAAAGATCATTGTATGGTTTGAAGCAATCTGGACGCATGTGGTATAACCGTCTTAGTGAATATTTATCTAAGGAAGGTTATACGAATGATGAAATTTGCCCATGTATCTGGAGTTTGTTATACTTGTTGTCTATGTTGATGACATAAATCTTATTGGAATGCCAATAGAGCTTCAAAAGGCAGTTGATTACCTAAAGAAAGAATTTGAGATAAAAGATCTCAGAAAGACAAAGTTATGTCTTGGTTTGCAAATTGAGCATTTGACAAACGGTATCTTTGTCCATCAATCTGCCTACACAGAAAAGATTTTGGAACGATTCTATATGGATGGAGCACATCCATTAAGTACTCCGATGATTGTTCGATCACTTGATGTGACTAAGGATCCATTCTGATCTCAAGAAAAGAATGAGGAACTCCTTGGTCCCAAAATACCATATCATAGTGCAATTGATGCACTAATGTATATTGTAAATACTACAAGGCCTGATATAACCTTTTCAGTTAATTTGTTAGCAAGGTATAGTTCTTCTCCTACTAGGAGACATTGAAATGGGATCAAACACATATTACGATATATAAAAGGGACTACCGATATGAGTTTATTTTATTCTAAAGATTGTAGTTTCGATCTTGTTGGTTATGCTGATGTTGGGACTTGTCTGACCCGCATAAAGCTCGGTATTAAATAGGCTATGTGTTCATATGTGGGGGTATTACCATATCTTGGAGCTCTACAAAGAAGTCTATCGTAGCCACTTCATCGAACCATGATGAAATTATAGCTATTCATGAAGCAAACCGAGAGTGTGTATGGTTGAGGTCCACAATACATCTCATTCGAGAAAAAATGTGTCTTGAAATGTGACAAAGTACCTATAATTTTATATGAAGATAATGCAACATGCATAGCACAACTTAAAGGAGGATTCATAAAAGGAGATAGAATGAAGCACATTTCGTCAAAGCTCTCTATACACATGAGCTTTAAAAGAATGGTGATATTAATGTACAACAGATTCGTTTAAGTGACAATGTGGCTGATTTGTTCACCAAGTCTCTTTCAATTGTAACTTTCAAGAAGATGACGCACAAGATCGGAATGCAAAGATTCAAGAATGTTCTTATTAGGGGAGTTAATACGCATTGTACTATTTTTACCTTACGAGGTTTTGTCCCACTGGGTTTTCCTTGTAAGATTTTTAATGAGGCAACCTATATGGGTATTTCTAGACATTTAATGGGGAGTGTTATGATATTAATGTATGTTAATTATAGTGAATGTTTATCAAGATCTACTTGATGTCTATTAGAATTTGAAGTATCTGTTTTTTACTCAGAAATTAGGAGTAAATTTTCCTTTATAAATAGAAGGGTTTCGTTCATTTTAAATCATCTCTCAAGAGAAATAACAATTACTCTCTTTATTCTCTCTACTCTTCTTCTTTATTCTTTATTGTTTTATAACCATAATCTTATTATAAGATTTGATATGAAAAGTTACTAATTATTAGGGGTGTTCACGGATCAGTTTGGGTCGGTTATTGGTCAAAACCATAACCAAACCAACTTAGTCGATTTTTAAATTTCTAAAATCAAACCAAACCAACACAAAAAATAACCGCCAGTTTGGTTCTTATTGGTTTAGTTCGGTTCGGTTTTTCGGTTTATAACTTTAGTTTATGATAAAAGTTGAAATTTTTCTTGAAAAAATCCAATCCAACATATGAGATGTCAACCGAGTGCTATTCCTCAACCTTGAAATTAAGATGTCAATTTAGTGTTATACTTTGACAAAACCATGAACAATACCATATGAACACTTCTACAAAAGTATTTAGAAACTACATATAAGAGAATGATGTGATAAACCCTCCAAAAGTTAAACACATAATTTTTTTGCTTAATAGGGATCAAAAAGAAAGTTCAAAACTAGTGATTATCTATAGTCTAATAAAACTCACATATAAAATCCCATAGACGACAAGATAATTTTACAATTAGTATCATTTGTCATGCAAAGTGCGAAAATCATATAGAATCTCATAACGTACCATCAACTAGATGGAGACATATGACTAAAAGTGCTATGACTAAAGTTAAATTCATGATTAAAATTTAAAATATAAAAAATATTTATATTTTATTTATGAATAATATATAAATAATTTATATATGCATATGTATGTGTGTGTATACATATATATACATGTATATATGTGTGTGTGTATATATAATTTTTATCAGTTCGGTTTGGTTATTTTGTCGGTTATTTTAGAGTAAAACCAAAAAAGTATCGGTTTTTAAAATTTAAAACCAAACCAAACCTAACCAAATGTCGGTTTTTATAATCGATTTGGTTTGGTTCGCGGTTCCGTTTGGTTTTTAACCAAATCATGAACACCCCTACTAATTATCATTATAGCCTTATAAGTCATATTCACTTAAAAATGTACGATATTCTTGAGTTCGGCAAGGGATAACTAATCTTAAAATTAAGTTTAAGATAAGTTTTTATGTTTGATTAGGATAAAATGATGGGATAATATGCCAAAATTAGTTATCCTTAAATTATTATAGTGCAGGGTGAGATAAGTAATCGCACATTTCAAGTTACCTTGTAACACTAGAAAGTTGAAACGTAATTATTTGATAAAAATTTGGAAAAATTACAAAAACTAGCATACTTAAAACTATAATTACAATAAATAGCAACACTTTTTCAAAATTACAACTTATAGCAAAAGTAGCAATATTTTACCCACTTCATAGTAATAGAAGAATATGTATTTTTCATTTGTGCATATGTATTTATGAGTAATACATATATATTTGTATATGTATTTATATAGCAACATTTTACTTAAATACAAATATAATTTGTTATTTTTCGTAATTATGAAACTATTGCTATAAAAGTTATAATTAAGGCTACAGAGTTGCTATTTCTGAAATTTTCCCTAAAAATTTATCTACGTACGTTACTAGTACACTAAAGGCAATTTGAACATGATTTTATATTATTCTTATATAAATTTTATTTTAAAAATGTAATGTTTAAATAGAGACTGAATATTTGATCAGTTGAAATTTTGTATCGATTATCATAGATTTTATTTTATTTTTCTATGAATAGAGACCTAATGCATATAAAAGATTAAATGAGTCAATAAGTTAACCACGTATTGATCATTTTCTTTTTATACAAAAAAGAGTATGAAATAATCATTCGTTACAAAAACCAATCATAATAATCACCGCTAAGTTATGTAATTATCATGTCAATATATCCTTCATGTCAAACTTTTTCCACGTTCAAAATATTTGTGCCTTTTTGTGCTAAAACTGATCGACACTATCGGGGTGATTAGAGAAAAATAAATTAAAGTTAAATAGCACCGAAAAATATTTGAATCAAATTGAAGTAAACTAAGGTGTCATAGTTCAATTTTGTTAGATACTATGATGGAACTGCTCTTTTATTATGTGGAGATAATTTATATTAGCTTCTTGGTTTCAAATAATATAAATTATACTAGCAGCAGTTAGTATTATAGAAGTTATCAGTAGTTATTTACCGTAGTTGTAACTGTCTATATGTGTTAGAAGTTATCTTTGTATTTTAATTTAAATAGATGTATGTAAAAAAATTCTCAACAGAAAGAAAATATTATTATTGCCTTTGTATTTGGAAATTTATCCACTCATACGAACTTAATTATTGATTAATATAGTGTTTAACATCCTTACACTTTCGGTAAAATTTCATTCTCTATCTTCTCTTGTGCAACCTAGTTTCTATCATACTAATTTCTTTTTTTTTTAATGATGACATCTGATTTAACTAGTTATATTATTATATTTTATTATATAGAAATGTGAGTTGAAGGACGATCAAGGAAAAAATTGTCCTTTTGCTTTGTCTTAAAAGTACTCTTCTTGTGCTCATTTCCTTCAAAAAAAAAATATATATATATATTTCTAGAATCTTTCATTCTATGGGATCTCCTTCAAAATTTTCATTTATGTTTTTCTTCAATATCTATCTAAATTCAGTCCATTTCTCTACATGATGATCAAGGGTAAAAATGTTATTTCAGTAATTTTATAATTTAACAACATAATTCAGCTTCAAGCAATTGTATAATATGCAAAGATTATATTAAATTCCTGAAAAGTCATTTAAATTGTACTAAATTCTAATGGATACGTATAAAGCACACATTGGAACAACAAAAACATCATGTATACGTGTAAAAATGTGAATGCAATTTTTGTCTTCAGATGATCATCAATTATCATCCTTATCAGAGAAGCTTCTTTTCAAAAGATAATATTCAATGTCATACACTTTAAAAAAAAAAAACTAATCTCAAATTTAATCTAATTATTTTTTGCAATTGTTTCACTTTAATCCATAACAAACACTTCTCTTTCTTGTTCTCTTCTCCTCCAAAAAGCAAACATTTTCTAGAATCTTCCATTCTATGAAACTTCTTTCAAATTTTTCATGTATGTTTTTCTTCAATATCTACCCAAATTTCATCCATTTCTCTTCATGATGACCAATGATAAAAATGTCATTTTAACAATTTTGTAATTTAACAACATAATTCAACTTCAATCAATTGTACAACATGCAAAGATTATATTAAATTATTAAAAAGTCATTCAAGTTGTATAAAATTCTAATGGACACGTGGAAATCACATGTGAAAAATTGTCCTTTTCTTAGTCATAAAAACACTTCTCTTTATTGTGCTCTCTTCCTCCAAAAAGCAAATATATTTTTATAACCTTTCATTCTATGTCACTTCCTTCAAAATTTTCATGTATGTTTTTCTTCAATATCTACATAAATTTCGTTCATTTTTCTTCATGACGATCAAGGATAAAAATGTCATTTCAGCAATTTTATAATTTGACAATATAATGCAGCTTCAAGCAATTGTATAACGTATAAAGATTATATTAAATTTCTGAAAAATTATTCAAGCTATACTAAATTTCAATGGACACGTAGAAACTATACATTGGAACAACAAAAATATACTGTGTACGTGTAAAAATGTGGACTCAGGTTTTGTCTTCAAATGATCATCAATTATCACCCTTATCAGAGAAGCTTCTATTCAAAAGGTGATACTCAATACCATACACTTTTTTTTTCTTCTTTTAAATTAATCTGAGATTTAATCTAATTACTTTTTGCAATTGCTTCACTTTAATTCATAACTACCACTTCTCTTTCTTGTGCTCTTCTCCCCCAAAAAGCAAACATATTTCTAGAATCTTCCATTCTATGGAACTTTCTTCAACATTTTCATGTAATGTTTTTCTTTAATATCTACTCAAATTCCATCCATTTCTCTTTATGTCGATAAGAGTAAAAATGTCATTTCAGTAATTTTGTAATTTAACAACATATTCCAGCTTCAAGCAATTGTACAACATACAAAGATTATATTAAATTTCTAAAAAGTCATTTAAGTTGTACTAAATTCTAATGGACACGTGAAAATCACACACTGAAACAACAAAAACATCCTATGTACATGTAAAAATGTGGACTCAATTTTTATTTTCAAATGATCATCAATTATCATCCTTATTAGAGAAATTTTTTATCAAAAGATAATATTCAATACCATATATACACTTTTGTTTTTCTTTAAATTAATATGAGATTTAATCTAATTACTTTTTGCAATTGCTTCACTTTAATTCATAACATAACTAATGTGAGTATAAACTATTTGTTATTTAGAAATTAAATAAATTAATTATTTTAAAATTTTATTTTTTCTTTAGTATAATGAAAATTGAATTAAATTAGTGTGATAAAAATAAATTATATATGTTAAATTGAAATAAAAATAATAAATAAAAACTATTTATTGAATTATTATTTTTAATATTTAATAAAGCATAAAAAATATCAAGACAAATAAATGAATCAGGTGGAATGCTTGAAATCTAAAGCAAACTGAGTAGGCGTTTGGCCATAAATATTATTCACAGTATTTTCGAATAAATTTTCACTTTATTTCAAAATATTTGTTTGGCCATAAATATTTCGTAATACTTTTTCAATAATTTTGAATTTTTGAAAAACACCTCAAGAGGTATTCCATTATTTTTAATTCACTTTTGTACTTTTTAATTATCTTTTAAAGAAAATTATTTTTTTTATTTTCATAAAACTCTAAATTTTTTAAAATTTATTTTCAGTTTTTATATTTTTTAACTTAAAAAAATACTCATTTTCAAAATATTATGGTCAAACGAGTCCTAAGAGTATTCCCTAAGTTTATAAACCGTAGCTCTTCATCTAAATAGAGAATCAAGTCTGCATTTTGTTTCATTTTAAACATTAGAAAATAATTTCTCTAATTGAATTAATGTTAGTATGATTTAATTTTGAGTTGGCAAGTCAAATTTGATAAAAGAATAAAGTATCTTGAGTTCAGTTAATGTATATTGACAATAGAATATATTTAGATTATCAACGTGGATAGTGGTGCAATGTTGGGATTGCTCCACCCTTAATCAAATGTCACAGATTTGAGCCTTAGAAATGAAGAAAATTTTGTTAGGAGCGTCAACGCTATAGTGCGCGATCTGAATTAGTCGCGGCTTCAATGCGTATACCAGACACTAAGTGAAAAATCAAGAAAATATCTTTATATTTTTAAATTGACCAAATCAAAATTTAATTAACCATAGTAAATTATTTTTCTTATTTTTTATTTTAAGATACGAATTAATACTTAAAATTTTGTCAGAAATAGTCTTTCTACCTCTGAGAGTGGAGGTAAGGTTTATGTACATTCTACCATTCTCAAACCTATTTTGTGAAATTATATGTTGAATATATTGTTGTATCAATTAAAACTTAACATTATTTTATTAATTGATAATATTGTACAAGTAACAATTCATTTGCAAAAAATAATGAAGAGTACTAGAACCGTGTTCTTAATAGATCTTTCAAAAAAAATAAAAGAGTTAGGAACACTATAAGAAATTCATTAAATGTACGATGTGATTTTTGATTTCTTTGAATAAAGTATATTTCATATATAATTCAATTCAACCTAACAGATAAAGTTATATCTTAAATCGTAATAAATTTATGTCATTATGCAGTATTGAAAAACAAATTAAATTTTAGATTTTTAGTACTTTAGAACAGTAAAAAATAAATATTTTCATAATGAATACCATCAATACTTGAAAAGATCTGTGAGTTAGCTAACTTTACATATATTATTTTATTTAGGCAAAATGACTTTCTGGACCCTTGTACTATATTGATTTTATAAGCTGGACACTTCTACTTACAAGTTTGTCATCTGGACACTTGAACCCATTAAAAAGCAACATTTTTCATCCTTTGACCATTGACCTTGCCTATGTGGCATTGAAATGGTGACTAGGACAAAGAGAGTGTAGCCACTCGTCTGGGGTGCGAGTGGAGGTCAATTTTTGACCAATTTTACATTAAAATAATTAAAAAAATTAAAAATAATATTAAAATAAAAAATGATTCTTTTTTTCCTCCATCTTTTTTAATTTTAAAATATTTTTAAAAATTTTAAAATAATTTTAAAATATTTTAAATTTAAAAAAAAAAAAATATTTTTTCCCTCCCCACCCCACCCCAGCCCGTCCCCACCCACACACCCCACCCAGCCCCGTCCCACCACACCCAACACCTGTCCAGCCCTTCCCCACCCCTACCTCAACCCGTTCCCACCCCCCACACCTCTCACACCCTACCAGCCCCATCCCACCCCACCCCCATCCCCTTCCAGCCCACTCCACCCTAGCCCCGTCCCCCCCATACCTTACCAGCCCCTCCCCACCCCAACCCCCATACCCTTCCCAGCCCGTCCCCACCCCCAGCCCCTTCCAGCCCCCCACCACCTTCACTTTTTATTTTTTATTTTAATTTTCCCTCAATTCAATTTTTTTCTTTTTTTCTTTGAATAAAAATTTAAATTTAAATTGACATATTTTTTTGGGGGATTAAAATTTAAATTTGAATTGAAAGTGAGTGATAATGAATATTGAAAAAAATTAGTGAATTTCGCTTGAAAAAAATTAAACTTTTTGTGAATTTTTTAAAGATATTCAAATTTAAAAATCAAAAATTTATTATGTTTGTATATATGAATTTATATTTAAAAATTTAAATTAGTTGGAGAAGAATTTTAATTATTTGGAATGAATTTGATGTTTAATATGTGAGAAAAAATAAAAACATGATTATTCAAATTTTTCTACAATTATAAATTTTTATTATTTAATTAAATTAATTTTAATATTTAATTTGTTATTTAGCATTTTAAAAATGACTTGGAATATAATGTAATACTTTTTTAAAAAAATTACGTGGCAGATGAAGCTGACGTGACAGCTGACGTGGGGAGAGTGTGTTATACTCACCAAAAAAAGGTTTAAAATGTTACTTTTTAGTGAGTTCAGGGATCTAAATGATAAACATGTAAGTAGAAGTATCCAACTTACAAAACAACATAGTACAAAGATCCAAAAGGTCATTTTGCCTTTTTTTTATTCTAAAATTTTAGTGGGTATCAATAAAATGTTGGTCAAAATACAATATCATATTTTTATCAATAATTTTTAATTTTTTGTTTAATAAGCAAAATAATAGCAAAGACTTAAACTATTTTGTATATGCAAAATAAATCTAAAATTTATAATCAGTTACATTGGATCCATTTACATGCCTTAAAATTATCTAGTTATTACTCGCTTCGTTTCATTTTACTTGTCCCAAATTTTTTAATTTGATTTCTCATTTTATTTATCATTTTTTATTAATCAAGACAAAATAATTTATTTATTTTTATCCTTAGTATTAATTATTTTTTCTCAACTTAAAATATAAATATCATTTAATATAAATACTATGATAAAATAATTATGTTATTAATTATTTTTTAATTAATATATAATGTCAAATTGAAAGAAATAAAATAGGACGAATGTAGTATTAAACAAGCAAAACAAAACAAAAAAGTTGAACGGGATTTAGTACGAAAGGAAGTTGACTGATTTAACTTTCCAATGAGCAAAAGAATTTATTTTGCGTTACTTACACGCGTTTTCATTATAATATTACTCCTCTTTCCCATTTTTATTTGATACTACTGGTACTATTTAAAAAGTTCTATAGTACTTTTATATAAATTTTATTGTAAAAATGATGTTTGAATATATGACGAATTTTTTTATTAGTTGACATATGTATCAAGCTTCGTCATAAAATTTATTAGTAATAATTTTTAAAAATAAATAATGACCTATTGCATATTTAAATTTAAATGAGTAATTAACCACGTACTGAATCATTCTTTTTATACAAAGGGAATATATCTTTAATAAAATTAATCTTTGTTACAAAAGCAACTGACCATGTCACTTCACCTCTGCGTTCTGTATTTACCATGTCACTTTGTTAAGAGATGAAGTCAAAAAGCCAAAAACGACAGTTGAGTCATTTTACTGTTATAGATTAATTATTTAAATCTGTTAATAGTAAGTTAAGGATTAGTTAGTTTGTTAGAGGTGGTTAGCAACAATGTAGAACAAGTGTATCGTATCACATTAAGAATCAGATTATTGAATACACAATCCACAAAATTGTGGTTAGCTCTTGAATTCCGTGGCTTCATTTTCTTTACTCTGAATTTCTATATTTCTCCACCAACTATTTGAGTACTTCCAACTATTTCACACTTATTAATCCTTCCTCTCAAACTTTATTCACCTTTTGTCCCCTTTTCTGTACTAAAATTAATCGTTACCATGTAGGGCTGGCGGAGATATTCAAGAAAAAATCAAATAAAATTAATCTGAATGCTAGTTTGATTTTGTTAGATACTAGAATAAAAAATTTGACAATGTTTTATTTAATCGAAAAAAAAAGAAGTTTGAATCGTCATTAGTACTATGTATACCGAGCGCTCACTATGTACGCCTTTCTAATGAGAAAAACGTTTCTGAAAAATATGATACGAAAGCTATGCGGCACAAGCTAAAAGGTATTCACAATACTTCCAAATAACACATTGCGGCATATTACTTGAAACAAAAGAAGCAATTTCTGATTGGTTAAAAAAGAAATAGTACTCCCTCCGTTTCGGAATAAGTGGATTGTTGGGGTATTTATTGGTGATTCAAAATAAGTGAATCATTGAATTTTTTTTCAAATTTGTACTTATGATTTGACAATCAATTAACTTTTGAAAAAGTATTCTAAGGTCAATTTTTTTGTGAGGTAAAAATGCAAAGTTATGTTAAATTTATGTCTTTAATGCCTCTTCCTTTATATGTGTGTCAAAATTCAACAATTCATTTATTATGAAACGGAGCGATCGTGTGATCACTTTTATTTGACGCATTTTGCTTTACGCATTTGTAGGCCTACTGTTGGTCGATGAAACATGACAGAGAAAATGGAAAATATTGCTGGCGTTATTCTGTTGTACTCCACGAATTTTGAGTAGGTCATTTAAACTGGTTCCGTTGTGTGAATCAAATCACATTGGTGCCAAACTAAGTTTATATTACTTAATTTCAAGCGACATGGCAAAATCAGAAGGTTAAAATGAGCAAGATGACCTCAAATGATGAAATAAATTAAACAAAAATGCGAGGAACACATTTTTAAATTCACACAATTATAGATTGCAAGAATCCAAGCCATGGCTAGTTTTTTATGGATCAATTTCTACATTGTATATGTATGGTATCAGTTATCAGGATGATTGTGTTATTTTGAAGAAGAATTATGCAGACTAAGCAACTCGACATGCCTCCCTGAATGCACGACGTCAACAGACCAGCTTTTTAATTTTCTTCTTGTGAATATAGGCTACTAAGGTTATTCCCCTCATTCATTTTGGCTAATCAACTCGAAATGCTTCACTCAGATATGCGACTAAGACTCCCTCTTTCATTTTGGCTAAGCAAGCGTTCAAAATAATTTAGGGCCACATGAATTTTACGCCAAATGTGTGCTTTCGTCGAGACCTCTCCAAAGCCTCCCTGGCCTCTACGAAGAACTTATGAAGTTCCTTAACAAACACTAAACAGAGTGTACAGACTCGTTTGGACATAGATAGTATTCACTATATGTCGAAATATGTTTTTACTTTATTCTGAAATACTTGTTTGGTCATAAATAAATCATATACAACTCGAAGTTGTATTTAGGAATTTGGAAAGGTATTTTCACCTTTTTTTTATTTCACTTAAATTTATTTTTATTTTTTATATTTTTTTGAAAAAAATATATTAGAATTCTAAATATTAGCTAATTAAAATATTCTAAATATTAACTCCAAAATGCTATGATCAAACGCAACTCTAACTCTATTTTCAATTTCAAAAATTTCAAATAAAGTGAATATGTTTTTTGTTTTTATAGTCAAAAATCTACAATATAGAATGATTAATTACTTTATTAATTGATATATACTCCCTTTTGTATTACTAACAAAATATGATTCATCAGTACGTGGTTGACTACTTGACTCCTTGATTGTTTATATCCATTAGGTCTTATTTCTTAGAAAAATTAAATAAACTATATCACAGTGATGGACACAAAATTTCAACTAATCAAATTTCGTTAATGTAGTAGTAGTACTGTAATTTTTCTGTTGTTTCTGTTTCCTGTTAATGATGAAGATTTTAGTGGAAATACAAAGGTGTTGATCATTTCATTAGCAGTATTTTCCTTTGTTTATCATTGTTATTCATGATATGGTGCTCAGAATTTTGATGCAAAAAAGTTGTAGTTAAGTTGCTGCATCACCGTTAATGGAGTATGTACATGCTTTCGACCGTTTCCAAAATCTAGCTCGTGTTTGATTATGTAATATTACGTGTGATTTAAAAAAAAAATAAAAAATTTTACGTAACTTTTCCGGTAGATCATGGAAGTTGGGAAGAAGTGTGTTGACGTCAACCATTATTATTTGCGTGGTGCCGCGTGATGTAGTGGCGCGTGGATGGGAGGAATTTTGATTAGTGGTACGGTTCAGTATTTTTTATGCTTCATCAGTTGCAGGTTGCAGGTTGCAGGCTATGCATAATAGGCACGTGTCAGTCGTTTTCATTTTACCCCTTTATTCGCTATTAGCTTTTTCGCAAAAAAATGACTGCACTATTTATCAGTGTACGAATTCATGAAATTACATTAGCTACAAAATTGTGACAGTGTCTTCAATTCTGTAATCTTTTTTTGTGTGCAGGGTAGTAAGTAATCCATTATCTTGGTCACTGTTTAATCAATTGGCTAAATTAGTAAGCTAAAAGAAAAAAAAGAATTATCCAACTACTTTTAATGGTGGAAATTGAAATTTGTTATAAAACAAGAAAGAATAAAGAAGAGTAGAGAGAATAGAGAGAGTGATTCTTATTTTTTCTCTTGAGAGATGAGAGATCATCAGATTGTAAATACAATGAACAAAACCCCTCTATTTATATGGCAAATTTACTCCTAGTCTGAGTAAAAAGACAGATGATATCAAAGTAGATCTTGATAGACATTCAATATAATGTAAATACATTTATAACACTCTCCCTTGAATGTCTAATTGGTAGATAATGTGTCTCGTTAAAATCTTACTAGAAAAAGCCTAGTAGGAAAAAAATCTAGTAAAGGAAAAAGAGTACACATCTCTAATAATACGCATTTCGGCTGCCTCATTAAAAATCTTACAAGGGAAACACAGTGAGACAAAACCTCGTAAGGGAAACGAGTACAACGCGTATTAACTCCCCCAAATGAAAACATCCTTGACCTTTGCATCTCGATCTTGTGCAGCATCTTCTTAAAAGTTGCAATTGGAGAAGATTTGGTGAATAAATCAGTCACATTGTCAGTTGAAAGAATTTGTTGCACGTTAATATCATCATTCTTTTGTAGCTCATGCATGTAGAAAAGCTTTGGCAAAATGTGTTTCGTTCTATCTCCATTTATGAATCCTTCCTTAAAATGTGCTATGTATGCTGAATTGTCTTTGTATAAAATTGTGGGTAGATTGTTATATTTTATACCACATTTTTCTTGAATGAGATGTATCATGGACCTCAACCATATACATTCTCGGCTTGCTTCATGAATAGCTATTATCTCAGCATGATTCGATAAAGTGGCTACGATAGACTACTTTGTATATCTCCAAGATATGACAGTACCACCACATATAAACACATAATCTATTTGAGACCGAGCTTTATGCGGATCAGATAAGTACCCAACATCGGCATGACCAATAAGATTGGGACTGCAATCTTTAGAATAAAACAAGGTCATAGGTTTTATCCCATTTTGATGTCTCATAGTAGGAACAAAAATATACCTTGCTAACAAATTGACTGAAAAGGCTATAGGCCTTATAGTATTTGCAAGGTACATGAGTACATCAATTGCACTAGATATGGTACTTCATAACCAATCCAATTCGATATATTTCGAATTTCAGCAAATAATCTATTGCTTTGAAAACTCTCCAAGAGTTCCAATGATGTTCAAGCAATAAGCTTATACAATATAAGGATTATAAATAAGTTTCCTAGAAACTTTTATATGCTTCAAGCATTTTGAATCTTTAAAAGTTTTTTCACATAAATTTTGTCAAGTGATAATAATCAACATTTCATGAGTGACATCTTCAAATATCTGAACTGCAAATCAAATAAGTTTAATACTTACCAAGATGCATCCTTTCATGTCACTTGATAAATGTTTCTATGTTAGCATGCTTAAATTAACATAGAATTAAGATCCTCGTAATCTTTCACAATATTGTGTCAAAGATATTGATGATATATCATTTAGTATTGGTTCACAATGCGACATACCATTTTGAGATCTCATCACTTCATTATTTTCAGGTACATAAACCTCTTATAAGGTTTCATGAAGTGTTATGTCGTAGGCTCTTCAAGAGCCCATTGCCTTCTAATTATGATTATTTTCTCCTTATTTTTCAACGACTATTTCATTTGGAACCGATTAGTCTACCACGCTTCATGCATGCATAGACTTTGTCCTTTTGGAACACAAAAGAAGAGCACTTGCGCTTAATATGAGATGCTTTCAGCATTTGACTTAAATTATCTTTTGGATGAGGATCTGGTGATAATTTCTAGCATATTTCATAGCGCTTATAATCTCCCCCTTATGTTAGAAAAACTAGCATACATCATCTATCTTCTTTGAGGAATCCATCTTTGTGCATCATGGTATATTTATTAATCATATACCGTACATCAAAATTATTAGATGGGATAGTTGGTTCCTGACCTTGAACCAATTGAGAGGGAAGAAATAATCATAATATATTGGTCTAATACATACAAGTGATATTGTATGCAGCATATCATATTTCATACCAATACATGAAACTTTGTTCTCATTAGTAATGGTTCAGCTATTTATGGAAGGCATTCAATGCTAAACAATCATCATCAAGATGAATTATCTTGATTACACAATCTGAAAACTATGCTCAATTTATATTGAACAAGTAACTTTATGAATGTCAAACGTAGGTTGACCATGAATGTACATGTGATCATCTTATTGATGCATCTTTTCAACATAAACATGATAGGTGAACGGACCCTTATTCACCTTTTATTCTTTTCAGATTTTGAGGGATCCAATCCCAAAATTAGTTGGTCCAATCAACTTATCATGAGAACAAGCAACATTAAAGTTCATGAGGAATTTTCTAATTCTTCAATATATGTTCAATACTCAGTATGCACACTTCGGGATATCACAATTGTTCATGTCAACTTATGAACTTTTAATCTGGTAAAATCCAAGTTTACCATGATATGTGTTTTTGCTTTAGTAAATTTCAGATTTACTATTATATGAATAAATTTCAGATTTACTACTTCAGAAGTAGATTTCAAAATTATTCAACCTCTTTCGAAGGTGAATTGTGATACAATCACAATCAAGTGCACGTTTGCATTAATAAGTTTCTCATTCCCTGGGAATATAATATAATTGTGCCTTAAGCTTGTCAAATTATGATAGCTTATAACCTCTTTTAGGATTTTGCTGCTTCAGAAGCAAATCGAGGCACACATATGATGTAGAGAATTTTTCTCTAGTATATCTTATAATCATATAAGCATGTGAAAATATCATCACTTTTGATGATCATTATCATATTGGCCCTCCACGCGTATATTCGTGCATTCAATCACTTGTCTTCTTTCAGACATATTATGCACTGCTACCACATACACCTCAAGAATGAAGTAAGTTTTCATATTTCAGACTTATCATATATTGCTACCACATTCACTTCATGGAATGGAGCATATTCAATGGATCGAATTTCATGACTTTTTATTAAACACCCATTATTTTGCCTTAGCCATCATAATATCATCAATATGGTGTATTGAGATTCAAACTCAACATCTTATCCATATAAAGGCGTCTTAGGCATAATCCGATGGGACTTGAATCCCTTTAAACAATATTATTCTTCGAGAATAAATTTTAAAGTATAAATGGTTCCAAACCATTATGTTCCCATAGATCTAACAAATCCAATAATAATTATATTATTAATAGCAAATATAAATAAATAAGAAATTAAAAATAATATCTTCCTGCAATTCAAGAATAAGTGTGAATTATTTGTATTTTACCAATTAGCAGATACATGCTTATTTTATTTATTTACAAACAATATTAATATCGGTTGCTGGAAAGCATGACTTCTATCTTATGTATAAAAATAATATAATAATACATAAGATTATAGTTAACCACAAGAATTACATAGATGTACAATGGGAACTTCACACAAGGTTGAAATAACGACACTTATTTTCTGACTAATATATGCCAATATTTAAAGTGGTTAGGCGTTTGATTTTTTTTTTCCTCTATCCTCAAGATTAAGTTTATTCTAGTATAATATAAGTATATAAATCACAAACACAAACAGAGAGAAAACACGGATAGAGAAAAGAAAAATTCGCTCAACCTTTCGTATTCGAAATATGCATGACCTTGTGTTACAAACTTTGTTCTTACCGATTGTACTTTTCTCGCCAAAATTACTTGTTCATCTATCTCAGTTGATTTGAGACTTGTACTGATAATATGTTATAAAACAAGAAAGAACAAGAAGAATAGTAAAGAGAATAGAGAGAGTGATTCCTATTTCTTCTCTTGAGGGATGAGAGATCATCAGATTGTAAATACAATGAACAAAACCCCTCTATTTATAGGAAAAATTTACTCCTAGTATGAGTAAAAGACAGATGCTTCAAATCCGAAAAGATATCAAACTAGATCTCTATAGACATTCACTATAATGTAAATACGTTTATAACAAAGTTTACCTTATTTGATTAATAGAGACGAGTTCAAAGAGTTCATTAATAGAGACAAGAATTCAAAGAGACTCGGCCATATGATGAATACCGGAACTGTTTTCTTGTCTGGGCGTTGGCACTGTGTAGAGACCTGATAATCCAGAAAATTTCACTAATAAGGCTAATTAGCAAAATGATCTGTTTTTTATTTTTATTTTTTTAAAAAAAAAATACTAACTTCAATGAAGAATTGAGCTATAATAATCTACCTCTATAATATATTAAACGTGTGTGTTATAAATGTATTCATATTATCAAGATCTAGTTGATATCTATCAGGATTTGAAGTATTTGTCTTTTAGTGAGAAATTATGAATAAATTTCCCCTATAAATAGGAAGAGTTTCCTTCATTGTAAATCATACATCAAGATCCCCAAGAGAAATAATTACTCTCTCTTCTCTCTCTATTAATTCTTGTTTATATTTTCTTGTTCTTATTTTTATATTTCATAACGCGTTATCAGCACGAGACTCTGCCAAACAAGATAAGATTATAAATCTAAAGGTAATTTCAAGGTTAGTAATTTCTTATGTTATCTGTCTTTTGTTACTAATAATATAATTGATTTGAGGAAAAATAATTGATTTGAAATCATTTATGTTTTAAATTTATTCCTCAAGAACAATATTATCAAAATAGATGATACTATGTTGGGTTTAAGGCTCATCAATTTATGTCTAAGACGTTTTTATATGGGTAAGACGTTGAGTTTGAATCTCAATGCACCATATTGATGGTATTATGATGGCTAAGGCGAAATAATGTATTTTTAATGAAGAGTCATGAAATATGTCCCATTGAATATGCTTCATTTCATGAAGTGAATGTGGGAGCAATATATGATAAGTCTGAAATATGACAACTTACTTCGTTCTTGAAGTGTATGTGATAGCAGTGCATAATATGTCTGAAAAAAGACAAGTGATTGAATGCACGAATATACGCGTGGAGGGACAATATGATAATGATCATCAAAAGTGATGATATTTTCGCATGCGTATTATGATCATAAGATATGTTAGAGAAAAATTCTCTAGATCATATGTATGCCTCGATTTGCTCCTGAAATAGCAATATTTTGAAAGAGGTTTTAAGCTATCAAATTTGATAGACTTAAGGCATGATTATATTCCATTCTTGAGGAATGAAGAGTTTGATTGTTTTATTACACACGTGCACTAGATTGTGATAGTATCACAACTCATCTCCGAAAGAGGCAGAATAACTGAGAAGAATAATTTAAAATCTACTTCTGAAGTAGTAAATCTGAAATTTATTCATGAAATAGTAAGTTAAAATTTACTAAAGTAAAAAGCACATGTCATGGTAAACTAAGAATTTACTAGCATAAAAGTTTATAAGTTGACATGAACGATTGCGACATCTTAAAGATGTGCATATTAAGTATTAAACATATATTGAAGAATTCAAAAATTCTTCATGAATTTTAATGTTGCTTGTTCTCATGATACGTTGGTTGGACCAACTAATTTTGGGATTGAATCCCTTAAAATCTGAAAAGTATAAAAGGTGAATATGAGCCCGTTCACCTATCATGTGATATGTTGAAATGCTGCATCAATTAGATGATCACATGTATATTTGTTGTCAACCTGTAGTTTGACATTCATAAAGTTGCTTGCTCAATAAAATTGAGTTAAGAACATAATTTTCAGATTGTGAAAGACAATTCATCTTGATGATGATGCTTTGACATTGAATGCCTTCGATAAATAGTTAAGCCATTGTTAATGAGAACAAAACTTCATGTGTTGGTCTAAAATATGATATGTTGCATACAATAGCACTTGTATGCATTAGACCAATAAATTATGATTATTTCCTCCCTCTCAATTGGTTCAAGGTCAGGAATTACATGTTGTCCATCTAATAATTTTGATGTGCGGTATACGATTAATGAATATACCATGATGCACAAAGATGGACTCCTCAAAGAAGATGAGGATGAATGTTAGTTTTTCTAACATAAGGAGGAGATTATAAGCAGCTATAAAATATGTTAGAAATTATCATAAGATCCTTATTCATAAGATAATTCAAGTCAAATACCGAAAACATCTCATATTTAAGTTGCAAGTGCTCTTATTTTGTGTTCTTGAAGGACAAAGTCTGCATGCATGAAACATGGTAAACTAATCGGTTCCAAATAAAATAAGAAGCAAATAATCATAATAAGAAGGCAACGTGCTCTTGAAGAGCCTATGACATAACACTTCATAAAACCTTATGATAGGTTCAGGTACCTGAAAATAAAGAAGTGATGAGATCTCAAAATTTTATGTCACATTGCAAACCAATATAAAATGAGAAACCGTCAACGATATCTTTGATATAATATTGGCGCAATATTATGAAAGATTATGAGGATCTGAATTCTACGTTAATTTAAACATCCATTTATCAAGTGACATGAAAAGATGCATCTTGGTAAGCATAACACTTATTTGATTTGCAGTCTAGACACTTGAAGATGTCACACATATTGATATTATCACTTGACAAAAATGCATATGAAAATCCTTAAAGGATTCAAAATGCCTGAAGCATACAAAGTTTCTGGGAAAACTTGTTTATTATCCTTATAAGGAATAAATTGATAGTCTGAATATTGTTGAAACTCTTGGAGAGTTTTCAAAAGAAATAGATTATTTGCTGAAATGAGAAATATACTGAATTTGATTGATTGTGAAGTACCATATCTTAGTGCAATTGATGCACTCATATATCTTGCAAATACTACAAGGCCTGAGATAGTCTTTTCAGTCAATTTATTAGCAAGGTATATTTTTGCTTCTAGTAGGAGACACCGAAATGGAATAAAAGACATGAGCTTATTATAAAGCTTGCAGTCTCTATTTTGTTGATTATGCTGATGTTGGGTATTTATTTAACCCACATAAATCTCGATCTCAAATAAGCTATATGTTCACATGTGGGCTACTGTCATATCTTGGAGATATACAAAACAATCTATCTATCCACTTCATCGAACCATACTGAGATAATAATTATTCATGAAGCTAGCTGAAAATGTGTATTGTTGAGGTCCAAGATACATATCATTCGAGAAAAATGTGATTTGAAATATGATAATGTACCAATAGTTTCACACATAGATAATGCAACATGCATAACACATCTTAATAGAGGATTCATAAAAGGAGATAGAATGAAGCACACTTCATCAAAGTTTTTCTACATACACGAGCTACAAAAGAAAGGTAATATTAACGTGCAACAGATTCGTTCAAGTGACAATATGGCTGATTTATTCACCAAGTCTCCTCTAACTGCAATTTTCAAGAAAATGGTGCACAAGATCGGGATGCAAAGGTTCAAGGATGTTCTCATTAGGGGGAGTTAATACGCGATGTACTCTTTTTTTCTTACGAGGTTTTGTCCCACTGGATTTTCCTTCTAAGGTTTTTAATGAGGCAACCTATATGCGTATTGTTAGAAATGTGTACTCTTTTTTCTTCACTAGATTTTTTTCCACTGATTTTTTTTTCTAGTAAGGTTTTAACGAGGAACATTATCTATCAAATAGACTTTCAAGGGGGAGTGTTATAAATGTATTCATATTATAGTGAATGTCTATCAAGATCTAGTTGATATCTATCAGGATTTAAAGTGTCTGTCTTTTAGTGAGAAATTAAGAGTAAATTTTCCCTATAAATAGAAGAGTTTTCTTCATTGTAAATCACACATCAAGATATCCAGAGAAATAATTACTCTCTCTTCTCTCTCTATTTATTCCTGTTTTTGTTTATATTTTCTTGTTCTTATTTTTATATTTCATAACAGTGTGAAAATTCTTACAAAATATTTAAACTTTTGCCCTTCATTCAAAATTTCGCAGTAGATAAAATTGTCTTTTGATTTATTTACTCAAATTAAAAATATAAGAAAAAAACATTCGACTAAGCATTTTATTGAGAAAAGTCATTAAAAAATCCCTGAACTTGTCCGCTCAACTTACTTTAGCACTTAAACTTAACTTTCATTTATTTACCCCCTTTAATAGCTTTAAAGTGAATTAAATTCACCCTCAAAATCACAATCCCACTCTCACTACGGAGAGTGCACTACACACGCGCCATGTCAGTGCCAAATCAGTGCCAGGTCATTGCCACGTAAGAAAATAGAATTTTTTTAAAAAAAATAATCCCACGCACATATTATTTTTATATATATATTTTTTTAAAATAAAAAATATATATTTACTATTTATATATATATATATATATATATATTCCTTTCTTTTTCACACCCCCACCCCACCCCACCCCACCCCACCCACCCCCTTCTTCTTCAGATCACATCCCCCCTTCCCCAGACCCTTCCCCTCTCTACCCGCGCTCTTCCAGCCCCTCCTCCCACCCTTCTCTTTCTCCCCTTTCAATTCCCACCCCTGCAATGTCTCTCCCTCCAATTTTTTTTATTTTCTCATTAACAACATTAGAGAACAATCATGAACACAACAATTTAAAGTTTTTCCACATTATTTCAACCTTCACTTCAAAATACCTGCAAATTCAATTTATTATTATGCAAATTAAAAAAAAAGATAAATTAAAATGAAATTTTTTTGCAAGAATTAGATGAAAATTGTTTAACCTTACAAAAAATTTGCTTTGTTTTCAGCTTTATGTTTGTTGGTAGAGTTTTTTTGTAAATATATATTGAAGAAGGACTTTGAAGGTTGAAGAAAAGGTGTAAGATAATTGATATGATGAGGGTGGGGAGGGGGTGATGGGAATGAGAGCGGGTAAAAGAAGAAGATGAAGCGGGTTCTTGATTTATATACACACACACACACACACACAATAACAACAACATACCCAGTGTATTACCACCTAGTGGGGTTTGGGGAGGGTAGAGTGTACGCAGACCATCCCACTACCTCAAGAGAAGTAGAGAGGTTGTTTTCGATAGACCCCCAGCTTAGGACCAATAACAGTATAATAAATACAAAAAGTAAGCGGATACAAACTAGTATGGTACATAAAACAAACTAACAATATAACAAACACAAAAGATAAGTGCATAATAAACTAGTACGGGATGCAAAAAAGCCAACACCACTAACCCCCAAAACTACAGCCCCAACACTACGAACCATATATATATATATATATATATATATATATATATATATATATATATATATATATATATATATATATATATATATATATATATATAAAGTGGGCCATTTTAAAAAAAAACACTCATTTTTTTTGCCACGTCAGCTTTAGGGGTGAATTTGATTCACTTTAAAGTTATTAAGGGGGCTAAATAGATGGAAGTTAAGTTTAAGTGCTAAAGTGAGTTGAGCGGACAAGTTTAGGGGGGTTTTTATGACTCGAATATGGGTATAGTACATGTAGAAATTGTAGGAATGTCTTATTTTAAACTTAGAAATTCCTTAACATTTGACAACTCTTAATTAAACTTAGAAATCTCTATATATAATAAAGCAAAATAGTCTAGCCAAAAATTATGTCAAGTGGCATCTTAAGAACTAGCTACTTGACATTTGACAACAAAAAACTATCATTTTATAACAAAAAATTATTTTGTTGATTATTTAAATATTTAATATTATTTCATGTTTCATATCTATATATATAATAAAGTAAGATAGTTTAGCCAAAAATTATGCCAAGTGGCATCTGAAGAACTAGCTACTTGACATTTGACAAGAAAAAACTATTTTGTTGATTATTTAAATATTTAATATTATTTCATGTTTCATATTGTGGTTAAAAATAATTAAGATTCATTCCTATTGGATGAAAACTCATATGATTTTTTAATTATTTTTTTATTAAGATTAGTAGTTAATTATTTCATATTATTTTATATTTTATTAATTATTTATTTATTAAAGTTATTTTGTTAATTATTTAAATATTCAATATTATTTCATATCTATATATATAATAAAGCAAAATAGTCTAGCCAAAAATTATGCCAAGTGGTATCTTAAGAACTAGCTACTTGACATTTGACAACAAAAAACTATCATTTTATAACAAAAAACTATTTTGTTGATTATTTAAATATTTAATATTATTTCATGTTTCATATTGTGGTAAAAAATAATTAAGATTCAGTCCTATGGGATGAAAACTCATATGATTTTTTAATTATTTTTTATTAAGATTAGTAGTTAATTATTTCATATTATTTTATTATTTATTTATTTATTAAAGTTGTTTTGTTAATTATTTAAATATTCAATATCATTTCATATTGTGGTAAAAATCAATTCTTTCAAAAGTTGTATGTATTGTTATTATTGTTAAAACTTATGACGCTACAATCCAAATTTTGTCAATTAATTATAATCAAACAATTTATATAATAAATATTAGAGTCATTTTAAAATAAAAAATATTGAAAAAAAATGTCATCCCTCTAAGTATGTACCAATTTAAATAATGAGATTATATTAAGAGTTACAATTGAATAATCAATTAGTAATCAAGCAACTTATATAAAAGAAGATTATTATGACCAAAAAGTCATTCCATTTTTTTTAAAAAAAAATTATGAAAATAATTTCATCCCTTGAAGTATGCAAACGATTAATTTAAATAATATTATAAAAATAATGTTTTGAAATATATACTATTTTAAGAAATATATATGGAGTAGAAAACAATGTTAAAAACCAGTTAGTATTGACTACTATAGTACTATTGTAGCAATAAATGTATTTCAAATACATAATTGAATTCTCTTTAAATAATAATAGTTTAGGATGATTCCATAATTTAAGCCACTTAATTATGAAGGAAATCAATCACACCATACATGATTAGAATCTATATTAATTATGTTTTGGAGTCAATTAGAATGTAAATCATCAATTACATCATTTTCTATTATGAAATATATTGAGATCTTATTAGAATTTAGAATTTTTTTAAAAGGTTAGTGTTACACACGGAAAGATCTTATGGATATGATTAGGCTAAAGTAGAGGTAGTATATAACCTCTCTATATGAAAAACTAAAGTTATGGGTATAGAGTTCAAACGAAATTCTTATTTTTAAATAACTTATTCTATTAAATATGGTAAATTTTATGGAGAAAATATTTTATATATTGAAAGATGTAATGTTTTTTTTGTTAAATGCAATTAGATGTAAAAGCTGGCAGGCTTTTTAAGGTAGACATTTACCATTTACAAGTCACCACAAATATTTCATTGTCCTATTGATTCAAAATTTGACATATCTTTATCAATCATTTTTATTTTTCTTAAAAATTTACCATGATTTATGTAATTTTAAAGCACACATATACTTATTATAAATTGTTGAAGAAAAAAATCAAGACTATAACATGTGAGTTTGCCATAGTTTCTTCTTCTTATTTTTTTCTTTCGATGTTTGAGTATCTCTACTATATAAATTCTTTATTAGAGATGATCATAAAAATTGCACTTTTAAATTTGATTAGTTGCACCTTTTACTGAATAAGTAATTGATAACGAGAATTTTTTCTTCTTGCAGGTTCAATTATATTTAGCTTACAAATGCATATCATATTAACTCTTTAGCTATCATGAACTGAAAAGACAAGGAAATAATTACCAAAATAGCGATCAGTTTATACATCAAATCAAGCTGGATATATAGGTGGGTGCTTCTTACTACTTTATATTTAATTCTATATTAGAATTTTCACTTAAGTTTTTTTCTTCTTATTTTTTGAGTGTTTTTTAAGGAACTAACCACTTGGTATTTTGGCAAAGAAGTTAGCCTAAAATTAAGTCAAGTGGCATATTGAGAACTAGCCGCTTGGTATTTTGGCAACAAGAATCTATTGTAACATATCGTTATAAATCATTTTTTTCTTCTTGAAATTCTACCATGATTTATGTAATTTTAAAGCACGCATATACTTACTATAAATTGTTGAAGAAAAAAATCAAGACTATAACATGTGAGCTTGCCATAGTTTTTTTCTTTCTTTCGATGTTTGAGTATTCTACTATCTAAATTCTTTATTAGAGATGATCATAAAAAATGCACTTTTAAATTTGATTAGTTGCACGTTTTACTGAATAAGTAATTGATAACGAGAATTTTTTCTTCTTGCAGGTTCAATTATATTTAGCTTACAAATACATATCATATTAACTCTTTAGCTGTCATAAACTGAAAAGATGAGGAAATAATTACCAAAATAGCGATCAGTTTATACATCAAATCAAGCTGGATATATAGGTGGGTGCTTCTTACTACTTTATAATTAATTCTATATTAGAATTTTCACTTAAGTTTTTTTCTTCTTATTTTTTGAGTGTTTTTTAAGGAACTAGCCACTTGGTATTTTGGCAAAGAAGTTAGCCTAAAATTAAGTCAAGTGGCATATTGAGAACTAGCCACTTAGTATTTTGGCAACAAGAATCTATTGTTGGCAACAAAATTTTTTTTGGTGATTATTTTAGTGAATAATCAATTAGTAATCAAACAACTTATATAGAAAAAATTACTATGACTAAAAAGTCATTTCAAATTAAAAAAATATTTCAGTAGAGATGTCATTCCTTAGAATATTTGAATAATTAATTTAAACAACATAAATAATAATATTATAAAAAGTAAATGTTTATGATTTTACTACAATTGAGTAAATCAAGAAAATCTTACAAAAAATCATTTAGTAAATAGTAATCATGTAACTTATATGAATAAGATTATAATAATAAAAAATTTATTTCAAAATAAAAAAAATATTATGAAAAAGATGTTATCCCTCAAAAATATACATCATTAATTTAAATAATAATGTTATTTAAAAAATATTTATGATTTCACTACAATTTAGTAAATCAAGAAAGTATTACAAAAAAAATTAATTTGAGAATAACTAATTAATAATCAAGTAACTTATATAAAAAAGATTATTATGACAAATAAGTCCTTCCAAAAGTAAAAATATTATGAAAAAGATGTCATCACTCAAAATGTGTATATAATTAATTTAAATAACAATATTATATAAAAAAAAAATATTTATGATTTGATTACAATTGACTAAATTAAGAAAGTATCTAGAAATATCAATTAAGGGAATAATCAATTAGTAATCAAACAACTTATATGAAAAAAAATTAGGCAAAATGACCTTCTGGACCTCTGTACTATGTCGGTTTTGTAAGTTGGACACTTCTACTTATATGTTTGTCATCTGAACCCTTGAACCCATTAAAAAACAATATTTTGCACCCTTTGACCGTTGACCTTGCCTATGTGGCATTGAAATGGTGACTAGGATAAAGAGAGTATAGCCACTCGCCTGGGGTGCGAGTGGGCGTCAATTTTTGGTCAATTTTACATTAAAATAATTAAAAAAATAAAAATAATATTAAATTTAAAAAGGGTCCTTTCTTTTCTCTCCATCTTTTCTAATTTAAAATATTTTTAAAAAATTTAAAATAATTTAAAATATTTTAAAAATTTAAAAATAATTTAAAAATATTTTCAATTTTTTTTTTTTAAAAAAATATTTTTTCCCTCCCCACCCCACCCCAACACCCGTCCAGCCCTTCCCCACCCCCACCCCAGCTCGTCCCCACCCCCATACCCTACCAACCTCATCCCACCCCACCTCAGCTCAGCCCCCACCCCCACACACCTCACCAGCCCCATCCAGTCCCTCTTCATTCCACCCCCAGCCCCCACACCCCACCCCAACACTCTTTCAGCCCCCGCACCACCTTCACTTTTTATTTTTTATTTTAATTTTTCCTCAATTCAATTCTTCTAATTTTTTTGAATAAAAATTTAAATTTTAAATCTTTTTTTTTGGAGATTAAAATTTAAATTTGAATTGAAAGTGAGTGATAGTGAATATTGAAAAAAATTAGTGAATTTCGCTTGAAAAAAATTAAACTTTTTGTGAATTTTTTACAGATATTCAAATTTAAAAATTGAAAATTTATTATGTTTTGTATATATGAATTTATAGTTAAAAATTTAAATTATTTGGAGAGGAATTTTAATTATTTGGAATGAATTTGATGTTTAATTTGTGAGCAAAAATTAAAACATGATTATTCAAATTTTTCTACAATTATAAATTTTTCTTATTTAATTAAATTAATTTTAATATTTAATTTGTTATTTAGCATTTTAAAAATGACTTGAAATTTAATATAATACTTTTTTTTTATGTTTTAATTTTTTAAATGACGTGGCAGCTGACGTGGAAGATGAGGCAGACGTGGCAGCTGACGTGGGGAGAGTGTGTTACACTCATCAAAAAAAGGTTTAAAATGTTGCTTTTTAGTGGGTTCAGGGGTCCAGATGACAACATATAAGTAGAAGTATCCAACTTACAAAATCGACATAGTACAAGGGTTCAGAAGTTCATTTTGCCAAAAAAAAGTAACAATCAAAGAGTTAATCCAAAATTAAAAATATTATGAAAAAAATGTGACCACTCAAATGGTACTTTGGACTACAAAATGGAAGAAATTTATTTCAATATATTTCAAGTAATTTTATTTTAAAAAATATGCATTCATATTTATTGGAAGGATTTTCATTTGATATATTTTAAGTAATCTATGTTTAAAACAATATGCACTCATATATAATGAAAGGATTTTCATAATTGAGAATAACTATCATTGAATAATTATATTATCATTCTATATTAGAAAATGAATAAATGATAGTCTTGAATTTAAAAGGAGGGTAGATTGAAAATAAATAAATACTGAATT
Source organism: Capsicum baccatum var. pendulum (assembly GCA_030864225.1). Classification (NCBI taxonomy): domain Eukaryota; kingdom Viridiplantae; phylum Streptophyta; class Magnoliopsida; order Solanales; family Solanaceae; genus Capsicum; species Capsicum baccatum. The sequence goes on along the minus strand of CM061550.1, from coordinate 102,702,701 downwards.
TTTTAAAAAATGAATATTAATACACGGAAAAGATTACATAATATTTATTGAAAATAACTACAAAAATTACATAGTCCTAATTAATATTTGAAGTCAAATAAAATTTTGCCTTACAAAGTAATTCTTTAGTTGACCAATTATATAACTTTATATATATCTGTAAGAATAATTTTGGATTTTAAAATAATCAAATTTAAAAAAGATACTTCGTTTTAATGAACAAAAATTAATTTAAAAAGATTAAATTATATTATATAAAAATTTAAACGTGCAGATCAATAAAATAAATTAGGAATAAATATTTCTTAATAATAAAAATATCAATAAAAATTTATAATAATTTTTATATGATGAAACGTAGGTGTGAGTTACTAATTATATGCAATTGAAGTATTACCATAAAATGAATATTTATATGACAAAAAGTATTTATGATTTCATTCAATGTAATTCAATTAAAGCAACATGACAAATTTGATTGAAAAATATAAATATAAAATGAATAATCAAATAACAATTATATACATGTATATGGAAATGAATATCATACCAATTGCAATTAATTTAGAAGTTTTAATGCCATAACAATTTACCACTGTATAAAAAGGTTACACTCAGTAAAAGATAATTAATTTCTGCCATAACATATTGGAAAAGATGAATTGTGCAAATGATTTCTGCCACAACTTATCATGTCGTGATTATCGCTAGGATCTCAATTTACTTTGAGTATAGATTTTTCTTGATTTATCAAGTCAACTAAATATACAAGTTATGTTGTTATTCATTTTATTTTCTACATGTTGTGAAAATTTTATGAGCCAGTATTCATGTACTTTATGTTTTATAAAAAATATAATCTATACTCTTTAAAGATTTAAGTTAGTGATCTTTTAATATGTCATACATTTTTAAAGACTTAAAAAAATTTATCTTGATCGAAATGTGCAATGAGAATTTTAGCAATAACATAAAAATTTACAAGTTATACATTAAATATGAAGAAACTAATATTGATATTAGATAGTCGATTTTCTTGCATTGCAAATATTGTTGCTTTAGATTTTAGTGAGATAATAATATGATTTCAAAAATCAATAAATTATGATACTAAATTATTAATTTATTATATTTCTTTATGTTAGGATTAATACTTGATTTGTCTATACTATATTTTTATATGGTATAATTAATAATTAATTTATAAATTAAATTGTGTGATTTTAATAGTAAATTAAAAGTTTTGTGATATTATATTAGTAATGATAGTTAAGTGACCTTAGTAAAAAAATGATAGTTGTATAACTATCTATGAAATTTACTCGACACTAGAATTACTATCTCAAAAGCTATATCTCGAAGATCAAAATTTGGGTGAGTATCTCGTGGCTGATGCTTAATGGGCAATGCTCAAATTCAATAAATCAAATACTTATGAATATTAATTTTTTTAAATTCATTATATTTAAATTCTTACTACAAATATTATTGTACTTTTACGCAGCTTATTATTCTAATGAGAAAATAAAGGTCATTTATCATTTGTTATTTATAAATATTATGCTACAAACTTTCTTATTTTTTGTTTTAGTTGATATAAGCATGCGTTCAATCATGTTTATCTTTATATTTGTAACTCTAATTTTAGAATATTGTAGATCTTTTGGTGCAATAATTATTTTGATCTACTTTGTATAATATAAAGGATAAAGATGAATAAGATTAATATCTTATTATATTGATGAACATAAGGGTTTTATTATTAGTTGAATGTTCTAAGATGGGAGAGCATTCAATTTCGATAGGGATTAATATTTATAATTTCATTCAAATTGAGTAAATTGAGAAAGTATGATAGGGTTGATCGAAAATAGAATTGAAGAGTGAATATTCAAACCTATGAAGGACTATACCATTTATCCGAAACAATAATATACAATAAGATTCATTAATATTTGTTGGTCCATTATCATAAGAGAATAAGTGAACATTGTTAAATCGTGCAAACAGATTAGAACTTTAGATAATGTTATAAGTTATTTATTGAAAAATTGATAATAAAAAAATACGAGAGAGGAAAAATTGACTATTATTGAGACTTTGCTCAAAATATTTGCCTTGATGTAAAAATTTATAAAAAATATACTATGATGAAGATTGTGCAAAGGAATACAAAATCTAGTTTGAAAGAAAATTCTATTAAGACAAGAAAAGAGAAGGGGAAACTCCTTTCTTCCTCTTGATAAGAGGGTGCAAATTAAAATATTTAAATATAAAAGAATTTAAATTTCAAGTTAAAATTTTACAGAAAAGCCTCGTGTGCATAACTCTAAAACATATCTTTCATTAGTTCATTGTTTTTCTAACCAAATTTAGAAGTAAGTCCTTAACTAATAATAATTATGTTAAATATGCATTTTTGTTTGTAATTATATGTTTTTTTACAACATAAATCAATATAGATCACGATATTATCTAATATTCTCAAATAATTATATTACAAGATAATATTATTTGTATGCGGATACTAACTTTCGAAAAGAAATGTTTAAGTTTTATGTAATTAATGATATTAAGTTCAATATTTTAATAGTTATTTTTGGTATTGCATAAATTTATTAATTTCAAATGTGTGAACGATATTGAATAAATTTTTTATTATATAAAATTAATAAGATAATAATTTCTATAATAAATTTTATTTAATATCGATCGCACGAGTACAAATACTAACTTAATTTAAAATAGAAAAGAAAATACTCGAAAGATGATTTTGTTTATTGTGCGATTTTTTAATTAAGAGCAAAAAGTTCAAATTTTGTAAAGAGTCTTCACATAATGTAGATGTAGATTATAGATGTTGATTATTAAAGCTCAATTCTTTATTGAAGTTATTTTTTTATTTTATTTTAAAATAAAATAATAAAAAATAGGCCATTTTTCTCATAAGAGTCCTATTAGTCAATTTTTTAAAAAATATTTTAGCCCTTTTCGATTTCCAATATTCAAATATTGAAAATGGATTACTCAGAAGTTCCATGAGGTCATCGTTCTCGCCAAACAAATTTCCCAGGGTAATAAATTTTTCTTTTTAAAAAAACAATCGAGTCCGTGGTGGTCCAACTCCCAAATCAAGTGGGTTGCCATATCTTTTCGTCTTCCACTTTCCGCCAAATGTCTGTAACCGCCGCCGTACCTCCTTCAACTTCCACCATGTCCTCCCCTGCAACTTCCTCCTCCTCCTCCTCCTCCTCCTCCATACTCGATCTTAATGCCAGAAGAAAGTCAATCAGTACATCCTCCTCCTCCTTCATCAGCACACACAGATTCAAATGCATCATTTCTAGATCCTTCCGGAGCATTTCTTATCCTTCTCCCATCAGGATCAGACACCTCTCTCCAGTCATGGAATGGCAAGATTGCACGTACGTTGACATCCTCTTTTTATATCAAAATACTTGTTTAGAACTGAGATTTTGATTCGATTTTGCGATTTACTTGCCAAATATGTGGTTGTGGATTGCTATTTTGGTCTATTTGTAATTCAATTTGAGAATTTCCGATTTTAGTTGTCTTTGAGTTTTGATGGATGCAGGGTCAAAATGGAAGTAGATGTGCCGACTTCAGTTGCTTATAAGTGCTATTCTGATCATGGGGCTATTCCTGAATGGATGCCTTTTATTTCATCTGTAAAGGTGCGCAATGCCATGTTAGTTGCCGGTCATTTGAGCTACCTGCTGCATACTCATTCAAATGTTTTCAATCATACTTATTACCTTCTCTTTGCTATTAAACTCTTTAAGGTCTGAACGACTGTTGACTAATCTTTTTGTCTGTTTTTTCAGAATGATGCATTTCAGTATTTCTCCATTGCTCATTTTATTTGATTGTGTTTGACTAGATGCGGAATTAATTAAGTGCCATTGGTTGACTGGTTAGTCGTGGAAAAAAATGTTAAAAGTAGTGATCGGAAGTGTTAAATGTAATACTGTTAGGATCGTTTGGTACATGGGATGGAGTAAGATATCGTTGGGAAATCCCACCTTCTATATGGGATGGGATAGTAATCCCACCATTTTAGTATAAATGGTGGGATAAAATAATCAGGTTATTAGCTAGTACCTCAAACTAAACGTGAGATAAAGTTAATCCTAAATTTTGTCTCAGGATTATTATTCTAATCCCACTTACCAAATGACACCTTTAGAAATTAGTCTGCTAGAGAGAACTCTTGATATTGAAGTCTAAAATTAAGTCAAACGAATTTAAAATTCTTGAATGTTATTAGGGGAATGATGTTAGACATTTTGGGGACTTCTAAAATGGAAAGAGTGTCATATAAATTGAACGGAGGAAATATTACCTTCTCGTTTGCAATTTCTTTCCAGGATGTTAAGTATTTTTGCTATATTGCTGGCTTGTGTGCTAGTAGTGTCCTGCATCCTGAATTACTTCTCTTTGTCATCTCGAGCATCTCTTCATCTGTCTCATTGCCTGCTTCACTTAATGAGTATCGTTGGCGGATTTTTGTTTGCACTTTGGATATGAAAAAACCATTCACCGAAAAAAGATTGAAGCTGAATTCGGAATTATAATTTACGGCGTCTACATCTAGTTCATTGATTATTTCAGACATCCATTATACAGCCTCACCTTCTGAATCTCATTCTAAGTGAACTTGATGTTAGACTCTCTTGCCAGATGGTGGAGGATAAGCCTGACTTATCTAGATGGTCACTGAAGTATAAAGCTTTTGGGCAGGATCTTGAATATTCATGGCTTGCTCGACATATGCAGGTAAAATACCCCTTCAGTAAGCACTTCCATGACTTTGCTTTTTTATTTCTAAACTTCAGCTTTCCTGCAGAATGTGGTATTGCTACTCATTTTTCCCCATTTTACAGCCTACTCCAAACCAGAAGCTCCACTGGAGATCTGTGGAGGGCCTTCCTAACAGGTATTCTGCATCTTAGTTTACTGTTTATTGATATCCAAACAACACATCTACTGAAAGTCACGGATTTATTTTCTTCAATTAGACCAATATGCCATAGATAAAACCCTGAAAGTTTGCTTTGGTATCGGTGGCAGAATATTTCTGGTTTCATATCTCGATGAGGCAGTTGGCAACTACAAAATAGCTTGAAATCTAATGTTTTCTGATCAATTCTAAGAACAAATAATCATTGACTCCTAGTATTATTGCAACTCATCAGCAGTTTTATGATGAATTCCTTATCCAAATTGCAGGGGAGCTGTGCGATTTTTTCCCAAAGGCCCATCATCCTGCATCATACAAGTGAGAATTTTACTTATAAAAACTTTGTCCTTTTCCTTTAGACTTCAACTTATCTTTATTAAACATTAATTTCTACAAAAAATACTTATGGGATAATTTGGAAGATTCACATGCAGGAAGCGGCAGAAAATGTTATTGCACTTTTTCTTCTAGTTGCGTATAGGCAACACAAAGTTGAGAATATGTTTTTGACAGAAATGGCTATATCCTTTTGATCTTCGATTGCTCAAAATTGATTAGTGCTTTTCCTTTTTTCAGCTAACAGTTTCATATGAAGTGCCTCTATTGTTGGTTCCAGTGGCATCAGTAAGAACTCTGAACTCATATATTAGAAGAAGTATTTCACTTGGTGTTTAGAAGTATGCAATCATTATTGAGGTTGCAGATTTATTATGGTAGCAGATGGTATGATTTTCAAGTTTCACTTTATAATTTCATCTATTGTCCAGGCATTGAAACCTTTTTTTGAAAACCTGCTGGCACAAGGGTTGGAACGCTTTGCAATATTTGCTAAGAGCTACTCAGCTGACGTGCACCTAAATGATTTATAAACTAATTTCATGCCAGTAATGGCTCTCTGTCTCTTGCTTTTTACGTTGGGGAAGAAGCAAAAGAACTGTACAATTATGGGGAATAGATTTTTAAATGAGCAAAATATGATCTCTTAAGTTCTTGGATATTGTACCAGATATAAAACCATTAAGAAATTAAGGGGTCGTTTGGTATCAGGACAATTAGTACAGATTTGCAATGCAAGAATTAGTAATGCAAGAATTGTAGTGTTTGGATTGTTTTTGATCAAGTGTTTGGTTCATGTATCTGTTTTCAACATTATTTCCATTAAGAAATTAAGGGGTCGTTTGGTCTGAGGACAATTAATACAGGTATTTGCAATGCAAGAATTGTAGTGTTTGGATAGTTTTTTATCAAGTGTTTTTGTTTTCAACATTATTTTGCAGTGATAGAAATAAATTGCAATCACAAATAAAATATGAAGAAACAAGATTTTTTTATTGCTAAATGATATGAGTACAATTATGTTCCTTTCTTAATTCTTCTCTCTTGATTTTCTCCATAATCTGAGGGTCGTTAGTAGCCTATTTTTCCAACTGTTAGAAGAGTTGGATTTGCTCATGAAAGGAGTATTTGGATTTTGTTGATCTCGTATTTGATTATCAAGAAAAGAAAGTTTTGATATATTTTTGTGAAAATTCCATGAGTTATATGGGATTATGGAGATATTTGATCTCTTTATGAATATTCCATGAATTTGTGGGATATTGGAGATACCTCTTTAAGAGAATATTTTTTCCTTCATATAGGCAATTTAAGGTTTGGAATAGAGTAGCCACCAAGTTAGGTTTAGGGTAAAGTAGCCTTCAAGAATTCTAATAAAAATTGGATTCTCCTTGTAGAGTCCACAAAATTTCGATGTCTACAAATGTCCCCTACTTCAAGGCTTGTCGGAGTGTAGAATTAATGAAACTCAAATACGAGTGTTGAAGTATTCATAGAACTTCTGTCTTTACGGTCTTGAGGCTACAGATTTGTAGATCTGATTTTTGAGAGAAAAGATGAAGAGCAAATTTGGTGTCACGCCCTTAACCTAGCCTAGACAGGGCGGACAAGAACTATATAAGCATCAACTATGTGGCTGACATATATACTATGCGGAGGAGTTACAATCTACAAACAATGATTAAAGGCTATGTACAACTCAATCCTATCTCATTGAACATTTATTTGATATAAATATGTGGAACTATGACCACGTATGAGAATTTATCTCGGTCTACGAAGCCTCTAAGAGATTATAATTGTACCAGAGAAGGTGGCCGAGGCCGGGGCCATACATATCCAAACTATAACTAGAAATATGATTAAATAGTACTCGACGTTTAATAGCCTCAGATAAGAGAGGAGCTCACCGACTGCTTTGCTGAATACAAACAAGTGCCTAGTATAGAAGTCTGCTCATCAATATACCTGATCCTGTATTTACAGAAATACAGTGCCCCCGAACTTAGGGACGTTAGTACATATAAAATATATACTAGTATGTAAAGCAGACAGAATAACAAGTAAACGTATAAGGATGCTCAATGAGTCAAACAATAGAATGAGCAATTGCGGACGACTGAATACTAGAAACTCTTATATGAAACTATAACCTATGAAAGAACGGGTGACAAGTACACCATATAAGACTATTACCTATGTATCTGCCTTATTAACTTATCATGTAACCACTTATGAGTAAATCATCTTATTAAGGGCCTAGTAATTTGCCTAAGTGATGTCCTGTGCCCCACTTTTAATACAAATAATCATATGATAGCCCACCAAGGGCATTCTATATCAAATGTACCATATGTGTTATCAAGATACTCCTGACTATGATTTTATACGTATAACTGTAATCGCGGTTTGATATAGAGTACGCCCCTCCTTGGGGCTCACTATGAGGGTTTGTCTGCAGGCCATATGCGTCATAAATTGGCTCGAGTCAGGGGCACCCCAGCTGACTCCAAATGCAAATGATGCCACAAGGGCGGATACGCCACAATGTTTGGGCTCACGGTAGTGGTATGGTCATAACTCTGTGCATAGAATTACGTCGCGTGGTGTGCCAAGCAAAACCTAATACGCTCTCTCTATGATGGTAAACCTTTAACATATACTGCCTTAAAGGCCCAAGTAAATTATAATGATAGTTATTTAGCCAGTCAGATAGTATTCCATATACTACTAACTTCCTTAATATGATCCATCTATTTAAACACTAGTTCTTTCATTATGTCAACTTATAATGCATCGCTATGTGGTTAGCTATACTAGTGCAGTTATGTTATGGCCATTTACTTTAATTTATAGAATGAGACACCTATATACCATGGGTCTTCTAAGAATTTCTAATGAATACGAGCATTATCAGGCGTAACTCTATTGATACTTGGCTTGACAAGAGAAACATAAATATTGTGACTTCAACAAATAAATGCAGAAAGTGTGAAGGCGAGAAATTTCAAATGGAACAGATGTATAGATATTGAGGGCATATTAGGCATGTAGTTGTGTGTTAAACGTATAGGAAGTGAAGGCTCTATTCACCTATTCAAGTTGGCTATATTTGACTCTTTTAAGAGAAACAAGTGACAATAGATCGTGTATTAACAACAAAGGAGATTTTTGCTTTACATACCTTAATTCTGAATCCCACAATATATAACGGGCTGTCCCTTTATCTTACAGTAAGAAATCCCGAGGACCTCAAAGATGAAGTAGATTTGCGGTTCCAAACGATCCAAAGATTCCATCTACATAGTCATAATTTATTCACATCATACTCAACTATAAAGTTAAACAAGTAGATCATTATGATATTTTATCGAACACCTAGTGGACATAAAGCTCCCCAAACCTTCAACAATGGTGTTTAACCAATCAATAACTCCTATCCTTAAAGAAGAAAATTCTACAAACATACATATATAGAACGACTTACTTCACCGCTGATGAATTAAAAGTTCATCTAATACATAATTCCATCAATTATATTCAATTTAACTTTTTCTTTTATTCAAGAACCCTAACTAATCCGACCCATATGAAGAGCTAGTACAAAGAGCCAAATTAAATATCCTCAAATACTTACCAACAATTAAATTCAAGAAAGGGGGTAGAGAATTTATCTCTTGGGGTTCATCCTAACCATAGATTTGAAAAGAATCCCTTGATGTTGGAAGAAACTGAAAGAAAATGGAAGAGAGAAGGGAACCTTGGCTACCTTTCTCTTTAGGTACTAGTACTATTTATCTTTTTTATTTGTCCCCAATTTTTCTTGCAATTTACTGAGCAAAGAAGAGGGTAAAAAAGGGATTTCTCTAGGTTGTACCACATTCTGGAGAACATGGCCAAGTAAAGAAAATTTCTTCCTCCCATTTAATTCACAAATACTCTTTTTAGAAAGTGTTTAAAGTGGTATCCACTACACCAAATATATATACACACACACACACACACACGCACACAAAATATAATTTTTCTTAAAATATATGTACCATGTAAATCTCTATGGATTAAGGTTATACTCATCTAAAATATTAAAATAGACTTTAAAATTAATCGAGGTGTTATAATCTCCCCCACTTAGGATCATTCTTCCTCGAATGGTGCGTATAGCATATTTCAACTCCTATAATTATCCAAGACATTTATGAGATCATTTACTCAACTTCCACTTTCCTTAATCTACCTCAAGGTCTTAAAATTTGGCTAACTCTTAAAATTTTCAAAAAATTTGACAGAGTTTTCCCTATAAATAGGCCTATTGGGAATCTGTTAGCTACCAGAATACATATGTCTACGCTTCACAGAGCGGTCACGACAAATACAAGGCAAAATGTATGTAAATACGCTTCACAGAGTGTTACGATACATACAAGCTAAATTATATACAAATACGCTTCACAAAGCATCACGACAAATACAATATCCAACAAATAACACATGAGGCTCTATTTGGCTGTATAATCAATTAATAGCTATAATCAATACGGTAAATACATTATACTCAACATCTAGAAGTAGCATTCAGGCAAATTTCTAGAATCACAGTCACACATTATGCGTATTCAGATGGTTCATTAAACAGGTTAAATATCTCATCTTTTGTCCTTATGTTGAAGTAACTCACCAGAGAAGAATACCTTAGATTTTGGGGATTATAAGCATAAATCATATCCTCGAAACGTTAGGGTGGTATACACACAAGGAATGTTGGGTGATCTATAGCTCCACTTGGAGGCTATCATCCCACTTAGGCAACCTAGATAATCTTTATATATTAATATAAGTCACACATCATTTGTTTCTCCTTATACACTTAGGGCTCAACTTGTCGATTCTGCAGAGCCACTTCATGCCTTTCCTATGTGATACCTGTCTAATCAATCAATCATACAGTAACTGTAACATGTTAGCAAATAGGCATGAATTGCATGTACCTATACTAACACCTGAGCCGCAAAAGGGCTTTTAACTTATAAATATATAAACTCTAGTAGTTGTGTAACTTATGAAGTAGTAAAATATAAGAACATATAGGCAATGTACAAGTAGATTCTGAAAACCTATGACGCATGAATATATGAACTATAAATAACTTGTGAACATGTGGGCTAAAAAAATTGACATGTGAACAGTTGAATTATAGCACGAAATCTGTCATTTGATCACATAGACAGGTAAAATCTTAATACCTAATACATGGCGTTATAAAAAGTGCAAACATATAGCATATAATGAGTTACTTTCGATATATAAGAAGATAAAATGTAAAAGCACCTAGTACCTGGGTTCTAGGATTGTAAAAGTACATGACGAACAAGTAAACTAATCACAACACCTAAATGTGTTGATTATAAAACTCATAGATAAATATTTACATGTAAATGAATAACCATATGTCATACAAACAAATAGGTCCTTAATATTTCTAAATACATACCCTATGAAACATATGATACCCAAGTAACTATAACCTGAATACGGTGATATATAAACAAATTTTTTGTCCAACATATAAGCTACAAATAAAAATTTGCAATATATATATATAATATGTAGACAAATGAACTATATTGTAATATTTATCGTATAATTATATAATAAGTAAACTATGAAAGTGTTTGATCCTTAAATCTTGACATTATGGAAACACATAGTATGTAAGTAACTTGATTATAACATATGAGCATGTGAAATATAATTTTTGAGTAGATATTTCTATAACGTATAAAAATTAAATGTGTCATATGAAATAAAAACTTTAGATTTTAGTCATATAAACTTATGAAATGTATAACACTTAAATAATTACGCTTTTAGAATAGGTGATGTACAAACAATGGTATATGACGACTGTAACATATAAACAATAACCTTATGACCTTTGAATGAATAGCCTCTAATACGTCTGCACATAGACTATAATCGAGTATTCTATGAAACATATGATTTGTGCATCAACACTTTATGTAACAAATAGCATGTAAGCACATTCTATAGAAAACATATAGTATACAAACGATGAATCATAAAATATGTAACCTATAAACAAGAATCTATAGTATAAATAATATGTAAATAATTAACCCTCATAAACGCATAACAAAATAAGTACCATGTAAATAGTTAAGTTACCATACATGCAATACATATAATCTTGCAAGAAAGTTATCTATAACACATGCATATCTTGTTGGCATCTAGTTTCTTTGTAAACTACGAGGGATTTTATGGAGTCATCCATTCATAATTTACATGCGAGCATACTTCTCTGTTTTCAAATAATACTAAGGTTACTTCTATCCGCATTTTTCTATTTTTTTAGGTCTATGTAACCAGGTTATCCTTCATTTCAGTCCTAGAAAATCCTCCTTTATATATGTTCAAACATAGGAACTATACACTATTACTATTAATCTATTTAGCTAATTACCAGCGCAAAGACAGAGGGTAATACTTTATAAGCCCCTTACTGGAGTGGCAAGTTAGACCATTCTGTTTCTATTGCTATCAGGTGCCATATTATTAAACTCGCTATCTAAAAGCTCATATAAATTTGGTGGACAGATGAATAAGCGGGATGCTAAAGACAATGTAATCCGAGAACTCTTGTTTACCACAGACTTATGGAGTCATTTTATTGTCTCTCCACAACACCTAAAGATCAGACACCTTGGACTTAATAACCGAGGTTCGACTGCACTTGGCAAAACTGCTACAACCATATATCAAAAAAAATTCACGAGTAATCTAACATATTTTTTCTAAGTCAGGCTATGAGCAGTAAGCTTATGATGACCATGTATCAGGTGAATACATACATTCCATCCCTTCATTCGAAAATAAATCTTATAAACTTCAGCAATATCCAAGAAATAGCTAGTTAGGCCGCAAAGACACCTAACAAATAAGTGCGCCCATGTGAAATCAAGTGAACAGATAATTGTTGTATCTTAAAACATTTGTAATCTACTATTGGCAATTTATACCTCTCCAGATATATTCTTATCCTCCAACGCAGGTACGCTTTTAAAACCGTACTAGATCAATGTTTCCTTCATCGAGAGGGCCTACTAATTAGCTGCCAACTGCCACTATTGTATAGAAAGGGTACCAGACCTCAAAGTAATACTAACATTATTTCTTACGATATGGCACCACAACCCCTTAAGGTCAATTGATCATATTTCTATAATTTTTTTTTTCTCTGTAAAAGTCATACTCTAACTAGGTGCGCTATTCCACGTATATATGTAATCTAAGATGTTCAAACAATACTTTACCATTCTTCAAATGTTAGAAAATTTCTTCTTATAACCAATTAACCAATACTATGTCTTGATCTATTCTAGGAACAAATGATAACCCTTAGTCTATGTCCGGCTCCTTGATATTTTCAACTCTAATCTTTGATCGCACATTATTGCTAATTTTTTTTGTTAAACAAATCACAATGGGTAATTCCTACTCATATATTCCTATAAAATGATAACAACACTTATCCCTGAGCTTGCTATTCTTCCAAGGATTCAAACACATAGGTCATTGCCTACTCAACATAATCAAATACACGTATTATATGAAGATGATCTAGTACTCGCCTGGGAAAATGTGTTATAAAGCATCTATGCCTAGTTGACCAGCTAGGGATACTCTTAATTAATTAACACTGGCGAGATATATTTACCTAACAGTCAAAGCTACCAGTGTACCTTAAACTCATAAAGATCCAATTGATTACCTTTACTCGAAAATTATACATTATCCTAAAGCTTATGGGTATATTATCGAGGAAATACTGAATATCCTTTATTTACTTAAATCCTGCAAGTACCAAAAGGATCACGTGGAGAAGCTTTCGAACTTGAAAATCCTCTAAACTTTTTTGCAATATTATATTGGGATATGTCACTTTCTATATACGTAGTTAAACAACCCTTAATTGAAAAGTCATATGAGTAATTCCCCCATAGGTAACCAACACCAATACAATTATAATGGTAAAGTCCACCTGAATCTCTATATATCATTATTCTATAAGTGTGAACCAGAAGGGTCAAACTTACCAAATGATCTCGAATCTTCGTTTAAGTCTTGTGGCTGAGCTTTTGGTTGTAAACTTACTTTTGGAATACTAGTATCTAGCCCATTGGCTTGACTTGAGGTTACCTTTACAAGAATAAATCCATATGATGATTAAGCAGAATATGAATCAGAAGTAACTCTTTATAAGTTAGCTTTGTGGCACAATCTAGATCATAAAATAAGGTCAAAAATCCTAAATGCCTTAGCAACTCCCCTATTATAAATATGGTGCACAACACATTCATAAGTGGGGCTCTACCAGACACAGTTTCGTAGACTCCCTGGGACACCTTAAACCTAGGGCACTGATACCACTTTTGTCATGCCCCTAGCTTAGCCTAGACAGGGCGGACAAGAACCGTATGAGCACCAGCTATGTGGTTGACACATATACTATGTAGAGGAGTTGCAATCTATAAATAATGATTAAGGGCTATGTATAACTCAATTCTATCTCATTGAACATTTATTTGATATAAATATGGGGAACTATGACCACGTATGAGAATTTATCTCGATCTACGAAGCCTCTAAGAAAAATTATAACTGTACTGGAGAAGGTGGCCGGGGCAGGGGACCTACATATCCAAACTATAACTAAAAATAAGATTAAATAGTACTCGACGTTTAATAGCCTCAGATAAGAGAGGAGCTCACCGACTGCTTTGCTTAATACAAATAAGTGCCTAGTATAAAAGTCTGCTCATCAATATAACTGATCCTATATTTAGAGAAATGCAGTGTCCCCCGAACGTAGGGATGTTAGTACATATAAAATATGCACTAGTATGTAAAGCAGACAGAATAACAAGTAAATGTATAAGGATGCTCAATGAGTCAAACAATAGAATGAGCAGCTGCGGACGACTGAATACTAGAACCTCTTATAGGAAACTATAACCTATGAAAGAACGGGTGACAAATACACCATCTAAGACTATTACCTATGTATCTGCCTTATTAATTTATCATGTAACCGCTTCTGAGTAAATCATCTTATTAAGGGCCTAGTAATTTGCCTAAGTGATGTCCTGTGCCCAGTTTTAATACAAATAATCATATGATAGCCCACCAAGGGCATTCTATATCAAATGTGCCATATGTGTTACCAAGATACTCCTGACTAAGATTTTATACGTATAACTGTAATCGCGGTCTAATACAGGGTATGCCCCTCCTTGGGGCTCACTATGAGGGTTTGTCCGCAAGACATATATGTCATATATTAGCTCGATTTAGGGGCACTCCAGTTGACTCCCAATACAAATGATGCCACAAGAGCGTGTACGCCACAATGTTTGGGCTCATTGTAGTGGTATAGTGAAAACTTTATGCACAGAATTACATCGCCCGTGTGCCAAACAAAACCTAATACGCTCCCTCAATAATGGTAAACCTTTAACATATACTACCTTATAGGCCCAAGTAAATTATAATGATGGTTATTTATCCAGTCAGATAGTATTCCATATACAACTAACTTCCTTAATATGATCCATCTATTTAAATGCTAGTTCTTTCATCATATCAACTTATAATGCGTCGCTATGTGGTCAGCTATACTAGTGCATCTATATTATGACCATTTACTTTAATTTAGAGCATGCGACTCCTATATACTATAGGACTTATAAGAATTTCTAATGACTACGAGCATTATCAGGCGTAACTCTATTGATCTTGGCTTGACAAGAGAAACATGAATATTGTGACTTCAACAAATAAATGCAGAAAGTGTGAAGGTGAGAAAGTTCAAATGGAATGGACGTATAGATATTGAGGGCATATTAGGCATGTAGTCGTGTGTTAAACATATAGGAAGTGAAGGATTTATTCACCTATTCAAGTAGGCTAATTTGACTCTTTTAGGAGAAATAAGTGACTGTAGCTTATGTCTTAACAACGAAGGAGGTTTTAGCTTTACATACCTCAATTCTGAATCCCATAATATATAGCGGGTTGTCCCTTTATCTTACAGTAAGAAATTCTGAGGACTTCATAGATGAAGTAGATTTACGGTTCCAAACAATCCAAAGATTCAATCTACATAGCCATAATTTAGTCACATCATACTCAACTATAAATTTAAACAATTAGATCACTACGGCATTTTATTGAATACCTAGTGGACATAGAGCTCCCCAAACCTTCAACAATGGTGCTTAACCAATCAATAACTTCTATCCTTAAAGAAGAAAATTCTACAAACATACATATACATAGAACGACTTACTTCACCGTTGATGAATTAACTGTTCATCTAATACATAATTCCATCAATTATATCCAATTTAACTTTTTCTTTTTATTCAAGAACCCTAACTAATCCAACTCATATTAAGAGCCAGTACAAAGAGTCAAATTAAATATCCCCAAATACTTACCAACAATTCAATTCAAGAAAAGGGGTAGAGAATTTACCTCTTGGGGTTCATCCTAACTATAGATTTGAAAAGAATCCTTTGATGTTGGAAGAAGTTGAAAGGAAAAGGAAGAGAGAAGGGAACCTTGACTACCTTTCTCTTTAGGTACTATTACTATTTATCTTCTTTATTTGTCCCTAATTTTTCTTGCAATTTGCTGGGCAAAGAAGAGGGTAAAAAAAAGGGATTTCTCAAAGTTGTACCATATTCTGGAGAACATGGCCAAGTAAAGAAAATTTCCTCCTCCCCTTTAATTCACAAATACTCTTTTTAGAAAAAGTTTAAAGTGGTACCCACTACACCAAATATATATATATATATATATATATACATACACACATAATATAATTTTCTTTAAAATATATGTACCACGTAAATCTCTATGCATTAAGGTTATACTTATCTAAAATATTAAAATAGACTTTAAAATTAATCAAGGTGATACATTTGGTCCCACTGGGTGTGCCAGAATTTTGTGACTATAAATTTCTGAGAAAGAAAATAATAATCGAGACAAGAAAAATATTGCAATAATTATTTTATTGATTTTAATATGTGAGTGTTACAATTTTTATGAATTGTAATACCCCATATTTTCCTAGCTTAATTTAACTCTTAGTACATGAGTATTCATATATAATTTTTGAAATACTTATTATTTTTCAGTTTAGTGCTTACCAATGTGTAGGAAATTTAGTGAGCTTTCCAACGATATAAAATTTACCTAAATCCAATATTCGAACGAAGAGTTATAGTATTTTTAGTAAAGGTACTTCACCGCATCGTGGAGAGGGTGAAAATGGCAATTGTCAAAATCTAGTAAGCCATCGCGATCCCATCGCATTGGGCCACCAGCCAATTTCCCAATTGTCACTTTCCAGTATGACTCCGTGATCATGGCGCGTCGTGCCAAGGGTGAAATTCACATACAAAGGGGTACCGCGATTACGCCGCGTCGCATTGATGACTTAGTTTGAAATTGTCAATTTCCATTGACACGACGTTATAGCACTGCGTCACACCAAGGTCCCCAATCGGGAGTTTTCAGTGACGATTTTTAAATCTTTTTCAGGGGTAATTGGGTATTTTTTTCATGACCCAAATCAGCCTTTAACACAAAATTAAACCCCTAAATGACTTATTCTATCATTATTTACTCATTTTTCTTAAGATTAAAAGTATTCTTTCTCAATTAGCAAACCCTAGTTTTCAAGAAAACAAGAACAAAGCTCAAGAATTCCTCCAAGAACCTTCAAGAACTCTTCTTCCCAGGTATGTTAGGTGTTCATCCATGGGTTTCTGTCATCCACAGAGTTCAAGAATTCATTTTTAAAACTACAAGATTATTTATTCATGATTTACATGTTTGAAATTGGATTGTATTCATGTTCATGACATTAATTGAGATTAAATCCATGCTTAATGATAGATTCCATAAAATTGAAGTAGCATGTATATTGAATTATGCAATTCCCACGTTATAATCCCTGAATTAGCAAGTTTGGGTGTTGTGGTTACGATGTTTATATGTTGTCCATGATTATATGCATTAAGTTGTGCTCCCCATGTGAATTAAATGGTGAAATCATGACATGCTAGCATATGTACAAGTTTATGCCCTACAAGTGTTTGATAAAATGTCTCTATGAAAGAAATATGATCAAGTGGACATTGTTATGCTTTTCAAGATCATGCTATACTTTACTTTTTATGCTATTGAGTCCTGGGGGTATCTAATACCCGACAATCTAGTTGTTTACCTAGAGCTACAGTAGTTACAGAATAGTCTCAATCATGTCCCAAAACAGTAAGTACTCAGGTAGTTACAGAACTCACTAAAACTCAGTATCAGTCTATATCAGCTTAGTATAGTTTTCAGTGTCATTCGATTGAGAGTAGGATTAAGCACCGAGTGAACCCAAGGATGGGGGCTCACCTGCTAGTAAAGGGTGTGATCCTTAGAAGCAGTCCTTGCATTCCAAAACTACGTAGCCAGCGTAGGTTGAGACATCAATATTCCAGTTGAGGGTTGATGAGGTGTTTTAACCTGCCAGTTAAGGGTACCACCGTTCTCATTAGAGTACCTTCCAGATGAGGGTAACTCTTCAGTTGTCTTTACTCGTGGCACAGTACTGACACCCATCCAGCTGGGGTTACAGGCTGGACCCCAAATTTATTCAGAAAAGGGGTATGTTGGTTAGACGATTACTTCCCACAATTTTAGTTTCAGTCTCAGTATAAAACTCAGTTTAGTTCTACAAAATCAGGACTGTCAGACACAATCAATCAGTATTAGTAACTCAGTTATCAGTAATCTTAGATATTAGTTATTCAATTATTAGAACTCAGTATTTAGCTTCAGTAAAAGCTCAGATACAGTATACATGGATATGCATAGTATTGCATACTCAGTATTTACAGTAGTTTTAGATCTTTATGTACTCATAATCAATTATTCTATATCATTCACTCAGTTACTGTTCATGTACATGAACCCTTGCATTCAGCCTTACCTCATCTAGCATACCAGTACATTTCACGTATTGACGCATACTCTTTATTTGTGCTATGATGTCTCATATCATAGGTTCATATGCTCAGGTTCCTGATTGCATATAGACAGATTCAGATTCAGCCAACTATGTTAGATTTAGTAGTGAGTCCTCATCTATCGAGGATATATTTTATTTTTGTATTTCAGTAGTCGGAGTTAGTTGGGGGCTTGTCCCATCAACTCTGCTTTTAGACAGTTTCATTAGAGGATTTTCAGACTAGACTATCAGATAGTATTTAGTTTTGTAAATTATTATTACAGTTGATATTCTTTAGCTGTATTCAGATTTTAAACCTTATGACAATTCAACCTATTTTCAATATTGTTTTCAGTATTATTATTCAGTGCTCACAATAGATATCAGTCATGGGTTAGCTTGTGGTCCTTCGGGGTCGTAAGCACCGTGCAGTATTTGGGGTGTTACAAACTTGGTATCAGAGCCTAAGGTTCAACAGAGTACTATGGAATCTGAAAGCTGCGTCTAGTAGAGTATTGTGCATATATGTGTAGCACCCCACACTTATGGACAAGAGGCTATGCGACGTTTGAGGAAAAGTTTCCCTTCTTTCAGTATTCATGTCATGCGAGTAGCATAAACTCAAGTTAAACTCTCAGTCTAATCATTTTCTTCCTTTTGTTTACAGAACATGCCTCCCAAAAAAACTAATGGGAGAAGAATAGGAAACCAGTCAGTACCTTAGCCCGTTCAGGCAGATCCTCTTGATGAGAATGTCTTCCATGCAAAATTCAGAGCTGCGTTTACCACTCTATCCAATTCTGTAGCATCTCAGAATGAACGCCCAGTTTTTGTTCAGGCCAACCTAGTGGCCAATACTGCTGCAGTCAGGATTTGATACTTTACCTAAATGAATCCTCTCCTATTCTCAGGTCCAAGTCAGAAGAGGATCCACAAGAGTTCCTCGACCAGGTTCTGAAAGTCATAAATATTATGGGAGTGACATCCAGTGAGAGTGCTAAGTTAGCTGCCTATCAACTATAAGATATAGCTCATACGTGGTTTAAGTAGTGGAAGGTAGACAGGGGCACAGATGCGGAACCCATAGAATGGGAAGAGTTTGCTACTGCTTTTCTAGATAGATTATTTCCCCTAAAGCTGAGAGAAGCCAAGGTGTTAGAGTTCATCAATCTTAGGAAAGGAAACATGAGTGTGAAAGAGTATTCCCTTAAGTTTACTCAGTTAGCCAGGTATGCTCCCCATGTAGTAGCAGACAATAGGTCCTAAATAAGCAAGTTTGTATCTAGGGTGTCAGAGAGTATGGTTAAGGAGTGCAGAATCGTGATGTTAATCAAGGAGATAGATATATCCAGGCTCCTGGTCTATGATCAGCAGATATAAGAGGCTAAGAATAAGGAGAGAGAGAGGGAGAACAAGAGAGCTAGAATAGATAGCTTCAATTTTACCCAGCCTAAGTCAGAAGGCGGTAACCATTCCCAGTTTCGTCCAAAGTCTTTCGTTCTAGATCCTTCCTCAGCCAGTGCTCCAGTCCCTAAGTTCATAAATAGTAACAAAGATAGGGCGTCAGGCTCTAAATCTCAGGGTAGTATCAACAGTGCTTGAATAAAGCCTCTTTGCTAGAAATATGGCAGAAACTATCAAGATGTCTGCAGAGCTGGCAGTGATGTTTTTTTCGGGTGTGGAAAGCCAAGCTATATAATCAGAGATTGTCCTCAGTCAGGTTCTCAAGGTCAGTATAATTGTCCTTCAACTCAGTCCGTTCGCCTGAATCAGTAGGGTACCGCTTCCAGTGTCACCAGTGGGCAATGCCCAAATAGGCTTTATGCACTTCAGTCCAGATAAGATCAGGAAAGTTCTCCTGATGTGCTCACCGGTATGTTACAAATCTTTATTTATATGTTTATGACTTATTAGACTAGGAGCTTCCCTGTCTTTTGTAACTCCTTACATAGCAATAAATTTAAAAGTCAGATCAGAAATCCTAGCAGAGCCTTTCTCAGTATCTACCCCAGTGGGTCAGTCTATCATAGCCCGACAGATATACAGGAACTATCCGGTTATGATATCTCTGAAAGTCACTTCAGCAGACTTATTAGAGTTAGAGATAGCGGATTTTGAAGTTATTCTCGGCATAGATTGACTTTATTCATGTTATGCCTCAGTTGATTATAGAAACAAAATTGTCCATTTTTAGTTTCCAAATGAACCAGTCCTTGAATGGAGAGGTAGTACTACAACGCTTATGGATCAATTGATTTCATACCTTAGAGCGAGAAAAATGATATACAAGGGATGTGTTTATCATCTTGTGTGAGTCAAAGACTCTAGTCAGAGAATCCAGTCTTGAGTCAATTTCAGTAGTGAATAAATTCTTAGATGTATTTCCCAAAGATCTTCCTGGAGTTTCTCCCAAAAGGGAAATCAACTTCGGAATAGACCTTCTTCCAAATACTCAGCCCATATCTATTTCGCCATATAGAATGGCTCCAGCCAAACTCAAAAAGTTGAAAGAGCAGTAAAATGACCTTTTAGATAAGGGGTTCATCAGACCCAACATTTCCCCGTGGGGGCGCACTAGTGTTATTGGTGAGTAAGAAAGACGGTTCTCTTAGAATGTGTATAGACTATCGTCAGTTGAACAAATTCACAATCAAGAATAAATATCCACTTCCCAGAATCGATGATTCGTTTGACCAACTTCAGGGCGCCAATTACTTTTTAAAGATAGACCTCAGATCAGGCTATCATCAGCTCACAGTCAGAAAATGTGACATTTCAAAAATATCTTTTCGAACCCGGTATGGTCACTTCGAGTTTCTAGTCATGTCCTTTGGTCTCACAAATGCCCCAGCAGCCATCATGGATTTAATGAATCACATGTTCAATCAGTACTTGGACATGTTCGTTATAGTCTTCATTGATGACATTCTTATTTATTTTCGTAGCGAGAATGATCACGCAAATCACCTCAGAATCGTACTTCAGACTCTCAGATCCCTCAATTGTTCTCCAAATTTAATAAGTCCGAATTTTGGCTAAGGTTAGTATTATTCCTTGGTCATATTATTTTTGGTGATGGCATTAGAGTTGATCCTTAAAAGACCGAAGCAGTGAGAAACTGGCCTAGACCCATTTATCCATCAGATACGTGGAGTTTCTTGGGTTTAGCTGGCTATTACCATCGGTTTGTTGAAGGGTTTTTGTCTATTTCATCCTTCATGTCCAGATTGACTTAGAAGAAAGTTAAGTTTATGTGATAAGATTCATGTAAGAAGAGTTTTTAAGAGTTGAAGACTCGACTCACTACAACCCCAGTCCTAGCATTACCAGATGGTCAAATGGGTTTGTTGTGTACTGTGATGCATCCAGAGTAGGTTTAGGTTGTGTCCTTATGCAGAGAGGTAAGGTCATAGCCTACGCCTCTAGACAGCTTAAGCCCCATGAGAAGAATTACCCTACCTATGATCTTGAGTTAGCAGCTGTAGTATTTACCTTAAAAATTTGGAGGCATTATTTGTATGAGGTGCATGTTGATGTGTTCAAAGATCATAAAATCTTGCAGTATGTGTTCTCTCAGAAAGATTTGAATTTGTGTTAGAGCAGATGGTTAGAGTTGTTGAATGATTATGACATGAGTATTCTGTACCATCCGGCTAAGGCCAATATAGTGGCTGATGGTCTCAGTAGGTTGTTTATGGGTAGTGTTTCTCATGTTGAGAGTGGTAAGAAGAAGTTAGCTTAAAAAGTTCATCAGTTTTCCCGACTAGGTGTCCGCTTAGTCGATTCAGCAGGAGGTAGGGTGTGGGTGCAAAATAGTTCAGAATCATCTTTAGTTTCCAAAGTAAAGGAAAAGTAGGATGGAGATCCCAACCTTTTTAAGTTGAAAGAGTCAGTCAGAGATCAGAAAGTAGAGGTTTTCTCCCAAGGAGGGAGATAGTGTGTTGCGTTGCCAGGGTCGGCTATGCATGCCAGGTGTAGATGACTTGAGGCAACAAATTCTTGCAGAAGCGCATGGTGCGCGTTACTCTATTCATCCAGGGGCCACTAAGATGTACCGCGATTTGTGGGAGATCTATTGGTGAAGTGGGATGAAAAAGGATATTGCAGAGTTTGTAGCTAAGTGCTCTACCTGTCAGCAGGTTAAAATTGAGCACCAGAATTTAGTGGGTCCATGCAGGAGTTCATTATTTCCATATGGAAATGGGAAGAAGTGAACATGGACTTTCTGACGGGTTTTCCTCGTACTCATCATCAACATGATTCGATTTGGGTTATCATAGATAGGATGACCAAATCCGCTTATTTTCTTCCAGTTCATACTTTCTATTCAGCCGAGGACTACTCCAAACTCTATATCAGAGAGTTGGTCAGGTTACACAAAGTCTCAGTATCTATCATTTCAGATAGAAGTACCTAGTTTACCTCTCACTTCTGGAAAGCATTCCAAAAGGGTCTTGGTACCCAAGTTCACCTCAGTACAACCTTCTACCCTCAGACAGATGGTCAAGCAAAAAGGACCATTTAGACTTTAGAAGATATGTTAAGAGCATGCGTGATTGATTTTAAAGGTAGTTGGGATGACCACTTTCTTTTGATTGAATTTGCATACAATAACAACTATCATTCCAGTATTCAGATGGCTCCATTTGAGGCTTTCTATGGTAGGAGATGTAGATCTTAAATTAGTTGGTTCGAGGTAGGTGAAGCTAAAGTAGTAGTGTCGGACTTAGTGTTTGATACGTTAGAGAAGGTTCAGTTGATTAGAGAAAGGTTTAGGGCAGCCCAGAGTTGATAGAAATCGTATGCAGATGTGAGGAGAAAAGATCTCGAGTTTGAGATAGGTGATTTTGTGTTATTAAAAATCTCTCCCATTAAGGGAGTGGAGAGGCTCGTCAAGAAGGGGAAGCTCAGTCCCTAATATGTCGGTCTTTACGGAATCCTCAGTCATTTTTAAAAGGTAGCTTACGAGCTTGAGTTGTCTTCAGATCTAGATTCAGTGCACCCAGTATTCCACGTCTCCTTGCTAAAGAAATGCATTGGTGACCCAACAGTAATAGTTCACTTAGAGGGCGTAGATATTCAAAATGATCTCTCTTTCAAAGATATTCCAGTCCAGATCCTCAATCATCAGATTCGCAGACTGAGGAACAACGAAGTTTCCTTGGTCAAAGTTCTTTGGTGAAATCCGTCCATTGAGGGAGCTACTTGGGAAGTAGAAGCATATATGCGGACCAAGTATCCTCACCTCTTCTTCATAAATTCAGATTCAGCTTAAGGTAATAGTCTTTCTTAGCTTTACTCAGTTCCATATTCAGTTACAGTTATAAACCTGATATTCTTTACCATTGCATATTCAGTCATGCATTCACGAATCAGTTTAGCCATGTATTCATGCATTAGATATACATGTTTAGTATGAACTTTCAGCTTATCAGTAGTTTCAGTCATGTATTCCATGCATCAGATATCCATGTTCAGTGTATAAACTTAGTCTATCAGTATTTCTTAGCTTAATCAGTCTCATTCGAGGACAATGTTCCCAAGGGGGAGATATTGTAATACCCCATATTTCCCTAGCTTAATTTAACTCTCAGTACATGAGTATTCAAAAATAATTTTTGAAATACTCGGTATTTTTTAGTTTAGAGCTTACCATTGCGTAGAAAATTCAGCCAGCTTTCAATGATATAAAATTTGCCCGAATCCGATATCCGGGCAAAGAGTTATAGCATTTTTAGTAAAATAGTGTACCACCTGGTACTTCACCGCTTTGCGGAGAGGGTGCAAATGGAAATTGTCAAAATCCAGTAAGCCATCGCGATCCCACCGTATCGTGCCACCACCTAATTTCCCAATTGTCACTTTCCAGTGTGACTCTGCAATCATAGCGCGTCGCGCCAAGGTAAAATTCGCATACAAAGGGGTATCGTGATTCCACCGCGTCATGTTGATGACCCAGTTTGTAATTGTCAATTTCCAGTGACAGCACCGTGTCGTACCAAGGTCCCAAATCGGGAGTTTTCAGTGATGATTTTTAAATCTTTTCCAGGGGTAATTGAGTATTTTTTTTCATGACCCAAATCAACCTTTAACACAAAATTAAACCCCTAATAACCTATTATATCATTATTTACTCACTTTTCTCAAGATTAAAAGCATTTTCTCTCAATTAGCAAACCCTAATTTTCAAGAAAATAAGAACAAAGCTCAAGAATTCCTCCAAGAACCTTCAAGAACTCTTCTTCCCAGGTATGTTAGGTGTTCATCTATGGGTTCCTTTCACCCATAGAGTCTAAGAATTCACTTTTAAAACTACAAGATTGTTGATTCATGATTTGCATGCTTGAAATTGGATTATATTCATGTTCATGACATTAAGTGAGATTAAATCCATGCTTAATGATAGATTCCATGAAATTGAAGTATCATGTATATTGAATTATGCAATTCTCACGTTATAATCCCTGAATTAGCAAGTTTGGGTATTGTGGTTGCGATGTTTATATGTTGTCCATGATTATATGCATTAAGTTGTGTTCCCCATGTAAATTAAATGGTGAAATAATGACATGCTAGCATATGTACAAGTTTATGCCCTACAAGTGTTTGATAAAATGTCTCTATGAATGAATTATGATCAAGTGGACATTGTTATACTTTTCAAGATCATGCAATGCTTTACTTTTCATACTATTGAATCCTGGGGGTATGTAATGCCAAAACAATCTAGTGGTTTACGTAGAGCTATAGTAGTTACAGAATAGTCTCAGTCATGTCCCAAAATAGTAAGTACTCAGGTAGTTACAGAACTCACTGAAACTCAGTATCAGTCTATATTAGCTTAGTATAGTAATCAGTGTCATTCAGTTGGGAGTAGGATTCAACACCGAGTGAACCCAAGGATGGGGATTCACCTGCTAGTAGAGGGTGTGATCCTTAGAAGCAGTCCTTGCATTCCAGAACTACGTAGCCAGCGTAGGTTGAGACATCAACATTCTAATTGAGGGTTTATGAGGTGTTTTAACCTGCCAGTTAAGGGTACCACCGTTCTCATTAGAGTACCTGCCAGATGAGGGTAACTCTTCAGTTATCTTTACTCGTGGCACGGTACTGATACCATTTCAGCTGGGGTTATAGGTTGGACCCCAAATCTATTCAAAAAAGAGGCATGTCGATTAGATGATTGCTTCCTACAGTTTCAGTTTCAGTCTCAGTATAGAACTCAGTTCAGTTCTACAAAATCAGGATTGTCAGACACAGTTAATCAATATTAGTAACTCTGTTATTAGTAATCTCAGATATTAGTTATTCAGTTATTAGAACTCAGTATTCAGCTTCAGTAAAAGCTCAGTTACAGTATACATGCATATGCACAGTATTGCATGCACAATATTTACAGTAGTTTCAGATCTCTATGTTCTCATAATCAGTTATTCTATATTATTTAGTCTATTACTATTTATGCACATGAACCCTTACATTCAGCCTTACCTCATTTATCATACCAGTACATTTCACGTACTGACCCATACTCTTTCTTTATGCTATGATGTCTCATATCATAGGTTCGAACGCTCAGGTTCCTGACTGCACATAGACAGATTCTGATTCAGCCAACTATGTTAGATTTAGTAGTGAGTCCTCATATATCAAGGATATATTTTATTTTCGTATTTCAGTAGTCGGAGTTAGTTGGGGGCTTGTCCCAACAACTCTGCTTTTAGACAGTTTCGTTAGAGGATTTTCAGACTAGACTATCAGACAGTATTCAGTTTTGTAAATTATTATTACAGTTGATATTCTTTATTAGTAATCAAATTTTGAACCTTATGGTAATTCAACCTATTTTCTGCATTATTTTTAGTATTATTATTCAATGCTCATAGCAGATATCAGTTATGGGTTAGCTTGTGGTTCTTCGGGGTCGTAAGCACCGTGTAGCATTCAGGGTACAGATTTGGGGCATTACATAAATCCTCTGATTCATCTTTTCAAATATAAATTCAAGGGCTTC
Organism: Capsicum baccatum var. pendulum; assembly: GCA_030864225.1. Classification (NCBI taxonomy): domain Eukaryota; kingdom Viridiplantae; phylum Streptophyta; class Magnoliopsida; order Solanales; family Solanaceae; genus Capsicum; species Capsicum baccatum. The sequence continues at coordinate 102,676,280 of CM061550.1, read as the reverse complement.
GAGCTTAATCTTGAATTTGAACTTGATTTATGGATTTGATCTTGACTTATAGTTGAATTCAAGAGCTTTTGAGCTTGTTCTTGAATCTTATGGTGTTGATCTTGAATCCTAATGAACTGATCTTAAATGCTTGAATTTGTAGAGAAATTTGGATGTTTGATCGACGAGCTTTCTCTTACTTCTTGTTAGAATTCTCTGTCTTATGAGACACCTATTTATAGTTGTAGGGAGAAAAGAGTCATGGTGAAGATAGATTTCTTTTGACCAATCAGAAGTGACATGACTCATTTTATGGGATTTTGATTTACTTGAGCCTGCTGCATCATTGTGACATATGGCATGATCCTATTGACTCCTTCACTTGACTTGGCATGTCACATCATTTGACACATTGCGTTTATTTGAGCCTCTAGAATATGACGACATCTTGGATTTAGAAAAATTAGTTCATCATTTATAACCTAAATCAATGGGCTAGCGCAATGAAAATTGAACTTTAATTAAATCCATACATGTTTAAACTTAAATAATTAATTCAATTATACTAATCCACAATATTTATTTGAGACTAATATATTTTGAATTTAATATAATTGTTATGAAATATAAAGTAAGAATAACAAGAATAAATAAAGAGAGAAGAGAGGAGACTTCTTTATTGAGGGATGAGATATTATAAGATTCTTGAGAATACAATGAATAAACCCCCTCTATTTATAGGAAAAATACTTCTAGTTTCTGACTAAAAGACAGATACTTCATATCCTGATAGATATCAACTAGATCTTGATAGCTCTTATCTATATTCTTGATAGACATTCACTATAATGTAATACATTTATAACACTCCCCCCTGAATGTCTAATTGATAGATAATGTGCCTCGTTAAAACCTTACTAGAAAAAATCCAGTGAAAAAAAAGTCTAGTGAAGAAAAAAGAGTACAAATTTCTAACAATACGCATATAGGCTGCCTCATTAAAAATCTTACACGGAAAATCCAGTGGAACAAAAACTTGAAAGGGAAAAAGAGTACAATGCGTATTAACTTCCCCTAATGAGAACATCCTTGAGCCTTACATTCCGATATTGTGCACCATCGTCTTGAAAGTTGCAGTTAGAGGAGACTTGGTGAATAAATCAATCACATTGTCACTTGAACGAATCTGTTGTACGTCAATATCACCATTCTTTTGGAGCTCATGTATGTAAAAGAGCTTTGGAAAAATGTGCTTCGTTCTATCTCCTTTTATGAATCTTCCCTTAAGTTGTGCTATGCATGCTGCATTATCTTTATATAAAATTATAGGTACTTTGTCACATTTCAAACCATATTTTTCTCGAATGAGATGTATTGTGGACCTCAACCACACACATTCTCGTCTTGCTTCATGAATAACTATAATCTCAGCATGATTCGATGAGGTGGCTACGATAGGCTGCTTTGTATATCTCCAAGATATGACAGTATCTCCACATGTAAACACATTCCATGTTTAAGACTGAGATTTATGTGGATTAAACAAATCCCCAGCATCAACATAATCAATAAGATCAAGACTGCAAAAATGAGACCATATCCGTAATCACTTTTAGATACCGTAATATGTGTTTGATCTTATTCCGATGCCTTCTAGTAGGATCAAAACTATACCTTGCTAACAAATTGACTGAAAAGACTATATCGGGCCTTGTAGTATTTGCAAGATATATTAGTGCACCAATTGGACTAAGATATGGTACTTTAGGATCAATCAAATTTGGTATATTTCTCATTTCAGTAAATAATCTATTGCTTTTGAAAACTCTCCAAGAGTTTCAATAATTGTCAAACTATAAGCTTATTCAATATAAGAATTATAAATAAGCTTCCCAGAAACTTTTATATGCTTCAAATATTTTGAATCCTTAAAAGGTTTTCATATAAATTTTGTCAAGTGACAATATTCAACATTTCATAAGTGACATCTTCAAGTATCTGGATTGCAAATCAAATAAGTTTTATGCTTACCATAATGCATCCTTTCATGTTACTTGATAAATTTTTCTACGTAACATGCTTAAATAAACGTAGAATTCAGATCCTCGTAATCTTTTACAAATATTGCGTCAATATTGTATCAAAGATATCATTGATGATATATCATTTCGTATTGGTTCATAGTATGACATAACATTTTGAGATCTCATCACTTTATTATTTCAGGTCCTAAATCTCTCATAAGGTTTTATGAAGTGTTATGTCGTAGGCTCTTCGAGAGCACATTGCCTTCTTATTATGATATTTGCTCCTTATTCTTTTCAAGAATTATTTTATTTGGAACCGATTAGTCTACCATGCTTCATGCATGCGTAGACTTTATCCTTTAGGGACACAAAATAGGAACACTTGCAACTTAAATATGAGATGCGTTCGGCATTTGACTAGAATTATCTTTTGAATGAGGATCTGATGATTATTTCTAATATATTTTATAGTTGCTTATGATCTCCCCCTTATATTAGGAAAACTAACATACATCCATCATCTTTGTGCATTATGATATATTCATTAATCATATACCACACATCAAAATTATTAGATGAAATAGTTGGTTCCTGACCTTGAATCAATTGAGAGGAAAGAAATAATCATAATTTATTGGTCTAATAAATACAAGTGCTATTGTATGCAACATATAAAACTTCAGACCAACACATGAAGCTTTGTTCTCATTACTAATAGTTTAGCTATTTATCGAAGGCATTCAATGTCAAACCATCATCATCAAGATTGTCTTGATTACACAATCTGAAAGTTATGCTTTTCACTCAATTTTATTGAGCAAGGAACTTTATGAATGTCAAACACAGGTTGAAAATGAATGTACATGTGATCATCTTATTGATACATCTTTTCAACATATCACATGAAAGGTGAACGGGCCCTTATTCACCTTTTATATTTTTCAGATTTTAAGGGATCCAATCCAATAATTAGTTGGTCCAACCAACTTATCATGAGAACAAACAACATGAATAATTCTTGAAGAATTTTCTAATTCTTCATTACATGTCCAATACTCAATATACACATCTTCGGAATGTCATAATCGTTCATGTCAACTTATGAACTTTTATTCTAGAAAACTCCAAGTTTACCATGACATGTATCTTTTACTTTAGTAAATTTAAGATTTATTATTACATGAATAAATTTTTAGATTTACTACTTAAGAAGTATATTTCAAAATAACTCTTTTCAGTTATTCTGCCTCTTTCGGAGGTGAGTTGTGATACTATCACAATCAAGTGCACGTTTGCATTAATAAGATTCGCATTCCCCAGGAATGAAATAGAATCATGCCTTAAGCCTATCAAATTCTAATAGCTTATAACGTCTTTCATGATATTGCTACTACAGGAGCACATCGAGGCATACATATCTTTCAAAGTATATCATATATTGCTACCAGATTCACTTCAAGAATGGAGCATATTTAATGGGACAAGTTTAACAACTTTTCATAAAAAAAACATTAATTTTTATGGATATATAGTAAATATTGAACCACTTTGTATATTAACTTCTCAACCTTCTCCGCCGCCACTACCTATATGATATACTAAGGACAACTTGAATTAACTTAGTACCTTAAGGAACTTTGTATATTTGGAATATAAGAAAAGCATAAAATATAATATACTTTACCTGTATCCTTGATCAAATCTGAACTTCAAGATTAGGCAAAGTAAATTTTATTTTTGTATCAAATTTGAAAGTGGAAAAATAAAACCTACCTTTGCACAACCATATCATTGAATCTTTCAAATCTTAATTAAACTTGTTTGGCAGAGTCTTGTGTTGATAACGTGTTATGAAATATAAAATAAGAACAACAAGAATAAATAGAGAGACAAGAAAGGAGACTTCTTTATTGAGGGATGATATATTATAAGATTCTTGAGAATACAATGAACAAAACCCCTCTATTTATAGGGGAAAATACTCCTAATTTCTGACTAAAAGACAGATACTTCAAATCCTGATAGATATCAACTAAATCTTGATAGCTCTTATCTATATTCTTGATAGACATTCACTATAATTTAAATACATTTATAACAATAATATGAATTTTGTACGGATTTTAATTTAATAAAATTTTGTTGCCCTACAAAATGCCCCCTATTTCAAGGTTGGTCGAGAGTATACTTTAGAGACTACTCTCGAAGTATGATTATTTAAACATGATTCCTTCGTGCTTCAAAGATTTTCATACATATGAAACCCTATTTCATTAGTTGAGAAAATTTAAAGTGAATCATGCAATTTGCATATTGATATCGCCTCTAAAAAATTCTCTCTTGTTTTAGTCTCGATTTATTTAATGAATTTTTACATGTAAGACTCATTGGTGAGACATGATATCCAACTCCAATAATAATTTCTTTTAATGATGTCCACTTCTACTGGGATATCTTGACTTTGTCCAATTTTAAATAGATTTTAAAAAACTTTTCATCGCCTTACTTAATCAGGAATAAAATTCTTTCAATTTGAATTTATATTGGAGATGAAAACTCTTTCAATTTGAATTTATATTGGAGAAGGAAATAACCATCCTACAACTCTATAAAAGGATGTAGACTTCCCACTTTATCAATATCAATTTTGAGGTTTTCAAACAATGGATAATATTGAGTTAAGTTCTTTCCCTTCTACTTTTCTTTTATTTTTCGTCATCTTTTTTTACCCCAACATGTTAGTGGTAGAAAATTCATATCTCATTGTAAAAATATCGAAATCATGAATAGTTTGATACTCCAGAAACTAGACTTCTATATCCATAACATATCCAAAATTCATATTTAAAATCCTTCAATATAATTCTCGATAATTTTTGAAGTGAGCCCTAAATTTATCATGTTGAGAATTTCAGATCTGTGCATCTTTGCCAAAACTTTCATATCTTAAAGTAGGAAGGACGAAATCATAAGCCGCTTGATTCTTGTGAATCTGGTCACAAATATCTATTACATATCCAAAATTCATAATTTAATCCCTTTGATATCTTTTCAGGTGTTACCCTCAAATCAGCATAGAGTAGCCAAGTTAGGTTTAGGGTAAAGTAGCCTCCAAGAACTCTAACAGAAATTAAAATTTTTTTATAGAGTCTACAAAATTTTGATGTCTACAAATGCGCCTACTTCAAGGCTTGTCGGAGTATAGAATTGATGAAACTCAAAGACAAGTCTTGAAGTATCCATAGAACTTCCGTCTTTATGGTCTTGCGGCTACAAATTTGTAAATCTGATTTTTGAGAGAAGAGATGAAGAGTAGATTTGATCCCAATGAGCGTGTCAATTTGTTTTCAACATAATTTTACAGTGACAGAAATAAATTGCAATCACAAATAAAATATAAAAAAATGAGATTTTTTATTGCTAAACGATATGGGTACAATTTTGTTCCTTCCTTGATTCTTTTCTCTTAATTTTCTCCATAACGAGGGTCGTTAGTATCCCATTTCTCGATTTTAGGAAGAATAGAATTTGATCTCCATGAAAGAAGTATTTGGATTTTGTAGATCTCGTATTTGATTATCAATAAAAGAGAGTTTTGATCTCTTTTTGTGAATAATTCATGAGTTTATAAAAATTTGAAGATGTTTGATCTCTTTATGAATATCCCATGAATTTGTGGGATATTGGAGATGCCTCTTTAAGGGAATGTTTTCTCTTTTATAAAGGCGTAATTTAGAGTTTAGAATAGAGTAGTCACCAAGCTAGGTTTAGAATAAAGTAGCCTTCAAGAACTCCAACAGAAATTGGATTCTTCTTGTAGAGTCCACAAAATTGCTATGTCTACAGTATTAAAAACTATATATATCATGTATTGTGTTTGATTTAAAATGCTACAAAAATCCCCTTTACAATTATACCCAATTTTTGTGGGATTTTCTGTTTCATTAAATTAGTCAAGTTAAGAACTAAAATAAAATAAAAATATGTTACTAAGGGGTGATGTGCCACTATGAAAATCTTTGTTAGCACGGTGTAAATAATTGTGTATTTTATACCTTTGTGTATTTTCTTTCAAAGCTTTATTATTTATTCTTAAAAATAATTTTTTTTATATCCCTACTTAAATTATTTGAAGGTAAATAATTGTCATCTTAATAAATTGATTCACTCACAAAACGTCAAATTTCAATTAAAATAAAGAGTCGATGGAGTTTCATGAGGTGATTCTCCTAACTTAAGCAGGTTCTGTTAACCTTACTGCTTTGTAATATTTACTTTTGGTGATGAAATAAAAGTCGATAGTATCCCCCCCCCCCCAAAAAAAAAAAGAAAGCTAAACAATTCATATTTCAAATATTATATCAATTGCTATTGAATTATATTTAGCAACAGATAATTTGTAAGATAATTTATTAGTACAAGCATAAAAAATAAAATCAAGAAAGTAAAGAAAATGCTTAAAAGAATTTAAGGTATTTTTGTCTTTACATATATTAGTTTTATTGTATTAAATGCTATGTATTACTAGTACGTATTAGTTGTACATAGGTTCAGAATTCTATCAAACATAGTACTAAGTAGTGCAATACATAATACATGAACTATTTCTCCTAATACACCCTACCAAACGATCTCTAAGGGGTCGTTTGCTAGAGTGTATAAGATAATACTGAATAGGTTGTATTAGTAATGCTGGGATTAGTAGTGCAGAGATTAGTAATACTGAGATTATTTTTTATGCAGTGTTTGGTTTGATGTATTGAAAACAATATGTATTGTTATATTTTAAAAATAATATTATTTTTTTACAAAAATATCCTCGACATATTATAACTTTGTGTATTTTCTTTGGAAAATTTTACTATTATTTTTTTAAAATAAAAAAATTAACAATATAACTAATTATTTACTTTGGAGTTTTAAGATTTAATCATTTACTTGCAATTTTTTTTGTTATCTTTTCTTTATTTGTTCATCAGTTTTTTTTGTTCCCACTTTGTGGTGTTCTTAAGTTGGAGGGAGATACGTGTAACTTTTGAATGAGACAATAAATCATTATTACTATAAATTTGTGTTTCGTAAAGTGTTAAAGCTAATTAGAAAAATTATTTTTATTTATGAATATCCTATTTACAAAATTAAAGCTTGTATGCAATTGTGCAATTTGTTTTCGAATTTTGAGTATTAAGCATTTTTAAAGTTAATGCAGTAGTTTTTTTTATGACTAAAATTATTTGGAGGGATATTATTATCTTGATAAATTGAAAAGAAGTAACTCACATTGAATAAGTTGAAAAAGATTTAGAAAAAAATTAAAGAAATTTTAGGGCATTTTTGTCTTTACACATATTTATTTATGAATTACTAATCCCACCAAATTGGGTGTATAAATTATACACCCTATAATATCATGTAGGGTGTATAACTAATCCATGTATTAGTTATATATTTCTCCAAAGATCAAATAATGTATTAAGTAATCTCACTATTTAATTAATGGATTGTGAACCTACCAAACGGGTCCTACCTGTATTGGAGGAGTCAAAGCAGTAGTTAATTTGTAATTCAATCTATATTCTTGTAATATTTAATTGGAGAAAGTGTATCCTTTTCCTTTACTCAACAGTTTGATGTCCAAGTTCAAAACAATTCAGAGATGGTTCCTCAACAAAAAAATATCGTAACATGGAAATTTACCTACCTCTTGTGTTCATGATCAAGTATACACATATACAAATTTTGTATCTAATACAATATCACAAGAACTTCAATTTAATACTATTGTTTGCATTGAAATGTGATTTCTTTGGCTAACAATTTTAATGATTTTGATTTTGTAGGTTTAACTTTTATTTAATTAAATAAATAAGCAGTTAGCAATTTTCATTAATTAAAAATAAATAGCTACTTTATTTGTCCAGCAATACTTATTCAATATTAATTTGACATACATGTTAAGAAGTAATAAATAATAAAAAGTAATTTCACTATATCACCCTTTAAGTATAATAAATCTAATATCTTGAAAAATACATTGAATGTTAAATAATCATTACAAGAATAAAATGAGTAGCAACGAATAAATTATATATTGTATTCAGTCAATTGTTTTACTAGTGTTTTTGTTATTTTAGGAAAATCATGAAGGTCAGAGGCACAACAATTTTTCATTTATTATGGAGGTGGTTTGATTGCGAAAGTTGAAGATCAAACTCCAAGATAATTAAACAAGAATTATGAGTTGTATCGCAGTGTAAATCAGGCTTTTCATGGAAAACAACGATAATTTTACAATCAAAGAATGTATTAAAAAATGAAAAAGTTGATCAAAATAGTACTTTTATATCATTCATTAGAGGTACGTGAGTATATGACTAGGGTAAATCTTTCAAATTTAAGTTGCAATATTCTCAACATTTTTAATTTTACGAAAATCTATCCTTTGTTATTTTTTTTTTAAACATTAGATTTAATGTTACGAAAATCAAGGCCGATTCAGCACATGTACGACGACGCGAAGACTCGAGTGAGGACAGTAGGTGGAGATTCAGAGCACTTTTTCATTTTGATAGAGTTGCACCAGGGATCGATTCTTAGCTTTTTTTTATTTGCCTTGGTTATGGATGTTTTGACGTGATATATTCAAGGAGATGTCTTGGTGTATGTTATTTGCTGATGATATGGTGCTGATTGATGAGACCCGAAGAGGAGTTAATGATAAGTTGGAGATTTGGAGATAAAGGGATGTCTTGATGTATGTTATTTGCTGATGATATGGTGCTGATTGATGAGACCGGAAGAGGAGTTAATGATAAGTTGGAGATTTGGAGACAGACCCTTGAGTCTAAGGGATTTTGGTTGAGCAGGAGTAAGACAGAGTACTTGAAATGTAAGTTTAGTTATTTGTCTCCGGAGGCTGATGTGATAGTGGAGTTGGATTCTCAGGTCATTTAGAAGAAATAGTTTCAAGTATATGGGGTCTATGATTCAGAGAAACAGTGAGATTGACGAGCATGTCACGCACCGTATTGGTGCTGGGTGGTTCAAATGGAGGCTCATTTCGGGAGTCTTGTGTGATAAGAAGGTGCCTTCGAAGCTTAAAGGTAAATTCTACAGACTGTCAGAATGGCTATATTGTATGGAGCTGAATGTTGGCCAGTTAACAACTCCCACATCTAAAAGTTGAAGGTTGCGGAGATGAGGATGTTGCGATAGATGTGTGGCCTTACCAGGAGAGATAGGGTTAGGAATGAGATGATTCGGGAGAAGGTGTGAGTGACTTCTGTGGAAGACAAGTTGCGAGAAGTGAGGTTATACTGGTTCGGACACGTGACGAGGAGAGGCTCGGATGCTTCAGTACGGAGGTGTGAGAGGCTGGCTATGGATGGTTTTAGACGGGGTAAAGGTAGGCTGCAAAAATATTGGAGGGAGGTGATTAGGCATGATATGGAGTAATTACAGCTTACGGAGGACATGACCTTTGATAGTAGGGGAGTGCATTGGTCGGTTTGGTTTATCGGCTATAGATTTTTAAATATGTTAAACCAATAAGATATTTTTTATCGATTTTTAGTCCTTAACGGTTCGATTTTTGGTTTAACCGATAAGAGAATATGCATAAAATAAAAATAGTAGCAACTAACAAGAAAAGAAACGAAATCTTAGTTGCAACAAAAATCCTACATGATGTATTTTATTTTACAAGAATCTTCAAGTTTGAATATATATATATATATATAAAAGTAGGGGTAAAGTGTAATTTGGAATATTCTTATTGGATTATCGGTTGACTCAATAACCTAATAAAAAAATCGAACTGACCTAATAAGCCAATAAAAAAATATTATAAAACCATTAAAAAATCGGTTGCACACCCTTACTTGATAGGAAAGTATGGAGGACACAGATTAGAGCAGAGAGTTAGGGGGTAAAAGTGCATCTATACCAGTAGGGAAGAGTACTTTGTTTGCGTCTGCAGTTCCCTATTTGGGGGTTTGACTGATGTTTATGATTTCGGAGAGATAGTGTATAGTATTATCTTATGGTTGAATTATTTCCTGCAGTAGCTAGCAGTGTTAGTTTATTTTACGTACTGTATTAGTTTATATGATTTTATGTCTTTGTGTTTGTTATAATGTTATCTGTGCTGAGCCGGGGGTCTATCAGAAACAACCTGTCCACTTGTTCACCTGAGGTAGTAGTATGATGTGCGTACACTTTACTCTCCCAAGATCCTATGTGGAAAAGCATTGGCGTTGTTGTTGTTGTTATTTTTTTTTAAATATTAATTGTATATTAAATATTTACAACATTTCTAATTTTACTAGAATCTGCATTTTTGTTATTTTCAATATTCAAATATTGAAAAAGGATTAATCACAAGTTCCATGAGGTCATCGTTGGTGGTCCAAGTTCACAAATCAAGTGCCGTGGTTGCCATATGGCAATGCCTATCTCTTCTTCCTCCACTCTCCGCCAAATTTCTGCAACTACCACCATGTCCTCCCCTGCAACTTCCTCCTCCTCCGCCTCCATACTCAATCTCAATCACAATCAGCTCATTGTTCCTCTTATTGCCAAACGAAAGTCAATCAGTGCATCCTCCTCCTCCTTCATCAGCACACACAGATTTAACTTCAGCATTTCTAGATCCTTCCGGAACATCTCTTATCCTTCTCCCATTAGAATTAGACCTATATCTCCTGTCATGGAATGGCAAGATTGCACGTACGTTGACTTTTTCTATTATATCAATGGCACAGTTTGAATTTCGAGAGTACAGTTTGACCGTGAATTTGATATGGAATCTTCAAGTTTTTTGTAATACAATTTATAGACTTGTTTAAATTTCGAAATACGAATGGTGACACATATGGAGGGAGTACTTTAGAGCTGAGATTTTTGTTTGGTTCTGTGATTTACTTGCCAAATGTGTGGTTGTGGATTGCTATTTTGGTCTATTTTCAATATAATTGTGAGCATTTGCGTTTTCTGATGAATTCAGGGTCAAAATGGAAGTAGATGTTCCGACGTCAGTTGCTTATAAGTGCTATTCTGATCGTGAGGCTATTTCTGAATGGATGCCTTTTATTTCATCTGTAAAGGTACGCAATGCCATGTTATCTTCCGTTCATTTGAGCTAGCTGCTACTCATTCAAGTGTTCTTAATTAAACTGTTAAGATAGCTCGACCGTTGAATGGTCTTCTTGGCTGTTTCTTCGGAATGATGCATTTCAGTACTACTCCATTGCTCATTTTATATGACTGTGTTTGACTAGATGTGGAATTTAAGAGCAATTAGTAGACTGGTTAGTCGTGGAAGAAAATGTTAACGTGATGATTGGTAGTGTTAAGTAATACAGTTAGGATCATTTGTAATGCAGGATGGGATCAGTAAGGGTATCTCATGGGTTGGGTATTCCCACCATTTTAGTACATATTGTAGGATAAAATAATCCTGGGACTAGCTAATAGTACCTCAAATAAAATATGGGATAAAGTTAGTATCAAATTTTATCCCGGGATCCTTATCCTTATCCCATGTACCAAACGACGCTTTTAGAAATTAGTCTGCTAGAGAAAGCTCTGAAGGATAAACCATCAAATGAATTAACATTCTTGAATATTATTAGGGGAATGATGTTACTCATTTTGGGGACTTCTAAAATGGAAAGTGTCATATAAATTGAATGGAGGAAATATTACCTTCTCTTTTACAATATCTTCCCAGGATGTTGTTAAGTATTTTTGCGATATTACTGGGTAGTGTGCTGGTGACCTGCATCCTGAATTACTTCTCTTTGTCATCTCGACTATCTCTAATCCGTCTCATTGCCTGCTTCACTTAATAAGTATCATGGGTGGATTATTTGTTTGCACTTTGGATATGAAAAACCATTCACCGACAAAAAAAAAAATTGAAGCCGAATGCAGATGTAATAATTTACAGCGACTGCATTTTAGTTCTTTGGTTATTTCAGACATACATTACAAAGCCTCTCACCTTCTCATTCTAAGGGAACTTGATGTTAGACTCTCTTGCCAGATTTTGGAGGATGAGCCTGACTTATCTAGATGGTCGCTGAAGTATAAAGCTTTCGGGCAGGATCTTGAGTATTCATGGCTTGCTCGAAATATGCAGGTAAAATGCCCTTTCAGGAAGCACTTACCTTATTCTGTTTCTTTGATTCTAAATCTCCGCTTGCCTGCAGAATGTGGTATTGCTACTCAGTTTTTTATTCTGTTTTACAGCCTACTCCAAACCAGAAGATCCATTGGAGATCTATGGAGGGACTTCCTAACCGGTATTATGCATCGTAGTTTCTTTTTGGTTGATATCCAAACAGCACATATAACTGTGTAATGTATCATTATACTGAAAGTCATAAAGATTTTTTCTCTTCCATCAGACCAATAGGCCATAGATATTAAAGCCATGAAAGGTTGCTTTGGCAGTGGTGGCAGAATTTACTGGTCTGCAATCTCAGTGAGGCAGTTAGCAACAAGACAATAACTCGAAATATAAAATGTAGATCCATATTTGGTATGTTTTCTAGTGGATTCCATTAATGTCAGCCGACAGCTAAGACGTCACTGTCAATTCCAGAGTTAAAAAAAAGACAGATAAAAGGATCTCTAATGTTCCCGAATGTACATGCTCATGCAACGCAAGATTGCTACCTATTCAACAACGTTAGTAGATCAAAGATTAATTTTCTTCAGTCAGACCAATAGGCCATGGATAAAACCATGAAAGGTTGCTTTGGTACTGGTGGCGTAACGCAGTGAGGCAGTTGGCAACAACAAAATAGCTAGAAATATAGTGTTTTCTGATCAATTATAAGAACAAAAGATCATTTATTCTCAGTATATTGAAACTAGTCATCAGTTTTATGATGAATTCCTTATTCAAATTGCAGGGGAGCCGTGCGATTTTTTCCCAAAGGCCCATCATCCTGCATCATTGAAGTGAGAATTTTACTTAAACATAACAACTTTGTCCTTTTCCTTTAGACTTCAACTTATCTTTATTAAACATTAATTTCTACAATAAATACTTATGGGATAATCTTGGAAGATCCATATGCAGGAAGGGGCAGAAAATGTTTTGCACTTTTTCTACTCCTAGTTTCTTATAGGCAAGCAACCGCACAAAATTGAGTATATGTTTTGACAGAAATAGCTATTTTTTGGTCCTCGGCCGCTCAAAATTGACTAGTGCTTCTCTTTTTTTCAGCTAACAGTTTCATATGAAGTGCCTCAACTGTTGGTTCCAGTGGCATCGGTAAGTACTCTTAACTCATATATTAGGAGACGTATTTCACATTGGGTTTTAAAAGTATGCAATCATCTCAACCTTGCTTGGGTATAAAATCTTCTCGATTAATGAGATTGCAGATTTATTAAGATAGCAGAGAGTATGATTTTCAAGTTTCACTTTATAATACTCACTTTTTCATTTTTTTCTCAGGCATTGAAACCATTTCTTGAAAACCTGCTTAGACAAGGGTTGGAACGTTTTGCAACATTTGCTAAGAGCTACTCAGCTGACACACCTAAATGATGTATAAACTAAATTCATGACAGTAATGACATTCTGTCTCTCACTTTTTATGTTGGGGGGAAGATGCGAAAGGATTGTACGATTATGGGGGGTGGACTTTTAAAGGTGCAAAAGATGAATTCTTAATTCTTAGATATTGTAACAGATATAAAACCATTAAGAAATTAACTGTATTAGAGGAATCAAAAGCAGTAGTTAAGCTATTTGAAGCCGGGAAATATGCCCAGAACATGCAGAGTCATACGCTGACAGAGAATTCCAAGAGCCAGGGCAAAAGTGCTATAACATCCATTGATCATATGGTGCTGCTCCAATATATGGCTAGTCAGTTAGGAGCAATGGTCTTAAAGATCATTCGCAGGGTCATTCACTGTTTATTGTTCAAGTAAAATTGCAGAGTTCCAACCTTGATTACTCCCCATACAGATCATATTGCACCAGACTGAACCCATTAGGTGGGCCAAAAAACTACTGGTTCAAGTACTAACATGCAGACCAGAGCCTTTAGATGTGCCAAGATGTGGGGCTTGATGGCTCATGAGCTCAAAGACGTGGGTTGCATTGCCCGTGTGAATTTTTATTACACATTAGAATAAAGAACCGACTAAGCTCTTCAACAACTGAAAAGGGAAAGCACAAGGAATACCAGTTTGTTGTTTAAGGAGAATGACAAATTAAAGGACCAATTTCTGCACTGCGTCCTAGTTAAAATCCAATTTTCTTAGTGCCACCAATAAGGAATAGCAATCTAGTTACTATAATGAGCAAAAAGTAACAAGGGTTCATTATGTACAACTAATAGAATGAGTTACATAAACACGGCCATACACTAACAACAGACATAATAAACTAAAAGTCAGTGTAGCTCCCCCCACTCACCAACCAATTGTATGTGCATACATCCACCCAAATACAACAGCAAAATAAGATATAACTACCAAAACTATAGCTGCTCTTTATTCTGCCCAAATGAGGCAGCCGCAAACAGCTTGCACCACCATCAATGGCTCCCGTTGTTGTCTAACCAGCTCTGCAAGCTACACAAGGCTTCTGCAGAGAAGCTGCAGCTCCTTAATCTCCTTTGACGAATTGGTGATAGCTCTTGATGATCAGGGGAAGTAAAGCATACAATAATTACTGTAAGATTGTCAAATGTATTGCGCCGCAAGGCCTCCATGACAAGGTCCTTCGCACACTGTTCAGGATCATCATGCCGTCTTAGCCCTCGACGCACTAGACTAACTGTTTGTTGACTAGACATGACATCCCAGACTCCATCACAAGCAATAATGAGGAATTCATCATCATCTGTCAGAACTATCTGTCGAAATTCTGGCTCTGCAATCAGAGGAGAGGCAGAGCCACGAGGCAGCTTCATGTCCCAGTCCCCCAAGGCTCTCGTCACTGATAGTGTACCATTCAGATAGCCATCATCAATAAATCCACCTAACTCTTCAACACGCCTCCTCTCTGATGGATAATTTGGTCTATGGTCTTGGGACATGTCAATTGCCTCTCCGTTACGGCAAAGGACTGCTCGGCAGTCTCCGGCATTTGCCACCATTAATAGCCTAAAACAAGAGAGCGTCATTTAGATAACAAGAATACAAATATATGCACAAAACTATTCAATTGTTTCACTGAATGATCAAGTCAACTTTAATGCCCACTCCCTTTCACTCCCCCAACAACTTCGTTCTAAATTCAACATTTACGGTACAAAGGTCGGTGAAGAGAAGTTCAGTAAATTCATACCCACAGGCCTTTTTTTGTCTCATATCAAGCAACATTCTTAGGTAACGCATAAGTAACTCATGACATGTACTTGGGTAGTTGGACAATTCAATACCATTAGCTGTGAAAGGAGTGTCGAAAGATGAAAGTCAAGGACATAAAAGGCTCAGAACGAGAGACAAAAAGCAACATAACTATCCGTACGGTACACAATGACCATTTTTCTACAGGGCGGAGAATTCGTTAATAGGTGCATCACAATGAATCACGACCTTACCTTCCCAACACAAGAGCTGTCAGTGCAGTGGTTCCAGAAGAACTGCTGATATTGCAGTCATCAGCTAAAGCAAGGTCAGCCAGAAGAAACCCTTTCCGAAGAGAGCTCTCCACCCCTTCTAGAAATACCTCATCAACTTCTGAAGTCTCTGGGAAATTAGTGTCTCTGAAGAATAAGTTAAGTACATTTTTTCTCACATAAGCTGCAGCTTCCGATCCTCCATGACCATCAAACACCTATTAAACTAAATGTTAGACAAGCTTTGCCTTGAAAATGCACAGGGTCAAACAAGACATATGCAAACAACTAACACTTACCCCATAGAAAGCACTGGGCTTCGGAAACCTCATGAGTGAGCCAAGGTGTGCAGATAGATCGTCTATCCTTATATGCTCGTCTTCCATGAACCTACGTGGGCCAGTATCTGCAAAGCTACCTGAGCGAATGCTCGGAATGAATTGCAATATGGTTGTCTCTGGGGATTTGACATCCTGAAAGACAGCTCTGTCAGACTAATCATAGACACCACCAAGAGAAAGGAAAAACTGATACCAATTAGAATCAACAATTTTGGCAGGGGAGAGCTAACATTGAGCAAAAGGAACATCAGCTGAATACGCTCAATTTTGAAAAACAAAAGCCCCAAATAAAGGAGGGAGTTTGCACATGAATTCTTCTCGCGTCTTCAAGTTAGGGAATTAGATAAAAGACGTTCAACCGGTCCTTTTTCACAAGTGAGAGGTGACTGAGCAGTTATCTAGCATGATTTATCAGGTTAACTACTGCGAATGATAACACTTCAATGGTATGTTTGCTTTTGAAAATCAAACAACTTCATCCCAAACATTTGAATTCTCACTCTTTGGCGTGTTCGTCAGTATGTCAAGGTAGACAGAAGCTTAAAATGTCTTGGCATGAGCATTAACCAAACATGAAATAGGAACTGAAACGAATACAAATTTAAGAAAACACCTCATTTTTCATTAAGTTTTCTAATTTGTTCCAAACCACCAGCTCTAATTGCCACTATCCGGGTGGTGTTACTTAATCATGGATAATTTTTTGGTTCATGGAAACGGAGCAAATTTTGATTTCACTACTTAGCTTGATAGGCTACTCCATTTGCTAAGGTAGGCTTGTTAAGATCATCCATCTATATACTTAAAGTACCTTTGATTAAATTAAGTTGGTTAATGACTTACTATAGAAAGCTTACTTGAATTTGTTCTTTGAAGGAGAACAGTGAAGTAATGTAACTCATCATCTCCCCAACACCTCACCCCGTCCAAAAAAAAAAAGAAAGAAAGTGAATCTGTCCACCTCATTGTTCCGCCTTTTAATCCCCTCGTTGACTTACGTAATTGTCTATACTTATCAATAGCCATCAACTATAAAACCCTCAACCTTAACAATAAGCAACTTAACAGCTTAAAGCAATTTGTGTTTGAAGGAGATAGACACATGCAGCCAAATCAAGCTAACACTTGAGCACAATTAGCATCAGGCAAGAAACACATGTTAGTTTATTTGGTTGGGAGGATTCAACTAGTTCTCAATTATTTAGTCCACCTTAGCAACTAAAGTATATAATCAGTACTTTGCAAAAGCCAATTAAGCTCGGTATTTCCACTTTACATTGGTCAGTGACTTTTTCCAAAATACAGTAAACGGTTCCAATGTGGCTGGCTAAACAGATGCACATAGATATACATCGTAAATGTGAAAGTGGATGCATCTTCTCTGTCCACCAACAGAAGTATTACACTCTGTGTGTAAATGGGATCCTCCAGAGTTTCGTAGGGAATATTTTTTCCTGAGCATCACACTTACATTATTAATTATTCTTAGCAATAGTCGTTAATTATAAAACCCTCAAGCTTATCTCATTTTTTTGAACCCTTTTATGGAAAGAAAAGACGAGGTAAATAAGGGACCTTAAACCATTTCCCATCCCATCATGTCACCTACACCTGGCAACCATAAAACTCTCAAGCTTAACAATAACCACTCGCAAAAAATTTCCTTTTTCTGACTACATTAGTTCTCTCTTCAGACTTAACTTACCTCTTCTGCTCATGTAATAATACTTGTCTAAAACTTATGAACTCCTATGGTTTATCACAGTCAATGAGGCTCAAAATTAGATACCACCAATAGCTTCATACAAGCACACGTCATAAGTAAATATTCCCTCTGTCCCAATTTCTGTAGCACACTTTCCTTTCTAGTCCGTCCCAAAAGAATGTCACCTGTCTATAATTAGAAACAATTTAACTTTAAAATTCTTCTTTTACCCATAGCAAAATGATTTATAGTCATATACAACAAATTTCAAAAGTCTTCATTTCTTTCTTAAACTTTGTGCCTAGTCAAATGTTGCCACATAGCCGCAAAAATATGAACCGAGGGAGTAGCTTCACGCATCCACTATAATATCCATTGTAATACAGCAAATAAGCTTATATATGTGGTTGAAATCCTAAAAACATATGTTTGATTGTTCAGATTCTGGTAAAAAAGGGGCAGCACAGTGGTACCACAAGGGATTCTGGTAACTCTGGCAAAACCATATAAACATGAGCTAATATACTAAAATTTTAAAGGTGTCATCTTTTTCTCCTTTTAAGCTCAGAAATGAAATCAAGATCTAACACACCCAACTGGACAAAGATTATAAGGAACCTAAATATACTATTAAACATAATATGAAGATCCATAAAACAAACACAACCCCACAAAACAATTCAATCCAACTCAATCAGCAAAATCTCAATCCCAACTTTTTCTTTCAAGAAAGGCAACTAACATAGAACAAACAACAGGACAAAAACACATACCAAATCAGAACAACATGAGACATCCAACACAGGGATAGTATGTTGAAGTTGAACCATAACCTCAGCTTCAGCTCCCATCTTTATCAGATTACAACAAAACCCCAAAAAACTAAAACTACTTTGTTAATTCTGTGATGGTGTTTTGCTAAAGATTCGATTTTTTAGTCAATACAATCAAGATTCTAGGACTTTCTTGAAAACTCAATAAAGAAAAAAAGCAAAACAAAAATCTTGATAAGCTGGAATTCAACTACTGTATATAGAAATGAAATTCTGCGTGTGAGAATAAATAAAAGAAAAAAAAAACTAAAAAAGTCGTGGGGACGGTAGACGCGTGTACTGTGTAGGCACAAATTGTTTTCTTGAAATCCTAATGAAACTTCGATGAGTGTTAAAGGGGTAGGTTTGATCTTTTTTGGGATATTTATCCCCAATCAGTGTAGAGTTTTTTTGTTTTTTTGCTTTTACCAAAATATAAATTTAGTAATTGAAACAAAAATAAATGGTATTGTATAATAATTATATTTACTTATAACTAACAAAATAAATGAGAGGCAAGATTTTCTTCCTAATTTCACGTTTCAAAATATGTATCTAGAAATAGTAAAGTAAATATTAGTTAAAATAGTAACACAATTAATTTTTTTTTCTTTATTGAATTTTCTTTTTTCAATTTTTATTTTTTGATTGACCAAAAATAAGTGGGTATGGTTGAAATTGATTAGGTATGTTTATACAAATCTACATTGACGTACATATAACAGATGCACGAATATATAACGAAGTATATATTAATATACATAAGGATGTGATGTAGGAATAGAATGGAGGATCAAAAGGAGTTTTCTTCAATTTCGAGTTTTAAAATTTAAAATTCAACTCAAGACGTCTCAAATTATTCACACGGTGGATAAAGATAAGAATTCGATGTTTTAGATGAAAGAATCATGCCCTCGGATATAAAGGAGCTATGATGGTTTACATGGTGTCGGGATTTAAAATTTTGGATGAATTTATTTTACAATCTGGAGTTGTGTTAGTGGGTGAATCAAATGTGAAAAAAAACAAACTCAAATGTGGATCAAACTCAAATTGGGTAAAATAAATTTACATAAGCATCACGAAAGAAATAAACATGGAAACAAAGGAAATTAATGGATCAGGAAAAAATATGTACTCAAGTCGGATTGTAAGAAAAAAATGTATCAAAAAATATAAAGAAGGATAATATAACTTTTTAAAAAAAAACAAAAGAAGTAAAGGGAAAAATATGACTCTTTTTTTACCTTTATATGAGTAAAGTATAAAAGAGAAAAAGAAGAAGCAGAAAAGTTGCATTTTAAGTTTACAAAATCTAAAACAAATCAGAATTAAACTATTTTTTTAATAAAGGAAAAAGGACATGATATGACCATTTAAAAAAAAAAATGGCTCTCATTTGAAAAGGTGGACATGCTATAGCCAGTCGGCTAAAGTAATTCCCCTTTTTAGCCATTTGACTCAATTGGGCGCACGCAGTCTCTATACTCAATTGATACACTTTTATACTATATTGATACACTTTTTAAAAAAGAGAAAGGAAATTTCATCCAAGTACATGCAGTCTCTATACCCAATTGATACTCTTTTATACCACATTAATACACGTTTATACTACGTTGATATACTTGCAATATCCATATACTCAATTGATACTTCTTATACTAGATTGATACATTTTTAGAATGCATGTAGAAACTATATAGAGTCGTATAAAATATATATCTAAATAATAATTATAGTTAAAAATTATATAGAATGTGTATAAAAATGCTATAATTATTATATAGAATATGTATATGTATAGAAATTTTATCGTTATTATATATAAATATATATAATAACGATACAGTTTAACTTGATATATCACTTGTCAATCTTTTTTTCCCTATAATTATAACTTATCCTAAGAGAGATCACTTGCCAATCTTGTTGGCCCTATTGAAGAAAGTAATATATAGTCAAGAAACTATTTTTTTTGTGTTTATCTTTTTCTGCAAGTTATAGCTCAAAGATACTTATAGCTTTGTTGCAAGGAAATAATAAAGTTTTTATGCCAATTTTTGATTAACGAATTGTGATTCCCTGTAGTTAATCATACGTGAGTGAGAAAGAGGTTATTTGCCGGGTTTATTAAGCAAGTAGCGAGTGATTATTTATTGATATTATAAATTTAAATGCTAATTTTGTAGAATTAATTTATTTTAGATGTTATTTTTATCCCTTCCCCTTTAATAAATATCTAGAAATATATCTTAACAATAATCAATACATATAATTCTTACCTTACTCGTTTTCACTATGCAAATATTATTGTCATTTTATTGAAAAATTTAATCCTTTAAATTTCAACAATTATTTCTTTAATTCCTCACTAATTCATGTATCAATTCTCTAAAAAATTCTTTACAAAAAATATAACAACAACCAACAAGAAGAATGGTTAATCAATGCGTCATATCTATGCCTGCAGGTGTTTAGCGTTACAAATACAGGACATACTGTCAAGTGTTATCGTCACATCTAAGGCTCGCTAGCCACCAACACAGTCATATGTTTAAGGCAATAAGATAAAAGATGTTCCTTATCACCGTCACATGAGTAATCACGAGTTTACCCCAACGATGTTATTTCACTAGGATTATTTTTACAAGCCTCGATTAAGAAATCTAATAATGTAGGAGCCTCGAGGTTTCCTATCCGTCCTCGATCGACTTTTGACCCATTGTAGGAGGTGTCTTCCCGACCTCGCAATCGTTTACCGAATAATAAAAATCAACAGCGGTAACAACAATAGGAGATGGTGCAAATGACTCGACTACTTTGCTATGGTCATATGTCATATATTAACAACCAATCACAACAACAACATAATATAGTGTTGGTGACTCAATGGCCTCGTTTCGTTATGGTCGTTTATTATATATTCCCAATCAATTGCTAAAACCATAACAACCTCCTCATGTTCGTATGCAATATATCAATAATCAACCGCATCAAAGGTCACACCAACTTCATTTTGATTGTATGTCGTATATTCAAAATCAACCATAATAGCAGGTGCAACGACCTCCTCGTGGTCATATCCCACCTGGCGTGGCGCCTCATGTTGTTACACCTGTATCTATCACTTCTACGCCTATTAAAAAAATTTGTTTCCAATCATCAATGTACGACTTTTGTTCACACACTCAATACCTTTGATGAGATGATTTATAATTATAGAACTAGCACAAGTTATAAAAATCTATTTTTCTCTTATGAACTCAATTCCTTCAGACCAAAATCCTAAAAAGCTACTCTCTTCGTGCATTCCTACTTATTCATTATACTAAAAAATATATTTTAATTTTTACATGTTACATTTAGCGTATCAAAACACATTTCTTTTCATGTTTATTCTTAATATTAGTTATTTACTCCCTCCGTTTGGTTTTACTTATCACATTTAAAGTTGATATACTTATTAAGAAAAATAATTAATACCATGACTATTTTACAATAACACCCTATTAAATAATGCTTACATTGTATCTTGAAATTAATTTTAAAAAAGAATATAATTAATATTAAGGATAAAATAGAAAAAAAGAAATTGTCTTCTCTTGATATGTCAAAAATGACAAGTAAAAATAGAAATTCAATTAGAAAATTAACAAGTAAAAGTGAACGAAAAAAAGTATTTTTACATATTATTTTTAAGATTTAAGACTATAAATTAATGAAAATATATTATAGTAAAATACTTATTTATTTTTTAAAAAATTATATCGAAGACAAATAAAAGTAAATCGAGAATGTAAATTTAATTTTGTCCAACTATACTCATTCATTCATTCTTGATCGCCGCACAGTAAAAAAAGAAGCTTAGCATGCTGGACATTTGAATGTTCCTGTAGCGTTCTCGTTTGACTTATCAACCCCTCCAACTTATTCTTACTTGGTCAAAGCAATTTGTTGTCCTAATTTCACTAAAATATACTAGTAATTATTAAATTCTAAATTCTTAATTTTATACATACAATGTCCCAAGCTAATTTTAAATTTAGTACAACTTTAATTTATTGAAGAGATGACTTATATCTTGTATGACACATTTTTATTTTTAATTTATTATAAAAGATTGTTATTTTTTTCTACGTCTAATCTATTTAAGTTTACATTTACTCCTTCCATTGATTTTTATTAGGGCAAAGGATAGAAATAACACCTAAAGCTAAAAAAATATCAAAAAAATAGCACTCAAAATTAAATACCTCATAAATAGCCATAGAGTAATTTTCACTAACTAACCTTCACTACCATACGCTTAAACAAAATCGAAAACATCCTTAAAGTAACTTTCCCTTACTTTCTTTTCTTTTCATTCACAATTTCCTTTCAATTCAAACTCCTAAACTTTCGTTCCTTTACCTTTTTTTGATACTCCAATTTACCTTCCTCATTCCATAAATTTTGTATAAAATCTCCAAAAATCTACATTTAATTAGCTTTTCATAATTTTTTTTCAAGTGGCAATAAATTTTTATATGCACTCCATGGATGAACAATCCTTTACTGAATGTTCTTAGTAGGATAAATACAACATCAACTCAAGGGTAAATACATACTTCATCATATTGGTGTTCAGAGGCGGATCAAGGATCCGAACTCACTGGGTGCTAAGTAAATTTATCGATTAAATTAATCGGATTATTCATATTTTCGGTCTATAGGACAATTAACAATAACAACAACAAATCCAGTATATTCTCACATAGTGGGGTCTGGGGAGGGTAAAATGTACGCAGTCCATACCACTACCCCCGAGGGAGTAGAGAGGCTATTTCCGATAGACCCCCGGCTCAAGACGAAGGACAATTAATAAATCAATCAATAATAAAAGAATAGTAATAAAATGACCAAACTTAAACCTTTAATAATATTACTAATATCATAATATCCATAATTCATTGCAATTGCCCATGACGAATTTTCATATTCTGAAAACGATCAACGATGAGCCTTTTACCGGCGACGATAGAGAATCGACCTGACAGCAAGCAGCGGAGCAGCAGTAGGCAACAAACTTGAAGAGTTGAAGTACAAAGAGAGCCAATGTTTTGATATTTGGAAATAGGGTTTTTTTATTTTGATGAGAGATGAGAGATTAGATTATACCTTCTCTAACAATTAAATAAATAAATAAAAAGTCAATAAATAATAGTAAGTATTAACTTAAGTCAACTAGAGTCTACTACTGCTTACTACGCTTGTTTCTCTGTTTTTATCAATAAAAACAATGTTCTAACATTTAAAAATTTTAATTGTTTCAATCTGGGATCGAACCCGCGACCTAGGGGGGACAAAAGTGGTGCTTTGCCATTTGCACTACTGCTTACTACTCATGTTTCTCTGTTTTTATCAATAAAAATAATGTTTTAACATTTAAAAATTTAATTGCTTTAATATGGGATTGAACCCGCGACAAAAGTGGCGTTTTGCCACTTGCACTAGATATTTCTTTGATATTATGGGTGACAAATTTAATATTTGACTATATCAGTATATATATATAGAGAGAGTTTCCGTCGAAGTTTGCGGGTGGTGTGCCACCTCCACGGCAATGAATAGATCCGCCTCTGTTGGTGTTTACAACTAACTTAGTGATGAAGAAAAAAAGAAGAGAAAATAAAGGTAGGAAGAGGAAGTTAGAAATACAAAAGAGCATTAAAGAATAAACTGAATCAAAGCAATAATTCATAGAAAAATGATTTTAACTTCTTTTTGTTTCTTTATGTACTACTATTACTATAATTTTTAGGAGTATCAATTATGTTCGTACTTACTAATTTTGATTAACTGTATCAATTTGGTATTGCTACTGTATATGCTTGCACAGATTTTCTCTGTAAAAGGTGTATAAAAAAGTATTAATTGGATATAAAAGTGTATCAATCTAATATAAAAGAGTATCAATTGAGTATAAAAGTGTATCAATTGAGTATAGAGACTGGATGTGTCCGACTGACTCAATTGTTATAAATTAGGACAAATGACTAAAAGAGGAAAATAAATTGGTCCGACTGGCTCCAATTGTCCACATTTTCAAATTGTGGACTATTTCTTTTCAAAATGGTCAGACCAGATCTTTTTCCCTTTTTATTAAGGGAAAAGGACACTCTATAACACTTTTTAAAATAAATAGCCCAAGTTTGAAAACTTTTCAAAAGGTGATCAGTCGGATATACTATTTCTGCTTTATAGCCATTTTATAATTTGGGTCATTTTGGCCTATGTAGTCCATACATAATACTGATACAGTCTATATACAATATTGATACAGTATTCAACTTGGAAATTCGACCCTTTTAAAAATATTAAATTTTATTTTTTGCTATAAATTTTTTAACTGATCAAATATTCTGTTTTTGCATTGTTTATAAATAATAATTAAATTATATAAAAATGATATAATTGTTAAATAGAATATGTATCTATATAAGATATATGTATAAAAATTGTATAGTTCTATCAAATATGTATATGTATAACATATATATATATATATATATATATATATATATATATATAATATAGAAAGTGTATAAAAATTATATAATTATTGTATAAAAGTGTAAAAAAAATGTACAGTTATTGTATAAATTATGTATTAAAACTGTATAATTTTCATATAGAATATTAATATGTATAAGATTTGTATATAAACTGTGAAACATGTGTGTAGAAACGGTATAAAACAAGCCAGTTGATTGAAATGACTAGAAAGTGAAATTTAAATTCCATGACCATTTCATGAAAATAATTTAATTTGAAGTGTCGTTTCTGTCCTTTCCTCTTTTATTAAAAACAATTGAAATGACTAGAAAGTGAAATTTAAATTCCATGACCATTTCATGAAAATAATTTAATTTGAAGTGTCGTTTCTATCCTTTCCTCTTTTATTAAAAACAAAGGGAAGCCCGATGAACTAAAGTTACTGCTATGCGCGGGCATTTCTGCAAGAGGCTATTTCCAAGACTTAAACCCGTGACCTCCTGGTCACATGACAACAACTTTACCAGTTACTCCAAGGCTCTCCTTCGTCCTTTCATCTTTTATTAATCCAATAAAATAAAATTTTCTAAGTTATTTGTCCATTTTAGTAAATTAAAAGAGCTTTCTTTACAATTTTACCTTTTAAGTAAGAGGAAAAACATAAAATTATACCTAAATTTATCCAACAAATTTACATCTCCACAAACATTTAGTTCTTCTACTTGACAATTTTATAGTGAATTAATACAACCTTCAAGAATATAATATCACTCTGAGAGAGAGAGGGGTGCATCACACACGCCACCACATTATTATCACACTGCCAGGTAAAAAGTTATTTTTAAAAAATAATCCTGACTTATAAAAATAAAAATGATACACTTTCTTCTTAAACCCCCTCCCCCCCCCTCCCCCGCGATGTATTTTAACAACTTTTTCACCTCAAATACCACTCATACCTCACAATTTCACCATCACCAGAAAATTCAATCATCAATAACAAAAATCCTCACACTTCATCCACTTGACAAAAACAACAATCACACCAATTTTTTTTTCTCTTGGACGACAATTCATCTCATCTATCGAAGATTAGGTTCATCGCTGCCTCATCACCGCAATCACCAACACATCAAGTACCAAAATTAGAACTTGACATACTAACATGAATCTTGGACCCGAAAATTAAAATCAAAGACAAATAAACACATAATACAGAAAGGATCCTCTTCAAATTTACACTAGTGTGCTCCATCTCAATGGCTTGTAAATTCAAACAATTGAAATTAACGCAAGCTCCCAATCCTTTGAGATGTAGGTGTTCAAATTTGACAAGAATCGAAAGAGGGTGGGGTGGGTGCGGGGGTTGAAGGAGGAGAAAGAGGGCAGGTTGGCAGAAATGGAAATGAGGTGGCGATAGAGAGAGTGGAGTGAAACAGGAGAGTGTTTTTATTTTTCTGTTATATATGAGTAAATTTTTTAAATATGTTTGAGAAAATGCTTATAAATATTATTTTTATTTCATTTAGAATAAAAATATCACCTACTTGAAATATACTTAACTTTTTTTATTTTTTTTAAAATATACTTAACACTTCAAAATCTTCTCTCTCCTACTTGAAATATCATATCATTATTTTTTTTTTTTATAAATAGATCTATTTAACTTATCTAACTTATTTAACTAAAGTTTTATCCTAATTCTTTTTTTTTTTTAAAAATAATTACACATGATATATTAATCATTGAAAATTAATTTAATTACACAAAAGCTTGAATTATTTTATTTGATATGTACTTTTCAAAGTTTCTTTTATTTACTTATTTATTTCTCCACTTAATAATATTTAAAACTCAAGTACTTACAAAATTTGGTAGTCATTTAATTCTTTTTTGTTATTTATTTTATATATTAAAGATTCTTCAAATATAAAAGAAATAAAAACGACAGATTTCATATATTTTAGAAATTAAATTTGTTATTTATATGAAAATAAAAGAATAAAATTCATTTTTTTGGATTGTACAAAAGAATTTTTGAATTAATATAATCCAAAGATATTATATTACCTTCAAATATAGAGTAATAGAGAGTAAAAGAATATAATTTGTTATTTTAAAATATTGATGGCAAACCTACGGTATTTTTTGTTGGCAAACAAAATTCAATAAAAAAAATTTAATATGTATTATTACCTGAAAAATTTAATTTGGACATAGATTAATTGCAAATTTTTATGCAAGATAATTTTTGATAAATATAAAGTGAAAAACTGATTTTTTTTTCTTGCAAATTTTTTACAAGTTATTGTCCATAAATAAATTAAGTAAATCCGTAAGATAAGACATAAAAATTTAGAAAAAAAAAATTATTTTTAATTTAGTTTCTTTACTCTTTTTTTGTGACTATTATAGTTATATTTTATTTTATTAAACAATTAAGCGCTAATTTATATCCGTACTTCATTCTAAATACATCAAAAGCAAAGAATAATTGATTGAGTAATATTTTAAAAATCCATTTGTAATAGTACTGAAGAAGGTATCATTTTGTTAATATTTCTTTAAAAAATTTATTTGTTTCAAGACCATAATTTTTCTTTCCTTCAAAAAAGGGGATATTATTCTTTTATTCTCATATAAATAACAAACTTAAGGTATAAAATATGAAATCCATCATTTTATTTCTTTTACGTTTTAAGAATTTTAGTATATAAAATAAACGATAAAAAAAATTATTGTACCAATTCATATAAGTACTTGTATTTTAAAAATATTATTACGTGGTGAAAAAAATAATTAAGTAAAAGAAATTTTGAAGAGTACATATCAAATAAAATAACCTAAGCTTTTGGTGTAGTTAAATTAATCTTTAATGATTAATATATCATGTGTATTTCAAAAAAAATTAGGATAAACCTTTAGTTAAATAAGTTTGATAAGTTATACATTTATTAAAAAAAAATAAAATTTTAATGACATGATATTTCAAGTAGGAGAAAGAAAGATTGAGGTATGAGTATATTTTAAGGAAAATAAGAAAAGTTAAATGATATTTTTGTCCTAAATAAAACAAAAGTGATATTTGTAAGTAATTTTCAAACATGGGTGACTATTCAGGGAATTTATTCCAAAAGTATATATATATATTCGTATCTCCTTCAGTTCTTTTTGTAGGTTATTAATGTTCGGATAGTCTATAACACTCCAATAATAAGCAGGAATAAACAACAACCAATAATAAACAGGGATAAACAATAAGAAACAATAATAAACAGGAATAAACAACAACAATAATATGGCTTGTTGCAAGAAAAGCAGATGTTTTTCAAATATGGTGTAAAATCTTACTTAGTACTTCTTTCTTCATTGTCCTTAGTCATGTGTAGTAGTGATATTATCAAAATCAAAGTATGTTTTTTTTTCACAAAATTTTTTTTGATTGATTTTTATCTGTTTTCCGTTCGTCTCTTTCTCTCCAGTTTTAGGCATAGCAATCTCTTCTTTAATCATACTCTGAAATAACACAACAATCCTTTCTATTTTCTTTGAACTTTTTAATTCCCTAAAAATTTACAGATTAATCCATCGTTATTGCTAAACACTGAGAGACTAACCATATACTAGGGGTATATTTATAAGTATTTTATAGATATGACATGAAAATAAACATAACTTCACAAAATAGGGAGGAACATACAATGATCTTAATACTAACTACTTACATGCCTGAAGACGAAGAGAGGTTTCCCTTTCGGGAGTCCCCTGAAAACTTACAACCGCTAGTAGAGAAACTTTAGAAACCTATCCACACTTATTCACACACTTTTTTTTGCGGAAATAATAAACTTTGTAAGAGCTCTTTATGCTAGATCTCTCTTGATTGCTTGTTCTCTTGTTCTCTCATTCTGTTTTGGTAAGTCTTTGGGTTCTGATATTTATAGGCATCTGCTAATTTCAAATGTGGACTTCAAAATATGTTGAAGAATCTTTTTTAGCATGCCGGGTACACTTTGTGGGTCCCATTTTCACATGGCTAAATTTCTTCGTTAATTCATATCTGTCCACCTGTTCTCTACTTGACACCAATTATTTAGTTCTTACGTCATCCCTTACGTCTTTGTATTTTGTGGAAATCGTCATTGCTTACGTCTCTAGATTGTGCAATGCTTCTGGGGAGAAACTCATTTCTGAGTCGTCATCTGCATTAGGATCTTGAGAAAATTGGTCTAACACAGGATCATAGTCTTCAACATCTGAATATGAAAGTCTCGATCTTGTCTCTGAATTTGGTGTTCAAGAAATGCTAGGATTTAATTCTGGCTCTGAATTTTCTGAAATCATTTCTTTAGTTTGTTCCTCTAACAATTTTTTGATTGTGCCTGCTACTATTTGTTGTATATTTCTTTTATCATTTTATTTCGTAGATAAAAATCCTTCTTACTTTTTCCTTGAGTAGAAATACTTCTTCACGTGTCTTAGAGATCTGAAAACTAGCTGGGAGAATTCTCCTTACACTTTTTGGCAAAGTGTCAGCCATCAACGGATTTGATTTGTCTTTATCAGTTACCGTTTCAACAGAACTAGCTGTATCCTTACCCGATACAATGGGTCTTTCTGCATTCATTGGGGAATGCACACCCGTCTTATCCATTTTTGAAGGAGATGAAAAACTCCTTAGAACCATTTGTTGAGTCCCATATGTCTACTGGGTCTGCTGAGATAACTCATAATAAAGGATTTTAATGCAATCTTGTAAAATAATTATATGTTCTGTCATTTGGTTTTTCTCATTTACAAGGCTTTCATTTTCTTAGCTCAAGGTCTCATTAGCATGATTCAGTCTTTTGAAAGCTTCGGTCATTGCTGAATAATGATCGCAAAAAATGATTTTATTGGTGTCTTTCCTTATATTGTATTGAGGAACCTCTTTCATGTTTGGTCTTACTGCTGGAGAAATATATTAATTTGGCCCCAAGTTTCCTCGCGCCTAATCCAATGCTTCAGTGAGGTCATTGAAACCTTTAAAAAGTGGTATTGTCTGATTTTTAATAAAGTCTACTACTTCTATCCAAGTCTGAAATACTCCTTGTATCTGTCCTCTAATAACAACATAGAATCTGAACCTATAAATTGAATTCTTTTTGGTGAAATAATAGCTCAAAGCATTAAGTACTGAAATAAAATAGCTATTGTCTCTGGGTATCTTATTATAAGACATCCATAAATTATCTATCAGACAAATTTGCTTATCTACTCGCACATCTGATTTCAATCTGAAAGTCAGGTTAATTGTCTCATAGCTTATCAAGCTGTACGATTCGAAAATCATCCTTTCCAGTCTTGGATGTACTAACAATGTATGTGGTCTGAAGTGAGTATTACTTAACAATGTCTTTAGATAATAGTCTTGGGAAGGCAAGGCATCAGCCTTGTTTTTTTTCTTTTCCTGCATGCATACTGAAACAAGAATCGTTCGTTGGTTCGTATAATAAGTCTACTAAGCTGATCTGCTAAGTTTTTATCTTTACCTTTAATATGTTCTAACACAATGTTATAAATTGAAGTGGCATCTAGGAAATTCAACCACCTTCGTTTACTACTAATCTTTTCTTTTATTTTTTGATAGAATTTTACTATAGCATAATAGTCTGTTCTTGCTAATATTTTAAGCTTGTTCAGTATGTAAAGTTTGAAACTATTTAGACTGTATATTACTGCTAGTGTCTCTGTGTCTATACTACTCATATTGCCTTTCTCTTTATACTTTCCACTTTGACACACACAAATTTTTTCATCTTTTTTATCGTTGTATTTATTAGGTTTTGCTTTTAACACTGCCCCCATCCCTCGAGGCTTCCATCTGTTTCAACAATTAGATAATCTGTTTCTAATGGCATAGCCAAGTCTGGGATCTCTTGTATCATACATTTAAGTTTTTGCACTAATTTAAAAGTTTTTTGGCCTGTAGATTCAGTTTTGGCATATAGTGGCCCTGCTTCTTTCCCTAAATCTTTAATGAAATTTCTAGCATAATTTAGTAATCCTAAGAATTTCTGTAAATCTTTAGTTTTATCTAATTTGTCTGGAATTTCTAGAACCTTTTTAGCTATATGTGGTTGTAACTTTATTTTGCCGTCTCCAATGACTACTTCTAGAAAATTAATACTGTTTTTATATAGTTTCATTTTCTTTTTTACTTATTATGATTCCATTGTCTACAAATAATTTAAAGACTTGCTGTAAATGTCCTAAATGTTCTCGCATATTATTATTAAAAACTAGAATATCATCTACATAAACTAGTATATAGTTCTTATAACTCCCAAAAATAATATTTATTTTTCTTTGAAATACTGGTGGTGTCGTCTTTAATCCAAATAGAATAATAAACCATTCAAAATGTCCTTCTGGACATGTGAAGGTTGTCCATTCTATGCTATCTTCGTGCATTTTAATTTGCCAGTATCCAGACTTACAGTCGAACTTGCTGAATACCTTTCTTCCTTGTATTCTATTTATTAGTTCTGTTTTGTCTGGTAACTTATATCCATCCATGACAGTATTATCATTAAGTCTTTTATAATTTATTACCATTCTTGCCTTTCCTCGTATCACTTCACTATGATTTCTTATCATAAAAGCTGCGGATCTATGTTTTGATTTAGATCTTTTGATTATTCCTAAGTTTAATAGTTCTTTGATTTATATTTCAAAATCCTTAAGATCTTCATTTGTAGCTTCTATAGATGCTATTTTTATTGTATACTCTAGATTAATTATTTCTAGTTTACATGTGATCTGGTTGGAGTTGTAATACCCGGTAGTTTTCCTAGCTTGAATTCATTCCTAGAATGTTAAGGAATAGATTTCAAAATAAAGAATATTTATTTCATATGAAATTTTCTAGATTTAGACCTCCCATTGTGTGGAAAATTGAATAAGTTTTCCATCAATATCAAATTCACCCAAATCCGATACTCGGTTGAGGAGTTGGAGCACTTTTAAGTTGACAGTGTCCCACCTGAGCAACCATCACATCACGGTGAACGACAATTTCATAATTGTCAATTCCAGTGGACCTCCGCGATATTGGAGCATTGCGGCGAGGTTCAAATTCCCAATTGTCGAAATCTAGTAGCCCAACGCGATACTGGCGCGTTGCGCCAATCGCCAAAATGGCATTCCAAAGGGGCACCACGATTGTGGTGCATCGCGGTGAAGGCCCAGTTCCCACTCATACTTTTTCAGTGAGCCACCGCGGTAGTGGCGCGTTGCGGTGGCCTATTAAATTGGGATTTTTGCTTTCTTTTCCAGTTCCATTTAGAAGTTCAATAGGAGCATTTTGGTCAATTCTCAAGCCCCCAATTCGTGACTAACATGAGATTAAACCCATTCTAAGCCTATTATGCCCATTATTCATCAATTCTCTCTCAAAGAAAAACCCTAGTTCTCAAAGCTTTCTCTCTAAGAAATTAAAATCCTTCATTGTTTCTCCATGCAAGCTTTAAATTGAGGATTCCCATGACAAGATAATCAAGAATTCACCATCAAGAATTCAAATAGGAATCAATAATTCAAGTTTCTCCATCTAATACGTGAGTTTTTTCAACAAGGATAATCCTTTCATCCTTGTGCCCAAAACTTATTTTAATTACAAATTTATTGAATTTTATGTGATTTTCCATGAAATTAAAGTTAGGGTTTACACCCAATATTGCTAATTATGAGATTATGAGATTTTAAGGGATTTAGAAGTTGAATTGCATGTCTATGTTCATATTTTCATGCATATTGTAAAAATTTCCAGATTTTAAGTTGATTTATAAATGTTTACATTACCAAGCATGAATATTATGATGTTTTAATATGAGTTTGATGCATGGGTCACTAAGCCCTAATTAAAGATTGTTATTTCAAGATTGATTGTGCTATGAGCACTTTATGACTAGATTCTTTTTAGATTATTGATAAAGATTTGACCTTTTGGTCTCAAGAATAGCTATGAAATCCACTTTACAGATTCAAATTATAGATTTAGCTTTACAGATATACAGTTGGTTTTCATTATAAACCATTATACTATTTTAGAAGTGGATTTCTATCAGAATGAGCATATAGATTTTATGGGAGTAGTATTTAGCACCGAGATGGGTGCGTTACTACGGTTTCATACCCGAAAACTATGTGCCAACGTAGGATTTAGATTGTTTCCACTTCTACGTAGATGATAGATATATGATCACTTAGATAGGTTATACTCACTGGCAAAAGTATGACTCCTTTCCCCAATGTGAGGATTCCTCCTTAGGGGGACAAGAATGTTGGACTCCATGAATGCTCACATGGTTTATGTCGGTTAGAAAAATCTCCTATGCAGAATAAGTTTTTAGATTTCTAAACCCTTAAGATAAAGTGTTTTCCTTACAAATAAGCTTAAGATAAAGTATTTTCCTTTGCAGAACAGTTTTTCCTAATAGTAAAGACTTTCAGAAAAAGATTAATTGAAAAAGGTTTTAGAAAACCAAGTGTGAAGGCTTACAAGTTTTACTCAGATTATGCTTTACAAAAAAATATTATCTACAAACTTCAGCTTTCAGATTTCAGAATTTAGAGTTAGTCCTTTCTACACTTAGAAAGTATGATTTAAAGAGAAAATACAAGTATAGCTTTTAGGACTAAATGTTATGACTCACTAGATTTATAAAGTATGATTTGCTTCTTATTATTTCAGTATTTCAGATATTCCAGCTTATGTGAGTCATTTACATTTAGCATGTATTGTTTTACAAATTATGATGATGAGATGATGTTTTACTAATGCATTTCACCCCCATATACTCAGTACATCCTCAAAGTATTGATCCACATATATGTCTATATGCTACATTGTCTCATAATGTAGGTATCAGTTCAGTTGTAGCATGCATACCATATTTAGACAGTTTGCAACTTTCAGTCAGCAGGTGATGAGTCTTCTTGATTCAAGGGCTCGAGTCAGTCATATAGTTTGAGCAGTATTTTATTTTTCTTTATTCAGTCGTATTGATTTGGGATAGCTGGGGATCATATCCCAATTACCTATAATCAATACTAGTAGAGGCTTCATAGATAGTCAGTAGAGTTAATGTATTTGATTTTAGTATTGTTTTGTAAAAGTAGGGTTGTAATCATTTTAATTTAGTTCTGTGTTGACCAGATTCAGAAAAGAGTCATATTTCACTTATTTCATTCAGATTTATGCATTTTATTCAGTTGCTTATGAGTTATGCCAGTAAAAAGGTTAGCGTGGGGTCACTTGTGCTCTTAAGCATCGTGTGACGACTAGGGATAGTCTCAGGTCGTTACAGGAGTGCCAATGCTATAAGGGTTTTTCTCTAATTATTTCTAATTAGTTTAGAATTTGTATTATTCTTTCTAGGTCCTTCTGATCTTTTATCACTCCAATTTATTGTATTCCTTTCTTAAAGTTGTATAAATATGTATTTATTTCTATTAAAGTGCATTCCTTCTCTAATTGATAAAAATTTGCTAAATCTTGTTGTTCTTCTTACATTGTTACCTTTTTATTGTCTTCGCATGTGCATTTTTCTCTTTTATCACATTCTAGTGATTTATCGGGTTTTATTTTATTTGATTTATTCGAATTACTCGGGTTATCTTATTCTAATCCATCTTTAATATATCTATATTTAGTTAATGTAGGTTTTGTTATTACTGGTGACTGAGTGATATTGCTTGCAAAGATTATCCAATCCCTAGTAATAAGACAACCTGTGTTGTTTTGTACCATAAAATCTAATCCTAATACAAAGTCTTCTCTTATGTTTAAATCTCTTACTAATATTTCATCAAGTTTATATGATGGTCGATAGAATTTCTCGCAAATGTTAATAAAACTTATTCTTGCTCTGGGTATATATTTTGTATAGGTATTAAAGGTTCCATCCATTTGCATAGATTCTTGTGGCTTCGGTAAGTCTTTAATCAGTTTTGGTTGCAAGATTCTACTATTTAATATACTTTTTGTACATCCCGAATCCACTATAGCTAGTGTTTCTACTTCATAATCTTGATTTTCTATTTTTGTTTAGACTTTAACTGTACTAATCTTTTTATCTTCATTACCTATCATTCCTTCGAATGATATATTCATCAATTTTTTCTATTTGTCTTGTACTATCTATCATTCCTTCAACGGTTGTATTTATTAATTCTACTTCTAGTACTTCTTCTTCTTTTATTGCTTCTTGATGTTTCTCAATGTTATTCATTCTCATTTCTAATTTTTTTAATCCTTCTTCTAGTTTTAATATTCCATCTCCTGTTATTTTAGTCACTGGCTCATGTTAATTTAAATTTCTAAAATTACTTTCTGGTATTTGTAGTTCTGGGACTTCTTCTATAGACGTTATACATCCTTCTACATAACACCTTCTACACTTTGCTCTTTTACTTTTACTAGAAAATCATTTACATTTAAAATACTGGTTACTATCTAGTCCTTTTCCTCTTTCAAATTCATGTTCACATTCTTTTATAATGTTGATTAAATTATGATAGTCTAAATTTATCTTTTCTATTCCTATTTCATTTATAAACTCTTCCCCTTCGAAATATGAGGAATCTAAAGAATCTTGTTTTCTTTTTTCAAATACTTCCATACTCATTATTGAATAAATACTTTCATTGTCTGACATATCTTCATCTACATTTATTAGATTTTTATTTACATCTTCTATTAGCTATGTATTTCTGGATCTATTATTATTTCTCTTTGGACAAGTATTTGCTAAATGTTCTATACTTCCACAAGTAAAGCATTCTAGTCTTATTTTATAGGTTCTATTGGTATGATATTTTCTTA
Source organism: Capsicum baccatum var. pendulum (assembly GCA_030864225.1). NCBI lineage: Eukaryota > Viridiplantae > Streptophyta > Magnoliopsida > Solanales > Solanaceae > Capsicum > Capsicum baccatum. The sequence continues at coordinate 102,640,420 of CM061550.1, read as the reverse complement.
CATGTTCCTGTTTGTTTAAATATGGTTTTCTTGCTTCTATTTTTTTTAAGTAATATTTTTTTCTAGGGTGATCATCTCTTTTATATGATTTTCTTTTTATATTTTTTCTTCTTATAGTCTTGATCATAATGTTGTGTAGTGTATATATTTTTATAAAAATTTGTATCATTTTTTAAAATTATTTTTGTATTTGTATATTTGTATACTTTTCTTGTAATACTTTCATTACGTGTTGTATTCTCTGTCCTATTGACCATTTTATGTCTGAATTTTGTATTACTCCTTCTCTTTTGGGTCACTTTTCTTCTATTTCTCTTCCTAAAGCTTCTAGTAATTTATTAAATAGTCTCTTATCTAGAGTCTGATCAAATGAGTTCCCACTAATTGTACAATAGTAGAAATAATCGTTTAAGAATTTCTTAATTTTTGTCCAATTATTTATACTTAATTGTTCAAACTGTATTAGGCATTTTTTTGTAGCACTATTAATCCACTATTGGGATCTTCGTCTGTTATTAAACTATGTACGTTATTTACAAAATTATATGGGTTTGACCATATATTGATTAATCCTTGAAAATCTTCAGGGAATTCTGTCTTATATGCTTCCCATAAAGCTTTAGTAGTTTCTCCTAGAAATGTTTCTAGATACCAATACATATTTTCTGCATCTGGTTCTTGATTAGTTTGTATATAATGTGCTACAGCCATATTTTTTCATATGTCTATTACGGAGTTCCACATCTGAGGGTGTAAGACCCCACATAAAAATTCTAAGAGTAACTCAGTCCCTTAGAGCTTGATAAGGGGTCCCAGACTTAGAACTTAGTCTTTTCTAAAGCCCTTAAACTTTGAGGAATTTATTTATGACCTTTCCGACCTCCGAAAGTTAGTTTTTAAGTTTATTCATAATTGGGGGAGTGAATAGTACATCTCGGGTGAGTTTTAAATTTTTCGGACAAGCGTAAGGGTGTGTTTGAAACTCCAAAATAGCAGTTCAGGGCGATTAGCCCGCGGCGCCTTGCCCAGTCCGGTGGTAGGGGAAGCCCGTGATGGAGACCGTGGCGCCTCGGCCAGAGTGACACTCCAGAGCATGCGGTGCCTTGTCCAGTCCGATCTGGGTAATTTCTGCAGTCAGGTTCCACATTTTTAAGGGCAAATGGGTCATTTTCCCTTCACCCAATGGCTCCATAACACGGGATTAAATCCCCCAATAGAAAAATCACTCATTCTTTTCACAAAATCCTCTCAAGAATAAGCCCTAGCTTCATCAAGTTCAAGAAACAAACCTCAAGAATTCACCCCAATATCCGCGAAGTTAACAATTAAGGTATGCGAAGTGTTCATCCAAGGGTTCCTTCCATCCTTGGAGTTCAAGAAACTATTTTTAAAAACTTTAAGTGTATTGATTTCGTGAATTCCATGTTGGGTTTGATTATAATGATTAGTTGAGTTTTTAATCCAGGTTTTATTACAAGTTTCATGTGTAGTTAATTGATATATGTGTAGTATTATGTGAATCCATGTTAAACCCTTGAATGTGTAAATTTATTATGGTAGTCATGATGCATTAGCATGTTGTTCATGCCCAAGTATAAGGTTATGCCTTCCATGTGTTTGACAAAATGCCTAAGTGAATAGATTGTGCATTGTAGTCCATTGGTAACCTTATGCTGAATTCATGCTAAAGCTACATGTTCCAAATTTGCTCCCATGTTAAAGATATACTTTGTAAGTGATTGATGTAATGTCCATGAGAATTAAATAGTGAAATTTATGGTATGCTAGCATGCGTTTCCATTCATGTACAAGCCCAAGAATATGGCAAAATATCTCAGGGACTGTATTATGAATAGTTGACTATTGTCATGTTATCAAGAAGTGTCGTGTCTTAGTATTATCTATGGTACCGAGTCCTACGGGTATTTAATACCCGATAATTTAGCTGTTTATCTAGAGCTAGTGTCAGTACAGAATAGTATCAGTCATGTCATGATCAGTAGTACTCTCAGTCAGATACAAAACTCAGTAGAACTCAGTTAGTTACAGAACTCAGAAAAACAGTAAAACTCAGTAGCAGTCCAGTTCAGTTCAGTACATCAGTTTAGTGTTTTTCAGTTGGGAGTAGGATTCAGCACCGAGTGAACCCAAAGATGGGGACTCACCTGCTAGCAGAGTGTGTGATCCTTAAAAATAGTCCTTGCATCCCAGAACTACGTAGCTAGCGTAGGTTGAGACATCAATCTGCCAGTTGAGTGTTGATGAGGTGTCTTACCTTCCAGTTGAGGGTACCACCATTCTCATTCAAAGCACCCGCCCGTGGCACGGTACTTACACCCTTCTAGCTGGGATTACAGGTTGGAACCTAATTAGTTCAGAGAGAGGCATGTTGGTTAGATGATTACCTCCTACAGTCTCAGTTTTAGTCTTCAAAATAGAACTCAGTTCAGTTCTACAGAAATCAGGACTGTCAAACATAGTCATTCAGTTCAGTACGGAACTCAGAATAGTTCCAGAAAATCAGGACTGTCAGATACATTCACTCAGTTATCAGTAATACAATATTAGTAAACTCAAATATCAATAACAGTTATTCAGAACTCAGTAGTCGATGTTACCATGACCTCAATTACAGTTTAAGTATTAATGCATGTACTCTCTTTCAATTATGATCATGTTATTCAGTCAATTATTGTTCATGTATATGAACCCATGCACATCAGCCTACCTCCCTTAGCATACTAGTACATTCAAAGTACTGATGCATACTTTTTTTTTGCGCTATGATGTCTTATATCACAGGTTCAGACGCACGAGCTCCCAAACGTACTTAGCAACCTAATCTGTCAGCAACAAAGTTAGTGGTGAGTCCTCATAGTTTGAGGACAGATTTATTATTTTAGTTATATCGATACTCAGTTTATTTCAGTAGTCAAAGTTAGTTGGGAACTTATCCCATCAACTCCTTGTTCAGACAGTAGAGGCTTTTTCAGACCAGAGTATTTCAGACAGATGCATTAGTATTCAGTTCTTAGTATTTATTTCTTATTTGAACCTTATGGTAGATTTTTGTCCAATTTCTGCATAATTATAGTATTGTTATTCAGTTCTTGCAGCACGTACCTTTGGGATTATGAGCACCGTATAGCGTCCGGGGTACAAACCCGGGGCGTTACAGAGGGTCATGAGCTGCCATATTTAAGATCTTACCTTTATTACCGCTTTCTTGTAATCTAATGGGTTTTTCTATTGACATTTTTCTTTCCCTAGGCTTTATCTTTTGTTCTGACTGTTCTTAAGGATTTATTCTATATACTCTATGTCTTGGTAAAATTTTCTGTAGTTATTTCTACCTGTTGCATACCAGTTATCCTTTAAAAAGGGCTTGAAGTACTGGATGCGCTTTCCATAAATTCATTTATACTTTATATTTCATCTGTACTGTAGATTGTTTCTAAATCTTCTTCTTTTTGTTTCTTTTTATGTGTATACCTATAATTATCTGTTCTTAATTCACAGTTAATAAAATGTTCCTTCATTTCTGTCAAGTTTAGATTTCCCTTTTTACAGTCTTTGCATTTAAATTTTATGTTATTATTTGTCTCATATATGACTTCTTCCACCATTATAACCTTATTTACTTCAAAAACATCTTCTTCTATTACTTTTATATTCATTTAATCATTATTTTCACTTTCTTCATTTCTCATCTGTCTCTCTTTCATTTGTATATTTATAGTTTGTAAATCTAACTGAGGTTTGTCCCTTATTATTTGTATACATTAAATGATCGGTTGACTTTAGTATTTCATTTTTACTGAACTTTTGTAGATTCCATTCTAGTCTTGCATATTCATCTGAATTTATTTTTAGGGGTTTCATTAGTCTTATTCCTTTATTTTCCATTAAACCCATTGCATCATTTATTTTTAACTTAAATTTGGTATTAGAACTAGTAGCCCGTTTTCCTATGAATCCTACTCATATTAGTAAATTATTTTCATTATTCATTTCTTTGTATCCTTTGGTCTGGATACCTATTCTTATATATTTTCTGAATTCTAAGGAGTTTATCATATAGTCTGGACTACAATAAAAAAGTCCTCCATTACATGACATGTCTACTTCTATTATTCCTATTATGGATCTTTCCGAGTCTGACCACTTATTATCATATATAGAAACTAATACTTTAGTTCCTAGCTTCTTTCTAGTTAATCCTTTTAGACCTATTCCTATGAGTCCCATGTGCATGAGGCTCATGTTTGATTTTGAAATTTGTTTTAAAGATTCTAGACTTATTAAATTTATACTGGCGCTGTTCTCACCAATAACACGCATTTGTTCTTCTCTATAATGTTTATATAATTGTGTCTATGAAAATATTCCTTTATTATATATTGTCTTAGCACTTAATAATTTGATTTATTTTGTTGAAAAAGTTGTATATCTTTATCTACGTCTACTACCTCTTTTAGCTGTTGTCTTGAAGTCATTTTTGGACTATTTATTATTTTAGATAACATATTATTTGTTAATATGTGTTGGGTAAAACTTGGTCTAGGCTTGTTTGTGGATGTTGAAAAAGGTTCATGTTTGTGGTTTAGTTATTTTACTTTTTCTTTCTTAGGGGTTAATTCTACTCGTTTTAATTGCTCAATTAATTCTTCTATGTTTTTATCTTGACTAGCTTGTTGTTCTGGCTGAACTTTCTCTGTAATTGCTTTTTCTAAATTTTTATTAAGTTCTAATAATAACAGTATTATAATATTTTTTTTATGACTATAAATTATATTTTTTTCCTTGAGGTTGATGGTCTGATAATCCTTCGAGATTTGGTTAAATTTGTTCTGCCTTTTTTAATATTGCTATGTAAAGTTGATCAGTTATGAAAATATTATTCATGAGAGTGCTATTTCCCTTATGTGATTAATCTCCTTTCGTATTTCCTTTAGTTCTTTTTGTAGGTTATTTATGTTAGGATAGTTTATAGCACTTTTATCCTTAGTAATTAAACTCTGAATTTTTTAATCTAGCTCTGTTTGCTGGTTTTTTAAGAAATCAAAATTTTGTTCTATTTTATCTAATAATTTCTTTTGTTTGCTTTGCAGGTCTTCAAGAATTTCTAATGCCTTTAATACTCTAGCGTTATCCTTTTGAACTGCTTCTCCTAAGATTATTATAAAATTTATAATAATATTTAGTTGTGGGTCTTCTCCATGTAATATATATTCTCCATTGTTAAAATTGCATCTAATTAGAGAATTATCTTTTAGTCGTCCGTATTTCTTTTCTGGTGGATCTAAATAATCTAGTTTCTTTAAGGTATCTATTGTAAATTATTTATCCTAACGGAATGGTTACCTTACACTTCTCTGATGTTTAATTCTTCTGTTATGATGTTCTATATCAATTCTAATACCTTCTAGTTCCCACCTTATTGGACTTATATATTCTCTAAAGGTAAACGGTAACGGTGTTTTAGTTGCCTTTAGTATTGTTAAATAATTACTTAGAACTTTCTCTTCAACTATAGCTTCCCCTCTTTGTCTTATTTCTCTATTTAAGTATCAATACTTTATCTGTATTCTTCTAGTAAACAGGTGTCTTTTCATTAATATTGTTTATGGATTTAAGATGTCCTATAAATTTATATTCTAATCTAGAGATTATAGTGATTAAATGATCTAGTCTTAGAGGATCTTCTTTTGTTTTATTTAGTCTCTTATATTCTGAATATAAACTATCTAATTTTTGTTTAATCTTTTTATAAGACTTTGTGTTTTTAAAAGTTCTTCTAATTAAGCTTGGTAAATATCATTCTTCTGTCTCCACTTTTCTTCTGCTTTTATCCTATCTTTATAATATAATATTTTAGCTTTTACTTCTAATATTCTACTGTCTATTTGTCTTATTTCCTGATGAATGACATAGCCAAGTCTGGGATCTATTGTATCAAACGTTTAAGTTTTTGCACTAATTTTATGTCTTCAGTATTAAAAGTTTTTTTGGCCTTTAGATCCAGATTTGGCATATAGTGGCCCTGCTACTTTCCCTAAATCTTTAATGAAATTTCTAGCATAATTTAGTAATCCTAAGAATTTTTGTATATCTTTAGATGTATCTAATTTGTCTGGCATTTCTAGAACCTTTTTAGTATATGTGGTTGTAACTTTATTTTGCCGTCTCCAATGACTAATCCTAGAAAATTAATACTATTTTTACATTGTTCCATTTTCTTTTTACTTATTATGATTTTATTGTCTACAAATAATTTAAAGACTTGCTGTAAATCTCCTAAATATTCTCGCATATTATTGCTAAAAACTAGAATATCATCTACATAAACTAGTATAAAGTTTTTATAACTCCCAAAACTACTATCCATTTTTCTTTGAAAAAGAAAGTGTGTGAATAAGTGAGGATAGGTTTCTAAAGTTTCTCTACTAGTGGGTGTAAGTTTTTAGGGGACTCCCGAAAGGGAAATCTCTTTTCGTCTTTAGACATGTAAGTAGTTAGTATTAAGATCACTGGATGTTCCTCCCTATTTTGTAAAGTTATGTTTATTTCCATATTGTATCTGTAAAATACTTATAAATATACTCCTAGTATATGGCTAGTCTCTCAGTGCTTAGAAATAATGATGGATTAATCTGTAAATTTCTAGGGAATTAAAAAGCTCGAAGAGAATAGAAAGGACTGTTGTGTTATTCCGGGGTGTGATTAAAGAAGAGATTGCTAAATACCTAAAATTGAGGAGAAAGAGATGAGCGGGGTATAGATAAAAATTAATAAAAAAAAAAGAGTTTTGGGGAGAAAAACATACATTGATTTTGGTATATATATATGTATTTATATATGTATGTATGTATGTATGTATATATATGCATGTATGTGTGTATATATATATATGTATGCATTAAAAAAATAAAACGACCTGTTTTAACTTGGCATAGAGTTTAAGAAAATATATAAGACTTTTGAATCTTGTGGTCTTAAATTAAAGTTATGTAAATAACAACAAAAACATACTCAGCATATTTCCATCAAGTGGGGTCGAGGGTTCTCAAGTCATTGACACCTTCCTTATCCCACCAGTAGGTTAGCCAAGTCATAGTCCGAACGACAAGTAATTGGCCTAATAGATGGAAAGTAAGGAAAATAGAAAAGAAATCAATAACAACAATAATATAAGCGGAAGAAGGGACACATGTATATATACATAACCTACTGTACAAGAGAGAGATAACATATTGTACAAAAGAGAGAGAGGATAAAATAAACAAAAAGAATCCCTCTCAAAACCTGGTAAGGTCTGTACTAGAGTCACTACAATAAAAAAATAACACTAGACAATATCCAAAATACATATATGCAATAGTTTTGAAATACAAAAGACTATATAATTGAAATAGATGGAGGAGGATCAGTCTCGGACTCTAAAAATCTCACCCCATCTTTAGATCAGCAGCTGGGCTTGAGAATAACATCAACATCAGTAGCTACACTCGGATATGCATCATAGAAAGATGCAAAAGTGCAGTATGAGTACCAAAGTAACATATACTTAGTAGAATCGACCAATTGAGGTCAAATATAGTAAAAACATAAATATAATACGAGCGTGTAAGCTAAGTCAACAGTAACAAGACTAAAAATATAAATATCTACTAAACTAGGCAAGTGAGATAAAGAAAGTACATAACACCTAAAATAAGAGAATTGCCCTTACTATAATCTAACTAGGCCCCATAAGCCTAGAAGGGACACACAACAAAGAAATTAACCCTACCAAGCCCCCATAAGCCGGTGGATATAGACAATAGTAAACTAAGATAGAAACATGAATATCCAGTAACTAAATCGATCTCAAGTAACCTTTCGATCCCAAATTCATGATGAAACATTCAAATATGTACCGAGCTTGAACCAAAATCAATGGGTAATAACAAAAGGCTAGACGCTAGATTCGAACTGAAGATAGTGGATAATAACAAGAGACCACGTATAAATCATGTACAACAAAACTAAACACCACTACCAAACTCTCAGTAACAGCCATGATTAATAACAGAACATCTCAGCCATAATCATAAACAGATGCCAGACTCAAACTGAAACTCATAGTAACCATACCATGTTAAGAAATAAGTGATCCCATAAGTATCCAACCTTAACCACAAATGACATCAAACTAATACCAAATCTCGTATATAGTAACCAAATCATAGTTGTAACCGATGCTGGTATCATTCCAGAATTCATAATAAATAAAACGATAAAGCATATGCTGAATTCGAACCAAACCTGAATTGCATTTACATAAATATATGCATAATCAACTAATAGGAAGAAACTCAAGAGTTCTATGCCTATTTTCAAATCATAAATCAATATATAAAACCCTCGAATGGATAAGTTCACTAAGGCTATGAGGGTCCCTAATCCTAGGTCAAGAAGGAGTGGTCCAGGATCAGTTGCTACTCTATCCAAGAAATATTATAGCACGGGAAGCCATTTTACTGTTGAAATCCTTTCTTTAAATGGAAAAGGCCCTAAAATGCCCTTCACCTATTGAAAATGGTGCAAAAATATCCTCCATCCATCTTTTGGCTCTATATTGCCCTTCACATACACCTTTGGGCTCCAAAATGCCTTTCACATCTACCTTTGGGCTTTAAAATGCCCTTTATTTAAAATTTTTAATATTAAATAAATAAAAAATATTTCACTAATGAAGCGACACGTTTTCATTGGCCCCCATTTTATTATTTAATTTTTTTTTAAAAATTCTAACCCACAACACCTACCTCATCTATATATGACGATCAATATTTACATATTAATGTTTTACTACTTTTTGTTGAGAAATTATGCCAAAATGTATATCTTTGTTTTATGAATGAATATATGTGTATGGTATTCTTTATAAGGATTGCAACATAAGTTACTTTCTTCCTTTAGAGTTTGTGAAATCAAGCCAAAATCTATTTATTGGTCTCTGTTTTAGAAGTAAATTATCATGACTTATTTTATGCGTGGGAGGTGAAATGCGATATACTGAACCTTATAACCAAATGTCATGACAAATTACTTTGATACATTTAGATACAAAGTAATAATACCATGACTACTTCTGTTATAATAACATTCAAAACACATTTCAGTTGGTGGGTGTTATTATATTTAGCGTCATTGATATCACTTTAGAGAGAATTAACTACAATCATAGAATTACCAAAGATAGACAAAATCATCTATTGGTCTACTACAGTTAATTTCTAAACCCCCTTTTCATTTACATGCACTATAGCATTGTAGTTCACCAGACAAAGCATCATTTTTTGTGTATACTCCAAAAGATTTCTAAAAATGAAACTCCCATAATCAAGATCTCAGCTTGTAAAAATCATGTGATGAGAATTGTTCTATTTTAAGAACCATGGTATGTTCGATGAGTGTACAACAAGTTTTTAGCTGTTCATCACATGATTTCAACCCACAAAAAATAATAGATCATGAATTTCAAAACAAGGCATTATGAGTTAGAATTTTTTTAATTAATAAAATGTGAACAAAAAGCTAACAACAGTTCAAGAACTTTAAATCTCAGAAAACAATAACCCCAAAAAGTATAAAATCAACCACTACAAAAGAAAAAAAAAGCTAAAAATTACCTTAATACAAAACCCACAAAAAGTGGATCGCGATCAAGTAGTATATCAAATAGAGAAAAAAAAGTACAAATGAATACAACACATATAGAGACGTGCAGAAAGAGAAATGTCTTTTTTTTTTTTAAATTTTCACACTTAACTGCAAAGATTATATTACACATATAATAAAGTAGTATACATATAATATATTTTATATAAATCGTAAATATAAAAAATGAATTAGAAAGAGATGATGGGAGGAAAGAAAAGTTTGAAGAAAGAGAAGAGAACCAACTAAAGTTATCAACTGGGTGGGGTCAGATCGGTCCGACCCGATTAACCCGACCCAAAAAACATGTCCAGCCCGATCTGAATTGGCTCAGTGGATACATTGGTTCCTGGGCTCGATCTCGGGGATGGGTCATCTGATATGTTCAACTATGTCTTTTCCTTCTATTTTACAACACACACGGAGACGTGCAGAAAGAGAAATATCTTTTTTTTTTTCTATTTTCACATCTCAACTACAAATATTATATTGCACATATAATAAAGTAGTATACATAATAATATACTTTATATAAATAGTAAATATAAAAAAGAATTAGAAAGAGATGATTGAAGAAAAGAAGAGTTTGAAGAAAGAGAAGAGAACTAACTAAAGTTATTAACTAGGCCAGGTTAGACTCTATTAATCCAGCCCAAAAAACATGTCCATCCCGGTCTGAACCGGTTCGATGGACCCACTCGATTCCTAAGCCTCGGTCCTGGGGATGGGCCGTCTGGGATAGTCAGCCCGGTGGACTGACCCAGTTATGAAATTGGATTAGGCCAATTGATTATTCAGATCGAATCGGTCCAATTTCATCTATTTTTGTTTTAAAAATGATGTTTGTTGGGACCTTTGCCAATTGGACCATTGGCAGCCCAACGACACTATAGTCGTCGGCTCGCCCAATGGCCAATTGGCTGAATTTGGCACTTTTAATTATCAAATTTTTTTCTATAAATACCCCAATTCAAAAACTATTTTTTTTTGCACAATTTCATTCTCTCAATCACTCTCAATCTCTCTCTTTATTATTCTAATTATCTCCTAAAGTGCTCAATTTTATTTTTTAATTTTGCAATTACAAATATCAAGTGGAATTTTTTTAAAGACTCCACTTTCGGATACTTCAAAAATTTGGTATTGTCGTTCCATCTCTTACTTTTAATTTTTAATTAGTGTATTATTTGTTGAATACTTCAAAAATGTACTTATTTGTTTCTATTTTTTAAAGTAGAAATTGAATATAATGCACGTATGACTATGTTTACTAAAATACTATAATATGTAATGTACATATGTTATACGTTTATTGTTTAACGTATTTAGTTGTATATATATGTGTGTGTATATAGTATATATTAAAAAAATCATGTAAATTTATATATTTTTTTTAAATATGAAGGACCGATAACTAGCCATTACTTGAACTGGGTCGGGTTGAACTGGTCCAAGACTGATTAAATCGATAATTTTGCTAATTGGACCGGTGCTGGACGTTTGAATTTTTTTTTACTATTGGCCCGATACGGACCGATTAAATTAAGCAGAAAAAATTTATATATACAGAATAAGATTGTTAATTGCAACTTATAGCAATATTTATTAGATTTCAACATATAACAGATTTTATTTTATAAAAAAATAATCAAAACATATATTTTTATATAATAATTGAATTTTTTAAAAATAAAAAACAGTTAGCCATAAGATATAATACACCCCTATTTTCTCTCAAAAATAATTTTTTCTATTTTTCAAAATCAGTCACATCCTTCTATCCACATCTTGTTCATATAACAAACAGAGAACATATATAAATTTCTAACCTTCTTATTTCTTACACATAAAAAAATTGATAGAAACCCAGAATTTTTGAAATTCATTTTCTTTCAAAGAAAAAAATTTCAATTGAAATACAGGTTTAATTTGAAAAGAAAAAAAAGGAAAAAAATGATATAAGAGATGCAATATGGATGATTCTTGTTTTCATTCAATCATGATACAACATGGAGGAAGATGGGATGCAACAGGTAATATATCTTACTATATATTTTTTTTTTTGGAATTTTTATAAAAAATATTTAAATGTTAAGGTACTACAACTGATAACAATGATTTTTTTTCGTAAATCGATATCTAAACAAAGTTTTGAATTTAGTGTTGTTGTTCAGCAACACTCAAGATAAGAGGTTTTAAATTTACACAAGCCGTCTTTTGAATTTAGTGTGATTGAAACTATGTGTTGATTTTTTTCATAAATTAAGGTTGAAATTATGTTCTAAATTGTGATATAAGATTGTAGTATATATTGTGTTTGACTTGATGAATTTAAATGTGTTAAATTTTTTTTTAATTCCTCTATCAAATCTAACTGAAATTTTAATATTTAACAATCATATATACATTATCACAGGAAGACCCAAAGATTTTTGTGTTGGTGGAATTATGTATGATTCAAATACAAAGTACAATGGATTGATAAAAGCAATAGCTACTCAACTGAAGATAGACAATAATTATGTTCAAATTGAATTAGATACATAATTAGTGATAGATGCCCACCAATGATTATACACAATTATATTAGAGTTAAAGTATATTTGAATCAGAAAAGGACAGTTTCATCGTACATCACATACAAGGATATGTCAACGAATCCAATAATGTGTACAGAGCAATATATTGTTTGTGTTGGAAATAATAGTTTTAATGAAGTAAATGTGGAGCGGCAACATCTATACACAAATGATTCAGTTCGTTTGATCAGATTAAATTCACAGGAAGAACTATTTGGTGAAGAATGCATTAAAATTATAAGTGATCCAACAAATTCTAAGATAGCTATTAAACAAGTTTACAGGAACGAGGAGACACTTGCAAATGTTATGAAACTTCACGCATTTGTGAATCAATTCTCGTTTTGCGTCGAACGGTCTAATGCTAGCAGATAAAAATTTTATATTTCGATATTCATAAAAAATAATAATATATAATTTGATGCATTAATTTGATATAATTATTGATTTGTGATTTGCATTGCATGTTAAACAACTATTACCTGATTTGTCTGGTGAAAGATTGTACACAATTTCTTCAATCGTCAAGTATAAATGGTTTTGAAGTTTTCAAGATAAGAAATTATTGTGAAATACACGCATGCTCAATAAAAAATTAAATTTATGTAAGGCGTCAAGGAATGACAAGAGTTGTCACAGGATTAGTATTGGGCAATTTTGTAAATATAAAAAAGTGTACACCCCGAATAATATTGTCGCTAACATGATGAAACAACATGGGGTGTCATTAATAATAACCAAGCATGGCGTGCAAAGAAAAAGACAGTTATGAATCATACCAAAAAATTTCACGTTACTTATACATATTGGGCAAAACTTATCTCAGATTTGTCATAGTTTATAAAAAATAGATGAAAATCGATTCTTCTATGCTTTTGTTGCATTGGAAGTTTCTATTAGAGGATTAGAATATTGTAGGCCAATATTGCTTGTTGATGGATTTGTTCTAAAATCATTATACCGTGGGACAATACTGATTGCATGCATTTTGAATTCGAAAGGTAACTTTATTTATTTTATATTTCTACAAACTGTATATATACATATGTTGTTGGTTTTGATATGATTCTGCTATGAATTCTTCTTTGTAACTTTTTATTTTGAATTTAAGTATCTAATAAAGTCTCTTCATGTATATAATTATGGAATAAAATCAGGTCATATACTGCTACTAGCTTATGTTGTTGATTGTGAGAATATTGCATCTTGAACATGATTTTTCACAAAATTTAGAGAAGCATTTGGTGGAAGAGAGGGTATGTATATCGTGTTAGATAGAAATGATAGCATATGAAAAGCTACTTCGATGATATAGCCCAATCTTTCACATCATGCTTGCATTTGGTATTTGTGTGACAATATAAAGCAGAGTTTCCACAAGAATATTGAAAAACTTCATAAATTTCTTTGTCATGGCAAAGACATATACTCTACAACAATTTGATGAATTAATAGGGAGGGTGGATCAAATAGATAAAAGAGACATAAGATTTCTATTTGAAGTTGGCTATCACAAATGGGCAAGGTGTTCATTCTACATTTGAAAGAATCTAGACATTGACCTCAAACATAGCTGAATTAATAAATAATACCAAAAGAATTGCTAGAAGATTGCCTATAGTTTCAATAATGAGTTTTATGAGGTTGACTGTTGAATCATGAAACACAAAATAGAATGAAGAAGCAAAAAATACATTCAGAGATCTAATAATCAAGTACAATGACATTCTCACAGAAAATCGTGAACCATCTTACAATATGGCGGTAAGTTTTTATTAATCAACAGTACATTTTTGAAGGTAAGAGCATCAACTAAATTCTTGCATATCATGACTGATGGAGCTAAACGATTCATAGTTTGTCTGCAAAATAGTAAATGTAGTTGTGGACGATTTCAGTTAGATGAGATACCTTGTAGTCATGTCATGACTGCTATTAAATATAGAAATCAGCATGGAGAGAACTATTGCTCCTCGTACTACAACAACAAAATTTTTTGAAATGCATATGCAATACCAGTTGAAACTCTTCCTTGTGAAAGTATTTAAAAATACCACGTGAAGTGTTGAATGAAATTGTACTGCTGTCAAATTCTTAAAGGCTACTAGGGAGACCATGTACTGAAAGATGAAAAAAACAAGTGAAGATAAATGTAAGAGGTCCAGAGTCACTTGCAGTAGATGTCATAGAGAGGGGAACAATCAAACAACATGTCACAACTATCCACCAGTAGTTTATGAAAAAATGCAATTTAGTTCTTGAAGTTGTTTAGTAAATAAGAGATATGTTATTGAATGATGTTTTTTATAAAATATTTGATGCTTACTATTCAGAATTTTACAATATTTAAGATTATTGTGATGATATTTTTCAGTATGTTTTTATTAATCATGTTAAGATATGATTGTGAAATAACTAGTGATATGTTAACCTGCTAATGATATAATCAAACAATACACCAAATGATATGTTTTTGTTCCCTTGAAGATATAATTTTGTTCACCAGACAAATAGTAATATGTGAAGATATATTTTTGTTCATTTGGTGCATAGTCAGTCAATACACAAAACGATATAACTAAGAAATATTAACTAAAATAATAGTGATAGTCCTGTAATAATTCTCAATCTGTACACTAAAAAAATCAGTTAATTTACTAAATGGTTATTTTGAAACATCGAATTAATTTACAAAATACTGTTCACTCCAATAGGTAAAATAAAATTTTTATAACAAAAAAAGTTCAATAATAATGTTCAAAATCATTCAATCATCCTGTAACACCATGAGAAGGTACTCTGAACGTCACATGGTGCTTCAGACTATGAGTAGTCCCAAGATAACCCTTTAAGTCTTCTAATAAATCTGAAATTCATAACAAAGATGAACTAGGCATGCGAAATGCTGAAATACTGAATTATTGTCTGAACCGATAGTATTAACTTAGAAATATGGTCAACCAACACTTTAAATCTGAAACATAACAACAGTCAGACAATCATCAACTACTACTAACTAGAGAACTACTATGACAGGCCCCCAACTGACTTGAACTAAACTGGAAGCAACTGATCAAAGTATTTTATAAAAACTAGAAATCTGAAGAAATGGGTCCCCAAACTATGAGGACTCATCAACTTTTGGGATGTAGATAGAGATGCTCGCGGTCAATCATGCTGCTGGAACTGAGCACCAGAACCTACATTATAAGACAATGTAGCACATAGATGTATATGCGGGTCAGTACTTTTGGAATGTACTGAGCATGTAGGGGGTGAATGCATAAATAAAAGTAGTAACTAAATGTGCATATAACTTGTAAAGAATGCCTGCTAAGTATGAATGACTCACCTTGGCTTGAATAAATCAAAAGATGTGAAATAAAACATAATCTTCTTGAAATATCAAGACTTAAACTTAGGGCTTAAACCCTATGGTTTAAACCCATGTCAATTCATAATAAACTTCATACTCAATAGTAATAATCTTGAAATACTTTAACCATTATAATCAAGATAATAAAATTCAATTCTCAACATAAGAAATTAAGTCATACATATAAATAGGTGAAAATAGTCATGCAATTCAACACTTAAATCACTTGTAACTTTATAAACTTCAAACAATGATATTTGGGTATGAACCCTAGACTTCAATTCATGTAAGTTTAACTTTTAAAACTAGTTTTGGGTACAAGGATGGAAAGAGTATCCTTGTTCATAACCTTAGATACCTTATTAGGTTAATTTAATGTAGACACTTGACTTTGAACTCCTAATGATGTTATTGAAGGTTTCTTCTTAAAGTTATTGAACCTGGAAACTTGGATTATTGATTATCTTGAAGAGGATGTGATGAAGTTTTGGATTTCTTAGAGTTAAATTAGCGTTTCTTGGAGAGAAGTTTGATGAAAAATGAGTATATTATGCTTAAACCAACGTCAAATCTTCTGTTTTTATGACTTGGGGTAAGAATAAATGACCTAAATGTTTTTCTGGGACTTAAAGTCGCAACTGAAATGCCATTTATGGGCTTGGTGGGATGCGATAGCCGTCTCATCACTATTACTGGCGCGACATGGTAGAATCGCGTTGAGCTATCGGTTTTGAAATCCAAACACGGCTCAAACCTCATCTGAAAATTTCAAAACTTCTCCGAGACATGCCCCTTACAACCCTGAACATGAATCAACTCAAAAACCATCGTCCCAAAACCTTGAAGGTTAACTTTAAAATCCCCAAAGTTCAGAGGACAAAAATAAGACTAAGTCCCCAACACTTAGTTTTATTTTCAGATTCTAAGGGTCTTATGTAAGTACTAAGGGCTGAGCTAAACTAAGAACGTACGGAGTATTACAATATCTCCCCTTATGGAACATTCATCCTCGAATGAGATTGGATAAACTGCAAATACTGAGGGACTACAATTATATACTAAACTCTTATAACTGAAAACATGATTACATGACTGAATTGATTCATGAATGCATGTAGTGACATGAATATTATAATATACAGCTGGAATTGAGAACAGAAAAGAGGTAATTTGAGGAAATTTGTTACCTTAAATTGAGTCTGAACTCATGGAGAAGAGATGAGGGTACTTGGTTTGCATATTTGCTTCTGCCTTCCAAGTGGCGCCCTCAACGGACTGATTCCGCCAAAGAACTTTGACCAAGGGAACTTCTTTGTTCCTTAGTCTATGAATCTGGTGATCAAAAATATCAACTGGAATTTTTTCATACGATAGGCTATCTTGAATATCTGTGCTTTATTGAGGGAATACAACTGCTAGATCACCAATACACTTCTTTAATACAGAGATATGAAACACTGGGTGAACGGATGACAAATGATCAGGTAATTCAAGATTATATGCCACCTTTCCAACACGACTCAATATCTTGTAAGGGCCAATATCTCGGGGACTAAGCTTCTCATTTTTGCTAAATATCTTCACCCCCTTCATGGGTGAAACTTTCAAATAAACTAAGTCATCGACTTCAAACTCAAGATCCCTTCTCCTCACATCTGCATAAGATTTTTGATGACTCTGAGCTATTTTTAACCTCTCACGAATCATCTAGACTTTCTCCATCGATTCAAACACCATATCTAGCCCTATCAAAGCGGCTTCACCCACTTTAAACCAACCGATCAGTGACCTACATCTCCTCCCATAAAGAGCCTCAAATGGGGCCATCTGAATGCTAGAATGGTAACTGTTGTTGTAGGCAAACTCGATCAAAGGTAAGTGATCATCCAAACTACCTTTGAAGTCAAGAACACACGCCCTAAATATATCCTCTAGGGTATGAATAGTCCTCTCTGCCTGACCATCTATCTGAGGGTGAAAAGCTGAACTGAGATGAACTTGCGTACCAAGACCCTTCTAAAAGGCTTTCCATAAGTGAGAGATAAACTGAGTACCCCTATTGAAATGATGGATAAAGAAACTCCGTGCAATCAGACCAACTCTCTAATAAACAACTTAGCATAGTCTTTGGCTGAGTAGGACGTATGAACTGGTAAAAAATGGGTTGATTTTGTCAATCTGTCTACAATAACCCAAATCGAATTATGCTGATGGCTTGAATGAGGTAACCCTATCACAAAGTCCATGTTTACCTTTTCCCACTTCCAGGTGGGGATACTAAACTCCTGTATGGTGTCACTAGGCCTTTGGTTCTCTACTTTAACCTGCTGGCAGTTAGAACACTTAGCCACAAACTCTATAATATCTCTCTTTAGACCACTCCACTAATAGACTTCCCACAAGTCTTGGTACATCTTTGTAGCATCTGGGTGAATGGAGTAATGTACACCATGTGCTTCCGCCAAAATTTTCTTCCTCAAACCATCAATATACGACACACAGAGTCAACCCTAATGTCTCAACGCAACATCTCCCTCTTGGGAGAAAACATCTACTTTTTGATCTCTGATTGACTTTTTTAACCTGACTAAACTGGAATCCTTATCTTGTTTCTTATTCATTTTGGAAGATAAAGAAGATTCCGAACTACCCTGGACCCAAACATTCCCCTCGACTGAGTCAACCAACCGAATACCTAATCTAGACAACCGGTGAACCTCCTGAACTAATTATTTCTTATTATCCTCCATATGAGCAACACTGCCTATAGACAGTCTACTAAGGGGTCTTTCATAAATTGGCTTTGCTCGGATGATACAAAACTCTCATGTCGTAATCTTTCAACAATTCTAACCACCTTCTCTAGTGGAGACTTAACTCTCTCTGCAAAAACACATATTGCAGACTTTTATGGTCTGTGAACACATCAACATGCACCCCAAAAAGAAAGTGCCTCCAGATTTTCAAGGCAAACACAACAACAACTAACTCAAGATCATGGGTAGGATAGTTCTTTTTGTAAGGCTAAAGCTGTCTAGAGGAATAGGCTATGACCTTATCTTTCTGCATCAAAACACAACCTAGACCAACTCTAGAAGCATCACAATAAACAAAAAATCCATCTGTACCATCAGGTAGTGCCAAAACTAGGGCTGAAGTGAGTCGAGCCTTCAACTCCTGAAAAGTCCTCTCGAAAGAATTTGACCACAAAAACTTAACTTTAGTTTGAGTCAATCTAGACATGGGGGATATAATAGACAAAAACCTCTCAACAAACCGTCGGTAATAGCCAGCTAAACCCAAAAAACTCCTAATGTTTGGTGGAGAGATAGATCTAGGCTAGTTTCTCACTGCTTTGGTCTTTTGAGGATCAACTCTAATGCCATCACCAAAAACAATATGACTGAGGAAAGCTACTGATCTTAGATAAAATTCACACTTGCTGAATTTGGCGAACGACTTGTGATCTTTAAAAGTTTGCAACACGATTCTAAGATGGTCTGCTTGGTCATCCTCACTACGAGAATAGACAAAGATATCATCGATAAAGACTATGACGAACATGTCCAAGTACTATTTGAAAACTTTTTTCATCAAGTCCATGAAGGCTACTAGGGTGTTTCTTAGCCCGAAAACATGACTAGAAATTCAAAGTGACCGTAATGAGTCCTGAAAACTGTCTTTGGAATATCACATTCCCTTACTCTAAACTGATGATAGCCGGATCTAAGGTTTATCATAGAGAAATAACTTACACCTTTGAGTTGATCGAATAAGTCATCAATCCTAGGAAGAGGATATTTGGTTTTGATTGTGACTTTATCGATGCACATTCGAAGAGAACTTTCTTTCACACGAGTAGGACGGGACCGCCCCATGGAGAGACACTGGGCCTTATGAAACCTTTATCTAAGAGGTCTTTAAACTACACTTTTAACTTTTTAAGCTCGGCTGGAGCCATACGATATAGAGGGATGGAGATGGGCTGAGTATCAGGAAAAAGATCAATACCAAATTCTATTTCTCTATCGGAAGGTACGCCGATAGATCTTCGAGAAAAACTTTAGGAAACTCATTAACTACACGGACTGACTGAACTGCTGGAGCCTCAAACTTAGTGTCTTTGACTCGAACTAGATGATAAATGCACCCTTTTTATATCAACTTTCTGGCCTTAATATAGGATATGAAATGACTCTTGGGAGACACTAAATTACCTTCCCACTCAAAGGCTGGTTCATCAGGAAACTGAAACTTCACCACTCGGGTGCGACAATCTATAGATGCATATCAGGAATGAAGCCAATCCATGCCCAAAATATTGTCAAAATCGACCATGTCTAACTCTATTAAGTTTGCTAATATAATCTTATGAAGGACAGTGATAGGACATTTTCTGTAGACTCATTTGGCAATAACTGACTCACCCACTGGGGTGGAAACTAAGAAAGGCTTAGAGAGATTTTCAGGACCTACCCCAAAATTTATTGTAACTAATGGAGTCACATAAGAGAGATTTAACCTAGGGTCTAACAATACATAAACATCAAGATGAAATACACGAAGCATACCAGTAACAACATCTGGTGAATTCTCCTGCTCGTGATGGGATGGTAAAGCGTAAAATTGATTCTGGTGCTTACCACCACCGGTACTGGATGATGTGCCCTGAGGAGGAACTGGGCGACCTAGTGGAGCTGGTGTGCTAATAGCCTGAGTCTGGGGACAAATACCCCTGCTTCCCTGCTTAGTATACAAACACTCTTTGATTTTATGACCCAACTTGCCACACCCATAACAACCTTTTTGTCCCAACAAACACTCACCAGGATGATTTTTACCACACTTTGCACATGTTAGATAACCGAGAATTCCACCCATACTATTTTTAGACCTGGACATAGAAGTTCTACCTCTTTTCTCCTTCTTAGTTCTGGGTGCGAGAGCACGGGCTAAAGATGGAACTGGCATAGATGAGCAACCCTGATACTGCGAACGGTTCCCTCCTCCAAACCTAGTTTGGTCATACTCAAACTGTCTGGTTCTAGCCTTCTTATTTCTCCTCTCTTCTCCCTTCAACTTCTCTGCCTCAATATATTGAGCATGACTCATCAGCCTAGCAAGATCCATGTCCCCAATAAGCATAGTAGTCCTATACTCTTTGACTACCAAACCAGACACTCCAGTAACAAACTTACTCATACTAGATCTAGGGTTAGATATCAAATCGGGAGCATACTTAGCCAACTGATTGAACTTAAGGCAGTACTTCTTCACTGTCATCGAGCCTTGCCTCAGGTATATGAACTCCTCAACCTTTGCTTCTCTCAACTCACGCAGAAAAAACCTATCCAGAAATGCATCCTAAAATGCCTGCCAATTTATGGGAGCTGCATTCTCACCTCTACTATTCTTCCACATAACCACCCAATCATAAGCAATATCTTTCAGCCTATAGGATGTCAATTATACACTCTTCTCCTCAGTAACATGCATTACTTGGGTGATTTTCCTTACCTCATCAATGTAGAGCTGTGGGTCCTCACCTACTTTTGACCCAAAAGAACTCAGGCGGATTCATTCTCATAAAGTCATGAATTCTGGCCGTAGCTAAATCACCATTCTACTGAAGTGGGACTGCCGCCTGATGGTTTCCCTGAACATTGGAAGCCACAACTTAGGCCAATGCCTAAAAGGTAGCCCAAAATTCATCATGGAACACATTCTCATTCAAAGGATCGGGAGGCAGGGGTGGCTGGTTAACATTTCTGCGTGCATTAGCTCGGCGAGGAGGCATATTTTGTCATGTAAGAGCACAAGTTAAAGCATATAGAGACAACTGTAAGCATGATAGATTCATGAAATAAAAAGGATGTTTTCCTAAATCATTTTATAGCCTCTTGCTCATAAATGTGGCGCGCTTCACACCCATGATCAAGACTCTACGTAACACGGCTTGTCTAGCTCCCTAGAAATCTTTAAACCTTAGGATCTGATACCAAGTTTGTAACGCCCAAGATACCTCGAATGTCACACGGTGCTCCAGACTACAAGTAGTCCCAAGCTAACCCTTTAAGCCTTCTAATAAATCTGAAACTCATAATAAAGATGAACTAGGCACCCGAAATGCTGAAATACTGAATTATTGTCTGAACTGATAGTATTAACTTAGAAATTTGGTTAACTAACACTTTAAATATAAAACATAACAAAAGTCGGAAAAGCCTCTACTACTACTAACTAGAGAGCCACTGGGACAGGCCCCCAGCTAACTCGAACTAAACTGGAAACAACTAATCAAAGTACTTCATAAAAATTAGAAATCTGAAGAAATAATTCCCTGAACTATGCAGACTCACCAACTGTCAGGATGTAGATGGAGATGCTCGCGGTCAATCACGTTGCTGAAATTGAGCACCAAAACCTACATTATAAGACAATGTAGCACATAGACGTATGTGTGGGTTAGTACTTTTGGAATGTACTGAGCATGTGGGGGGTGAATGCATAAATAAAAGCAGTAACTAAATATGCATATAACTTGTAAAGAATGCATGCTAAGTATGAATGACTCACCTTGGCTTGAATAAAGCAAAAGCTGCGAAATATAAACATAATGTAAAAAAGCATAAAGACAGTCTTTGTGAACCATCATACTTATTTCTAAAAGTTGTACCTTTGCACTTTCTATTAATGGAATAAGTAGGACTGAAATTGAGTATGCTTTTACACTTAGTTTCTAAAAACTGTTCTTTTATTCTGTCTTAGTGAGTTTCTTCTAACCAACATACACCATGTAATTTATCATGGTATCCAACGTCTGATTCTCCTGTGGGAAAAAGCTCACGTTAGGGAGAGCTATCATACTCTTGCCAAGGAGTAAAACCTGAGCTAACTGATCATAATCGGTATGTGTATCCATATAAATGGGAATTATCTGAACCTACATTGGCTAGTAGTTCTGGGGCATGTGAAATGGAACACATACCCAACTTGGTGCTAAATACTACTCCCTTACTTATATGCTCATTCTGTAGGAAATCCACCTTAAAATAGCATAAGGGTTATAATAAAAACCAGTTATACATCTATTCACTGTAAATTGTAATTAAAACTAACATGTATGGATTCCCAGTCTTAGCTGAGGATCAAAAGATCAAATCTTGCTTAAAATCAAAATGCATGCTAATAAAAAAATGCTTAAAACATAATCTTCTTGAAATCTCAAGACTTCAACTTAGGGCTTAAAACCCATGCTTTAAACTCATGTCAATTCATAAAAAACTTAATGCTCAATAGTAATAATCTTGAAATACTTTAACCATTCTAATCAAGATAATAAAATACAATTCTCAATATAAGAAATCAAGTCACACACATAAATAGGTGAAAAATAGTCATGCAATTCAACACTTAAATCACCTGTAATTTCATAAACTTAAAATAATGATATTTGGATATGAACCCTAGACTGCTATTCATGTAAGTTTAACTTTTAAAACTAGTTTTGGGCACAAGGATGGAAGAAGTATCCTTGTTCATAACCCCAGATACCTTATTAGGTTAATTTGATGTAGAAACTTAACTTTGAACTCCTAATGATGTTCTTGAAGGCTTCTTCTTGAAGTTCTTGAACCTGGAAACTTGGATTCTTGATTATCTTGAAGAGGGTGTGATGAAGTTTTGGATTTCTTAGAGTAAAATTAGGGTTTCTTGGAGAGAAGTTTGATGAAGAATAAGTATATTATGATTAAACCCACACCAAATCTTCTGTTTTTACAACTTAGGGTGAGGGTAAATGACTTAAATGCCCCTCTGGGAATTAAAGTCACAACTGAAAATCCGTTTATGGGCTTGGCATGATGCAATGACTGTCTCACCGCTATTACTGGTGCGGCGCGGTGGAATCGAGTTGAGCAATTGGTTTTGAAATCCAAACACGGCTCAAATCTCATCAGAAAATTCTGAAACATCCCCTAGACATGCCCCTCACATCCCGAAACATGATTCAACTCAAAAACCATTATCCCGGAGCCCGAAAGATCAACTTAAAAATCCCCGAAGTTCAGACGTCAAAAATGAGACTAAGTCCCCAACACTTAGTTTTATTTTCAGATTCTAAGGGTCTTATGCAAGTACTAAGGGCTGAGCTGCACTAAGAATGTACGGGGCATTACATATCCATAACCACAACAACATAAATAAGAAGTCTTAAAACATATCCAGTAAATTCAAAATAACTACCCCTTCCCCCTCTAATCTTTAGCCCAACCCAGGACAATAAACAAAAAAGGGGTGAATATTTCCCAACTTCAAATCTTTTTGTAATTTTGTTTTGCATGATGTAGAGTATGAAAGTTTGAAATCGGTTCTTTGCAAATTTTTGATCCTCTAAATCTTCTTGTAACATTTTTAGTAACATCACCGTCACTAAAAGCATCATCCTTTTATTTTCTTCTAGCATAATCCCATAAAAGCACAACATATCTAAGACGATGATTTGTAACATGAAAATTAACACTTGAAACAACAAATATATCATGACTGACATAATTTGCAAAAAGACAAGTATAAAGTCCACAACCATTGAAAATATATTAATTAAAATGTGTTAGAAATCAAGTTGTGCATTTAAAAGTAGAAAAATTTAATATAAATAAGAAACGTACTTAGAATAATATTGTTGTTGGGGAGTATTATTCACAATCACGTACTCCAATGGATTGAAAGAATATTTGTCAATATATGCAGGTTCTCGTTGTCAATCAATATCAACTCTTTTTTCAAAAAACTCAGTGCCAATCAGAAACAAAACAACAGAATTGCAAGTATGATGCAAAAATAGACACATACATCTAATGCAAAAAATCACTAGAATCCAATAAAATGATTGACTAACATTGACTAGTATGATGACCGTTTCAACAAAATCACTGAACATTGGCAGGGAATTTGAAACCTCTCGAAATCTCTAATGTACTGTCCAATTTTGTGATTCAAAGATATGAATTTCATGTTTCTATTCACATTCTTTCACTGTTTCTGTCACGACCCAGACTAACGGACCGTGCAGGCACCTACGCTATTCTAAGTAGCTAGGAGAACCCGTATTACGCCGACTAAAAATAAGCGAAAGACTTTTGTTTTTAAGGAAATATAAATCAAATTAAATACTAATAAATAAAATTTTTCAAAAATTTCGTACAAATGTCCTTCACTATCCCAAGACTTGGCCAGACATGTACAAGAGCTACCTATTACATCATAGACTGACAATGAAATAAATAATACAACGACTCTAACATCTGCCAGGAAGAAAGTGTAGAAGTTAGTGCTGAATGTCATCATCCATTTAGTAACTGCAAACTAACCTGCATTCAGTCTACACCCCAATAAGGAATGTAGAAGAGTAGAGTCAGTACAACCACACGTACTGGTAGGCATCATCGGCTGATCGTATTAGTTCATATAATCATAAAATAGAATTAAGGAAAATAAATCATGACATCTTGAATAGAATATAATTCAACCAAGGCTGTAATAATATTATTACTTTACCTATATAAGTTACATCCAATTACTCTTCCAACTCCATCAGTATTATACTCACTACTAACATACTATGGCCTCATTAATTCACACAATCAACTACAATCCTACGTTAATACATCACTATTCCTCTTTATTCACCTTATAATTTTTATTACTCATATTCATAGGAACAAACCCGTAATCAAAGACAACCCACAGTAAACTCTCAGTCTAACAACTAAATTCTCTCATATAATATTACAGAGTGATAACTAGCTATTCTGATAAGCTACGATTAAAACACGTATAAATGAAGCAAGTCAATCAACATATAAGTAAGTACAAAGTTTCACGTATTCAAATACATATCACACAATCAAATACCCGATGAATCAACAATACAACAATAACAGATCAAACAGTGATCACAAACAAGCCACATAACCATCAAGAGTATCAATCATACTGTAAACATCCACAGACTCAACACAAATATGTACACACATGCTATAAGACTTATTTCTCCCAAATAGTCATGACCTTCAAGGAATAATATATGTTCATGTACAGTACGGGCTTGCTACCAAATCCACCATATAAATATCTGTACCGGCATGATACCCGATTTATCATATACATATCTGTACCGGCGTGGTACCCGATCTAACATACATATATCCGCACCGGTGTGGTACCCGATCCAATATATACATATCCATACCGGTGTGGTACTTAATCCATAGATACATATCCGTACCAGCGTGGTACCCAATCCAACATATACATATTCGTACTGGCGTGGTACCCAATCCAACATACACATATCCATATTGGCGTGGTACCCGATCCAACACATACATATCCATACCGACGTGGTACCCAATCTATCATATACATATTCATACCGGCGTGGTACCCGATCCACCATAAACAAGTAATATCAATATCAAATTTACACTTTCTCACAACATACAACACAATGTATCAAGTTTACAAGTACACTTCAAGTCATGAGATAATTCCATCAAGTAAATTTCAATAATCATTTATACACGCATCAACAATTCAAACATCAACAAGACATTCATGGCATTAATACAAGGAGTTATCATTATCAAACAAGCCTCTCAAAGGCACATTTCTATAAATCATCATTATCACCAATTTAGCCTCTCATGGGCATCCAATAGATAAAGTCCTTTTATCAATACCAAAATAAGAATATCATAAAATAAATCACAATTTAACACTTAAGCATGCAAGTCACTATTAGAGTATTACTTACTCATTAATTATTAAAATGTTGCTACCTCTTTTCATATAATACAATCATCGCACTAATTTAAGTCATCTATCCTTTAGATATTACTATGCTCATCAACACTTAATGCTAGCATGGTTCTCCTCAACATATTATTGTCCAACACATACAACTTACTATCATTATAACTCACTAGGTTCATCACCAGAACAACTAAGAACTATCATGGCCACATCCTTCATTTGCAACAATCTCATTACAACATGTTATGATTCAGACTGAGTAAGTAAACCACAAGTAAAAGAAAACAAGAACAACACACAGATTTATATGAAAACCCTTGCAGGAAAAACCACGGGCAGAGGCAAATGAGGTTTAACTATAATGGAGAGAGAGTACAATATGGAGAAGGCTGAATTTTTTGAATAATAAAATAACTAAAAAAATTGCACTTATATATTATGTGCGTACAAATAGGTCCTAGGCCTAAAAACATAAAGGTCTATTAACCAAAATTCGGGTCACAACTCTAACAATCTCCACCTTGACACGAATTTTAATTTAGAACTCAAATCCATTTCAAGACAAATTTTCTACCTCTTCCACAAAAGCCCCTAAGGGCACATCTTAATAGCTAACACTAACCAAGTCCAAGCAATGCTCAAACTTAGCACTTGGTAGTGTCTTGGTCATCATATCTATAGGATTATCATGAGTACTAATCTTGCTCACCATAATATCACCACGAGCAATAATTTCACACACAAAATGATTTTGAACATCGATGTGCTTTGTCCTCTCATGAAATATTTGATCTTTTGTAAGGAAGATAGCACTCTGACTGTCGCAAAAGACCGTAGTAATTTGTAATTCTTTACTAAGTTTACCAAATAGATCCATCAACCAAATAGCTTTCTTGAAAGCCTCTGTAATAGACATATACTCTGCCTCAGTAGTTGACAAAGCGACCGTAGTCTGTAAGGTAGCTTTTCAACTAATAGCACAACCACCAATGGTGAAAACATAGCCTGTAAGGGACCTTTTTTTATCATGATCTCCTGCAAAATCAGAATCAACATACCCGATTACTCCATATCTATTTCACCCAAACTGTAAACAAACACCAGCATATCCATACAAGTATCTAAAAATCCACTGAACTACTTTCCATTGTTCTTTCCTAAGATTTGCCATGTATCTGCTAACTGTACTGATAGCATAAGATAAATCTGGTTGGGAACATACCATCACATACATAAGAGACCCGACAGCACTAGAGTGTGGAACTCAAGACATATAGTCACACTCATCATTTGTCTTTGGAGATAAAGTGGCCAAGAGTTTGAAGTGAGCTGCCAATGGAGTACTAACAGGATTGACATTTTGCATATTGAACCTGTGAAGCACTTTTTCAATATATCTTTTTTGACTCAAGTATAACTTACAATTCTTTCTATCTCTCAGAATATCCATGCCAAGAATATTCTTTAATACTCCTAGATCCTTCATATCAAACTCTTTACTGAGTTGGGCTTTGAATTTTATTACCTCTCTCATATTCTTTACTGCAATCAATATATCATTAACATATAAGAGAAGATAAACGAATGAACCATCACTCACCTCCTTGAAGTAGACACAACTATTATAGCTGCTCCTCTGAAATATATGACAGGTCATAAAAGAGTCAAACCTCTTACACCACTATCTGGGCAACTGCTTTAAGCCATAAAGAGACTTCTTCAGAAAGCATACATAGTCCTCTTTTCCTGAGACTACAAAGCTCTCTGGTTGCTGTATATAGATGTTCTCCTCAAGTTCTCCATGTAAGAATGTAGTTTTAACATCCAACTGCTCAAGCTCAAGATTATGCATGGCCACAATACCAAGAAATGCTTAAATTAAACTATGCTTTACAACTGGAGAAAACACATCTGTGAAGTCAATACCTGAAACCTGACTGTAACCTTTAGCAACTAGTCTTTCTTTGTACCTAGCCTCTTCAACTCCTGATGTTTCTTTTTTTTAAATGCAGACTTGCAACGGACAACTTTCTTATCTTTAAGCAATCTCACCAAATCTCATATTCCATTCTTATGAAGTGATTCCATATCCTCATGCATAGCAATCATCCATCGATCAGAATCATCACAACTAACTGTCTTTGAGTAAGAAGAAGGATTTTCATTGGAATCAATACCTTCTGCTACACTCAATGCATAAGCAATCAAATCAGCTTCAGCATACTTTTGAGGAGGTCTAATATCTCTTCTAGGACTGTCTTTAGAAATAGAATATTATGGCGCCACTGGTGGTGAAAAAGAAATAGTATCACTCTGTATCTCTGGGCTAGACTGAGAGGTAGGCACTGGTGTAGACTCTGCTCCAATCTGCAATTTGACATGGGTGCTTAACTTTTGCTGATTTATGTCACTAAGCTCATCTGGGGGTGAAGCACTAGATTCGGATGAAGCCCGAAGCATGACAGTTTCATCAAACATAACATTCCTGCTAATTATAATCGTTTTGCTTTCGGGACACCAAAACTTATAACCTTTAACACCAGGTTTATAACCCATAAATAAGGATTTGACAGATCTAGGTTCCAACTTTCCATTATCAACATGAGCGTATGTAGGACATCCAAATATCCTCAAATCAGAATAACTAGCAGGAGTTCCAGACCATACCTCTTGTGGAGTTTTTTTTATCAATCACGACTGAGCGAGAGCGGTTAATAAGAAGACAAGTTGTGGAAGCAGCTTCAGCCTAAAATGACTTGGGTAAACCAGCATTAGAGAGCATACAACGCACCTTATCCATTATAGTCCTATTTATTCATTCGGCCATACTATTCTGCTGCGGAGTATGATGAACTGTCAAGTTCCTCAAAATTCTTTCTGACTTGCACAAAGCATTAAATTCATTAGAACAAAACTCTAAACCATTATCGGTCCAAAGGCATTTTACCTGCTTCCCTGTCTACTTTTCAAACATAGTCTTCCACTCCTTGAAAGTAGGCAACATATCATTCTTTTGCTTCAGAAAAAACACCCAAACTTTTTTAGAATAGTCATCAATAATAGTCAACAAGTAATTAGCGTCTCCTCTAGAAGGTACTCTAGCAGGACCCCAGAGATCAGAATGAATGTAATCAAGTGTACCCTTAGTTGAGTGGATGTCTTTAGTGAATCTGACTCTCTTCTGCTTCCCGAATACACAGTGCTCATAGAACTCCAATTTGGTAATACTCTGCCCATTAAGAAGTCCTCTCCTGCTTAGTTCAACCATCTCATTTTTACTCATATGCCCCAGGCGCATATGCCAAAGTTTAGCAATGTCACTTTCTGATAGAGAGA
The DNA here is from genome assembly GCA_030864225.1 of Capsicum baccatum var. pendulum. NCBI lineage: Eukaryota > Viridiplantae > Streptophyta > Magnoliopsida > Solanales > Solanaceae > Capsicum > Capsicum baccatum. Next base: position 102,610,609 of record CM061550.1, on the reverse strand, counting down.
AGGTAAAAACAACTGCATCACCTATAACAGTAGAGCCTTGTAGGACATACAAATTTGCAGACTTTCTCTGTCCCTTCATCACAACAAGAGATCCTTTAGTAACCTTCAATAATCCACCTTCACCAGTGTACTTATAACCGTTCAAATCAAGAGTACTCAAGGAAATAAGATTTCTTTTCAGGTCTAGGATATACCGCACATCACTAAGTGTCCTCACAACCCCATCAAACATCTTAATCCTGATTGTTCCAATACCAGCTATCTTACAAGGTGTGTTATTTCCCATCAACACAACACCTTTAGAGACTGTTTCATATGTTGTAAACAAATACCGATTATGACACATATGAAATATGCAAGCTGAATCAAGAATCCAATCCTTACAGGGTTTGGAGTTACCATAAGAAACTACCAAGAGTTCTCCATCACTACCACCATCTTCCATAAAACTGGTTTCACCAGACTTTTCTGGTTGGTTTTCCTTCAGTTTTAGAGCTTCTCTTTTCTCTCTATTCTATAGCTTCCAACACTCGGATTTGATATGGCCCTTCTTCTTGCAATAATTATAGGTTTTGTTTTTTCTTTGGGATTTTAACCTATTCCTATCATCACCCCTAGAATTCTTCTCACGAGTCCTTCCTCCTTGAACAATGAGACCATCTTCCTAAGTCTCCGACCCATTCACAAGATGTTTTATCTTCTCCTTAGAGAATAACGCATCATAGACTTTATCAATCATCAGGGTATCATGATGATATAAAATTATATTCCTAAGCGTAATGTATGATGTAGGCAACGAACATAACAGAATCAACCCTAAATCTTCCTCATCGTACTTAACCTCCTGAGTCTCTAAATCAGAGACGATTTTTTTAAAGACAGACAAGTGATCTTCCAAAGCCAAACCCTCAGACATACGATGGGAATAAAGTTGTTGTTTGAGATGCAACTTACTTGTCAGTCTCTTCGTCATACACAGAGATTCCAATTTCAACCACAACGCAGCGGCAATGGTCTCCTTCAAAACATCCTGTAGAATTTGATTGGATAAATGAAGGTAGGTCTGAGATAGAGCCTTCTGATCCTTATGCCGTCTGTCCTCATTCATCCACGATGATGACATCTTATCAAACCCTAATAGAGCATTTTCCAAATCTATTTATGCGAGCACAACCCGCATCTTAACCCGCCAAAACAAAAATCTAGTGTTGCGATCCAACAACAGAATATCATACTTCATGGTTGCCATCCCCGAGAAAATAATCGAATAGGCTCTGATACCAATTTGTTATGATTTAGACAGAGTAAGCAAATCACAAGTAAAAGAAAACAAGAACAACACACAGATTTACGTGGAAACCCTTGCGGGAAAACCACGGGCAGAGGCAAAGGAGGTTTCACTATAATGGAGATAAAGTACAATGTGGAGAAGGCTAAATTTTTTGAATAATAAAATAACTCACTAAATTGCACTTATATATTAAGTGCGTACAAATAGGTCCTAGGCCCAAAAACATAAAGGTCCATCAACCAAAATTCGGGTCACAACTCTAACACAACACATAGCATATAATATCATAAATATCACATTATTAATCAATAATATAATTTTTGGGATTAAAGTTAAGTTCTTGTGTCTTTATTTACCTTAACTTTATGCCCGCAGGCCTAGACATGCTTTCTCCTATCAATTCTAAATTATGAAAACATAAAAATAACACAATCTTCTACTCATTAAACCTAGCCTAACTGGACGCCAAGTTTTTGGAAGAAGCAAGCTGCAACAAGTATGTTCTTTCCTTTCTTTCATGCCCTGGAACAATCAATCATCTAAAAATCAAGCAATTATAAGAGTAATTAAATAATTACTCTTCACACAAATATCTTGGGGATTCAAACCCACTAATTTTATCCTTAATTCAAGGTCTATATCATTTCCTAATTCAATTAGCCATTAATTAGTTCTTTCAAGGTTAACCCATCTCCATTAATGGAGTTTTTATGCTAAAGGTCTCATCTTTACGGAATTCAAGCTTCCTAATCATCAAAATTCATAATCTAATTTATGAAATTCATGTTAGGAATCTTTAATTTATAGTTTAGAATTAGCTCTAGATCATATTAAAAACACCCATGAGTATTCCCCAAAAAAGTTCCACCATTAAAGGTCTTTTTAAGGATTGCAAGATGTTAAAGAATTAAAAGACGAAGAAAATAATGGAAAAAACTTACCTCAACGAACGAATTTAACCTTAAGCTTTGGGAAATCATCTCTCTAGGGTTGGGGAATGATATTGGGGATTTTTAGACCTAAAATACGCCTGAAGCTGATTTAAATATCATCAGAATTTTTGCTAGAGCGAAATCCCATTTCAGCCCGGACATTGCTCACTAAAACAGTGATAACTTTTTACTCTGAATTCGAATTGAGGAACGGTTTGTTGAATTGGAAAGAAGACTCAAATATCTTTGATTTGGTAGGTAGAGGGACCTCTAACTCCTTATATTCTATGAGATATGATCATTTGAAGTGGACCCTAATAGAAATCCATATCGAAACTGTATAGAAAGAAAGTTTTATGCTTAACTTTGTGTTTGGGATATTGAGCGACCTTAATTCACCATAAAAGAACTTTAAAACTAAGTATTGATATTAGAATTCATGAACAATTAAATTCTTCGAGCTTGAGTATTTTTAGACACATCTGAAGGCTAAAATCTTCGTCGAAAAATTTGAGGTGACATAACAAATAAAATATTTGCTATTTTGGACCCAAGTTAATATTGAGCAATGAATTTTCATGAATTTATTATGGATAATTTAATAACGACGAAATGGATCATTACAATTAGATACCAATTTATCATCTGTTAGTCTCTGAATGGACATTTAGTGGAGAAAAACACGAGGTTGGAATTAGAGAGAAATTACTAATAGAGTTGCTTATACTGCACCCTATTCACTCACTCGGCTTAGCGACCAACCCACATTCTATACTCAATCATTCTATCAAAGCTTTTCAAAATACAAAGATGAGGAGCCAAATATTTACACACGAATCACCTATTCTCCTTTCAACGGCTTAAGTTTGAAACCTTAGTTTTACGAAAGCAAGATAAATATGGTTAAAAGATTCACCTTGAAGAAGATAAATATTCAAAAATACTTTTTTTTTTACCAAAGCTCTAGATCTACAAATTCTATTTTGAAAAGTGCTACGAGATGCTACATGAATCTACTACTCACATTTTTAACACTAGATAAGTCACATCTAATTCAATCAACACACAAACTCTTCTTGAGACACCTGACTCGATTTCTAGCAAGACTACCCCATGAAGAATCTACATTTGATCTTATTTAAGCCACCACACCACTTACAAGTCACATAACTTAGATATCCACATGAACTCAACCATGACTTTTAAATTTATTCTAATAAGCTAGCTTCAACATTTTATAAACACTATTATTTTCACCTCAAGATTACCCACGATTCAAGCTTAGTATTTACTTCTATACATAGATGACAACATAACCTCTCACTCATTACACAAACTTACACTATTAGCCATAAAGATCCCACAGAATTTTAGCCTACAACACATTCTCCTCCACAACATTGTTAACATCCATCTAATCATCATACCTTAATCACTCAACAAACAATATCCATCATGTATCACCCAAGAAAAGATCAATCATTCCATTTAATAATTCATTTACTCTCCCATTCAGGATCATTCTTAATTATTTTATGAATGTAACTAATCCATTTGATTTTGCATTGCCACTATCATGGGAATTACTTCATCTAAAAGTGTCATATATTAGTCAACTCTGTGGGACATGCAAATGTATAATTTAGCCACAAGGTCAAGTCAATAATAATTTATTTTCTCAAGATTTCTCCTAATGCATAAATCCACAGCTACAACTTATGTCCTGACAATCACTAACTCAATATTTTTCAACTATAAATACTTCATGGTCAAGTCAAACCACATTTATATCACTAACACCAATTTAAGATATACAGAGTCATTCTTATTTCTGCCTAACAATATTTTTATTACGGGCTTCACTTAACTCTTAATCACCTCAAGTATGGTCTCCACACCACTAGCACATAAGCAAGGCAAAAAAATCGATTATAGGTCATTAATAGTCTCATCACCAATATCACATTCCAGATAAGTTATTGATCAAATTCTGTAGGTATCAACAACCTTTACAAGTTTTTGTCACTTTTATTTAAAACTCATTATTTTGCCAAGCATTAAGAATTCGTTCACATAAGGAACTCAAAGATAATGTCACTTAGCTAGTCCTCACAAGGAACCCATCATAATTTCAATAATAGAACTGCACAAAAATTCTAAATACAGTTTCAATGACCATGCCACACAAGGATCCCAAAATAATATCAAGTAACCAAACTACACAAGGATCTCAAAATTATAGCAAATAATCGAACTACACAAGGATCCATCCACAACATCATTAACAAGAACCTCTCATTACGGAAAATACATATCACTTCAGTCTTTTATTCATGTCATTTTTTCACTATCTTTTCTTGACATCATGTTCTTATATCATCCTCTCAATTCTCATACCATCAATTTCATCAGTATACTAACACCAAAAATAAGTAAGCACTACAGAATTGCTAGTTTCACAATGACAAGAAATTAAATAATCCCATCACAATTACCAACAAAAACAACTTTAGTCAATTTTCATCACTTAATTCAAGTAAAAACAATTCACAACAATGACAAAAATGTAGCAACACAAGTTTAGCCAAATATTAAACACAAGTAATCAATAAGTTCACAACTTTCACAAGTCTTTACCTATTAATAATAACTTTTACACCTTATTAACATATACCAATTGAAATCCCCTAGATTTTTATTCAAAATTATTATGATACCAATTGGAATCAACTACATTCCAATTGAGCTCTGTAAGATACTAATTAGAATTGTCTAGATACAAATTGGATTCAATCTAATAGTCCAAGATTATGACGGCACGATGGAGAGAAAGAAAGGAAAATAACTTCTACATGCCTCATAGCCTTCCGAAGATTGGGTGTGGGGCCCTACACACCAATCTACAGAACTCTACTTGACATTACTCTTGTACTTGTGGGACCGGTGAACCTAATGCTATGATACCAACTGTCACAACCCAGACTAATGGACCGTGCGGGCACCTATGCTATTCTAAGTAGCTAGGAGAACCCCTATTACCCAACTAAAAATATGCGGAAGACTTTTGTTTTTAAGAAAATACAAAGTAAATTAAATACTAATAAATAAACTTTTTCAAAATTTTCTTACAAGTGTCCTTCACTATCCCATGACTTGGCTAGACATGTACAAGAGCTACCTATTACATCATAGACTGATAATGAAATAAATAATACAAGGACTCTAACATCTTCCAGGAAGAAAGTCCAAAAGTTAGTGCTGAATATCATCATCCATCTAGTAACTGCAAACTAACCAGCATTCAGTCTACATCCCAATAATGAATGTAGAAGAGTAGGGTCAGTACAACCATACGTACTGGTAGGTATCATCAGCCGATCGTGTTAGTTCATATAATCATAAAATAGAATTAAGGAAAATAATCATGACATCTTGAATGGAATATAATTCAACCAAAACTGTAATAATATTATTACTTTACCTATATATGTTATATCTAATTACTCTTCCAACTCCATTAGTATTATATTCACTACTAACATACTATAGCCTCATTAATTCACACAATCCAATGCTAATACATCACTATTCCTCTTTATTCATCTTATCATTTTATTACTCATATTCACAGGAACAAACCCGTAATCATAGAAAACCCACAGTAAACTCTCGGGCTAACAACCAAATGCTCTCATATGATATTAAAGAATGATAACTAGCTATTCTGATAAGCTACGATTAAAAAATGTATAAATGAAGCAAGTCAACCAACATATAAGTAAATATAAAGTTTCACTTCTTCAAATACATATCACACAATCAAATACCCAATGAATCAACAATACAACAATAACAGATCAAACAGTGATCACAAACAAGCCACATAACCATCAAGAGTATCAACCATACTGTAAACATCCACAAACTCAACACAAATATGTACACACATGCTATAGGACTTATTTTTGCCCAAATTATCATAACCTGCAGGGAACGATCTATGTTCATGTACTGTACCGACGTGGTACCCAATCTACCATATACATATCCTTACCGGCGTGGTACCCGATCCATCATATACATATCCGTACCGGCGTGGTACCCGATCCAATATACACATATCCGTACCGACATGGTACCCAATCCAACATATACATATCTGTACCGGTGTGGTACCTGATCCATCATATACATATCCGTACCGGCGTGGTACCCGATCCAACACATACATATCTGTACCGGCGTGGTACTCGATCCAACATACACATATCTGTACAGGCGTGGTACCCAATCTAACACATATATATCCGTACCGGTGTGGTACCCCATCCATCATATACATATCCGTACCGGTGTGGTACCCGATCCACCATAAACAAGTAATATCAATATCAAATTTACACTTTCTCACAACGTACAACACAATGCCAAGTTTACAGGTACACTTAAAGTCATGAGGCAATTCCATCAAGTAAATTTCAATAATCATTTATACACGCATCAACAATCCAAACATTAACAAGCCATTCATGGCATTAATACAAGGAGTTATCATTATCAAACAAGCCTCTCATAGGCACATTTCAATAAATCATCATTATCACCAATTTAGGCTCTCAAGGGCATCCAATAGATAAAGTGCCTTTATCAATACCAAAACAAGAATATCATAAAATAAATCACAATTTAACACTTAAGCATGCAAGTCACTATTAGAGTATTACTTATTCATTAATTATTAAAATGTTACTACCTCTTTTCATATAGTACAATCATCACACTAATTTAAGTCATCTATCCTTTAGATATTACTATGCTCATCAGCACTTAATGCTAGCATGGTTCTCCTTACCATATTAATGTCCAATACATACAACTTAATATCATTATAACTCACTAGGTCCATCACCAGAACAACTAAGAACTATCATGTTCACATCCTTCATTTACAACAATCTCATTGTAGCACATAGCACATAGTATCACAAATATCATATAATTAATCAGTAATATAGTTTTCGGGATTAAAGTTAAGCTCTTGTGTCTTTATTTACCTCAACTCTATGCCCGCAGGCCTAGACATGCTTTCTCCCATCAATTCTAAATTATGAAGATATAAAATAACACAATCTTCTACTTATTAAACCTAGCCTACCTAGACGCCAAGTTTTTTGGAAGAAACAATCTGCAACAAGGATGCTCTTTCCTTTCTTTCATGCCTTTGAACAATCAATCATCGAAAAATCAAGCAATTATAAGAGTATAATTACTCTTCAAACAAATATCTTGGGGATTCAAATCCACTAATTCTACCCTTAATTCAAGGCCTATATCATTCCCTAATTCAATTAGCCATTAATTATCTCTTTCAAGCTTAACCCATCTCCATTAATGGAGTTTTTATACTAAAGGTCTCATCTTTACGGAATTCAAGATTCCTAACCATCAAAATTCATAATCTAGTTTATGAAATTCATGTTAGGAATCTTTAATTTATAGTTTAGAATCAACTCTAGGTCATATTAAAAACACCCATGAGTATTCCTACAAAAAATTTCACCATTAAAGGTATTTTTAAGGATTGCAAGATGTTAAAGAATTAAAAAACGAAGAAAATAATGGAAAAAAACTTACCTCAACAAAGGAATTTAACCTTAAGCTTTGGAAAATCACCTCTCTAGGGTTGGGGAATGAAATTTGGGATTTTTAGACCTAAAATACGGTTGAAGCTGATTTAAATATCATCAGAATTTTTGCTACAGTGAAATCCCATTTTAGCCCGGACAGTGCTCACTAAAACAATCATAACTTTTTACTCTGAATTCGGATTGAGGAACGATTTATTGCGTTGGAAAGAGGACTCCAATATCGTTGATTTAGTAAGTAGAGGGACCCCTAACTCCTTATATTCTATGAGATATGATCGTTTGAAGTGGACCCTAATAGAAACTTATATCGAAACGGTATACTAAGAAAGTTTTATACTTAACTTTATGTTAGGGATATTGTACGACCTTAATTCACCGTAAAAGAACTTTAAAGCTAAAGTATTGATATTAGAACTCATGAATAATTAAATTCTTTGAGCTTGAGTCTATCTACACACATCCGAAGGCTAAAATCTTCCTCGAAAAATTTGAGGTGACATAACAAATGAAATATTTGCTATTTTGGACCCAAGTTAATATTAAGGAATGAATTTTCATGAATTTATTATGGATAATTTAATAACGACAAAATGGGTCATTACAGTTTCTCTAGTAAACGGACCCACTAAATGAAAAACACATGTAATAGTATATAAAATTGACTGTTTCACGTTGTATTTTATCTTTTTCTGCAAGTAATACATGATCACGTCTGCATGCTGATTTGATAAAAGAAATATAATCATCAGCAAACTATAAATATAAACACATAATCATCACATAGAAAAAATCATATCCCAGTAAGTTCTAACTAACACAAAACACTAAATAAGAGTGAAAAGAAAATACCGTGTCATTTCATGCACGTTCAGTTACAGGCATAGAGTGAAAGAAATCCATTTCTTCAATTCTTATATCACCATAAAAAAATGCAGGATCTATCTCCTTTTTGGATGCAATATGTTCCAATTTTTTTAAGTACAGAAATAATATGAGACAAACATGATAGAAACTTGATAAAATTATGTTAACGATTCAATTTAATATCAACGACAAACCTTTAATGGACTCTTATTCAATCTAAAGGCTTCTACTTTTGTTCGAATCTCAGACAAAATTTGACAGGAAATACAATTCGTGTTGTGCAGAAGACAAACATAATTAGAAAATGACATGATTCTATTCAAAAATAAGAAGTCTTTGTTTGGACTAGACAACTATTGCTACCTTGCATTAATTCAAGTCAGAGACAGATTCAAGATTAAAATTTATGGATTCAATATTTAAGATTTTTAGCATAGAAACTAAGGTCAATCTTATAGGATAGTTAGTTTGTGTTGTACAGACGACAAATATAATGACATGATTCTATTCAAAAAAATTTGGATGTATCAACTAAGATTTTGAAATAATGAAAGAAGAAGATTAGAAAAATACAAGCATTTCTGCAATAGAACTATAGAAGTCATAAAATTAGAAAATGCCCTTGCTTCACTAATTTCTCAAGAATAACTGAATTGCAAAAGTGTCATTCTGTAATCTAAAACTCACTTGCTGGCAACATTCCTTTTCTTATTTTCATTCAACTCAGCTTTAACTTAGAGTTTCACCTTTTTTTAGGAAGAATTTTTTGAAAGTTGAAATTATATTTTCCCTAGACACACAGAAAATAACCAAAACCAATCAGAAGAAGAGCAAGAACAATAAGGTTACATGGAATACTACATGTTTGACCAATCATGATTTCTATTATCATAAAATATCTTGTACTTCATGCAGCTTAAACTACTGCATACACATTTGTGATGCCACAATTACTACAAATGAAATAGAGACTGAGAAACCAATCAAATGTACTTCAAAGATTTGTCAAGAATGTTTCAATTTTGACATTCTTGACAACAGTATTACAAGCAATTATAAAAAACAACCATCTATTTTATGTTTAGCAATTTCAAATACACATAAAAAAATAGATTAGTCAACTTAGAAATTCATCAGTTTTTTTTACAAAAGATAACCAAATTATCTGAAAAATAAATTATACTATATTACTTTATATGAAGTTCAAAAATAAAATAACATTTTTGTTGTGTCGAAGTGAGAGAGAGAGTGTATGAATATGTAAGGAATAATTACATACATTGAAACATGAAATATTACTAATAATATGATATTTAATCATTTAATGTAAAATTAATTAAAGTTTAATAAATAAAATAATAACCTGTTTTTCAAATAAATCAGTTGACTGATTTTTCGAAGAACAAATCTCATGCAAAATCAAATTAACAGATTCAACTATATATTCCTTCATATCCTTAAATTGTTCATCAATCTATAGATATAACGATACAGTTTATAAATATTTTCATATTAAAAAAATAAGATATCATAAAATTCTACAATGGAGTATGAAGACACATATCAACTAACAAATTACATTAATCCACTCAATAAACATTATCACATCACATATAGACAATATAAGATATAACAAAAAGTCAAATGCAATAACTACTAGTCACTAAGGTACAAATTACAATGAAAACATTTGATGGAAGAATATGCAGATTTAATAGGCACAAACAGACACAATAATACATATAATTATAAAATAAGACCTTGAAAACATACCATCACACTGATATATCAAATTTTAAAACACAAAATCAATGTATTTGAGTATTCAAAAGAGTGTTAACATATATTTGAGTGAGACTACTACTCATACAGTTAAAAATACAGAAGAATTAGTACAATTAAATCACCTCCATATGAAAAGTTGATTTATAATGATAAATAGATGTTCAAAGGTAATATACGAAAAAATCAAACAAATAAAATTGTGCAGTTAAAGAACAAACATTTTCTGAAAAACTGCCATATTAGCAAAAATCTGTACCTTAAAAAAATAGTTTTATAATGGTATCATAAGACAGAAACAACTCAAAATAAAAATTTAAAGGTATACAAAACTATTTAAATTGTACAATAGGTAATTCAACCTTCAAATATAACCAAAAATTAACTAAAGTAATTTTTAAATAAAAAAAGAATTAATAATTATGAGGATAAACTGTTTAAGACACAATTGTTTAAATACAATTTACTTAGTGAAGGTATGGTATATCATTATCTACATTTATACATCATTTTAGTCATTCATCGTGCAATTAATCTCAATTAATTAAGAACTTATGATTTTGCTTTAGAAGGATGAGGTGTATCAAACTATGAAAACATACTACTTACTCCAGTTGTAGTACCACACGACTCCTTATAAGAGCATCATTCATAACAGAATTAAGTTCAATCGTTGGTCAGCTATTGACACGACCCGACCCCGGGCCGTGTCGTAATGGACATCCCAAGTCCAACCAGGATCGGGGACCACCCTCTGTTACCCAACCCAACCACTTATATCTAGCCTTAGATGGGCTGAATTTCGAACGTATAACAAGATAGCATTATTGTTCTCATTAAGACTCTGGGATAGGGTCACAACCATGACCGACCCAACCGAGTCCGATCGTACCACACCAACCGCCCAACCATACCAAACCAAATCATAAACCATAAACCAAAGGGAATACCAAAACATAATATGAAAATCAATCCCAAAATGTAGTGGGATGGAATAACCAATGATATTGTCCAATGGTGTCAGCCCACCGACTTATTCTAATGCCAAGACCGACACCAATACCGATTCCGTCCATACCAACCCCCAGAAATACCACAAAGCCTCTATCCGAAAGAGTAAATAAATTCAGTTGGGACATGCCCCCAACCATAGCCAAAATCAATATATCTAAAATAAAAGAAAAATGTCTAAACAAATCCATAACATGAAATGATGCCTTCCGGAAGGATGGAAGCTCACTACTTTAGTCCAAATGCTGATATCAAGTCCACGTGTTAAACAGGAGGAGTAGAATGGCTGGTTCCTGCATAGCGTGAGTATACAACCGCCAGTAGACGGGGTTAGTGAGTGACCGCTAACATGAATCTCAGGATAAGGATAAAATAATGCTAGTTATAAAAAATAAGTAAAACCATCCATAATGCATACATCCATACATGTATAAGTGTCGAAAAAGGGAACCGAGTTTAGCATGAATTTAAAACCTTTACCTAGGCAGTGTAGCTTTACCGTCCGAACCACCCACGGGCCATATGGGTTCATCGTCCCCTATTGAAAGGGCCAGTGCGTGTAGCTGCACAACCAGGGAATATCCCATAGAATGACTAGTACATCTCCCAATAAAATATGACATACGTATATGGTCATCAAGACCCCTCATATCGGCAACTATGAGTTTCCGATTTTGGCCCCCCCGGGACAGCCACCTTCCACGGCTTAGCTACACACCCCACCATTAATGTCCAATTAAAACCATGTCCAAAAAATTCATTTATCATTTATTAACTAAGGCCAATATTGGTGGTATCGTCATACCACCCTTTACTTGCAAGTAATATCCATAGCCAAATCATTTAGGTTAAAGGGACCTTAGGTGACCTTCCAATTACCATGTTAAATCCACTTGGTAGACTTCCATGTTTTACACAAGCATAATCATTTAGCCTTTTCAAACCATTGAAACCATGCATAAGTTCTTTATCCAGTTTAAAACATGCAAGAGTTCCATTAAAAGAAGTCAATGCAATGAACATATCTTTATAGGCATTTTATCAAATACCTTGGGGACATTATATAACCAAAACAAATTCCAAAGACCATTAAACCATTACCATGCAATCCAATTATCCAAATCCACCATTAATGGATATAAAAGTATAATTAAAACCATAGAAAACCATAATCAAGCATTCAATATCAAAACGCCCAAATAATAGTTGAAAACCATAATCATGACATAGTGAAATCATGAAATCAATCATATAAACCATGCCTTTGGTTGAAATTACAATGAGAGAAGAAAATTATGGCTTATACCAAAAAATTGACGGAAATAAATCACCAAAGCAAGCCCCAAAGCAATCCGCAAGATGAAACCCTAGCCTTCTTTCCCCAAAAACACATGAGAGAATTATGAGATGTTTTGGGAATAATTTCTAAGTGTTAATAAATATATTAATAGGGTAAATAACCTACTAAGTGTATTTGAAGTCGTGGGTCCTAGTTTGGGTAAGTAGAAAAATGTCTAGAATACCCCCACTTAAATCTCTTAAAAATCTGTCATAGGGATACGACTAACCCATATGAGTCGTACCCTCCTATACGATCGACATCCACTACTCGTATCCAAGCCTCAACCCTTGGATCAAACACTGTCCAGTATACAAATCATCCAACCAAGTCATAACTACAACATACGATCCATACCCATAACCCGTATCCCTGGCAGAATGAAATACCAGGAGGATCAAGACTGCCCACTACACGAGTCCTTGATAAAACTCGTACCAAACCCTACGACTCATACCCTTAAGTGGCACCCATTACAGTGACCAAAACCATCCCACCAACTAACACTGGTCAACATACGACAGGGCTATACCACTCGTACCACAGTATACGGCTCATACCCATGAGTCATATTGGGTCCGAAGAATGAATTTTCAAGAAATTTTCTAAGGGTCAAAACTCAGAATATTTCAGTCTCCCCCACTAGAAATATTTATACCCGAATGACAGATAAGGTAGGGGTAACCAGACACAGATTCATTTGCATTATCAAACATCCCTTCAACAAAGTTTGAAATCAAAGAGGTAAAGATGTTAATCTTTTCTTTAACAAACTCTAGAAATAAAGATATGTTTAAGACATATACCTTCTGCACAAATCCCAAGAGCAAAAAATAAATGCGGATACTTGGAATTCATGTCCTCTTCCGCATCCCAAGTAGCTTCTTCCACCTTATTGTTCTGCCATAGAACCTTAACCGAAGCCACATCCTTAGTCCGTAACCGACGAACTTGCCTATCTAATATCTTAACTGGGACCTCTTCAAAAGATAGAGAATCCAAAATACCTAATCATTCCAAAGGAACAACCAAAGAAAAATCATTTAGACACTTCCTCAACATAGAAACATCAAAGACCGGATGAACCAAACTTAAGCTAGATGGCAACTCTAACTCATAAGCAATATTGTCAACTCTCCGCAAAATCACATAAGGACCAATAGACTGAGGACTGAGTTTTCCCTTTTTGCCAAAACACACCACTCCCTTCATGAAAGACACCTTAAGGAACACCCTATCCCCGACCTCAAACTCCAAGTATCTACGCCTAACATTCACATAAGACTTTTGGCGACTTTGGACAGCTTTAAGCCTATCCTGAATCACCTTGACCTTCTCCATCGCCTGATAAAACAAATTCGGACCAAACATGTTCACTTCTTCAAGCTCATAACACCCAATAAGAGATCTACACCTCCTACCATACAACACCTCAAAAGGAGCCATACCAATACTCGAATGATAGCTAATATTGTAAGCAAACTCCACTAAAGGTAGATGCTCAACCCAATTTACACTATGGTCAATCACGCAAGCTCGAAGCATATCCTCCAATGTCTGAACAGTTCTCTCCGCTTGCCCATCCTACTGTGGATGAAAAACAGTACTCAGACTAACCTTAGTCCCCAACCCTTTCTGAAAAGACCGCTAAAATGAGATGTAAACTGCATACCACAATTAGAGATAATCAAAACAGGTACCCCATGCATCTTTACAATCTCCTGAAGATACAACCGTGCATAATCCTCCATCGAAAAGGTAGTCTGCACTGGAAAAAAATATGCAGACTTGGTCATCTTATCCATGTTGAACCAAATCAAATTATACTAATTCTGAGATCGAGCAAGATCAGTAATGAAGTCCATATTGATCACTTCCCACTTTCATTTGGGTAAATTAATTTCTTGATACAACTCTTCTGGCCTTATGTGCTTAACCTTAACCTATTGACATACTATACACTTGGCTACGAAATTAGTCACATCCCTCTTTATGCCATTCCACCAATTGATCTTCTTGAGATCATGATACATCTTAGTCGAGTAGGGATGAACAATATAGTGCGACTCATATTCCTGAGAAAAAACCCTTTGTCATAGCCCATTGACATCAGGAACACACAACCTCCCTTGGTACCGTATTTCAAACACCACTACCTTTTGCCCACTAACATTACCCTTGATTTTTATCAAGACAAGATCTAACACTTGCTTCTCTTTAATCTCTGCACCAATAGACGATCAAACCATTTATTGCACCATCACACCACCATCCGTAGAGTCCAAGAAACGAACTCTATGATTAGCCAAATGGTGAATATCCTTCACTAATTCCTGCTTGCCTTCCTCCGTGTGAGCCAAACTCTCCATGGATAACCTTCTAAGAGCAGCAACAACCACATTAGCCTTACTCGGGTAGTAGTGAAGACTCATATCATAATCCTTGAGAAGCTCAAGCTATCTTCTCTTTCTGAGATTAAGCTCTTTCTAAGTGAACACGTACTGAAGACTCTTGTGATCAGAAAAGATATCCATGTGAACACCATACAAATAATGCCCCCATGTTTTCAAAGCAAACACAACCGCCAGTAACTCTAAATCATGAGTAGGATAACTCCTTTCATGTACCTTCAACTGCCTAGAAACATAGGCAATCACCTTCCCATGCTGTATCAAAACACAACCAAGCCCCACCCGAGCTACATCACAATATACCACAAACCCATCATTGTCTTCTGGTAAAGTCAGGATTGGAGATGAAGTCAACTTATCCTTTAACTTCTCAAAGCTCCCTTCACAAGCATCCGACTAAGAAAACTTAACCTTCTTCTGAGTCAACTTAGTCAAAGGAGCATCTATCAAAAAAAAGCTTTCTGAAAATCGCCTATAATACCCGGCTAAACCTAAAAATCTACAAATATTGGATGGAGTCGTGGTCCTAGTCCACCTTTTCACCACAATAACCTTTTGCGGATCCACCATGATCCCTTCACTAGAAATAATATGGCTCAAGAAAGCCACAACATTCAACTAGAAATCACACTTAGAGAACTTGGTATACAACTATTATTCCTTTAAGGTATGCAATACCACATGGAGGTGATTATCATGATCCACCTCACTCTTCAAATAAACCAAAATGTCATCAATAAACATAATGACGAAGAGATCCAAATACTGCCTGAACACCTTGTTCATTAAGTCCATAAATGCTACCAGAGTATTAGTCAACCCAAACGACATCACCAAGAACTTAAAATGCCTATACCGAGTATAAAAAGCCTTTTTAGGGATATCCACCTCCCTAATCTTAAGCAGACGGTACCCAAACAGAAGATCCATCTTAGAGAAGAACTTGTCACCTTGCAACTGGTCAAACAAATCATTTATTCGAGTAAGAGGATACTTGTTCTTGATCATCACCTTGTTCAACTGCTTGTAATCAATGTATATCCAAAGGGAACCATCCTTCTTGCACACAAACAACACCGGTGCACCCCATGGAGAAACACTAGGACGAATAAACCCTTATCCAGAAGATATTTAAGTTTCTCCTTAAGTTCTCTCAACTCAGTCGGAGCTATTATATACGGAGAAATAGAAATTGGATAAATGTCTGGAAGCAAATCAATACCAAACTCTATTTCTTTATCTGGAGAAACACCAAGAAGATCATCCAGAAAGACTTTTGGAAACTCATTAACCACAGGGACCTAAGACAAAGAAGGACCTTCTGAGTTAAATTCTTTAATCCAGACCAAGTTATAAAGACAACTCTTAGAGATTAACCCCGAGATCTAAGATAAGAAATGAACCTCCCCCTAGAAGCTAAGGAACTACCTTTCATTTTTATAACCAGTTCACCAGGAAACTTAAAGATAATCCTATGGGTACGATAATCTACCGATGCATAACAAGAATGCAACCAATTCATACCTAGAATTACATTAAAATCTACCATATCTAACTCAAATAGATCCACCAAAGTTTGCTTGCTACTAATATATACCATACATACCCTATAGACTCTCTTAGCAATAATTGAGTCCGGGATAGAAACAGAAAAAATATTCAAGATAACTTTTGAATTGAAATCAAAAGACACAGCCACATATGGAGTCATATAAGAAAGAGTGGACCCTAGATCAAACAAATAATATACGTCACGAGAGAAAAGCTATAACATACCAGTAACAATATTAGGTGATGCCTCAGATTTCTAATGGGATGCCAAAGAATACAACGTGTTCCAACCAACACTAGAACCAGGAGCAGTAACAGAAGCAGATGCCACACCACCGGATGTAGGAGCAGAAGATGAAGTCATAGAAATATTATTTTCCCACGTAGCAACCTTATTGAATAGATAATCCCTGAGCCGATGAATTACCTGGCCATACTTAAAGCATTTGTCTTTTCCTTACTCACAATATCCCTAATGAAGACGGCCACAGAATCGATAAAGAGGACACAAAGAAATTGACTGACCTCCGCTCGCCTGAGATTGGACAACCTGTACCCAAGAATTATCACTATCTTGATGAAGCCTGTCTCCCAACTAATAAGGAGCACTAGCAGAAAAGGAGCCCGAACTCCCCCATTTTTCTTTCTGTCACTTGCTACCATCCCTACCACCCTGAGACTGAGCACCTCCCTAATAAGAAAACTTGTTCCTCTTTTCCTGCCTATCCCCAAACTCCGCGTGCTTTATATTCTTATCCTCAACCTGTTGCTTATGAACAGTCAACCTCGAGATGTCCATATATTTAATTAGGAAGGAAGTATTGGTCTCCAGAGTCAAATATCTATTCAACTAGAAAGCGAACTTCCTTGTTCTCGACTTCATATTTACCACCAAATCAGGAGCATACCTTGATAGCTGATGAAACTTCAAAGCATATTCTGTAGACACCTAATTTCGTCCCTCCCCGATATCGTTTTTGCCCTTTTTTTACTTTATCCTACTATGTACCCTCATCCATGTAATTATACCCCACAAAAATATAAAATAACAAAAATTTAATAAATCCCTAACCTTATCCTAACAAACTTTATCCTATACCCTACCTTACCTACACCACTCACCTCCACCCTTAAGTTTTTGATTCCTTTTGACCACATATATACATATACACATACACATAAGAATACGACCTCACAAAAAGGACCCAGATACCAAAAATTCTAATGACCATCATATTCTTCTCCACAAAATACACGCACACACTCATCTGACCACACGCACACACATAAAAATTAGAGAGGGAGATCGAAACTGAGAACAGAGAGAGAGAGACACACAATCGAGAAGCAACGTAAAAGAAAGAGAAACTGATCAGGGAAAGGGAGTTAGAAGGTGAGTAAAAATGAAGAGATCGAAGAAAAAATAGTGAATTCAAGAGAGAATCAATTGTGAATGCGAGAGAGAGGGGAAAGAGGGAGAATGGTCCATGGTTCGGTTTCTCGACGACCTAATTACCGGAATCATCAATCGTAGAATACCCTTATCATCGTGCATTTCTATTGCCATCGAAAGTCGACCAAAAACATCAAAATAGTGAACCAATCATCGTCAACCACCCAAAAACTCACCAAAAGCCAACTCTGTTTCCGTCAAAACCCATCAAAAAATAATGAAACAACAACATGATGGACGAAGATGGGTCTGGGTGTGGTCTGTTTTGTGGTTTCTACTTTGGGTTAGCAAAAAACAAAAAAGGGTGCATATCGAGGTTGGGTTCGTATCAAGGTTTTTCACTGGTTGTTGAATATGTTTGGGTAACTTTTTTTCAATATTGAGTTGATTCTATTCGATATTTGGGCTAGTTTCGAGGTTTCAAATTGATGAAGCTCCTCTATTTAATCGAAGAAATAAATCCTCAATTTAAGGTCCAATTCTTTCTTTCTCTTTCATTTAATTCTTATATAATTGTGGAAGTGTGATTTGATATCATTGTTTTATTTGTCTTGTGTGAACTATTGGTAACACTCGAATACTTGGTATTGGTAGGCGTGATTGGTGAATTGTGTATTGAAATGAGTTAATTATGCAGTTGAGAATGAATTTGGGTGGGAATCAAAAATTGATAAAAAGGGGTG
Organism: Capsicum baccatum var. pendulum; assembly: GCA_030864225.1. Taxonomy (NCBI): domain Eukaryota; kingdom Viridiplantae; phylum Streptophyta; class Magnoliopsida; order Solanales; family Solanaceae; genus Capsicum; species Capsicum baccatum. Next base: position 102,591,644 of record CM061550.1, on the reverse strand, counting down.
AATTTAGATTAATTTAAATTTTCCCGAAATAGTTTTACCACTTTTACCTTATCATATCTGTACCCTCAACCATGTAATTATACCTCCATAAAATGACAAAATAAAAACTCCTAACTAATTTTATTTTTATCCTAACAACCTATCCAATCAAAATAAGACACCTACCTACCCTACCCTAACAAACTCTACCCCACGTCACCCCACCCCAAACCCCTCAACATATATGTACATATCCATACATGGATATAGATGGAAAAAAGGGAACGAAAAAAGATTTTCTACTTTAAGAAAAGAAGGGGGCCCACACACTATTAAAAGGGAATTCTCATTTTTCCATCCATTGACATCACTCTCAAAATATACACAAACAGTATATACACCATAGGAGGGACTCCATTCTCTCATCTTCTACACGGTCACACACACAACACATAGCTCACACCTATCATTCTCATATACACAACCTTTGAACATACACACACTCACATACGGATGCATGCACACACACACGGAGAAATAATTAAAAATGGAAAGTTGATCAGAAAAATGGCAAGATCGTTGGAAAAACATGCCTCACACTCATTCAGACACTAATATATACATCTACATGCATCTATTAAAAAAGGAGAAAAATAGTGAAATCAAGGGAGAGGGTGGAAGAACAGAGTTGATTTGATCAGTTTTCGGCAAGATCTCATCGGGAACCCGCCGATTTAGTCATAAAAAAAACCCAACGTTGCCATCAGAAAAGGGCAACGAACCATTATTTGCTTACTATTCCAGCGGAATTTTTTGATTTAGGTTACTGTTTGGGAAAAAATTACAGTTCGATTATTATTTTCATTAGAAAGCCATCGAGAAACCATACACAGTTCCATCCTCTAATCAGAATCGTAGATTTAGAGTATATCAAAGTTGACATTTGGTCATTGTTGATAATCCTGCACATTATCCGACCTTGGATACAATATGACTTATAGATGTCTCTGAAATTAGTAGTTTTTGGGTAATGTTGCGCATAATCGATCTTGGATATGACATGGCTTATAGAGAACCCTTGGAGCTATCAATTTCAATAATCTTGCATATTTTTCAGTAAGGATTTAGTTGTGACTTACTGACAATCTTCAAACTGTCGATCTTTGGGTAACCTTGCACACTATCCGGTTAGGATATTATTATGGCTTATAGATGACCCATAGGCTATCTACTCGTGGATAATATTGTACACTATCCTATTTTAAGTAATTTGACTTATAGATGACCCTCAGATTGCCAATTCTCAAAAAATCTAGTACATCGTATGTTTTTAGATAGCGACTTATAAATATCCTTCGAGACATATGTTTTTTATGACCCAATGGTGAATGCCATTAAATATTTGGTGATTGATGCACTTGAATGCCGGACTACTTTGCCTTTGCATGATTTGATTAGATGTGGATACTTCAGAATATTCTTCAATGCCGGACTCTTTTATCTTTGCATGATTACCGGATATATATGAAAATACTTCAGAATATCCTTCAATAATAGACTCTTTCATCTTTGAGTGATTAACGGATATAGAAGACTTTGTATAATCATGGGAAACATATTCAATATGGGGATTCCCTTGGATTGTTGTCTCTCAGAAACTAGTTGGAGAAGGCGATATAGTTTTCAGGACATGACCTTTACGGCATGGTCCTCTTGGCATGTCCCTCTCGGCATGGCCCTCATAGAATGGCTCTCTCGACATGGCCCTCTCGGCATAGCCTTCTCGGCATGATATGATGTAGTATAAAGATGAGGATAAATGTAAATAACCGTGCAACGATTGTAGAAAACATCACCTTGACTATAAATTAGTATGCTGAACCTTCTCCATATACCATTCTCGAACGTCGTACGTTCTTTATGATCCCTAATTTGATGGGGATTTGAGTCAGTCATCATTTTGCTTTTCAAATTTTTGTCTTACAACCACAAAAAACCTGTTAGTCTTGGGAAACTCAGTCGTTTCCAGCTCCTGATTATCATGGCTCTTTCTTATCGGCCTTGGGATGTTTGACTTTCTTATATTCCTTTAAACTAAAGGAATATGGTGAATAATCAATGTTTTTTTTAGTTTTTGTTGGCTTTGGGATAACTTGCATCCACAGAAAAATTATTAGTTTTTGATAAAATTGATCAGTGTTGACTTCCTCAGTCTTAAGCTCCCGTCATTGCCATCATCAGGTTCTCATCTTCTTCATGTATTTTTCATCTTTTGAATCCTACTTCGACTCTCTGAGTTGGTAGGTGTAAGGCGAAATCATAGCATAAACTAATTTAAAATAAGTATTTTTTACACGTAGTTGAATTTTCAAAATCTTTTATAAGATTGGGAGGGGTCTCTGCCAATTAAGTAATGTCACCTACGATCTTTACTGAACATTCTTGGCTCAAGGCGTTAAGCCTTTGTAGCTGAAGGTCTATGAAGTTGAATCTACCTTTTCTATGACAAAAACCTTATTGCCATTTTTGAGCTCTTTAGTACAGTATGGTGTAAACTTTGAGGTCTGCCTCAAAATTTCTTTCCCAGTTACTGATACTTCTCTCAAAATTTAATTAGGGTTGCGAGAGGATGATATTCTTCTTTTGAATTTTTTTAGGTTCCTTCTCAAAAATTCTGCCTCACTTTCCATTTTCTGGGGTGATATGATCTAGCCATTATGGCGCCTACATATCCCGTTGAACAAGAATCAGGTCAAACGTAGTTTCCACAACGTAGAAGATAAAAATATAGGAAGAGGGGTGACCAAAGAAGACAAAGGCCTCCTCCGCATCCCATCCTTGGGAATTCAGGTCATCATGTAGTTCAAAAGAACATAAATAAAATTTCTAAGGGGGTGACCGAAGCTGACATAGGTCGTCTACATATCCCCTTCTTGGAAATTCAGGTTAAACGTAGTTTAAACATCAAAGGAAGGGGATTTTAAAGCTACTACAAAGCGTAAACAATTACTGATGAGAAAGCAATTACAAGGAAATAAGCACAAAGAAACCTCACGTCAAACAGAGTATCTCCTTACTACATAAGAATTGATTGGCTTGGTCCACCTTTGTCCATCAATTTTAGAAAAACTTAAGGCTCCTCCCGATAACACTTTGCAGACTACATACGGCCCCTGCCAATTTGGAGCAAACTTTCCCTTATATTTCTGTAAGTGAGGGAATATACGTTTCAGCGCCAATTATCCAATTTCAAATGTGCGAGCTCTTACTCTTTTGTTGAAAGAATGAATCATTCGTTATTGATATAATTAGCCATGGCATACACTACTCATCCTCTTTTCATTAATCATCATAAGTTGATCATGATGGGCGCGGACCCATTCTTCATTTCTCAGACCCTCTTCTTGGATGATCCTTAAATATGGTATTTCAACTTCAGCGGGTATTACCCTTTTTCCCATAGACTAACGCATAAAGATTTGCCCCAATTAAAGTTTTGACTGTCGTGTGATATCCCAGCAAGGCATAAGGCAGCATGTCATGCCACGATCAGTGGATATCAACCATCTTTCTTAAGATATTCTTAATGTTCTTGTTGGTAACTTCTACCGCTTAATTCATTTAAGGGTGATATGCGGTTGAATTTTAATGAGTGATCTTGAACTATCCACATACCTCTTTCATCAGATAACTATTCAAATTTGCTCCATTCTCTTTGATGATTAATTTGGGTATCCCAAATCGGCAAATCAAGTTGTTCTTGACAAAACCCGCTACTACTTTCTTGGTTATCGCCTTGTATGAGGCAGCTTCAACCAACTTGTTAAAGTAATTGATAGTAACTAGAATGGATCTGTGTCCATTAGAAGCTGTGTAACGACCCTCGACAACCCTCGAGTCGTTACACGGTGCTTAGGACCACAAGTGATCCCAAGCTAACCCTTGTGTTGGCATAACTCATGAGAAACTGAATAAGATACATACATCTTGAAGAAATAAGCGGAAGAAAAGTTTTTAGCTGAACATCTTCAAAATAAACTATTAAAATGATTACAACTCTTGCTATACAAAATAAAACTGAAATCAATACATCAACTCTGCTAACTATCTATGAAGCCTCTATTATTATTGACTATAGGTAGCCGGGACATAACTCCCAACTATCCCAAATCAATACGACTGAATTAAGAAAATAAAATGCTACTTAAACTATGACTGACTCAAACCCTTGAATCAAAAGGGATCATCACCTGTTGTCTGGAAGCTGCAACTATCTATTATGATGTGTACGATACAACTCGTACCTATATTATTAAATAATGTAATACATAGACATATATATGGATCAGTACTTTTGGAACGTACTGAGCATGTGGGGGTGAATGCATAAATAAAAACAATATCTCAATGTTCATATAACTTGTAAAGAATGCATGCTAAGTGTAAATGACTCACATTGGCTTGAATAACTAAAAGATAAAAATCATGAATCATGAATAATAGAGCATACTGTATAAATCTTGTGAGCCATAACACTTAGTTCTAAAAACTGTACTTTTACTCTTTTTATTGGTGGAATAAGTAGGACTAAAGTCAAGTCTGTTTTCAAATCATGCAAGCTAAGTGTAAAAGGACTCACCTTTATCATTTGTAAAGTAAAAGTTGTAAATCTCATAGCTAATGTATTATGTAAAATAATATCTGAGTAAAATTGTGAGCCTTTACACTTACTTTCTAAAAGTTGTTCTGTTATTCTGTCTTAGGACTTAGGGTTTAGGGATTTTCTTATAAAATCTTTTCTGTTAGGGAGGTTCTTCTAACCGACATAAACTGTGTGAGCTATTATGGAGTCCAACGTCTAGTTCCCCTAAGGGAAAAACCTCATGTTGGGGAGAGGTGTCATACTCTTGCCAAGGAGTGTAACCTGAGCTGACTGATCACAATCTATATCTGCATCCATATAAATGGGAATAATATGAATTTGTACCTACATTAAATTGTAGTTCTGGGGAATGTAAACTAGGAAACATACCCAACTCGATGCTAAATAATACTCCCTTTAATCTGTATACTCATTCTGTAGGAAATCCATCTTAAAATAGCATAAGGGTTTATAATGAAAACCAGTTATGCATTAATCTGTTTAAAACTGTAATCAAAACTAATGTGTGTGGATTCCATATCTTAACTGAGGATCAAAAGATAAAATCTTGCTTAAAATCTGAATTCATACTTATCAAAGAATGCTTAAACATCACCTTTCTTGAAATATCAAGATTTAAACTTGGGGATTCAAACCCATTCTTGAAACTCATGTCAAATCACAACAACTTCATGCTCAATAACAATAAACTTCAAACAATGATGATTGAGTATGAACCCTAAATTGAAATTCATGTAAATTCAACTTTAAAAACTAGTTTTGGGCACAAGGATGAAAGAAATATCCTTGTTGATAATCCCACATACCTTATTTGGTTAATTGGACGTAAAATCTTAAACTTTGAATCTCTAACGGTGTTCTTGAAGCTTCTTATTGAAGTTCTTGAATTAGGAAGCTTGGGTTATTGATTTTGTTGAAGAAAATTTGATGAAGTTCTTGGTGTTGTTGAGGGGGCTAGGGTTTTCTTGGAGAGAAAAGGATGAATAATAATGTATCTAATGCTTTTGGGGGCTGAAATTATGTGTTATGGACGGTTTTGGGTAAGGGAAATTGACCAAAGTGACCCTAGACCCTTTAGGAACTGAAGAAATGTGTGAAATAGCTCTATATCACGTTGGCTATCGTGTTGGGGACAGCAACTCGTCGTGTTGCAATTGCATCGGCTTACTGCCTTTCATATAAAATGCCATAACTTTTTACTCGGGTATCGGATTAAGGCAAAATTAGTATCGTTGGAAAGCAAACTCAATTATCTATAATTTTATGGGTATTGAGATAAAAAATTATATGTATATAAAAAGTTATACATGTTCAAAGTTTACTCTTGTAGAATCAAATAGAAAGATTTAGTCGAATCAAAGACTCTTAGCTCAACTTCGCTCTAAGTGATCCCTATGAACATCTTTCACATATAAAGCACTTAATATGCTAGGATAATGATAATGAAACTTATACTCACATAAAAATTATTTAGATTGGAGATTATATGCATAAGAACGACGGTTAGAATTCTAGCACAAAAATATGGGGTGTTACAAGCTTGTGGCTCAATCGGGCCAATGACATCTATGTCCCAAGCTATAATTGAATAGGGAGAGATCATAACATTAAGTTTGTGGGGGGGAACCCAAATCAGATCCCCATGTATCTGGCACTTATGAAATTTTTGCACAAATTTGCTACAGTTACTTTCCATAGTCATCCAGAAATAGTCAGCTCTCAGGATCTTCTTGGCTAGAGTAAATCCATTCATATGAGGTCCATAGGTTTTGATATGAATTTCTTCAAGTAATTTTGTAGATTCAATGGAGTCTACACATCGCAGAAATCCTAAATTTGGGATCCTCTTGTAAAGGACCTCCCCATTCAAAAAGAAATTATTGGCCATCTGACGGATCATTTTCTTCTGATTAACGATTGAATCTTTGTGGTATGCCCTGGTTTCCAAATAACTCTTGATATCGAAGTACCATGTCTTTCTGTCTAGTTCTGCTTGAACTTGTGTGCAATGTGCTGGTTGCTCTTTCAAACTTATTTCAAATGGATCAATGTAACTTCAATTCGACTATTGAATCATGGAGGATATAGTGGCCAAAGCATCGGCGAAGTCATTTTGTATTCTGGGAACATACTTAAATTGTACCTCCTTGAATCTTCTGCATAACTCATGTACCAATTCTACGTATGGCATGATTTTAGGATTTTTAAGGCCTATTCACCCCGAACTTGGTGAACTAATAGATTAGAATCTCTAATGACTAGTAGCTCCCGAATATTCATATCAACATCCAGTCTGAGACTGAGAATACAAGCCTTATATTCAGTCATACTGTTGGTGCAAGGAAAGCGCAGTTTAGCAGTAACTGGATAATGTTGACAAATTTTTGATATTAAGTATGCCCTAATTCCCGAACCCTTAAAATTAACCACCTCCTTAAAGAATAATATCCAGCCCGGGTACATCTCGACAATGTATTCTCCTACAAACAGTACCTCTTCATCTAGGAAATAAATTTGGAATAGATCATACTCTTCATCAACTGGATTTTCTGCTAGATGGTCCACTAGGGCTGCCCTTTGATCGACTTTTGAGTCACGTATACAATGTCGAACTCACCATAGCATTTGCCATTTGGCCAATTTCCCTGTGGGCATGGCCTTTTGGAATATATACTTCAGAGGATCCATTCTGGAGATGAGATACGTTGTATAGGATGTCAGGTAATGTCTCAGCTTCTGGGCCACCCAGGTCAATGCACAACATATTCTTTCTAATAGAGTGTAACAAGCCTCATATGAAGTGAACTTCTTACTCAAGTAATAAATTACTCTTTTTTTCTTTCTTTCCTTCTTTCAAGTTTCATTATGTTGCCCTAAGACACATCCAAATGTATTATCAGAGACCGATAGATATAATAGAAGAGTGCTTTCTTCTCTTGGAGGAACTAGCACTGTCGGACTAGACAGATAATCCTTCATCTTGTCAAAAGCTCACTGGCATTCCTCAGTCCATTTACTTGTTGCATCTTTCTTTAACATCTTAAGGATTGGCTCACAAATAACTGTTGACTGGGCTATGAACCTATTGATGTAATTCAATCTCCCTAAGAAACTCATGACTTCCTTCTTCATCTTCGGAGGAGGCAATTCTTGGGTCACCTTAATTTTTTAGGGGTCGAGCTCAATTCTCCTTCTACTAACTATAAAACCCAACAGCTTCCCAGTCGGCACCCCAAAAGCACATTTAGCAGGGTTCAACTTCAAATTGAACTTCCACAACCGATTAAATAATTTTCCCAAATGAACCAAGTGGTCTGAACTCTTACGAGATTTTATGATCACATCGTCTATATACACTTCAATCTCTTGATGGATCATATCATGAAATATGGTTTTCATGGCTCTCATATATGTAACACTAACATTCTTGAGACTGAAGGGCATCACCCTATAGTGATAAACACCAGTATGTGATGAAGGTTGTTTACTCTGCATCTTTCTTGTCCATCAGTATTTGATGGTATCCGGCAAAGTAATCCACAAACGACTGTATTTCATGCTTCGCACAGTTGTCGATGAGAATATAGATATTGGGTAATGAAAAGTTATTTTTAGGATTGGCTTTGTTCAAGTCCCTATAATCGACACAAATTCTGACCTTTCTATCTTTCTTCGGTACTGGAACAATATTGGTTAGCCATGTTGGATATTTCATGACCTCAACCATGTTGGCTTGGATCTACTTAGTAACTTCCTCCTTGATTTTCAAACTCAGATCTGGCTTCAATTTCTACAACTTTTACTTCACAGGATTGAACACCGGATAATTGGCAACTTGTGCAATACAATATCTGTACTCAATCTGGGTATGTCATCATAGAACCAAGAAAATATATCAATGTATTATTTAAGCAACCCGACGAGTTCTTATTTTTGTGCTTTTGCAAGATGAACGTTGATCCTGGTTTTTTTTACTTCTGCATTATCACTTAGATTAACTATCTCGATTTCTTCTAGGTTGGGATTTTCCTGATCCTCAAAATCTTTTAGTTCTTCTGCTAATCAGTCTGGGGCCATTGTTTCTTCATTAAAGTTCTCCCACTCATCATCATTTGCTTTGATTTGTTCATTTAGCTCTTGACATGATATGGCATTGGCTAATTTTAAATTATTATTATTGAAATCATAAACAACATAAGTTAGATTATAGCGATCAAATAATGTAGCAAAATTAGTAAAAATGTCTTTGCAATAAGGGAGGCTTTCATTGAAATTTAAAATATTACAGACATTGGCTACGATCCGCACTATTGTGGGTCTGAGCCTTTTGGGAAACAGAAAAAGCAAAAATGAGGTAACTAAAATTTAAAAGGTGGGTTATGAGCCTCATTCGAACTACCACCAATTATGCAAAATTTAAATTTCATCCTTTCATCTACCACTTTAACCGGGGAGTCATGATTGGAGTGGAAGACTAGTTCGATAACTTCTCTCCATATTCATCTTTTTTGGTCTCGATCTTCTATGGGAAATTCTCCATAATGGCATCACACTCTTCAAATAAGTTCCTCATTCCATCCTCGGGACCATAGCTTGAACGATTCATAGATACAGAAAATGACTGGTAGAGTAGAGGTAACCTCTTTATTGATTTCAGGCCTTCTCTCTTCATCTCTCTTTCACCTTCTTTACTTGGCACATAGCCTATCCCATAATTGAACAACTTCTCTGGGATCACGACAGGATCAATGATCCCATCCAAATTCTTTCCTAAGCCGTGCCTAGGCTCAAAACTGTTTCTCAGCATAACAGTAGCCAACATCTTGTAAATCTAAGACATTGGCTTTTAAGGAGTTAGGTCTTTCTCAGCTGCATTTATGATTTTCACTGTATAAAATTCACTCCCTTTCAATACTTCTTCAATCACATGAACATACCATTAAGTTGACTCATACAGTTTTCTTCACTATGGATGACCATTTCATCATTTTCCCATACGAATTTCACTGATTGGTGTAACATTAAAGAAATGGCTCTCGCTGCATGAATTTAAGGCCTTCCTAGGAGCATATTATAACTTGTGTAAATGTCCATCACCTGAAACTCAACTAAGAATTCTACAGGCCCCATTTGAATGTGCAACTTGACTTCCCCAATGGTGTTTCTTTGACCCTCGTCAAAAGCTTTTATATTTATCGTGTTTTGACATATTTTACCTATATCATTGTTCAACTGAGTTAGAACGATAATGGGCAGATATTTAGATCTGATCCATCATCGATTAATACTCTATTAACGACCTTATCTTGGCATTTGTCAGTGATATGTAATGCCTTGTTATGCATCACTTCTTCAAAGGGTAACTCATCTACACCAAAGTTAATGTGATGGGATCCCACCACTCTACTGATCATCGCCTCCAAATTTTCAGTACTGGTGCCCACGAGCACGTGGGCTTTTTCAAGCACTTTCAGTAAAACATGTCTATGATATTGAGAACTCATAAGTAGTGCCTAAATAGAAATCTGAGCAGACGTCTTCTCTAAATGTTTTACAATAGAGTACTCTTTCGGCTGCATTCTTCTCCAAAATTGTTTGGCCTCCCCTTCAATGATTGGCCTTTTTTAAGCACTCTTCTTGTATGCATCATTGGCAAGCTCCTTTGGAGTGTAGTATCTCTATGATATACTCATTTCTTGCACGGTGATGGCTTCCACCACAAATTCTTCCCTTGCGTGAACTAAGGCGAAGGATTGATGAGGTGCAATGAATGCAACAAACTTGGTCTTCTCGGCAACACTTAAGGCAGCCACTGTCTTTTCTATAGCTTTCACCTTATCCACTTCTTCAGGTCTAGCCTGCATTATAGACTTACTCACCATCCAATCATCATCTGTTTCTATCATACCAATAGTTACCCCTTTATAGTTTAGAAATGGGTTGGTGGTAATATTTGACGACGACGTTTGAAGCGAGATCACCTTTTGGTCAATCAAATCTTGAATCTTGTGCTTCAAATTAATACAGTCCTTAGTTGTGTGTCCAAAACCTCCCGAGTAATATGAACAAAGTTGATTGGCATGGAAAAATTAAGAATCGATATCGGTGGGTTTCGTTGTGATAGGTTGGCTGAGATCTGCTTTCTTTAGCCTTTCAAACAACTGAGTTCTAGTTTCAGTCAAAGTAGTGAAATTTCTAGCAACTTTATTTTTGCTATTTGGACGAGGAAGATTTTGGTAGGCGCGGGGGGGGGGGGGAGGGGGGACTTGATGGTAATTTTGGTTAACTAGAGATTTTCTATAGGCTTGGAAGTTTGGAAGTAGAGCTTGGTAGGTGGTCTGATAATTTGGCAATGGATTTGGGTAATTCGGTTGATTGGTATAGAAATTTAGTTGCGGAACTTGGGGATAGGTTGGGTACAGAACACAAGTTAGGGATTTTTTAGAGCTGAGGGGTATATAGATGGTGATGAACTTTGCCCAGAATTGAAATGAAAGATTTCATTGACTTTAGATTTGGACTAAAGAATACAAAAGACACATCTTTTTTTTTTGGGGGGGGGGGGGGAATCCTAAAGATCCAAGTTGTACAGAGGTCTTGTTGATTTTTCCCATCCTGAGTCCTTCTACAACTGTTTCACTAATTTTAACCAAGTCAGCAAAAGTAGCATGAACTGTCGATATCATCTTGTCATATAACTTTCCTTCCTGAGCTCGGGTAAGCACAATGACTATTTCTTCTTCTGATATAGGAGGTCGTACTTTTGCTGCCTCTTTTTGCCAATGATAAGAATATTCACGAAAGAATTCATTAGACTTTTGCTTAATTCGGTTTAAAGAATATCGATCAGGAACCATCTCTACATTGTAGACAAATTTATCAACAAACTCTCTGGGTAAAGTGCTCCATTCAGGCCACTTCTTCAGTTCTTGTGAAGCAAACCATTCTAACATTTCTCCACTTAAGCTCCGACTGAAGAGCCTCATTAATAATGCCTCTTTTCTACCAGTGCCTACTATTTGGTCACAATATCCTCTTAAGTGGGTCGTAGGGTTTCCAGTACCATTGAATATCTCAAACTTAGTGACTTTAAATCTTTCGAGCAGGTTCAAGTCAGGGTTAATTCAAAGGTCATCATAATTGAACACTACTTCATTAGGCGAACCATGTGTTTTCTTCATCCTGGCGATCTCTACCTATATCAGCAGTAGCTCCCTAGCATGCTTATCTTCAGGCACCTTACATTCTTTCTCCATCTCTTCATAGTGGTTAATTTCTAAATTTGAGGGGAATGTATAGTAAGAGGTAGGCATTACAGTAGCATGGATGGTGGCGGGGACATATTTTGAGTCATCGAAGAAATTAGAGTAGTGTGAGTGAAGTTTTGGTATGTGGGGACTGGATTTTGGGGAACGTTGGTATTAGGACTGAAAGTGGGGCAGGTATTTTGGAAAGTGAAGGCATTTGTAGAGTTATTTTGGTAGTTTGGAGTGAAACTTTGAGGGTGGTAAGCATTTGGATTGTTTTCTCGGTTGGTATTGCAAGTAGGAGGGATATGTGCTTGGCATGATGGATTAATAGGAATAATGAGAGGTCTAGGCATCGAAGCAGAGGGTATGTCATTTAGTTGATTTCCATTATTAGAAGAGCTAAAAGGAGGGAATCAGAGTGGAAGTGCATGGGTATCCAAGATTGGTGTATTAGCGGCAATGGCCAGATTAACCATATCTTTTGCTCGTTGTACTTTTTATTGAAGCTCCTTCATTCTCCTAGTTAGTTCAGCGATCATTTCTCCTTATGTCGTTATCACACTATCCCAAACAGTAATTTTGGTGAGAGCATTATCATCACTACTATCAGTCATTTTTTCCTCTTCAGCTAAGCGATGGTCGAGGGAGGAATTTTTATTTGCCTTAGATCTAGTGAAGGATTGATGTTCAACCAGTTTTGTCAACACAGATCAATTTCTACTTACTTGATTACCTGGTAAAACAACACCAAAGGTAAATATGTTAGATTCAGTTAGTAATAAATAATGCAAGACATTCGACATAAAGTTGCTTTTATCATAGGTAAATTGATCCACGAGTGGATATTGACTCGAAAGAAATTAACGGACAGGACTTTATCCGTTGATTTTTGGATAAATAGGTCTTGATAAGATTTTTGCCAAGTCTTCTGATTTTGAACTCATATGACTTTCTTTGATAAAATGAGACATAACGATTTTAAAGGATAGAGGCCAGGCCAAAAGGCTACCTACGTATCTCACAAAGGAGAAATCAGGCCATACGTAGTTCAAACAAGCAAGAATTCTTGAGCCCATGACTGATTTTCCTAACAGAGTAGGAATGCGTTTAAAAAGAAAGTTAGTGAAGATTGGTTGAGGACTTTTTGAGAAACTTCGGGACTTGGAATGTTTTGGACGGACTTTAGATAGTAGGCGTATATTTTTTGCCTAAAGGTTTTTCTAAGGACTTGTTGAGGAATGGATCAATTTACCTTTGATTTAACAATGCACATAACACATAAACATTTATATCACATAAGATAATTATATCACACAATAATAGAATAGTAAATAGTGTGTCCTAGTTAGGTGACCCTTTTGAGCAAAGGGTTGTCCTAGCGCCAAGTAATTGAGATTATGATAAATTGATCCAAGTCATTAATTTGAGACAAACTTTGAGATTGCAAATAAAAGTGTCAAGTTTCATTGAAATATTAATAGAGTACAACGATAAGAAATAAGATCAAAATACATGAAAAAGATAGTCCTAAAACTTAGCCTAAACCCTGTTTCTGATCATGCTGGTGGAGGACGTGGAGATGATGCCTCAACATTGCTAGACCTCGCTCCCGCATTTTCCAAATACTGCATTATGTTGGACATTTAAGCCCACATTTCAGGTGTGACCACTATGGTTCCAAAACAAAAATGCCTTATCCAATTAGTCATCCTAACACCCTCAAAACCTTGTTCCCCTTCTGGACTGGGTTTTGTATCACCACGATATTCTCGGATCCGTACCTGATATTCTGGCATACACTCTATTGGTCCGCATCTCACATCTATTGTGAGAATGTTACTCATATCATGCAGACTTTGACTGGCCCTAGAAACTCTGAAGTCTGGTCCAAAAAGAACTTTCGAAATTCGCATATTTGCTCGGAGAGGGATAATTTATGTCTGATTAAACTGTCGGAGTACACGCATCGGGGCATATGGTTGTAGACCTCTTAACTCGATAAGATCAATATAATAAATCCCTCTGCACCGTATGTAAGCCGTGGAATATGACAGTGGTGGGTATCTCTACTGGATTTGGTCACTAGTACGAGAGGCTAAGAATTCAAACTAATCATCGGTGCCAACCGGAGAAACGAACCTCCTCATTTTGTCATCATGATTGTCGATCTTATGTGAAGAGCTAAACATTATGTCAGTCATATTGTCACACTTATAGAAATGCTCTTTTGCCCACATCTGCAGAAGGAGATTGCAACCTTCAAAGAACCGTGTTTCACCTCTTTTACACTTTCCAAGTGCACGAAATATTTTCACCAAGATCATAGGAACCAAGGTGATTTATGTGTCATCAACTTCTTTAAAAAGTGCTTGAGCCACAGAACAAATGCAAGTACTAATCTTTCCACATTCTTGTGGAAATACCAAAGTCCCTAGCATGGCAATGACAAATTCAATCAGACGTCTAACCCGCCAATGGGTAGAAGTGCAAGCGAACTCCTTCTTGAACAGCTTATAACTATCTTGACGACCGTATCTCTCATACAAATAATCCAAAGAAACCCAATTATTTTTTAAGCAACAGAGTTCATCAGTGTTCTTTAATTCCATGTAGCGAAGAAATTTCTTCCCTGACTGACTGTGTGGGATGATCTGACCTCTCCCTTGATACTTTAAATTAATGAAGTAATAGATCTCCTCTAACGTGGAGGTGAGTTCAAAGTCTTTAAATGCAAAGACAATTCGATCTGGGTCCTAAAATTAAATCAACTCTCTAACCACATACTTGTCGGGGGAGATCTTAAAGAGTGTAGGGAGGAACCCCAATTTTCTGGTGATCGCTAATTTTCAGTCGAGTTAAAATTTTTCCACCATATCCTCAACTTGTGTGGAACACCTTCGACCATTCTAATCTTGGGCACTTGCGGAACAAAATCCATCCTACAAGTAAATACAATAAAATAAGTACACGTTTCCCAAACTCGCAGAATCACAATTAGTCTTGGATCTGTTTATCATTATCGCATGCACATAATATGAGCGGTTGTCGTCGGATCGTAAACCCATTTGACATAAGGTCGTTTCCTAAATTCATGGAATGATACCTTGGGTCAAACGACCTAAGGCGTATGAATGCATGACCTATATTCGGGGAAGCTCTATCTTAAGTTCTTCTAAGATTTGGCTTGCTAGATACAAGGTCCTGAGTGGACAACTCGAGGTGAGAAGGCTATGTGGTCACACAAAAAAAGATCCGTACACACCACGCATACGTCAACTCTCCTAGAATTTGGAATTTGAATGAAGTTTACGGGTGCACGAAACACACCTCACGTGTACGTGTGACTGTGTCAATTTTTTCAAATGAAAAAAATATAAACGGAATGACCGTTTATATGAAATTTAAACAAATAAACACGTAATAAGTAGCCACAACAAGTTAGAAAAATTACTTTTGGTTAGAACCTAGATACATCCCCGAGTCGCCATTTCTATTTTATCCCTTCTCGGATTTTATTTTAAAGAAAATGATTTTGACCTTTTCAAACTATTTCACAAAATTTAAGAAAATTTTGAAATAACTTTGAAAAAAAAAATTAACAGAATCGCCACATGATTTTTATAGAAAATACCAAGAAAACTTAAAGAAATTTCAAAGATTTTAAAACAAAAATAAATCTTTGAAATTAGAGAAACTAAGTAAGGGTTCAATTAATGCCCTAAGAAGGTTTTTTAAGACACTTAGGAGCGTCCGTTTAAAAATGATTCACCAAAACATTATTTTTTGACAAGCTAAAAAAGGGGTGACTAACTTTGCAAAAAGGGTTGCTTTTATTAAATTATTTATTTATATGTTTAAAATTGACATTTTGTTTATCCAAGCAAGAAGTAGTCTACTTGAGTTGAAAAAAAAAACTACAACGTATCTCACTAAATCTAATATTAATTTTAAGAAAATTACGAAATATCCCATTTAGGCTAATTTCGAGAAAAATTATAAAATATTCTACTTGAAAATTTTTCTTTTTACCTAATTCATAATTAATCACAAGAAATTAGAATTTGAGAGGAATCTACTTATTTCATAATTATTTCTACGAAAAACTATGAAATATTTTACTTGAATTGAAACAAAACCTATCAAAACAAGGTTGCACATTTGAATTTAAAGAGAGAGAAAAGTTGGGTTTTTTTATGGAAAAAGAGAATTATATAATTATTTGTTATTATTATTATCATAGAAATAATCGTTAGAAGGTATCATGCCGAAAACGTTTTATTAATTATGGGAAGTTGGAATTTATAAGAAAAGAATTAACCACTTGAGTTTGAAGAAATTAATTTTTAGCCTAAGTAGACCACTAGTTATATGAGCAAAACAAATGTCATTTTTTAGACTAAAGTACTCTTTTTTATTTTTTTATGAATTACGTGGGAAAAATTATAAATAAACGAGGAATTCGAGATAAATGGAATGGCAACGTCGTGGGAAGTCACTAGGCTAATTAAGTAAAGAAAAAAATACATAAAGTAGCATACTTAAATATTAAATTAAAAAAAATAATCAAATTACATTTTGTATTTGTATTTATTTGTATTTTTGTAGCAACAGTTCGCAAAAATACAAAATACATATCGATCATAAGGGCAGTAAAAATCATATGTATTTGTATTTTTGTAGCAACAGTTTGCAAAAATACAAAATACAACTTGTATATTATGTAATTATGAAACTATTGCTATGAAACTCATAATTAAGAGGATAAGTATGCTATTTCTGAATTTTGCCCTTTTTAAGTAAAATTAATGCTAATACACATAGACAAGTATATATGTTGTAATTATAAGACAATAAAAGAGTAAAGTTGAGATTGGGTCCCTTTTTGACCCATTAGTAGGTTGCCGAGCCCTTGGGCTTGCATTTTATGGACTTTTAAGTCCATTTTTCTGCATTATATACCACAGGTACATCAACCCTTATTTCCCAGTGTTTCTGTGTATATCCAGTGTATATATGACTGAAATACGGTCATATATACGACTTTAGTCCTCCATCTGTATCATCAACTCCCTTTTCTATTTCTCTTTTCTTGCAGCTGTATATTTACGTATATCTGTTGTATATCAGCACAATATTGATCCAATTCCTTCATGTATTAGTTCATTTGGACTTGGCGTGGGTCTTGACTCGATGCAAGTTGGGTTTAACCCAACTGAATGCGAGGGAAGGGAGTCCGAGGAACTCAACGGAGGAGTTCATGCATATAAAAGAGGTAAAGATTAGTATCGAGAAGTAGATCAAGTACTAAATTGTTTCATACATAATCAAAATCAATACTTAAATTAGAGTGCTAAAAATGAATCATTTTGATAGAAAATAATTTAGTCATTAAAAAAAAGATTTCTTCAATGTCAATCTACATTAATCGATCTTTCAACAATATTGCATATGGAGTGAGAAATTATAATTATAATAGGGCAAGCCATGCAGTCAAACTTATCTAATAACATGGGAAAAGTCTACATAATTTTTTGTGTGAAAAAATTGTTCTCCGTAAAAGTGGGGATAACTTTACTGGCTAAGCAATCTTATGTCATGAATTCCTAAAATCTTCAACTACGAGTTGACAATAATGTATAAACACCTTCGACTTTTTCCGAAATCATGTGCCCTAAAGCAAGCATATTAGTAAACCCAACATGCTAATAACAATAATAATAAGATACCCATGATATAATCGATTTATTATCTAGAATTATGGTTAAGATGATATATAGACAAAACCAAAAAGGGAAAAGGATACAGAGAAAAAGAACTACAAGATAACACACTGGAAAGTTTCTTCATTTTTTAGCTTTCCTTTTCTAATGGATTGAGTTTTTGGCTCAGTCAAGTTAGCGTAATGGTGAGGAAAAGAGATCCATAAGGACCCCCCAAAAAATGAAAATAGCCTCTTCTCTTCTTTGGTCATCTTTCTTGATATCGTGAATCAAGAGAGCACCATAGAGAGTCCTTGGCTAACCAAATGCAGGAGCATACTGCATATCCTAGTTGTTAATAAGCAAGCACCTTTAACATTACCACCGCACCTCTAATAGCCTGACTTTAGCAGTTCAACTATATTGCAATCAAAAGGACACCGTAACCTAAGTCTCAAGTAAAAATCTCCTCTTTAGTCTCTTTACGAGTAAAATAGCCATAATAATAACTTCCTAATCTGAAACAGCCACAAACAACCCCAATACCGTGAAAATAACAAACTTTGAAGATTTATTACAAAGTGTATTTTGATAAGACCGAATCTTTAATTCTCAATAATAGTGTGGGCCGGGTTTTTGTGGCTTTGGGATGGGCCTAGTTGTTGATGAGTAATGTTGGGCTGTGTTGTTGTTTGTTGTTGTGCTGATGAAGTGAATTAAAAGGAAATGAGCCGGGTCAGTTTTGTTGTTGTTAGGCTGAGGGTGAATCTAAAAAATAGATTCAAATTGGGTGACTTTTAAATTTTAACTCCAAATAAAAAAATTCTTAAAATAGCCTTTACCTATTAACTAATATTCTTTTGAAAAAAATTGTCTTAATCATTGGAGAAAATTATATAAATGATCCTTATAATGGATAACAACTCTATATTTATATCTTTCAACTTTTATTTTTTTTTCCTCTTTTTAATTTTACTTTGATTTTTCTTTTTTCTTTTTTCTTTTCTCTTTTTATTTGTAATTTTCTCAATTCTTACTTTTTTCCTTTTTTCCTCTAAACTTCTTTTTTATTTTACATTGTTTTTCTTTTTTCTTTTTTTTTGTTCTTTTTAATTTTTTTCAATCCTTACTTTTTTTTCTTTACACCTTTCAACGTCTACTTTTATTAAAAAAAGTTTTTTTATTTTTCTTTGATTTTTTTCTTTTTATTTTTATCAACCTTTATTTTTTTTTATATTCTCTCTCAACTTCTACATTTTCATAGATTTTTATTTTTTTAATATTTTTCTTCTTTTTTCGCAATTTTCATTATTTTTGTTCTTTTTTTCGATTTCTTCCATTCAAGTTACATCTCATGAGCAAGAGTTGACGCTATCACATTATAAAGGCAAGACTTACGACTTTCGAACAATAAGCTATGTTTTTGGGCAAGAGTTGATACTACTACATTATAGAGGCAAGACTTATGACTTTCAAACAGCAAGTTATGTTACCATATTGTATTTTGATTTATGAGATGATTTATAACTCTTACCTTAGAGGAAAGACTTAACTCAAGGACTTTCAAACAACAAATTATACCCCACGGACAAAAGTTGACTCTACCACGTTATATTTTCATTTATGAGATATTCTACAACTATTGCCTTAGAGAAGGGACTTCGCTCAAGAACTTTCAAACAACAAGTTATGTTTCATGGGCAAGAGTCGACACTACCACATTGTATTTTGATTTATAAGATGTTCTACAACTATTGTCTTAGAGGCAAGACTTAGCTCAGGGACTTTCAAACAACAAATTATGTCCCATAGGCAAGAGTTGACTCTACCGCGTTATGTTTTCATTTATGAGATGTTCTACAACTATTGTCTTAGAGGCAAGACTTAGTTCAAGGACTTTCAAACAACAAATTATGCCCCACGGGTAAGAGTCGACACTACCACATTATATTTTGATTTATGAGATGTTCTACAACTATTGTCTTAGAGGCAAGACTTAGCTCAGAGGCTTTCAAACAACAAATTATTCCCCAAGGGCAAGAGTTGACTCTACCGCGTTATGTTTTCATTTATGAGATGTTCTACAACTATTGCCTTAGAGGGAAAACTTAGCTCAAGGACTTTAAAACAACAAATTATGCCCCACGGGCAAGAGTTGATACTACCACATTGTATTTCGATTTATGAGATGTTCTACAACTATTGTCTTAGAGGCAAGACTTAGCTCAGAGGCTTTCAAACCATAAATTATGCTCCACGGGCAAGATTTGACTCTATCACGTTATATTTTCATTTATGAGATGTTCTACAACTATTGCCTTAGAGGAAAAACTTAGCTCAAGGACTTTCAAACAACAAATTATGCCCCACAGGCAAGAGTTGACTCTACCACATTGTATTTTTATTTATGAGATGTTCTACAACTATTGCCTTAGAGGAAAGACTTAGCTCAAGTACTTTCAAACAACAAATTATGCCCCACGGGTAAGAGTTGAATCTACCACGTAATGTTTTCATTTATGAGATGTTCTAAAACTCTTGCCTTAGAGGCAAGACTTAGCTCAAGGACTTTCAAACTATAAATTATGCCCCACGGGCAAGAGTTAACTCTAAAAAAGGACAGGCCAGTGCACTAAAGCTATCGCTATGCTTAGTGTCCGGGGAAGGGCCCCACCATAAGGGTGTATCGAACGCAGCCTCACCTTGCATTTCTGCCAGAGGCTGTTTTTAAGGCTTGAACCCGTGACCTCCTGGTCACATGACAAATACTTTACCAGTTAACTCTATCACGTTATATTTTCATTTATGAGATATTCTACAACTATTGCCTTAGAGGTAAGACTTAGCTCAAGGACTTTCAAACTATAAATTATACCCCACGGGAAAGAATTGACTTTACCACGTTATGTTTTCATTTATGAGATGTTCTATAACTATTGCCTTAGAGGCAAAACTTAATTAGCTCAAGGACTTTCAAATTACAAATTATGCCCAATGGGAAAGAGTTGACTCTACCACGTTATGTTTTCATTTATGAGATGTTCTACGACTATTCCCTTAGAGGTAAGACTTAGCTCAAGGACTTTCAAACTATAAATTATGCCCCACGGGCAAGAGTTGACACTACCACCTTGTGTTTTTATTTATGAGATGTTCTACAACTCTTGTCTTAGAGGCAAGACTTAATTAGCTCAAGGACTTTCAAACTATAAATTATGCCCCACGGGCAAGAGTTGACTCTACCACATTATGTTTTCATTTATGAGATGTTCTACAACTATTGCCTTAGAGGCAAGACTTAGCTCAAGGACTTTCAAACTACAAATTATGCCCCACGGGCAAGAGTTAACACTACCGTGTTTTGTCTTCATTTATGAGATATTCTACAACTCTTGCCTTAGAGGTAAGACTTAGCTCAAAGACTTTCAAACTACAAATTATGCCCCACGGGCAAGAGTTGACACTACCACATTACGGGCAAGAGTTGACACTACCACATTATGTCTTCATTTATGAAATATTCTACAACTCTTGCTTTAGAGGCAAGACTTAGCTCAAGGACATTCAAATAATAAACTATGTCCCACGGGCAAGAGTTGACACTACCATATTATGCATTTATTTATGAGATATTCTACAACTCTCACCTTAGAGACATGACTTATCTCAAGAATTTTTATAGAACTTCATAACAACAATTCATGCCCTTAAATTTGCTTTGATGTCAAAAAATGAAGATACCTTTGCGGATTAACCAATTTTTTATTTATTATCAAAATATAATAGAAGTTGAGAAAAAAAATGATCAAACAAAATAGAGAAATAAAAAAAAGATTGAGAAAAAAAAAATAAAATAAAGATCAAGAAAAAAGTGAAGAATTAAAAAAATTGAAAAAAATAAAAACGAGAGGAAAAATAAAAATAAAGTTTGAGAGAAATGAGGGAAAAAAAGAGAACTGAAAAAAGAAAAAAGCGATCAAACAAAATAGAAAAAGAAAGTGAGAAAAAAAAGGCAAGAAAAAAATAAATATTAAGAAAAAAGCGAAGAATTAAAAAATTGAGAAAATAAAAAATGAGAGAAAAAATAAAAATAAAGTTTGAGAAAAATGAGGGGAAAAAAACTGATAAAAACCAAAAATAAAAGAAAAATAAAGATTAAAGACAAATGAATTTAAAAAAACAAGAAAAAAATAAAGGTTGAGACAAATGAATTAAAACATGAAAATAAAATTAAAGGAAAAAATAAAAAGTAAAAATAATAATAAAAAAATAGAATAATAAAATTAAAGAAAAAAATAAAAAAGTAAAATAATAAAAAATAGAATAATAAAATTAAAGGAAAAAATAAAAAGTGGAAATAATAAAAAATAAAATTTGAGAGACAAATAAGTAAGGAAAGTTTAAAAAATATATTTAAGGTGTAGAAGGGCAAAATGGTACTTGTATTATACTTAAAAAGTAAGGAAGATTATTTTTTTAAGATATTTCTTATTGGGGTCAAATATCTAAAGTCACCTATATTTGGGTTTATGGCATGCAATTTCCTGTAGGCCGAGGGAAGTTGGGCCACTGTTGATTGATGGGTCAAATGGTTTGGGCTAATTAATAATGGGTAGAAGGGTTTTGGGTCATTTAATAAATAAATAACCCAATTAAACTTGGAGTTCGTCAATTTTATTTAATTTTCGGCCAAGTTAAAATTTAATTGGCCAATTGCACTGTAATTATGGTAAATTTAATTTCAACTATGGCCAGATTTAACAAATTAGCTAAATTAATTTGAAATTTGATACGAATTAATGCCTCATTTAAATCCGAGCTTCTTTATCTAATAAAATTAAACATATATTTTTTTAAAATAAATTATATTTAAATAAAAAATTTAACCATTTGAATCAATTTTCAAGATAACCCTTGATTTAAAATTTAATTTTCGTAAAATAATTATTTAAGTAATAAAATCATACGATTTCGCATATGCGACTACAAAAATATATAATCGTTACTTAAAATGTCAAAATTACCCAGATAAATACTTTAAAAAGTTTTTTATTCAGATAAAATAAATATTGTAATTTTATTTAAAATTGAAGAAACTCGAAATTAAATTTAGTCGCGGAGGACAAAAATTCGGTGTCAATAACCTAAGTAGACAAAGCACCAGTAGCACCCCGTTCATCCTGAGCAGCAACCAATTGGGCAATAATATAAATAGACTAACGAATTATGCGCTTGTCACGTTACCCTGAGGGACCTGAGGAGAACTAGTCGGAATAGGAAGAACTCCAACACCACCGGGAATAGGACCATAGGATCGAAGATGTACTCCAGACGTAGGACGTACCCCTTTAACATTATCCCCAGATGGGATGAATGAATTTTCTTGTGTTCCAGATCTAGGAGGCATGATGTGAAATACGAACAAACAAGGATTAGAGAAGATTAGATTGAGAACTCAAGCTTGAAGATAGAATATCAAGAAAAGGAAATATTCCTAAATGTCTTGTAGCCTCCCTTTTATGAGTGTGGGGTGCTTCACACCCCTAAAAGAGACTCTACTCGATACGGTTTTGTGGACTTCCCAGTTGACCATGAACCTAGGCTCTGATACCAACTTGACATAGCCCGACCCCGGTCCTTGTCGTAATGGGCATCCCAAGTCCAACCAGGAATAGGGACCGCCCCCTGTTACCCAACCCAACCACTTATATCCAGCCTTAGATGGGCTGAATTTTGAACATATAATAAGATAACGTTATTGTTTTCATTAAGACACTGAGATAGGGTCACGATCGTAACTGACCCAACCGAGTTCGACCGTACCATATCAATCGCCCAACCATACCAAACCAAATCATAAACCATAAACCAAAGGGAATACCAAAATATAATATGAAAATCAATCCCAAAATGTAGTGGGATGGAACAACCAACAATATCGTAAGCAATCCCCAGTAGTACCACAAGGCCGGCACCAATACCGATCCCGCCCATACCAATCCCCAGTAGTACCATAAAGCCTCTATCCGAAAGAGTAAGCAAATCTGGTAGGGACATGCCCCCAACCATGGCCAAAACCAATATCCAAAATAAAAGAAAACTGTCTAAACAAATCCATAACATGAAATGATGCCTTTCCAAAGGATGGAAGCTCACCACTTCAGTCCAAATGTTGATACCGAGTTCGTGTGTTAAATAGGAGGAGTATAATGGTCAGTTCCTGCACAACATGGGTATACAACGATCAGTACACGGGGTTAGCGAGTGACCGCTAGCATGAATTTTAGGATAAGAATAAAATAATGTCAGTTATAAAAAACAAGTAAAATCATCCATAATGCATACAACTATACATATATAAGTGCCAGTAAAGGGAACCAGGTTTAGCATGAATTTAAAATCTTTACGTGAGCTGTATAAGTTTGTCGTCCTAACCACCTATGGGCCATATGGGTTCAACTCCCCCTGCTGAAAGGGCCTAGTATGTGTAGCCGCACGATCAGGGAATATCCCATAGGATGACTAGTACATACCCTAATATAAAATATCACACATGCACATGGTCATCAAGACCCTTCATATTGGCAATTATGAGTTTCCAATTTTGGTCCCCCCCTCCCCCCCAGGATCATCATCTTCCACGGCTTAGCTACATACTTCATCGTTAATGACCAATTTAAATTATGTCCAAACAATTTATTTACCCTTTATTAACCAAGGCCAATATTGTTGGTATAGTCATACTACCCCTTACTTGCAAGTAATATCCATAGCTAAACCATTTAGGTTAAGGGGACCTTAGGTGCCCTTCCAATTACCATGTTAAATCCATTTGGGAGACTTCTATATTCTCCACAAGTATAACCATTTAGCCTTTATCCTTTATCCTTTTCAAACCATTTAAATCATATGTAAATAATTTATCCAGTTTAAAACATGCAAGAGTTCCATTAAAAGAAGTCAATGCAATGAACATATTTTTATAAGCATTTTATCAAACACCTTAAGAGCATCATATAACCAAAACTAATTTCAAATACCATTAAACTATTACCATGTAATCCAATTATCCAAATCCACCATTAATGCATATAAACGCATAATTATAACTATAGAAAACCATAACCAAGCTTTCAATATCAAAACCCCCAAATAATAGTTAGAAAACCATAATCATGAAATAGTGAAACCATGAAATCAATCATATAAATCATGTCTTTGGTTGAAATTACAATGAGGGAAGAGAATCATGACTTATACCCGAAGAATCAACAAAAAGAAATCACCAAAGCAAGCCCTAAAGTAATTCATAGGATGAAACCTAGCCTTCTTGCCCCAAAAGCACTTGAGAGAATTATGAGATGTTTTAGAAATAGTTTCTAAGTAATAATGAATAAAGTAATAGGGTAAATAACCTCCTAAGTGTATTAGAAGTGATGAGTCCTATTAGGGTAAGTAGGATAATGTCCAAAATACCTCCACTTAAATTCCTTAAAAACCCATCACAGGGATACGACTAACCCATATGAGTCATACCCTTCTATACGATTGACATCCACCACTCATATCCAAGCCTCAACCCTTGGATCAAACACTGTCCAGTATACGACTTATACAACCAAGTAGTAACCACAACATACGATTCGTACCTATAACCTGTATCCCTTGCAGAATGATATACTAGGAGGATCAACATTGCTCACCATACGAGTCCTTGATACGACTCATACCAAGCCCTACGACTCATACCCCCTAAGTCGTACCCACTCTAGTGATCAAAATCATCCCACCAACTAACACTGGTCAACATATGACAAGACCATATCACTCGTACCCCAATATACAACTCGTACCCATGAGTCGAATTGGATCTGAAGAATAGATTTTCAGAAAATCTTCTAAGAGTCAAAACCCAGGATATTTCAACTGTCCAACAGAGGCTATCAACTGTCGATAGGATCTAAGAATTTATAATTCATTGTCTTCTATGCTGGTAGACTGTGGTGCAAGATGTTGCACTGACTAGGCTATTCCAAAAATATTGATCCTTCGATAGATGAACTAGTATAAATATGTAAGATGGCAAAAAGGAAGAATGGTTTGGCCTGAATCACTAGTTGTGTGTTTGCTATGATAATCCACAGTATTTGGCAAGAAAGAAAATTCATTGAGGTTTAAAAAAGAAAATTCCAATGTTGTACGAGTCTGTCAAGAGATTAAGATGTACATACACATTTGTGGCAGGTTAGCAAAGTGCAGTCTACAAACTCAATTAAATAAGAATTTGATGCTACAGAGTACATAATCATTCAATAAAACTTAAACTTAAAGAATCTAACAATTTTGCTTCTACATTCATACCATTTTTAAGTTAAAAAATAAAGCACAAGCGTACATACAAACTAACTACATACATATTTAGATAATACATGTTAATATGCAATAAAAATAGAATGTTAAATTCTTATTAAAAAATGATAACCTACCTTTTTTTGGAAGAGTAAAAGCATCAATTCGCAATTGTGAAAAGAATTTTTTTTGCTAAATTAACTAATATCCTACCAAAAAGAACATATATATAAATAAAAAATTCAAAATCAATATAAGATATTCATATATGTACTCTATTGATTTTCTTCTTTAATTCAATATAAGAATCTTTATTCACGGATTTTTTCTCTCACTCTACTTCTTCTTGGAAAAAATTTTCTTGTGGAGTAGCAGCCAAATTGAATTCTATCATTGTAACCCTCTACATTTTTGGGCTAAAATTTGAACCGTCGTTCCTATGTGTATAGAATCAAATTCAATAATTTTTATGTCAAAATAAGTGTGTTTATCAATTCTATAGTGTGGGAACATTTTTGTATATGAATCGACATCATAAAGATATCCTAACTCGAAGATCAGTTGAGAACTTTTCTACCAATTGAGTTTTAGTGGATGTTTCAACTTTCAACGATCATTACTCGTAGAATAAAATAAGCTAGGTGGCCTACTGTATATCAAATGAGATATATTCGAGTCTTCCTTCCAATTTCACCTTAATAAGATATCAGAGTAGAAATTTATGTCCATTTTACTTTGGAGTGTCTGTCTGTCAGAAGGTGACGACTAAGTTGACGAGACGTCAACTAGGTGACGACTAAGGTGATGATCCGTCAACCCAAGTAATCAGCCTTAACCAAAAAAATGGCAAAATCCAGCTAGAGTTGACAACTAGGGTGACGAGACGTCACCAAACTAACGGCTTGTCAACCTAGTTGTCAGTTGAAGAATCCCTACGACTTTTTTTTTCCTTAGGGATATTTTGATATTTTACTCACCTCAAATCCTACCTCCACGACTTAGATAACCCTATAAACATTATGTATTCATCAGTTATCAATTTTCAATGAGCATTCTCTTTTCGACTCTCAAGAGAAAGAAGTTAGGGTTGGTTTCTTCCTAAAGTTCAACTTTCAAGGATCCAAATTCATGTTCTCCTTCAATAAATTAAGAAATTCAAGTATGTGAGATTTGAATAAGGATACTCTTTCATCCTTGTGTCCAAAAGTGTTATTTTGTTTAATTTTGAAGCAAGTGATTTACTAGGGTTAATATCTATTTTACTATGTTTTGAAATATTGATGCATAATCATAAATAGAACATTATTTTGCATATGATTACATATTTACATATACTTTGAATCCAAGTAAGTGACCTTGATGGTTAAGTATGATAATTTCATGAGATGAATTTCATTATTTTGACAAGAAGCTTGATAAGTTGATAAAAGATTTCAATTTAAGTAATGAGTTTGATATGTTGATATGAAGTTTCTATGAGATAATGAATGATTTCAAGTTTAAGCAAAAGTTATTTAGTTTACAAGAAGTTTAATCTTATAAGATCAAGTTACAAGTATTACAATATGATTAAAGTTCAGTTTTGATCTTATAATCTAAGATAAGACATGAAAGCCACAAGTTTCCTCATGAATATGATTTAAGTCAGAGAAGCATAGTTATTATAAATCCATATGCTATTTTCAGGTGGATTTCACAAGTATGAGCATATAAGTATATGTTTTGGGAATAGTATTTAGCACCAAGAGGGGAATATGGGTTTAGCGCATCATGTTCTCTCGAAACTACGTGTCACCATAGGTTTATGTGTAGAGGCCTCGTCAGAGAGTGTCCCCTTCTTTACCCAATATGGTCTAAGTATGGTGATCACTTTAAGTTAAGGTTCTATTCCAATGACAAGGGTCGAACAACTCTCCTCAACATGGGTAAAAGATTGGACTATATGATAGCTCGCATGGTTTATGTCGGTTATAAGAATCTTCTACAAAAGCATAGATTTTAGAAACTACGTGTAATGACTCACTAAGCTTATTAGATTATGCTTTATTATTCATATTTTATGATATTTTAGCTTTCAACTTTATTCATGATCAGGGTGAGTCCTTTTACACTTAGCATTGGTTTGAAAGTTTTTTCAGCTTCAGTTTTACTTATTGCATTCACCTCCACATACTTAGTACATTTCAGAAGTACTAACCATATATACTTCTGTGTGGATACATTGTATCATAATGTAGGTACCATTGGTAGCCCACATATCATGGTCAGACAGTTCGCAGCTTTCAACCAGCAGGTGATGAGTTCTCTTGATTTGAGGACTCGAGTCAACAATAGTTCCAATATTATATGTTTTATTCAACTGTATTGATTAGAGATAGCTGGGGGTCATATCCCGACTACATATAGTCAATATTAGTAGAGGCTTCATAGACAGTCAGTTAGAGTTTATGTATTCAGTTTTTGTTTCCTTTGAATGACTAGTATTGTAAATGTTTTAAATAGTTTTGTATTGAACTTGTTCAGCTAAAGACATCTCTTCTGCTTATTATTTCTAGTTTTATATATTTTATTCAGTTGGTCATGAATTATGCCAGTATCATGGGTTATCTTAGGATCACTTGTGATTCTAAACACCTTGTGATGCCTAGGAGTAGTCTTGGAGTATTACGACGATGTCCTCATCAAGAAATATGAAGTCTTTGAACTCATACTGTAGAATACAAATACAAAAAACATGATTTAAAAAATTAAAAATAACAGTTGCATTGAAGCTAAAAATGTATGGCATATAAATTCAATAAAAAAGTTCTAAATTTATGATCATATAAAATGTATAATATATAAAATTTTCAGAAGTTATCCCCATTACCTCATTACTATTTTGCTTAAACATGGTTCTCTTCAAACAGTCTTTGTATATGAGTTCTAAAGATGATTTCTAATTTAATATTTGAAAATTTTGATGACCATCACGAACCGCGATAGATTTATCCATATTCAAACAACACTCATAGAATCAAATTTGAAGAGCGGCATGGAATCCACCAAAAATAAATAATGATGGATTTTTCTTCAAATCATGGCTACAACTACTAAGCAAAGCATTGAAACACTCATTTCTCTAATTAAAGTTCTGATATGCACTAGAATCAACCAAATAAAAAATATACTTCGTTATAAAACACCTTGGTAAATTCGATTCCAAAAATCTCATTCTGAAATATATCTACCCCATTTTGAAAAAATCTCCATCCATGAAAACAGATTTTTTACCAATAAAATCTAAATAAAAATCCAATCTCTTAACCTTTTCCTGTCCGGGATCATATCATTGCATCAATTTATTCGGTACATTCGGATTAAACAAATAAGATTTCTTCCCACATTTCAATCCAGTAATAATCGAAAACTCTCCTTTTTTAAAGTGTAGCTCCTTACTATTCAATCTAAAAATAAATATGTCATCTCTATCATCAACAATTTTCACATACAATAAATTTTAAAGAAGCTGAGGTTACACTTTAACAAATTGCACATTCAGAAACTGATCAAAAGGAGACTTTGTAAATTGATTGAAATGTTCAGCTTTCTACTTTTTATGAAGATTATCGAAAACATTGATCTTGATGTAAGAAGACTAGTGGCTATATATTTTCGTTCCTAAATTATAAAAGTAAAATTGTTAAAACCACGTAACTATAACATGTGCTATTATTATAACAAAAAATTATACTCAATAAAGATTGTACAATTGAAATAAAAAATATTTAATTTCATCATTAAAAATCTAATTACATACTGATTAAACAAAATAAAGATTGAAAACATTCAGTGTCAAACCTAACTATTTTCATACACTACAAATTTTAGTATAAAAAAAGAAAAATTAAACTTACCTTTGCAACTTTGTTGGATCTCTTTTTACCGACTTTTTAACAATCTTCTTCTCATTAGTTTTTTTTAACACAGACCTTGTTACATGAGATGATTCACCTTTACCATTCTTGATTTTTTTTGTCGATTTATTGAAGAGAATTTTATATTTAAAATTTGAATTTGAATTCTGCTCACAAAACATAGGTTTTCTCTTCTACGCCCTCTTCTTCGATGTAATAACCTTCTTCATCAAATCATCACTTTGCATGTTCATACTACATATTTTCACAAAAAATTTCTTTTAGAAAGATTAGATTTTTCCGAAATTGACTCATTTTGCTCAACCAAAAATTACTTACTTTTCACATTTTGAAATTCTTAATTTTAACGGGTGATAGAGTAAAACATCCTAAATCAAAAGATGATCTTGAAAGCAAAATCAGACTTCTATCTTCTACTAATCTAGGACTCTTCCTAATAGAAGTGGAATCAAATTTGGATTTAGAAGATATGAAAATTCCCAAACATATATCAAACGTAATACACAAATTACCCGATTACAAATCCTAATATTAAAAAATTAAAATTTGATTCTAATAAAAACAGCAGCAAACGAAAATGATTGCAAACAAATAAAGTTGATATTTTGATAATATATTAACCTTACCACTCAGTAAAAATAATTTTTGAAAGATGCAAAATCTTAGATATAACTACAAAGATGAAGGTGAGTAATTAATGTAGTGTAAAGATGAAAACAATACTCTCTCCGTCCTATTTTACTTGTCCTAAATTGGGATGACACAACAATTAAGAAAAATAATAAATAATATGACTAATTTATCAAAGTATCCTTATTAAATGATGTTTACATTTTAATTTAAAGAAAAGGTAATTAATGCAAAGGGTAAAACATGGAAAGAAAAATTTGTCTTATCTTGATAAGTAAAATGAGACATCAATTTAACTAATTTGAGACGGATAAAGTGAGATCGGTTGAGTATTAACAATGATGAAGATGGGAAACCGTGTAAATATTGGTAAAGTAACACCAAAGAGTTATAATTTTTCCGAGAGAAAGGCGGTGTAATTAATGGAGTGTACTTTTAACAAGTTTAAAAATTGGAAGCCATGTAAATATAAGATAGCTACAATATATAAATGTATCCTTTTAACTTGACATCAAATTATATTGATGACCTTCAACTTTTGATATACATAAGTAAGCATTAACTTGTATAAAATTAAACAAGTAAACATATATATTCTATGTGATATCCTATATGGCTAAATCTTATCCAACATGTTGTTCTACATGTATTATGCCACATAAGACGCGTGTGCCTATTTGTTTAATTTTATATAAATTTAAATGTCTACTTATGCACACCCAAAATTAAAGTTCATAAATGTAATTTGGGATCAAATTAAAAAATATATTTATGTATTGTGCCTATAGGATATATAAGTAAAAGAAAAGTTAACTTTTCCTGAAGAAAGTTAAAACATGTATATAGAGTTTTAATACAAGACGGAATTTATGCTATTAGACAGAGATAAATAGAAAAACTAGGATAAATATAAAATATTATCTAACAAATATATTTTTAAATAAAAATAAATAATTAATAATTAAATCTTCTATAACTTGAAATTAAAAACACAATTCAATAATTACATAACAATAGTGTTGCAAGTTGTAATTCAATAATTTTCACTTAAATTAACTGGGGCGGTATTGATTTGGGCCGGACCGATCCGGTTGATGGGTATAGAACCAACACAAAGAGAGAATAATTGAGGACAATCGTGGTGGAGTGGAGGAAGGGGTAGGCGTAGGGTTAAGGGTTCTCAAAGAATTATTGAGTATATATATATATATACTAGTGGTAATACTAATACATTGTGGCAGTGAAGCTGCAAAAGCAAATAGCTTTTACACAATTTCAGCTGCTTTAAGTGTAATTTTACTTTATCATACCTAATTGATTATTACAAGTCACTTACGTATCATAAAATTAATAATATTTAATTAAAATTTATTATTAATATATAAGTGGCACTAAAGCTGCTGAAGCAGGCAGTTTGTAGATGTCATGTCTGCTTTAGTTGCTTCAACCATAATTTTAGTTTATCATACCTAATTGATTATTACGAGTCATTTACGTATTATAAAATTAATAATATTTAATTAAAATCTATTACTATTATATAAGTGACACTGAAGTTGCTAAAACAGGCAGCTGGTGGACGACATGCCTGTTTCAGGTGCTTCAACCGTGATTTTAGCATATCATTCCTAATTAATTATTATAAGCCATTTACGTATTAAAAAATTAATAATATTAAATAAAAAAAAGTATAATAGAATAGATATAAAATGATAAATTAACTCTTGATGTTTTAAATTAACTTGGTGTTTTGTATAAGTCCACTTAAATTTTTTCTACATGTATCTTTTATAATAATTTTATCATGTCACCAAAGTAGTAGAATAGAAGAAAAAAATTATAAATTACAATAATTAAAATTTTAAATTATTTTAAAAAATATAATTGACTATCAATGTCACAAAAATTTCCCTCCCTTCCAAATAATTATGAAAATCCCTTAAAGCAATTTCTCTCTCTTCTTTTCTGATACATTTCTGCTACATACCACATCCCACAAAAATAATACTTCCTCTGTTTCATAATAGATGAATTGTTGGATTTTGACACACAGATTAAGAAAAAAAATATTAAAAACATAAATTTAACACAACTTTTTATTTTTACCCCCCCAAAAAAAAAGTTGACCTTGTAACATATTTTCAAAAGTTAATTGATTGTCAAATCATAATAATATATTTAAAAAAAAATTCAATGATTCACTTATTTTAAAATACTAATAAATACCCTAATAATTCACTTATTTTGAAACGGAGAATATCTCGTAAGGGTAAGGGTGTGATGTAGGTTATCTAATATCTACCCTGACACAAACAATATTGACTAATTTGATGACTCAAATAGTAACCTATAAGTCACACTGATGTACATAGAATTTAATATTGAAGCTACATGATCTGCAAGAATACCAATCCAACTTGTTTGTAATAGAGTGAGTGGGCAAGGTCTTAAGAAGGCGCAACAACTTTGTTACTGTATGAGACATTATCTGTGTCAGTGGGCTAAAAACAAAACTCTTGCTACAATTCTACTTCATAAGAAATTTTATTTTATTCAGAGAAAATTGTCTATTACCTTCGATCTTTAATCGAAATTTTAATTACACATTCAATCTTTAAAGGTAATCTATTACTCCCTAAATTTATTTTTATCGAATTTATTATTTCCTCAGTTGCTGACGTGCCAACGAATATGACTACACCGCCCATGAGTGCGTCAGCTGAGTCCATTTCACTTAAAAAATTTTATTTTTTGATTTCCACATTATTATTTTTAATAATATAATAAATATTTTAATTATTACTTTTTCTTAATGAATTATAATTACCACATCATGTCTTCTTCTTCTTCTCTTTTTTCAAAACAAAAATTCAAGAACTCATTAATGGATTTCTTCATCTTTCTCATCTCCAAATTCTTATTAATGGTATTTTTTGATAATTTGAAAAATGTTATTACGGAAACCAAGAAACATTTGAACTAAGAAAATAATAAGATTTCTCCGATTAATAAATTCTTGAATGAGAAATATGAGGAACTCCGATTCAAAAAACTTGCAAAAATTCAAGAACTTCAATTTTCTCTCTTTTTGCTCAAGATCGTCATTAATGGCGAGTTTAAAGCTTTGAATTTCCACAATGCCATGTATAATTTCCAACATAACCCACGTATAATTTTCAACCTATTTCTTCAATTTCCTCTATTTTTGCT
Organism: Capsicum baccatum var. pendulum; assembly: GCA_030864225.1. Classification (NCBI taxonomy): domain Eukaryota; kingdom Viridiplantae; phylum Streptophyta; class Magnoliopsida; order Solanales; family Solanaceae; genus Capsicum; species Capsicum baccatum. The sequence continues at coordinate 102,557,947 of CM061550.1, read as the reverse complement.
CAAGATCCGTCATTAATGACGAACTCAAAGCTTTGAATTTCCACAATGGAGAAGAATTCGCCATTAATGACGATCTTGAACAAAAAGAGATGAAAAGCTTTGAGGAGCATTTATTCGCTATTACACACTCAGTAATCCATTATTTCTTTCCCCAAGAATTTTTTTTTTGACCCAAGAAGATGAAATTGGGTTGAAGAAAAAAATGGAGCAAAATGAGAAAGGGGAAGAAAAAGAAAAATAATAATGTTAAATAATTAATTTTTGTAGAGTAAAAAAAGAAAAAATGACGTGGCAATGATGTGGCAGCGCGTACATCACACCACATATCAAAATGACTGGTTGTCAGTTTTTGAGGGGTAATAATTTCACTTAAAATAGTTCAGGAGATAATAATTCACTTTAAAATAGTCCAGGAAAGTCACAGGGCCTCAACAAAGTATAAGTGTGTAGTTTAGATTTGAGGTAAAGGTTGAAAGGGTTTTGACCATTTTCTCTTTTATTTATAAATATTTGGATTACTTTTTTTAACCATAGAAATTTAATTTGCCGATTAAACAGAAGAAAAGATGTTAGAACAATATAATATGTTCTCAACTGGGTCTCCCATGGACTTTTAGAAAGTAATTAAGAATTCACATTAACAACTTATTCATAGAAAAGTTGAAACAAAAACAGCAGTTAAGCCTGTAAATTCAGATGACATTATTCTCAGCTTGCTCGATTCAACTTCTATCAAGTTCATGCCCCTACTGCAATCCCAAAACTTCATTTCAATATAAGAATATATGGATCTATAAAAGAAATATCTTTAAAAATATGTAATCTTCAGTAGTCTAAACAAAAAAAAGTACTACTCAAAAGAGGCAAGTTCTTGCTTGGTGTATTATTTGTATGAAGAGAGAAAACATAAAGTAACCATTGAATTTATTTGAAATTTTTAAAAAGATACTTTAACTTTGCGGGCAATTTATTGCCCCCTCAGAAGTTCTAAAAACCATTATAAATTTACTATTTTAACCGATTTTATATTCAATCCTAGTCTAAGTTTAGGCGCATGTAGGTCACCTTTTTTTAATTAATTAATTTAATTTTTTTAACTTTTCTTTCATTTTTCTCCTCAAACCTCCATTGCCATTAATACCCTTTACTGCCGTGAACATTCAAATAACACCCACCGACTCCTTCCACCTAAAATCCGATCATCCACCATCTCCAACTCCCTTCATCTTTGTCTCGTTGAAAAATTTCACTGGCGAATGGACCCCAAACAAGTAATGATATTAATTCTTTTCTCTCTATTTTCTCTCGCTTTATTATTTCTTTTTCATGTCGACTGAAATGTACTTCAAGAAGGAAGATCAAGCGGATAGTGTAGGTAAATTACAAATTTGACATTGCTTGAATTTTTTTTCCTCAAAATCGAATTAGAAAATAAAACTTGATTTCATAAATTTTAAGCAAGTTAAGATGAAATTAAAGCATCAGTGACTAAAAAATAAGAAAAAAAATTAGAAGATAAATGGAAAAATCTTATCTTTAAAGGTTGATTTCGTTGAGAAGAGATTCAGAAGAAAGTGACTTTTTTTTAAATCAAGCTTCAATGGCTATAATAATGGAGGTTCGGAAGAAAATTTAATTTTTAAAAAAGGAGAAGAAGGGATTTCTAAAATAATTGTGAAATTTAATTACACTTGACAGTTTTTAATTGGTGGTTGCAGCCAATTTTCTTCATTCACGCGCATCATAGGCGTGAGCACACACATAGGCTCAAAATCGTTCAAAATGTTCTATTTAAAAGGGTTTGTATAAATTTTGTGATGTAATAGATTGCCCGTAAAGTTTAAGTGTCTTTTCACAAAATTAAGACAACTTGAGTGTTTATTTTATGTTTTTTCTCTTTGTATGAACACGCCTACACTCATTTCCAATGCATGTGTGTTTCTATAACTACTGGTATAATTTTCATTTTGAATCTTGCAAACGCTAAAACGCAAAGAGACATGCCAACAATAATCCAAAAAACAATTACACCGTCAGAGAAGAGATAGAGGTTGTTCTTACTTTTTCTAACACGTCCATAATGAAGATTGAAAAGCAAGCAGATAATTTGAAATTTTTCTTCACTAAGAATATCCACTTTACAGACCTAACGCTTCTAAAACAATCTAATCTATATAGAAATTGAAAAATTGAATAGAGTATTCTTCTTCCACTAAAATCAAGGGTGGATATAAACCCCAAGCAAGCACTGAAATCGAATTAGGTCTTCTTCTTCTATTAGAATCAGAAAACTCCAAAGATGGGAAAAAATATTGTGTCATTCTTGCCTGGACTATTGAGCCAAAATGAAAACTGATATTGGATCCTCACTAATAGTTGAATATGCCATAAAATAATTTTTTTGACCTATCAGGTATTGTAATTTCCTATAGATGGGTTTCAAATGGATATTCATCTTAATTACTTGCACTTCTCCGAGCAGCTTACTACCATTGCTTGTGATGGTCTCTCATGAAATCTCATAAATTAGCCCTCGATGTTGTCAACTGATTTCCTTCAAATCGCACGATGTGAACTAATGGTGAGTTGCAATTGTCATTAAAGGTCACTTAGCTTTGCTCAATTTTCTTTTAAGTAGCCCAGAAATATCCTGAACCAGCTTCTTTTCTAACCCAACATGGAAATGTACTTTACATATTATGTTTTTTTGTATGCAATTCGTGAATAGAGGCTCAAATTTAAATTGATTTTCTTGCAAGTTCTAGATGAAAGTATTAGTTTGGTTGTATCTTGCATCTGTTGATGTATTAGTTTGGTTGCGTCTTGCATTTGATAATGTATCTCTGAACTTCACCTGATGCACTCTATCTTTCAATCGAATACTAATTTCTTGGATGTGTTTGAAAGCCTCGAAATGACTTGCAGAACCCAAAACTAATGTATAACATCGATAATTTATTATCTTATTTTCCTATTCCCTCCTTATTAAAGTTGGTAATTTTTTTAGATATACTCTTTAGGTGTTAGTTGTATTTTCACTGCTACAAAGAAACAATGTTGTCCAGAGTTGCTCTTTCTTTTTTCTTTTTCCTAATTTAATTACAAAGATGGCACCACCAGAAAGAAAAACAGTAAGAAAACAAGTGTTGGTTAATATGTGAACTATTTTATCATACTCGGTTAAACTGCAGTACTGGAGAAGAAGTTGAAATAACATCACCAAGGGCAACCTTTCGCTCAACAAGTTTCAGGGTGGCATTAGTATCAATTATTTTCAATAACCAGATACAACCTGGGAATGCCTTGTGCTAATTTAGATCTGACTGTTGAGATACCAAAATTTGCATTTCCCTGTAAGGTGTTTTTTAGGGACATTAGTTTAGTTAACTTCAATCTTCTTCATCTCTGTAATGGATCTATTAACTCGTTTTCTATACCTACTTAAATTTCTCGATTTTTCATTTTTGCTAATACTAATTTGCTGCCTTGTTTACCTTATGGAACAGGTCCAAAAATTCTTGTCAAAGATCACAACAAACGAAAACTCCAACTTGATGTCTTTGTGATTTTATATTGAGGTTTGTCAGAGTGCTTTGGGACAAAATTTGTAACAGTATTAGCCAAACGAAATGATAAATTCGGGTTTCAAACTAACCTTGAAGTTGTTGATTGTCACCAAAGCCCGTAAAGTCCTATTTACCGAAACTGAAAAGGATTAGCCCGTTGGTACTAATCAGGCTTTTCAAGGAGAAATGCATATAAAGACCACTTTCTTGACTATCCGTTATGAGAGAATAGAGAATCAAATGACTCCTATTTGTCTATCGCTTAATAGCATTTCAACTCAAAGGACATTTTATGAATGTAACTCCTCTTATTCTTATAAATTTGTACCGTATTGTTGGTATCTTACCACTGGTGGTGATTACATGCTTATGTTGCTGAGAAGTTGTATCTAAATTGTGAAAATGTTCATAATATTGCACTATTGTTTAGTTTAGTAGGGATTCAATTGATGATAACTCAATCCTTCCATAACATTTGAGCATGGCCAAGATTATGGTTAGCTTAATGATTCCTTTGTGCAACACGAATTTATCGTCAGTAACAAAAATACAGTGATAAATATTTAACTATCATAAGAGGCAAAGATTAACCTTATAGTTGCTAAAGAAAAGGAGTATGGAAGAAAAGTGATCTACTTTGCAGACGTTGAACATTAATAAAGAAAGATGAAGGCGATTTATTCTTCCTATTGCTTATAAACATCAACTTGTAAAAATTCGGAGATAATTTATAGAAAGACTAGAGTTGTTAAATAAAGAAATAAGAAACCTAGAAATATATATTCTAAATTTTAAAGAAACAGATGAAATAATTATCATAACCTCCAAATATTATAAAAAAGCATTAATTAGTGAACAATCTAGGCTGATAGAAAATATACAAGAAGTAGAATTAGATATAACCTATACTAATAGTATATTGAAATATCAAACTAAGCTAAGAAAAAAATGCCTTAATTTAAATCACTTAGGATAACAAGATAGCTTCTTTAAAACGCCTCGATTACTTAAATCTTAGATTTCAACCAAAAAAGAAATATAGAGTGTTAAAAGATAACTCCACTATAAGGTGTAATTTCAACCAGGGTGAACATATTTTACATTCAGAAGATAAACAATATAATACAATAATAGACTTTTTAATAAATTCAAGCGAAAAAATTCAGGAAAAAGATAATAGTATAATAAGAATTTTAGAAGAGATACAAGTTACTCAGAATAAACATAAAAAGACACTAGATAAGATAGAAAAAAAATTAAATTATTTAAAGTCACAAGAAATAGAAATAGACAGAAAAATTCAGTATTTAAATCATAAATTTAATTTAGAAAAAATACCTACAAAATTAGAAATTGAAAAGCTAATAAAAACTATAATAGAAAGACCTAAAGAATTAGAAGTAAAAACTACTCAATTAATATCTAAGCTTATAGAACAAGTAGAAAATATAACAACAGAAATCAAAGATTTGCAAGAAATAACAAAAAGATTAGAAGAAATATCACTTTCATGAGTGAAGAAGATATAAATTATAGTAAAGCATTAGAAAAATCAAGAAGTTATCATAGCGAACCAGAAGGATTATCTAAGCATATACCTTCAAGTATAACAGATAAAATTTTATTAAAACAAAATAATACCATAATAGAGTTATTATTAGACTTACATAAAAAGATAGACATTTTAATTAAAGGCAAAGAAACTCAAAAACCGTTTCAGGAAGAACCGGAATTACCCGAACTACATAAGAAAATAGACATCCTAATAAAAAATAAAGAAGCTCAAGAGCCACCAAAAAATAACTTTGAAATAGAAGAACTTATTAACCAGTTAAAAAGAATTGAATTAACTCCTAAACAAGAAAGAAAAAATATAATAAGAAAACCACAAAAATGGACTTTCTATCAAATAGACGGAGAACCACCGAAAACAATGAAAGACAAGGAGCAGAAAGACAAAGAATAAGTTTTTCGGAGAATAGAATAGAAAATAATAATATATTATCCAGAATATGCCGAAGACAACCTAATATGGAGCAGAACCAAGAACTTAACGAAATAATAGATGTAGATAAAGATTTACAAATTTTCCAACAACATCAATTAAAATTATTAAATCCTAAAGCATTATATAATGCAGGATATTTTTCTACAGATAATCAGCTATATAGACATTATAGAGAAGAACAAATATCAGCTATAGGAGAAGATTTTAAAATACTAAATTTAGTAAATGCTAACTCGTTAAGACATATAAAAAATAATAAAATGATACTGATGCATATGGGTTTAATTGTTATAGGAATAAAAGGTCTAACTAGAAAAAATCTAGGATCCAAAGTATTAATAACAATATATGATGATAGATGGTCAGACATTAAAAAATCAATAATAGGATTAACTGAAGTAGATATGACAAATAATGGAGGAATATTCTATATAAGTCCAGATTTCTTAATGAACTTAAAAGAATTTGGAAAAAATAAAAATAGGAATCCAAACTAAAGGGTACGAAGAGATGAATAGTGGAAATAATTTATTAATGTACATAGGGTTTATTGGAAAATTAACTTTAAGTAGTAATACTAAATTTAAACTAAAAGTAAATGATGTAGTTGAAATAATGGGAAATAAAGGCATAAGTTTAATAAAACCACTAAAAATAGACCCAGAAATATATGCAGGTTTAGAATGGAATTTAAACAAATTTACTAAACCAAAAATTCTTACACCAGACTCTCATCTATTATATACTACAAGTAAAGGAGAAACTTCAGTCAGATTTACAGATTATAATTACACAACCAAAAGAAATTTAGACGATGACGAAATAGAGAGTAGTATAGAAACAGAAAGCGAGTTTATGAATATAGAAGTTCTACAAGAAGGATATGAAGTAGACATGGTCATAGAAAAAGCTGAAAATTTAGCGGAAGAATATAAATATATAACTTTTAAATGTAAAGGATGTCAAAAGGACGAAATGAAAATAGAAGAATGTATAGAACATTTTAAAAATTGTTTAGAGAGAAGTGATAATTTAGGATATAGAAATAACAAACTATTTCTTGAAAGAAAAGATGAAGACACAATTTCTGTATTAAGTTCCACAATAAGTTATAAAGAACTCGCAGAATTAGAACCGACTAGCTCTTCAAGTGATAAATAAAGATATATTTCAATAATATTATGTTTCAATGTTTTAAAACAAAGATAAAACAAAGATATATTTCAACAATATTCTTCAATAAATAGTATTGTTATTGTTTAGTATATCAGTTTTGTAAAACCTACTCCGTACTCCCTCTTTCCCACTGTTTCTTCATGTTATCATTCTTATAGTTTATATTTTTCCCAGATTTATGTTTATTTTTTTTTTAATTTTTTTTTTATTTTACCTTGTTCATTTCTTTCTCCTAATCTATGTTCTTAATATCTTACTTCTTTAAGCATACCTCGGAAAGTTTAGTCTGGCAGCTAACACTCGTCCTTTGTCTATTTTGTAGACCTGTCGGACTACCAAGGCCAGAATTCCTAGGAATTTACAGGTTAATCCATTGTCGTTATTAAGAAATTAAGAGGCTAACCATATACTAAGGGTAAGCATTTTACAGAAAATTTAATTTACATGATGTACAAAAAATATGTTAAATAACTTTAAACATGGACATAAGAACATAAATATAAATATAAATATTTTTGGTGGGGAAAAATATGTAAATAAGAACTTACATGAAGTAACTAGGAGAAAGGTTTCCCTTTTGGGAACCCCTTTAAGATCGAATAGAAAACTTGGAGCTTTTATTTAAACACACTGATACAAAAGTTTATACAAAAAAGACTGACTTGGATAGGTTTGTTGGGAGGAAGGGTTTACACATTTCAGGTATGTTTTGAGGTTGGTTGATTTCACTCTATCCTCCTTCTACAAAATGTACGCCCTTTTATAGGTAAAAACTAGATAAAGCAGTGGTTCTAAAGATTACTACGTGGCCCAGACATATGTGGCCGACACTAAAATATAAGAGATAAGAAAGAATCTTAATAATGCAAGCCGGGTGCTCATTGGGCCCCATCGTCACATGCATTATTAATTTTTCTTCCAGACTTATTTTGATGCGTGCTTCAACAGTTTTTCTTTCTTTTGGAAAGTAGTGATAAAGGAAGCACTCTGACACTGATTTAACTATTACAAGACATAAAGTGGGCATCCTCACCTGACTACACTATCTAATAATACAAATTGTATGTTGTCTTTACTATGTATCCAAGTTGTGCAGGGCAATTGAGTCGAAGATCATTCCTGAGTCATCGTCTTCGTATGGATCCTGAGCATCTTGGAATTGTGCAAGATGGCTTGCAATATTATCATCTTCATCTGATCTTGAAGAATTATTGTCTGTATTATCTATTTCTGGAACAACTCTGTCTGAATTGGTAGTTGGTTGTCCATCTGGTTGCCCATTCATATGTTTATCTTATGTCTGATTGTTAAAAAATTTGTCTAAAGTCTGTTTGATTATAGTCTCTATTGTTTCATTTTTCCTTTTAGATATTAAAGTCTTCTTTAAAATCTTATTACCTAATTTTGCTAATTGATGTTTTGATGAAGAACATCCTTCATCTTCACTTTTTGGCAAAGTGACAGCCATTAATGATTTTGATTTGTCTTTACCGGTCACCGTTTGAACCGGACTAGCTGTACCAACATCCGGTACAGTGGATTTCTGAGCATTTAGTGGGAAATGCACACCCGTCTCATCCATTTTTTGAGGAGATGGAGAACTCTGTGTCTGAGTCTGTGTTTTTGCATCTGTCTTGCTTACATTTGTCTGATGGTTGAGTCTTGGTTCTAATAGTTATACCTGCTTTATTAATCTAGTGTTTTCCATGAGGAGTGATTCTTTCTGAGCATTTAGCTTATTGAAATTCTCCGTCATAGAAGAATAATGGTTGCAGAAAATAATTTTTCCCGTCTCTTTTTGTAAATTATACTGAGGTATTTGATCTGGATTCTGTCTTAGTGATGGTGATATATAATAATTTGGTCCTAAATATCCTCTAGCATGATTTGTGGCTTCGGTAAAATCATTAAAACCTTTGAAAAGAGGGGCTTTAAAACCTTGTATTGAATCTAACACTTCTAACCATGTTTGGAAAATTCCGTTAGTCTTTCCATGAATGACTACATAATATTTAAACCTAGGCCTACTTTTTTCTGCCATGTAATGGCATAAAGAATTCATGGATGCCATAAAATGATTACGATTTTGTCTATTATAAGATATCCATAGATTATCTACTAAACACTTTTGACGAAGCTACGCCCTTGCCTTTATCTGCAGGAGGTTGTCCTGTTGGTCTCATGCTGAAAACAAATGAGTCGGATTAAACTTATTTATTTATTCCCAGTTGTAATCTACTTAACTGGTCTGCTAATTCGTTTTCTTTTCCTTTTATATGTTCAAATATGATATTCTTATAAACAGATATGGTGTCTGTAAAATTTAGCCATCTTCTTCTACTACTAGTTTTGTCATTTAGTTTTTGATGAAATTTAACTATAGCTTTGCAATCTGTTCTAACTAAATTTTCCTCTTTATTTAGAATATATAACTTAAAACTATTTAACCCATATATTATAGCTAATACTTCTAGGTTTATAGCACTCATGTTTCCTTTTTCTTTATATGCCCCACTCTGATAACCACATATTTTTTCTTTATTTTTATTACTGTATTTATTAGGTCGTGCTTTTAAAATAGCTCCCCATCCTAAATCACTTCCGTCTGTTTGAATGATTAGATAATCTGATTCTAATGAAATTTTTAGGTCTGAAATATTTTTAATTTTTTCTTTTATTTTTTAGATTAATTTAATGTCTTCTATATTGAAGTTTTTCTGCCTTTTACTACCAGTCTTTGCGTATAATGGTCCTGCTATTTTTCCTAAGTCTTGAATAAAATTTCTTGTATAATTTATTAATCCTAAAAATTTTTATAAATCTTTTGTCTTTTTTAATTTATCTGGCATTTCTAATACTTTCTTTGCAATGTGTGGTTGAAGTTTTACCTTTCCATTTGCTAAAGTTATTCCTAGAAAATTAATATAAGTCTTACATAATTCCATTTTCTTTTTACTTATTATTATCCCATGTTTAACAAATAATCTAAAAATTATTTGTAAATGTCCTAAGTGTTCTTGTATATTTTGACTGAATACCAGAATATCATCTACATATACTAATATAAAATGTTTATATTCTTCAAATATGTTATCCATCTTTCGTTGAAAAATGGGTGGAGCTGTATTTAAACCAAACGGCATAACTAACCATTCAAAATGCCCTCCTGGACATGTGAATGCAGTCCATTCTATGATGTCTGGGTGCATTTTGACTTGTCAGTATCCTGATTTACAGTCAAATTTACTATATACCTTTTTATTTTGAATTCTATTAATTAACTCACTTTTGTCTGGTAGTTTATATGCATCTGTTTTGGTGTTATCATTTAATCTTTTATAGTTAATTACCGTACGAGCTTTACCTCTTATTTGTTCACTATGATTTCTTACCATAAAGGCGGCCGATCTATGTCTAGAGGTAGATCTTCTTATTACTTCTAATTGTAAAAGTTCCTTTATTTGTATATCAAATTCTTTAGTATCTTCATTATTTGCTTCTATAGGTGCTGTTTTTATAGTGTATTCTGAATTAATTATATCTAATTTACACATTATCTCGTTAGCATCCCAATGGGCTAACGGTCTTTCTCCTATTATTTCCATTTTATCTAATGTAGATATTATATTTTCTAGATCTTTTGGACTATTTATTATTCCTATTTTGTCCATTCATTTTCTAAAACTATAAAACTGGGTCTCTATACTTATTAGGGTATAATCTTTTTCTATATCTGTTAAGCATTCTTGTCCTTCTACATTAAGCAGAGTATAATTTCTAACTTCTTCTAGGTTTTCTTTTATGTCTTTGTTTTCTTTTAACAGGTTGCTGCTTTGGCATTGATTATTTTGGCAATCGTCGCAACATGTTTCTGGAAGCAAACTCGTTTTATGTGTGTTTAGTGTTCTATATACTGTTGGTAATGTTATTGTTTGTACTGGTGTATAAGTTAAATTTTTAAAAAGCATTATTCCATCTCTTGTTAAGAGACATCCTCCTTTATTCTGGATACAAAATCGTAGTCCGATAACATAATCTGATCCTATGTTTAAATCTCTTGCTAATATTTTATTAACATTGTAAATTGGGTTATAGAATTTATTGCATGTATTTAAAAAACTTATTTATGCTTTTTCTATGTAATAATTGTAAATATTTTGTGATCCATCCATTTGGGTGGCTGTTATAGGTCTTTCAAGTACTTTTAGTAAATGTTCCGGTACTATTTCTTTATTGATTAAACTGCTAGTACATCCGGGATTCACTAATGCTAAAGTTTCTATCTCCACATCTTTTATTTTAATTTTTACTAATACTTTTATTGTAGAGAATTCTTTATCTTCATTGCATATTAGACTAGTGTCATTATCTTCCAGATTCATAAGTTCTGCCTCCAATTTTTCTAAATGTATAGCTTCTTGTGTATTTGTTTCTTCTATGGTGATTTTGGTTTTTCCTTTTTCTAGGATGGTTAATCTTTGTTCTAAATCATTTACTCGGGTTTATAAAGTAGATACTCTTAAATTTAGGATTTGATTATTTGTATATTTTTGTCCGTTATTTATTTCTGGTTCTATTTTTATTTTTAAAGTGTTTTCTATACAATTTATACACACTTCTAAGTAACATTTTTTGCATTTAGCTTTGTTGTCTTTACTTGGATACCAATTGCATATACGACATCTATTACTGTCTAAACCTTTGTTTCTTTGGAATTCATGTATACATTCTTGAGTAACATTCATTAAATTATTGATTACTAGATTGTTTAAGTCTAGATCCTCTATCTCTTGTCCTAGCTCATTAACTAAATTATCTTCTTTTGATTCTGAAGAATCAGATTTTAGATTATCTTTATCACTTATATCAATACTTATTATTGAGTATATACTTTCTGTATCTGACATGTATTCGTCTACATTTAATAAAGTTTCTTGGAAATCCTCTATTAGTTGAGAATTTCTAGTTCTATTATTATTTCTTTTAGGACATACATTAGCTAAATGGTCTATGCTTCCACAAGTATAGCATTCTAATTTATTTTTATAGTTTCTATCATTTCTATATTTCCTAACATGTCTATCTCTATTTAACCACGGTTTTTTAGCTTTTGATTTTCTTAAGTATTGTTTGCGACTAAATGGTTTTTGATTATGTTTCTTCTTATATTTTCTATATTGTTTCTGATCATAATTTTGGGTTGTGTATATAACAGACTTACAGAAATTCATTTCATTTCTTTTTAATTGTTTTTGTATTTGTATGTTTGTACATTTTTCTGTTAGTATATCCATTATATGTTATGTTCTATGCCCTATTGTCCATTTTAGATTTGGGTTGGCTACTGCACCATCTCTTTTATACTATCTTTCTTCTATTTCCCTTCCAAAGCTCCAGGCAATTTATTGAATAATTTTTTGCCTAATTCTTCATTAAAAGTGTTTCTGCTGACAGTGCAATAATAAAAATAATCTTGTAGGAATTTCTTTATATATACCCAATGTGAAATACTTAATTGTTCTAGTTTGATTAATGCTTCTTTTTGTAATGCTAATAATCCACTATTTGGATCTTTTCCAGTTAATAACATATGTATTTTGTTTGTGAAATTATAGGGATTTGGTCCCATACTTAATAAAACCTGGAAATCATATGGGCAATTTGTCTTAAAACTTTCCCATGTGGCTTTTGCAGATTCCCCCAAAAAGGTTTCCAAATATTTATACATTGTTTCCGTATCAGTTTCTGTATAATGTCTTAAGTAATCTGCTGCTACTATTTCTTTCCATAAATCTATCACTGTATCCCACATTTGTGGGTCGTGTGCTGCTATATTTAGAATTTTACCTTTACTACCTCCTTCTTGTAGTTTAATTGGTTCTTCTATTGACATTCTCTTTCCTGCTGGTTTTATATTATCTCCTCTAAGTTCTGTATCTGGGTTTATCCTAATTGATGGTCTTCTAGGTACATTTCCTGTACTATAATCTATTGGTTGTGGATTAGGGTTTGTTTGTTAAAATGGGCTAGCACTTGAAGAGCTAGTCGGTTCTAATTCTGCTAGTTCTTTATAACTTATTGTGGAACTTAATACAGAAATTGTGTCTTCATCTTTTCTTTCAAGAAATAGTTTGTCATTTCTATATCCTAAATTATCACTTCTCTCTAAACAATTTTTAAAATGTTCTTTACATTCTTCTATTTTCATTTCGTCCTTTTGACATCCTTTACATTTAAAAGTTATATATTTATATTCTTCTGCTAAATTTTCAGCTTTTTCTATGACCATGCCTACTTCATATCCTTCTTGTAGAACTTCTATATTCATAAACTCGCTTTCTGTTTCTATATTACTCTCTATTTCGTCATCGTCTAAATTTCTTTTGGTTGTGTAATTATAATCTGTAAATCTGACTGAAGTTTCTCCTTTACTTGTAGTATATAATAGATGAGAGTCTGGTGTAAGAATTTTTGGTTTAGTAAATTTGTTTAAATTCCATTCTAAACCTGCATATATTTGTGGGTCTATTTTTATTGGTTTTATTAAACTTATGTCTTTATTTCCCATTATTTCAACTACATCATTTACTTTTAGTTTAAATTTAGTATTACTATTTAAATTAATTTTCCAATAAACCCTATGCACATTAATAAATTATTTCCACTATTCATCTCTTCGTACCCTTTAGTTTGGATTCCTATTTTAATATTTTTTTCAAATTCTTTCAAGTTCATTAAGAAATCTGGACTTATATAGAATATTCCTCCATTATTTGTCATATCTACTTCAGTTAATCCTATTATTGATTTTTTAATGTCTGACCATCTATCATCATATATTGTTATTAATACTTTGGATCCTAGATTTTTTCTAGTTAGACCTTTTATTCCTATAACAATTAAACCCATATGCATCAGTATCATTTTATTATTTTTTATATGTCTTAACGAGTTAGCATTTACTAAATCTAGTATTTTAAAATCTTCTCCTATAGCTGATATTTGTTCTTCTCTATAATGTCTATATAGCTGATTATCTGTAGAAAAATATCATGCATAATATAATGTTTTAGGATTTAATAATTTTAATTGATGTTGTTGGAAAATTTGTAAATCTTTATCTACATCTATTATTTCATTAAGTTCTTGGTTCTGCTCCATATTAGGTTGTCTTCGGCATATTCTGGATAATATATTATTATTTTCTATTCTATTCTCCGAAAAACTTATTCTTTGTCTTTCTTCTCCTTGTCTTTCATTATTTTCGGTGGTTCTCCGTCTATTTGATAGAAAGTCCATTTTTGTGGTTTTCTTATTATATTTTTCTTTCTTGTTTAGGAGTTAATTCAATTCTTTTTAACTGGTTAATAAGTTCTTCTATTTTAAAGTTATTTTTTGGTGGCTCTTGAGCTTCTTTATTTTTTATTAGGATGCCTATTTTCTTATGTAGTTCGGGTAATTCCGGTTCTTCCTGAAACGGTTTTTGAGTTTCTTTGCCTTTAATTAAAATGTCTATCTTTTTATGTAAGTCTAATAATAACTCTATTATGGTATTATTTTGTTTTAATAAAATTTTATCTGTTATACTTGAAGATATATGCTTAGATAATCCTTCTGGTTCGCTATGATAACTTCTTGATTTTTCTAATGCTTTACTATAATTTATATCTTCTTCACTCATGAAAGTGATATTTCTTCTAATCTTTTTGTTATTTCTTGCAAATCTTTGATTTCTATTGTTATATTTTCTACTTGTTCTATAAGCTTAGATATTAATTGAGTAGTTTTTACTTCTAATTCTTTAGGTCTTTCTATTATATTTTTATTAGCTTTTCAATTTCTAATTTTGTAGGTATTTTTTCTAAATTAAATTTATGATTTAAATACTGAATTTTTCTGTCTATTTCTATTTCTTGTGACTTTAAATAATTTAAATTTTGTTCTATCTTATCTAGTGTCTTTTTATGTTTATTCTGAGTAACTTCTATCTCTTCTAAAATTCTTATTATACCATTATCTTTTTCCTGAATTTTTTCGCTTGAATTTATTAAAAAGTCTATTATCGTATTATATTGTTTATCTTCTGAATGTAAAATATGTTCACCCTGGTTGAAATTACACCTTATAGTGGAGTTATCTTTTAACACTCTATATTTCTTTTTTGGTTGAAATCTAAGATTTAAGTAATCGAGGCGTTTTAAAGAAGCTATCTTGTTATTCTAAGTGATTTAAATTAAGGTATTTTTTGCTTAGCTTAGTTTGATATTTCAATCTACTATTAGTATAGGTTATATCTAATTCTACTTCTTGTATATTTTCTATCAGCCTAGATTGTTCACTAATTAATGCTTTTTTATAATATTTGGAGGTTATGGTAATTATTTCATCTGTTTCTTTAAAGTTTAGAATATCTATTTCTAGGTTTCTTATTTCTTTATTTAACAACTCTAGTCTTTCTACAAATTGTCTCCGAATTTTTACAAGTTGATGTTTATAAGTAAATTTTCTATAATATTGACGTTGTATTTCTCTAATGTACTCAATATATCTTATTGACATTTATTATCCTAATTGATAAGATTTTCTTCTAATACGTTCCTTAAGCCACTTTATTTCTGAAGTATTATTTTCTAAATCTCTCTCACAACCTTGTATTTCCCAATTTAATGCGCTTACTAAATTTTCACAAACTTGTCTAGATGTATTATATGATTTATGTAATCTGTTTGCTTCTAATAACCTTTTCCTACTTTCTTCTAAATTATGTTTTCTAGCTATTATATTTTTTTTTCTGATTTCTCTATATAAATAGAAATAGCTACACCTTATGTCTTGGAAAGATCTATGTCTTTTCATACAGAGTTTGTAAAACTTTTGCGAGTTAATAGGTAATGTTCCCAAAACCTTCTCTCTGATACCAAAACAATGATATATTTCAATAAATAAAGATATATTTCAATAATATTATGTTTCAATGTTTTAAAACAAAGATAAAATTAAGAGAAAAGCTTATCAACTAGGATAGTAAATGCCAATAAGATATATAGAGTGTATTAGAGAAATACAACTTCAATATTATAGAGAAGTTATTTATAAACGTCAAACTGTAAAAATTAGGCAACAATTTATAGAGAGATTAGAACTATTAAACAAAGAAATACAAAACTTAGAAAAGGATATTCTAAACTTTAGAGAAACAGACGATTACGAAATAACTGCTATAGTATCAAATTATTACAAAAACGCTTTAATTAGTGAACAATCTAGATTAATAGAAACTATACAAGAAGTAGACTTAGATATAACCTATAATAGATTAAGATATCAAATTAAACTAAGTAAAAAATATCTTAACTTAAACCACTTAGGATAACAACATAGCTTCTTTAAAACGCCTCGACTACTTAGATCTTAGATTTCAACCAGAAAAGAAATATAGAGCATTAAAAGATAACTCTACTATAAGGTGTAATTTCAACCAGGGAGAACATATTTTACACTCAGAAGATAAACAATACAATACAATAATAGACCTTTTGATTAATTCAAGCGAACAAACTCAAGAAAAAGATAACAGTATAATAAGAACTCTAGAACAGATAGAAGTTACGCAAAATAAACATAAAAAGACACTAGATAAGATAGAACAAAATTTAGATTATTTAAAGTCACACGAAATAGAAATAGACAGAAAAATTCAGTATTTAAATCATAAATTTAATTTAGAACAAATCCCTACAAAATTAGAGATTGAAAAACTAATAAAAACTATAATAGAAAGACCTAAAGAATTGGAAGTAAAAACAACTCAATTAATATCTAAGCTTGTGGAACAAGTAGAAAATATAACAAAAGAAATCAAAGATTTGTAGAAAATAACAAAAAGATTAGAAGAAATATCACTTTCATGAGTGAAGAAGATATAAATTATAATAAAGCACTAGAAAAATAAAAAAATTATCATAGCGAACCAGAAGGATTATCTAGGCATATACCTTCAAGTCAAACAAATAAAATTCTATTAAAACAAAATAATACTATAATAGAGTTATTGTTAGACTTACACAAAAAGATAGACATTTTAATTAAAGGCAAAAAAACTCAAAAACCTCTCCAAGAAAAACCAGAATTACCCGAATTACATAAGAAAATAGATATTTTAATAAAAAATAAAGAAGCCTAAGAGCAACCAAAAAATAACTTTGAGATAGAAGAACTTGTTAACCAATTAAAACGAATCTAATTAACTCCTAAACAAGAACGAAAGAATATTATAAGGAAACCACAAAAATGGACTTTCTATCAAATAGACGGAGAACCATCAAAAGTAACAACGAAAGACAAGGAGAAGAAAGACAAAGAATAAGTTTCTCGGAAAACAGAATAGGAAATAACAATATATTATCTAGAATATGCAGAAGACAATCTAATATGGAACAGAACCAAGAACTTAACGAAATAATAGATGTAGATAAGGATTTACAAATCTTCCAACAACAGCAATTAAAATTATTAAATCCTAAGACATTATATAACGCAGGATATTTTTCTACAGACAATCAACTATATAGACATTATAGGGAAGAACAAATATCATCCATAGGAGAAGATTTTAAAATGCTAGATTTAATAAATACTAATTCTCTAAAACATATAAAGAATAATAAAATGATTTTAATGCATATGGGTTTAATTGTTATAGGAATAAAATGCTTAACTAGAAAAAACCTAGGATCTAAAATATTAATAACAATATATGATGATAGATGGTCAGATATTAAAAAATTAATAATAGGATTAACTGAAGTAGATATGACAAATAATGGAGGAATATTCTATTTAAGTCCAGATTTCCTAATGAACTTAAAAGAATTTGGAAGAAATATTAAAATAGGAGTCCAAACTAAAGGATACGAAGAAATGAATAATGGAAATAATTTATTAATGTGCATAAGTTTTATTGGTAAATTAACCCTAAGTAGTAATACAAAATTTAAATTAAAAGTAAATGACGTAGTTGAGATAATGGGAAATAAAGGCATAAGCCTTATAAAACCAATAAAAATAGGCCCAGAAATATATGCAGGTTTAGAATGGAATCTAAACAAATTTACAAAACCAAAAACCTTTACACCAGACTCTCACCTATTGTATACTACAAGTAAAGGAGAAACTTCAGTTAGGTTTACAGATTATAACTACACAACTAAAAGGAATTTAGACGACGATGAAACAGAAAGTAATATAGAAACAGAAAGCGAGTTCATGAATATAGAAGTCTTATAAGAAGGATATGAAGTAGACATGACCATAGAAAAGGCTAAAAATTTAGCAGAAGAATATAAAAATATAACTTTTAAATATAAAGGATGTCAAAAAGATGACATGAAAATAGACGAATGTATAGAACATTTTAAAAACTGCTTAGAAAGAAGTGATAATTTAGGATATAGAAATAACAAATCTTTCCTTGAAAAGAAAGATGAAGATACTATCTCTATATTAAGTTCTACCATTAGTTATAAGGAACTAGCCGAATTAGAACCAACTAGCTCTTCAAGTGCTAGCCCTTTCCAACAAACCAACCCTAATCCCCAACCAATAGATTACAGTACAGGCAATGTACCTAGAAGACCAGCAATTAGGATAAACCCAGATACAGAACTTAGAGGAGATCATATAAAACCAGCAGGAAAAAGAATGCCAATAGAAGAACCAATTAAACTCCAAGAAAGAGGTAGCAAAGGTAAAATTCTAAATATAGCAGCACATGATCCCCAAATGTGGGATAGAGTAATAGACTTATGGAAAGGAATAGTAGCTGCTGATTACTTAAGACAAACTGCCCATATGATTTTCAGGTTTTACTAAGTATGGGACCAAATCCCTATAATTTCACAAATAAAATGCATATGTTATTAACTGGTAAAGATCCAAATAGTGGATTATTAGCATTACAAAAAGAAGCTTTGATTAAACTAGAACAATTAAGTATTTCACATTGGGTATATATAAAGAAATTTCTACAAGACTATTTTTATTATTGCAATGTTAGCGGAAACACTTTCAATGAAGAATTAAGCAAAAAACTATTCAATAAATTACCTGGAGCTTTAGGAAGAGAAATAGAAGACAGATGGTATAAAAGAGATGGAGTAGTAGCGAACCCAAATTTAAAATGGACAATAGGACATAGAACACAACATATAATGGATATATTAACAGAAAAATGTACAAACATACAAATACAAAAACAATTAAAAAGAAATGAAATGAATTTCTGTAAATCTGTTATATATACAACCCAGAATTATGATCAGAAACAACACAGAAAATATAAGAAAAGAAATAATCAAAAACCATATAGTAGAAAACAATACTTCCTAAGAAAATCAAAAGCTAAAAAACCTTGGTTAAATAGAGATAGACATGTTAGAAAATATAGAAATGATAGAAATTATAAAAATAAATTAGAATGTTATACGTGTGGTAGCATAGACCATCTAGCCAATGTATGTCCTAAGAGAAATAATAATAGAACTAGAAATTCTCAACTAATAGAAGATTTCCAAGAAACATTATTAAATGTAGATGAATACATGTCAGATACAGAAAGTATATACTCAATAATAAGTATTGATATAAATGATAAAGATAACTCAAAATCTGATTCTTCAGAATCAGAAGAAGATAACTTAGTTAATGAACTAGGACAAGAAATAGAAGATTTAGATTTAAACAACCTAGTAATCAATAATTTAATGAATGTTACTCAAGAATGTGTACATGAATTTCAAAGAAACAAGGGCTTAGACAGCAATAGATGCCGTATATGTAATTGGTATCCAAGCAAAGACAATAGAGCTAAATGTAAAAAATGTTACCTAGAAGCATGTATAAATTGTATAGAAAATACTTTAAAAATAAAAGTAGAATCAGAGATAAATAACGGACAAAAATATACGAACAATCAAATCTTAAACCTAAGGGTGTCTACTTTAGAAACCCGATTAAATGATCTAGAACAAAGACTAACTATTCTAGAAAAAGGAAAAACTAAAATCACCATAGAAGAAACTGATACACAAGAAGAAGTACATTTAGAAAAGTTAGAAGCAGAACTTATGAATCTAGAAGACAATAACACTAGTCTAATATGCAACGAAGATAAAGAATTTTCTACCATAAAAGTCCTAGTAAAAATTAAAATAAAAGACGTAGAAATAGAAACTCTAGCATTAATAGATCCAGGATGTACTAGTTGTTTAATCAATAAAGAAATAGTACCCGAACACTTATTAAAAATACTTGAAAGACCTATAATGGCCACTCAAATGGATGGATCGCAAAATATTTATCGTTATTACATAGAAAACACACAGATAAGTTTTCTAAATACATGCAATAAATTCTATAACCCAGTTTATAACGTGAATAGGATATTAACAAGAGATTTAAATATAGGATCAGATTTTGTTATAGGACTAAAATTTTGTATACAAAATAAAGGAGGATGTCTCATAACAAGAGACGGAATAATGCTATTTAAAAATTTAACTTATACTAACACTCGTCCTGTGTCTATTTTGCAGAGACCTGGTAGACTATCAAAGTAGGTAGTGAAGTTGGTTGATTTCACTCTACTTCTTTCTACAAAATGTATGCCTTTTATAGGCAGGAATTAGTATAAGACACAGGACGAGTGTTAGTATAAGTTAAATTTTTAAATAGCATTATTCCGTCTCTTGTTATGAGACATCCTCCTTTATTTTGTATACAAAATTTTAGTCCTATAACAAAATCTGATCCTATATTTAAATCTCTTGTTAATATCCTATTCACGTTATAAACTGGGTTATAGAATTTATTGCATGTATTTAGAAAACTTATCTGTGTGTTTTCTATGTAATAACGATAAATATTTTGCGATCCATCCATTTGAGTGGCCATTATAGGTCTTTCAAGTATTTTTAATAAGTGTTCGGGTACTATTTCTTTATTGATTAAACAACTAGTACATCCTGGATCTATTAATGCTAGAGTTTCTATTTCTACGTCTTTTATTTTAATTTTTACTAGGACTTTTATGGTAGAAAATTCTTTATCTTCGTTGCATATTAGACTAGTGTTATTGTCTTCTAGATTCATAAGTTCTGCTTCTAACTTTTCTAAATGTACTTCTTCTTGTGTATCAGTTTCTTCTATGGTGATTTTAGTTTTTCCTTTTTCTAGAATAGTTAGTCTTTGTTCTAGATCATTTAATCGGGTTTCTAAAGTAGACACCCTTAGGTTTAAGATTTGATTGTTCGTATATTTTTGTCCGTTATTTATCTCTGATTCTACTTTTATTTTTAAAGTATTTTCTATACAATTTATACATGCTTCTAGGTAACATTTTTTACATTTAGCTCTATTGTCTTTGCTTGGATACCAATTACATATACGACATCTATTGCTGTCTAAGCCCTTGTTTCTTTGAAATTCATGTACACATTCTTGAGTAACATTCATTAAATTATTGATTACTAGGTTGTTTAAATCTAAATCTTCTATTTCTTGTCCTAGTTCATTAACTAAGTTATCTTCTTCTGATTCTGAAGAATCAGATTTTGAGTTATCTTTATCATTTATATCAATACTTATTATTGAGTATATACTTTCTGTATCTGACATGTATTCATCTACATTTAATAATGTTTCTTGGAAATCTTCTATTAGTTGAGAATTTCTAGTTCTATTATTATTTCTCTTAGGACATACATTGGCTAGATGGTCTATGCTACCACACGTATAACATTCTAATTTATTTTTATAATTTCTATCATTTCTATATTTTCTAACATGTCTATCTCTATTTAACCAAGGTTTTTTAGCTTTTGATTTTCTTAGGAAGTATTGTTTTCTACTATATGGTTTTTGATTATTTCTTTTCTTATATTTTCTGTGTTGTTTCTGATCATAATTCTGGGTTGTATATATAACAGATTTACAGAAATTCATTTCATTTCTTTTTAATTGTTTTTGTATTTGTATGTTTGTACATTTTTCTGTTAATATATCCATTATATGTTGTGTTCTATGTCCTATTGTCCATTTTAAATTTGGGTTCGCTACTACTCCATCTCTTTTATACCATCTGTCTTCTATTTCTCTTCCTAAAGCTCCAGGTAATTTATTGAATAGTTTTTTGCTTAATTCTTCATTGAAAGTGTTTTCGCTAACATTGCAATAATAAAAATAGTCTTGTAGAAATTTCTTTATATATACCCAATGTGAAATACTTAATTGTTCTAGTTTAATCAAAGCTTCTTTTTATAATGCTAATAATCCACTATTTGGATCTTTACCAGTTAATAACATATGCATTTTATTTGTGAAATTATAGGGATTTGGTCCCATACTTAGTAAAACCTGAAAATCATATGGGCAGTTTGTCTTAAGTAATCAGCAGCTACTATTCCTTTCCATAAGTCTATTACTCTATCCCACATTTGGGGATCATGTGCTGCTATATTTAGAATTTTACCTTTGCTACCTCTTTCTTGGAGTTTAATTGGTTCTTCTATTGGCATTCTTTTTCCTGCTGGTTTTATATGATCTCCTCTAAGTTCTGTATCTGGGTTTATCCTAATTGCTGGTCTTCTAGGTACATTGCCTGTACTGTAATCTATTGGTTGGGGATTAGGGTTGGTTTGTTGGAAAGGGCTAGCACTTGAAGAGCTAGTTGGTTCTAATTCGGCTAGTTCCTTATAACTAATGGTAGAACTTAATATAGAGATAGTATCTTCATCTTTCTTTTCAAGGAAAGATTTGTTATTTCTATATCCTAAATTATCACTTCTTTCTAAGAAGTTTTTAAAATGTTCTATACATTCGTCTATTTTCATGTCATCTTTTTGACATCCTTTATATTTAAAAGTTATATTTTTATATTCTTCTGCTAAATTTTTAGCCTTTTCTATGGCCATGTCTACTTCATATCCTTTTTGTAAGACTTCTATATTCATGAACTCGCTTTCTGTTTCTATATTACTTTCTGTTTCATCGTCGTCTAAATTCCTTTTAGTTGTGTAGTTATAATCTGTAAACCTAACTGAAGTTTCTCCTTTACTTGTAGTATACAATAGGTGAGAGTCTGGTGTAAAGGTTTTTGGTTTTGTAAATTTGCTTAGATTCCATTCCATTCTAAACCTGCATATATTTCTGGGTCTATTTTTATTGGTTTTATAAGGCTTATGCCTTTATTTCCCATTATCTCAACTACGTCATTTACTTTTAATTTAAACTTTGTATTACTACTTAGGGTTAATTTACCAATAAAACTTATGCACATTAATAAATTATTTCCATTATTCATTTCTTCGTATCCTTTAGTTTGGACTCCTATTTTAATATTTCTTCCAAATTCTTTTAAGTTCATTAGGAAATCTGGACTTAAATAGAATATTCCTCCATTATTTGTCATATCTACTTCAGTTAATCCTATTATTGATTTTTTAATATCTGACCATCTATCATCATATATTGTTATTAATACTTTAGATCCTAGGTTTTTTCTAGTTAGACCTTTTATTCCTATAACAATTAAACCCATATGCATCAGTATCATTTTATTATTTTTTATATGTCTTAACGAGTTAGCATTTACTAAATCTAGTATTTTAAAATCTTTTCCTATGGTTGATATTTGTTCTTCCCTATAATGTCTATATAGTTGATTGTCTATAGAAAAATATCCTGCGTTATATAATGTCTTAGGATTTAATAATTTTAATTGCTGTTGTTGGAAGATTTGTAAATCTTTATCTACATCTATTATTTCATTAAGTTCTTGGTTCTGTTCCATATTAGATTGTCTTCTGCATATTCTAGATAATATATTGTTATTTCCTATTCTGTTTTCCGAGAAACTTATTCTTTGTCTTTCTTCTCCTTGTCTTTCGTTGTTACTTTCGATGGTTCTCCGTCTATTTGATAGAAAGTCCATTTTTGTGGTTTCCTTATAATATTCTTTCGTTCTTGTTTAGGAGTTAATTCGATTCGTTTTAATTGGTTAACAAGTTCTTCTATCTCGAAGTTATTTTTTGGTTGCTCTTAGGCTTCTTTATTTTTTATTAAAATATCTATTTTCTTATGTAATTCTGGTTATTCTGTTTTTTCTTGGAGAGGTTTTTGAGTTTCTTTGCCTTTAATTAAAACGTCTATCTTTTTGTGTAAGTCTAACAATAACTCTATTATAGTATTATTTTGTTTTAATAGAATTTTATCTGTTTGACTTGAAGGTATATGCCTAGATAATCCTTCTGGTTCGCTATGATAATTTTTTGATTTTTCTAGTGCTTTATTATAATTTATATCTTCTTCACTCATGAAAGTGATATTTCTTCTAATCTTTTGTTCTATTGCTATGCAAATTCTATTTATATTCAACTTTCAATATCCTATTAATTTGTTAAGAAGATTAATTTATTCTTCCTCATTCTTAATTTTTCTATCTAAATTCAAATTCAAATATCCTATTAATCTGTTAAGTAGATTAATTTATTCATCCTCAATTTTTCAAATATAATGCATCTATTATGGCAAGATGTTATTGTTGTTGCAAATACTACCACTATTCTTGCTGAAATATCCTGGATTTTGACCCTTAGAAAATTTCTTGGAATTCTGTTCTCCAGACCTAATACGACTCATGGGTATTGTTGACACACAATTTTGGCTCTCCTTTTTCATAAAATTAATTTCTCGATGCTTGTTTCTGAATATTTTTTCTTTCCTTCAAAATATATTTTTAATGTTAACAATTTGAAAATGATGTTTTTCTTATAAATATTGCATCTCATAAATTTAATTAAACATAAATAAATAAATATATTTTTATTATCACTTCACTACTTTTTCTAAAATGAATAAATATATGGTAGCGTATTAATATAATCCTTGCTATAATGTCATTTCTTACAAATTTACTCTATTTTATTTTATCTTATTTATTTACTTATTTTTAAATTATAGTCAAATATATTTTTAAAAGATAATGTGTTTACATATTTGAAATCGTGTGTGCGTATTACGTACACTTTTGAGAAAATTAATTAGAATCAAATAAGCATCTTTGAATTAGTTAACTGAAATCGATTTGGGAGAATTGGATTAATTTATTTACCCACTTGGGTCGATTTCTTTCAAATTCAGCCTTTAAAACCTTAACAAAATAGAAGCCCACTGATCCAATTTCAGGTCTCCCTCCAAATATCAGCCAATTATAAGCCCAATTAAACCTTGACCCGACCCAAGCTTCAACTAAACCCTCATATTTCTGTTTTCTCGATTTCACAGTTATCTCTAACCAGAACTCACCAAAAAGTGTCGACACTTTTCTTTCTCTCCTATCTGCAAATGCCAAATCGCTCAGACCATCAGATAATAGCAATTTCGATAGTCTTTCACCTTCTCCTTCACCTTTCAACCCACATCTTTCAATTCCACAGTTTTTCGATCAGCTTTATATCCCTTCACTATCAGTTTTTCTTACTCAAATCAGACCCTAAAAAATATCTACCTCCACTTCTATGTCTGATAAAGGTGAAGAGCATGGAAGACCAAAGGATTTGGGCTTGTTACCTCTTTAATTCATTGGGTTTGAATTTGAAGCCTCAAAATTGTCACTTTTCCCTTTCACATCAATCTAAAAGAAGGGTGAAAATTCAACCTTTATTTTAATTTCCTGTAGTTGAGACTCTCAAGAATTCAAATTTTGAATTCTTGAGGCTTCACTTGACCAACCGTTGAGCCCCTTAATTTGGCTATAAAAGAGCCTTTGGGCTCTCATTTTTTGATCAGCAGGAAAAGCAAGAAAAATTCAAGAATAACCAAGTAAGAAAATCAAAAGAAGCTATTACTGTTAGTTCGTATTACTATTTCCATCTCGTTCTCTCACTTTCTTTTCGAAGTCAAAGTTTGAGTGCGAGTTTAAATTTTCGACAAGGAGTCCCCTAGTTTGCTGCCCCACACAATGGAGCAATAATTGGGAGTCTTAAGGCTAGGACTCCCATATTCGTATCAAGTCTCAAAATGAGATCCAACGCTACCTCTAATTCGATCAAGGAGTCATAGCCCGTATTCTTAAGTCAAACAGGCTTGCAGTTATAACACCCTACACTTTTACGTAGCTTAAATTCATCCCAAAAATTATTAAAAATTTCTTTAAATATGAATACACTTTTATACATGTGTAATTTTTAAGATTTTGACTTTTTGTTGTGTGAAAAGTTGAATAAGCTTTCCATCTATATAAAATCTGCCCAAATCCGACACCCGGACAAAGAGTTATGGCCATTTTTGTAAGACAGAGTATCACCTTAGACGTCAGCGTGTCGCGGAGCCAGCCAAAATGGAAATCATCAAAAACCAGTGAGCCTCCATGATATTGGCGCATCGTGCCAAGGCTCAATTTTGGAATTGTCCTTTTCCAATGTTCTAGCGCGATCCTGGTGCGTCGCGCCAAAGGAAAAATTCGAAACCAGTGAGGCACTGCGATGGTGATTCGTCGCGCCATCATTCCAGTTCCCAATCATCAGTTTTCAGTGACAGCGCGATAGCGGCGCGTCGCACCAGGGCTTAAAATCGGGATTTTTTAGTGACGATTTTTAAATCCGCCCAGGGGTAAGTTGTATTTTTCCACAGCCCTAGTCAGTCTAAATACGGAATTTAAATCCTAAATACCCCATTATCTTATTATTTCTCACTTTCTCTCAAAAAAATTAAAACATTCTCTCTCAAAGGGGCTAAACCCTAGTTCATGAATTCAAGAACAAGCCTAAGGATTTTCTTCAAGAACCTTCAAGAAAGAATCTTCCAAGGTATGTTAGATGTTGATTCATGGGTCCCTTTCGCCCATGAAGTCCAAGAACCCTTTTTAAAGTACAAAGTTGATGTATTCATGATTTTCATGTTTGAATTAGATTGAATTCATGTTTATAATATTAGTTAGGTTCCAATCCATGATTTAAATTCAAGTTTCATGAAATTAAATAACATGTATAACAAACATGTGATTATCTTGATAGACCCTTACATTTATAAAGTGATTAATGCATCTATGATGTTGATTTGGTTTTCAATCCATGATTATAACAAGATTCATGAAAAATAGAATAGTATTTAGGGAAAATTATATGAATTCCATGCTAAGCCCTTGAATTTGCAATTAAGTATTGTATTCATGATGTTTATGTGATGACCATTATCATGTGAAATACTCATGCTCCCCAAGTGTTTGATAAAATGCCTATGTGAAGTAGATAGAGGAATCATGAGATGTTATTATGTGATCCAATTTATGTATAAGTTAATGCATTACAAGTGTTTGATGAAATTTCTCTATGAATGAATTATGACCAAGTGAACATTGTTATATAATTTAAGATTTTACTTTACTTTTCATGCTATCGAGTCCTGGGGGTATTTAATACCCGACAATTTAGCTGTTTACCTAGAGCCAATGTCAGTTACAAAATTCTATTAGTCAGTTCACGACCAATACTCTTAGTCCGATTATAGAACTCAGTAGAACTCAGTTAATTACAAAAATTAGGAAAACTAAGTAAACTCAGTCTCAGTCTAGTCCTGTCCAGTATACTCAGTTTGGTCTCTTTCAGTTGGGAGCAGGATTCAGCACCGAGCGAGAGCAGGGATGATGGCCTCCCCCGTCAGATAGGCAGAGTCGTTAGTAGCAATTACTATACTCCAGAACTTTGTAACCAGTGCAGGATGAAGAGTCACCCGTCAGACTAGGCTTGACTATCTCCCAGGGGTCACCTGTCAGATTAGGCTTGGCTCCGTCCAGGTGTCACCCGTCAGTTAGGCTTGGCATCCTGTTTTTTCTAGTGTTAGTACTCGTGGCACGGTATTAGCACCCTTCCAACTGGGGTTACAAGTTAGACCCCCTATCAGTTCAGATTTGGGGCATATCGGTTATATGATTACCTCCCACAGTTTCAGTCTTAGCTTCAGTCTTCAGTTCAGAACTAAGATTAGTTTTACAGAATCAGGACTGTCAGATACAGTCAATTAGTATCAGTTAATCAGTTATCAGAATTCAATACTTAGTATAAGAAAAGCTCGTTACAGTTTATATGTATATATGTATATACACAAATTTCATTCTTAGTTTTTACAATATTCTCAGATTTTGCACATACTCTCATGTTCAGTTATTCTCATTCAGTCAGTTATATCCTTATGCATACGAACCCTTGCATTCAGTCTTACCACATCTAGCATACCAGTACATTCCCACGTACTGACGCATACTTTTCTGTGCTATGATGTTTCATATTATAAGTTCGGACGCTTAGATTCCCGATCACATATAGTAGATTCAGGTTCAGCCAGCATAGTAGATTTAGCAGTGAGTCCTCATCATTCAAGGATATTTTACTATTTCATATTTTTAGTAGATGTATTAATTCAGTAGATGGAGTTAGTTCGGGGATTATCCCATCAACTCCACTTTCAGACAGATTCAGTTAGAGGCTTTTCAGATTAGTTTTCAGACAGTCTACAGTTTTTATCAGATGTTGTTATTTATCAGTATTTCAGATGTTTTGAACCTTATGGCATTTCAGCCTATTTTCTGCATTAATTACAGTGTTATTATTCAGTGCTCACAGCAGATATCATTCAAGGGTTAGCTTATGGTCCTTTGGGATCGTGAGCACCGTGTAACGACTAGGGGGGTCCCGGGTCGTTACAGCAGTCTAGTGCCTCTTTCCCTCCTTTCGAGATTTATTCTTCTTTTCTAGATACTTGTTATTATTTGTCATTTAGCATTTCACACATTATTATTTAAAAGTTGTGTTTCATATATTTTTGTTCGAATTAGTGTGAATTCTTAAATTTGATAGCGAATTTAATTATTTTCTTTCTACTTCGTAGATTCTAAATTTAGCATAATCAGTAGGGTCCGACTTTTAATTTATACCGTTGGAAAGGTTAAAATTTGACAGGGGATAACGTACCTTTTAGAAAAATTGGCCAAGTTTATTCGAATCCTTTAACGCTTCATTATAGAATAATGGCCTTATCTTTAGAATCAAATTTAGTTTTAATTAATTAGTAACATCGGATTAATATAAATATAGGTTTTGTGATAGGCGAATTTATTATGGTTAAACTCGAAAATCGGCTTTACTAAGTTTGGATATGGAAAATCAAATTTCATCCTTTTTTCATTAGTTTCAAATAAAAAATGGCACTTCGCAAGATCTTTTTTTTTTAGATTTTCTAATGGCAAAAATATATTTTATTTATTTATTTTTAGCCGTATTGTAATAAAATATTAAATTCTCAAGCCATTATATATTTAAACAACTATATATTTTTATCTATTCATTTAGTATAGGATAATTAACCATATTAGTTTTATCTATTCATTTAGTAGGACAATTAACTGTCTTAGTTACTCTTATTTTTATAAAAGTTTATTAAAAAAGTAAAAGAGTCATATTTTTAAAATTGAAAAATTATGGAGTTCTTAACATAACTAACTTTTTAATTATTAATTGAACGTTTTTTTTAAGAAATGACTTTAAATAACTTTATTTTTTACAAAATAAGGTTACATCATTTTTAGGAGGTCTTACAAAGATTATCCTAGGTAATTTTTGAAAAGTAAGTTTTAGATGAGGTTCTTTTAAAGTTTTTCTAATCTTATTCTTATAAATAATTAGCATATAGTATCTTACAAAAGACAAATATTTTTTTGTTCTTATCTATGCTCTTTTCTTAATTCAATATTTGATTTCCTTATTTAACCTAAGTATGGCCGGTTAACTGTAGTTAGCAGATCCTTTAGGGTGCCTAATCCCTTTCCTTTAGGATAATTAGAATCCTTACCTAGAATTTTGAGTTGCGTAGATCTAAAATGAAGTTTTTATTTTCTTAGATCACTTAGTTTATAATAGGTGTCCTAATTCACTTTAGAACTAATTAGGTGGCGACTTCCTTAATTCTACATAGAAATTTTTCATTATGTTATACCTCGGTTTGACCCGTGTAATAGCTTGGCGACTTCACTGGGGATTATTTGATTCTTAACCATAACAAGCTTAAGTTAATAATTAAGTTTTTCATATTTTTTTATTTGTTTCACCCTGATTGTCTTGTTTTATCATGTTTATGTGGCATAAATTATTTATTTTCTATTATTTTATATAAATTGTTTATTTGTTTACTGCTTTATATTATAAATTGGCATTTTATTCATATTTCCTCCACTTCGGAAAACTAACACTCACACACATTGTACGCGCGGATTGTACATTGTACTTTCCCAAAATTCTTCAAATCACCTTATTTAGAGAGTCCGTGCATACGTGGTGTGAGCGAAAGTTTTACTGTCGTGGGACCACGTGCTTTTTTATATAGGAAATTCAAGCCTGTGTCTACCCAAATCTTAGCAAACTTAAGATAGAGCATTGCCACCCTTGTTGTAGGTCATGCGTGTATAAGCCATAGGTGGTTTGACCCATGCTGTCATTCCTAAAATTTAGAAAACGCCTTTATGTCAAAAGGGTTCACGACCCAATGACTACCTCATGTTATGTGCAGAGATAATGATAAATTGATCCAAGTCAAAATTTGACCAAATTGAGTTTGAAAAATTCTGACTCCAAACTCGAGTAATTAAAGCTTGAATCAATTTATTGAAAGCTCAATTGATATTTGACGCTTAGGCCTACCTCCGACATAAAGGAGTCACCCGCATATTAGGACGTATTATTTAACATATTTGTTCTGTGAATTTTCTTGCCTACGTGCTATTTGACCTACATGAATTTATTTGCAGTATAATTTGGCTTGATATTTATTTGCTAGCTTAACCTTTGTTTTGTCCTTATTTTCAAAGAAAAAAATTAAATTTGCATTTATATATCTCTTTATAATCTATTGCATTTTTTTACATATTTCATATCATAATATATTCTTTATAAATCTATTATTGTATCATTCCACGCTTAACGTAACGTAACGATTCTAGAGCACCATTTAGAAAATTATCTTTAGTTCACCAATTTCTCAGTGTTTCAATTAATGTCTCCTTCAATTTTTATCTTTCGATATTTCATAAGGTTCACATTCTTTCTTTAAATATTTAATGAGTTTGGTTCATCGTTATTCCGTCAAGTTTTCAATACTTGTGTCCGCAATCTGTTAAAAGTTTTTTCTACTCTGTTAGCATTGGCATATTATTCGCAAGTATTTTTGCTAAAAAACATTCATTTCAAATTTTATCAGACTCGTGCAAAATCAAATTTTTTCAAACTCGTGCTAAATTTGAACTTTAATTTACTTTTTTTTTTTTTATCATTTCAAAATCTTCTAAGTCCTTTTTTTATGGGTGTAATCTTCTCCTGCTAGCGACCGAACATTTAGCTTGTTAATTTTATCTTGATAGTAACTATATAGTGTCGATCTACGTCCTGAAACTCTTACTCACGCTCTCAAATTCTTTCGACCTTTTATTGGACTTCAGGCCATTTGTTGCTTCTTAAGTTGGTATATGTCCAAATTTATTTACACAAACCGTCCAATCGCACTTGGCTTTATTTTAGGACAACGACCCAAGTTTGATACTTCTTTAAATTTTCACTCGTTCAAAATGCTTGTGTCGTTCTTATCTTGATATTATAGGAATTGATCTTTACACACTCATTTTAAATTCAAGCTTTAGCACGTAAAATCAATTAAAAAATTTCATCCTCGATAATTTTTAACCCAATTGTGCTAAATTACATTTTTGTGTCATTTACAATCCTTTGTCTTATCAAAGTTCAATCTCCGTGCGCTCTTTTTCTTATTAATTATTATCTAGAGCTTATATCCTTATAGGACTCGATCTGTTAGGTTCTTTTTAATCACTTTCTAAAATTCTCTACTCTTAACTTTTCAATTCAATTCTTACTGAATGTTTCATGTTCTTCCAAAGGTCGACTTAAGTTGAACACTAAAAGTAATTTAAGGATGATATGGCCAACCAAATTACGGTAATTGACCTTATTGAGTATGAATTCAACTGTGAAGAACCAGAGTCGTATCACGATAAAGTTGCTAAGCTTGAGACAAAAGTGTCACAAATGGATCAAGAAATTGACTGGATGAAAGAAATGATAAACGACCTTAAGAACTCATTCACTGAAGGCTCAAAAGTATACTCACCCTTCGGCACTATCACCCTTCCAACTTTTGAAGGCTCAAAAGCATACTCACCCTTTCGTACTGCTGCTACACTTTTGATTATAATGCCTAACTTTTCTCTAACATGCACTCATCCTTGCCAAAAGGGTCATTCAATAACTTGGCGGAGACAAGCAAAAGCAGAGCAAATGATGGAAGGCATTTTGACATTGAGACTAATCAGATTTCCTTTACAAATAAGTCTGCTTTACCTTTTGAGATAGATTATGGCAATATTCTGATGTACGATGGAGTTGGTAGTCTTGTAGACCACCTGAAGGCATATGTTGATTGGGTGAGAAATATTGAACAAGACAATGAATTAAAGATGAAGCTTTTTGTTAGGAAACTTACGGGCCCAGCTTTGATGTGGTATACAAAGCAGAATATATGGAAATAGTCTTCTTGGGGCAACCTAGACGATGATTTTATCAAGAAATATGAGTCTTCTAGAAGTACTCCTAGAGGAGTTGGGAAATCTATAGAGTTTCCTATGGATCCAAAAGAAAAAGAACCAAATTCATCCTTTTTCGCAATTTTTGCAAGCACTTACAATCGAACCTGGTAGAACTCTAACAATGGTTTCCTTGAGCATGACGATTAAAGTGCAGTGGTTTTTTTTTATGTCATATAGGATTTATGTAGTAGGATGGTCAATTTTTGGGTAGCATCTTTTGGGAACAAATATGTATTTTGTAAACTTAATGATCTATCTTTTGTACATTTTTAAATTTCCTTTTATGTAAAGCGAACTACGATTGACCTGATTTCCTCGGTGGATACGTAGGCATCCACATAGGGACTCGATCAAGTTAACATAGGATTTCAACATCTTTTTTACATGTAATATGAACTACATTTGACCTAATTTCCTGTCGGACGCAGGATACATAGGCAGCCTACATAAAGCTCGGTCTCTTTATTATATTTTTATTTTTCCCCCCAAAAAGAGAGAAGATAACTGCGGCAGAACCTTGTCATGCAATCGAGGCATCGTCATCAAAATTTCCTAAAGATTGAGACAAGATTTGGCACGTACGATAAGGCATCATCCTTAGAATTATTTTCAGATTGGGGCAATTTTAAGATACGTCAAGAGTTAGCAAAGCATAAGGATCAAACTAGAGTCAAGCTTTGGTGTTCGACATGAGTCAACCTTTCTTCTGATTACTACTCCAAATCAGTTGTTACTTTCCTTTTCAATCTCAAGAGTTAGACCCTACTAGCTACGACTTCTTTTAATCCACTTGTTCCACAGCTAAATCATCTCTTCTAATTTAGAGCTCTTACTCAGGCTAATCATGGATTAATCTTTTCTATGAAATTCTTATTTTTATTATTATATGTATTTTCCATGTACTGACACTTTATTTTGTGTTTAAGGTTTCATTTTTGTAGAGTTTGTCTGGCATTGAACATCATTCCGACTATGAATTTGTGCTAAGGACGATACGATAATGGCAGATAGGTGTGAATCACTGGCGGAGCCACAACTAACGAAGGGTAGTCATATGAACACCCTTTGTGGGAAATTTTTTTCGAGTATATAGGTTAAATATAGATATATATGGTTATATACATCTTGTTGCACACCCTTGACAAGCTAGAGAAGCATAGTCCAATGATCAAGGGTGTGCATTTTCGCATCAACAACCTGGGTTTGAACCTTGGCAGGTGCAACAGTGTTTTATTTTCTTTTTTTTTTCAAACAGTTCTTTGTCCAAGGAAAAATATGAACACCCTTAACCAAAAGTCTGGCTCCGCCACTGGTGTGAATCATTCAATACCGATGTGCATTTAGTGCAAGCACATAAGGATGATGGCAAAAAGAATGTGGTTCGAAGAAATATTTTGGTCAATCTACCTAGTACTTTTAGCCTTCTTCCTATCACTACCTCGATTTCCAACTCAATCAAAAATATTTGTTTAACCATATCTCCTTGCTCAACTCCTGCGTCTACGATCTCTCTGCAAATGCCATCAATATATACTAGCAATCTAAAAAATTTTCAGCTTACTATGATGTCAAATAATCATTCTCCCAAAATTATGCTTCCTTATAAAGAAAATAAGCATGACCAGCTAGCAGTTTGTCAAAATGCAAAATGTGGAAAAGTTATTCTGTCAATTCACTATGAAAATCTAGGCAAAGAACTCTACAATCTGAAAAAAGCACTTGATGAAGAGTTGCGCTTAAGAAATTACCAGAGTATAAAGTATGAATACTTGTGTGTGCACCCAAATATTGAGCTTCTACCAGGGTATAATCTACCAAAATTTAACACTTTCAGCGGGGAAGGAGACCCCGTTGCTCGCTTAAAGGACTACTGCAATAGGTTAATTAGAATTGGACATGATGAAGCTATATGAATGAGACAATTCATTCAAAGTTTATTAGGATTGGCACTCGCTTGGTATACTAAGCAAGATTTTAGCAAATGGCGCACATGGGAATATATGGCTCGCAACTTTGTAAAGCAATTTGAGTTTAACATTGGAGGTGATCTGTACATAACCAATTTGCTCAAAGTGAAGAAGATGTTGCATGAATCCTTTCAAGAATATGCCATGTGATGGAGGTTAGAAGCTTCAAAAATACATCCTCCACTTCCTGAGGATGAAATCATCTCAGCCTTCATTCAAATTCAAGAAGATCTATATCATGATAAGTTGTTTGGAGCTTGTGCATGCAGCTTCTCCGATTTGATTCGAATTGGCAAAGAAATAGAAAATAGAAATCAAGAAGGAAAATTTATAGAAGTAACACAAGTTATCCATCCAGTTGTCCAATTAAAGACACCGGGAAATTCACAAAATATAAATAACTCAGCTTTTGTGCATCAATCGCAATACCCTCAAGGTCACCCATCTTGGCAGTTTCATGTATTTTCTGACCTTTGCAATGCTCATATCCAGCCTCTTTGTCAGCAAAATTTTCAGAATAGCTCCCAGCAATAATTTCACCAAGCACAATCTACCCCGAGACCATAGAAAACTATGGAATCTTTCTCCTTCACTCCTTTAGATGAACCATTGGTCGATATATTCGAGAGGTTGAGAACTAAGGGACTTCTGCAACCCAATAAAGGATTCATACCTAAGTATTCATCTCCGAATTTTGATTTATCCAAAAATTATTCTTATCATTCAATCATTCAACGACATGACACTGAAGATTATCTATCACTAAAATTCAAGATTCAAAGTATGATTGAGAGTGGCAAGATAAAAGTGTAATAAGAGACTTCAACCAACAGTGGTAATGTTGCAAACAAGGACACACCTTTTGTTAAGGGTGATCCATCAAAGTTTCCACCAAGGTATCTGAAGATAAAGAGAGCAACAAGTCTAGAAGACTAACAAGGACATCATTTTGTAACTTGAGAATATTATTTTCCCTTCTTTATAAGTAGCTACTATTTTGTAATTTGAGAATATCATTCTTTATTTTCTTCCTTTATGAGTAGCTGCTATTTTGTAACTTAGTACCATTCTCTTTTTTTTTATGCAGCTACTCTTTCTCAATCCTTTTAAAACTTTAATATGAACTACGTTGGACCTGATTCTTGTTAGCAACGGGATACGTAGGCGCCTATTTTGGGTTTGTTCACAATATTATAAGAAATCATTTCTTCCATAGCCAACATTGGGACAGATTTACAGATGACCTGTCTCAATTCTGGTAAAAATAGGTGTTTTGGTATCACGGGCCACATTCGCATCATCAAATTATAGCAATGCCATGACTACAAGAGGCGCAAATTCAGAGCCAAAACTTTGTATTTCAATGCGAGGCAATCATGTTCTTTTATACTAACAAGTTTTCTTTGAGTAATGCAAATGCTGATTATTCTTGAAGGATAGCACAGGCTAGCAAAGCACAAGAAAGGCAATGCAAAAATGATGCAAATACAATGCAATTTAAATTTCAAAACTTACAATTCTCTTTGAGTGTAGGAGCTTCCTCGCAACAAAATTTATCGAAGAGAAAAAACTCAAATTATGGGTACCACATTATGAATAGTCACTAATGTGGCATTGCAACATTAATATTTTCTATTACAAAGGCATCACACTTGAATTTTTACTACTGCAAAGGCACTACATAAAGTTTTTACTGAGAAAAGAAAATTTTGCACCAAGCTCTCGACACTGCATTAATATTTGTAAATTTACAATATATATTGGGTTTGTCCATCCTAAAATAGTACACATTGGGTTCGTACATCCTAAAATAGGACATTATGGGTTTGTCCACCCTAAAATATGACATCTTGGGTCGTCCACCCTAAAATAGGACATAGTGGGTTAGTCCGCCCTCCAATAAGACTGTTTATGCACGTTGCCTTCAATTAGATATTTATGCTTACTTGCCTTTAATTGAACATATCGCAATGCATTAACTATTTATTTACTAGCACTGCATGCTATCTTTTAAATTTTCTCAAAAGGTATTAGAGAAAACCACACCAAGCCCTCTGCACTGCATTAATATTTGTAAGTTTGCAATACACTATGGGCTATCCACCCTAAAATAGGACAGGTTGGGTTCGTCCACCACAAAATAGGATATTTTGGGTTCGTCCACCCTACAATAGGACACATTGGATTCGTCTATCCTAAAATAGGACGCTATGGGTCTGTCCACCCTAAAATAGGACACGTTGGGTCCGTTCACCCTAAAACAGAACACGTTGGATTCGTCCACCCTAAAAATAGGACATAATTGGGTTAGTCTGTCCTTTAATAAGACATTATGCATGTTTTCCTTTAATTGAATGTTTATGCTTGGTTGCCTTTGATTGAACATTTTGCAATTTTAGTTTGATATGCACTCTATGCTATATTTTGAATTCCTTGAAAATCAAGTTTAATTACTCAGTTGTCCTTTATTAAGCACCGCTTTTCAGTTTGATGAGACATCGGGTCCGTCCATCCTGAAATAGGACATATTGACAATTTGGAGTCGTCCATCCTAAAATAGGACATATTAGGATGATCTGCCCTCTAATAAGACATTTTATGCATATGCCCTCTTTTAATTGAATATTTATTCTTACTTTCTTCTAATTGAACATCTAGAAAAGCCTCAATTATTATTTATTTATCTATTTTTATATTAAACAATGCATGCCATCTTTTGATTTCTTGGAAAATCAAGCTCAATTATGTATTTTTTATTATTAAGCATTGATTTTGCTGATATTTCTACTTAGTTTATGAATTTTGCAAGCATATGATTTAAGTTTCTACTTTTAGTAATACCGCATGTTCGATTAATCGCATCTAGAGAACCGATGGACGCATTTATCTTACGGTCCTTTTGTAAGAATTTTTATTTATATTTTTTCATGTTTTACTTTATTTGCTACATTTTCTATCAAGACTTGGCAGGAAACAAAACTTATATGTAAAAAGGGAGACATAGCATAACGTGAAACTATTTCTTAGCAGCGAACTAGCGCAAAGCTAGTGAAATGTCAAGCATCTCTAGTAACGTCGACGATTCATGAGCTCAAATCGACTCGAAATTCACAATTTCTCATATAACATCAAACCTTTTCATAAATCCTGTCTCACATTTCAGTGCTACCATAAACTCAAACTGGGATTAAATTTTGAGATTCTCTCAATTTTGCATGGCATAACTTTTGAACTACATTGACCTGATTCTCATGAAACTCGAAATATGTAGGCAACTCAGAAACTAGGGTTAGATCACAATCGTGTCAATTCTAGCATCGTCATTCCACCTTTTAGGTGTAACCTTCCAGTAATATGTATCGACCAGTCGAAACAAAATTAATTTTCGTCAACGTCCTCACCCAAAGACTCTTTAATCATCTTTGGTCTAAGAGGGAAAAGTTGTTGACACCCCATTTTGACTCTCTTTTTTCATAAAAATTATTTTCTCGATGATTAGGATTTCTGAATATTTTTTCTTTCCTTCAAAATATATTTTTAATGTTAACAGTTTGAGAATGATGTTTTTCTTATAAATATCACATCTCATAAATTTAATTAAAAATAAATAAATAAATGTATTTTTATTATCATTTCACTACTTCTTCTAAAATGAATAAATAAATATATGGTAATGTATTAACATAATACTTGCTATAGTGTCATTTCTTACAAATTTACTCTATTTTATTTTATCTAATTTATTTACTTAATTTAAAAGAATAGTCAAATATATATTTTAAAGATAATGCATGTACATATTTGAAATCGTGTGTGTGTGTTTGTGTGTGTGTGTGTGTATATATATATATATACACACACACACACACACATACACTTTTGTGAAAATTAATTAGAATAAAATAAGCATCATTGAATTAGTTAATTGAAATCAATTTGGGAGAATTGGATTAATTTATTTACCCACTTGGCCCAATTTCATTCAAATTCAACCTTTAAAAAATTAACAAAATAGAAGCCCACTGCTCCAATTTCAGGCGTCCCTTCAAATATCAGCCAATTATAAGCCCAATTAAACCTTGACCTGGCCCAAACTTCAATTAAACCCTCATCTTTCTCCTTTCTGGATTTCACGGTTGTCTATAACCATAACTCACCAAAAAATGTTGACACTTTACTTTCTCTCCTCCCTGCAAATGCCAAATCGCTCAGACCATCAGATAATAGCAATTCCGATGGTCTTTAACCTGTTCCTTCACCTTTCAACCCACATATTTCAATTCCATATCTTTTCTATCAGCTTTATATCCCTTTACTATTAGTTTTTCTTACTCAAATCAGAACCTAAAAGATATCTACCTCCACTGCTGTGTCTGATAAAGGTGAAGAGCATGGAAGACCATAGGATTTGAGGTTGTTACCTCTTTAATTCGTTGGGTTTGAGTTTGAAGCCTCAAATAGTCATTTTTACTTTCCACATCAATCTCAAAAAAGGGTGAAAATTCATCCTTTATTTTAATTTCCTGCAATTGAGACTCTAAAAAATTCAAATTTTGAATTCTGAAGGCTTCACTTGGCCAACTGTTGAGTCCCTTAATTTGGCTATAAAAGAGACTTTGGGCTCTCATTTTTTGATCAGCAGGAAAAGTAAGCAAAAATCAAGAATAACCAAGTAAGGAAATTAGAAGAAGCTATCACAATTAGTTTGTATAACTATTTCCATCTCGTTTTCTCGCTCTCTTTCTGAAGTCGAAGTTCGAGTGCGAGTTTAAATTTTTGACAAGGAGCTCCCCAGTTCACTGCCCCACACAAGGGAACAATAATTGGGAGTCTTAAGCCTAGGACTCCCATATTCAGATCAAGTCTCAAAATGAGATCCAACGCTACCTCTAATCGAGAAAGGAGTCATAGCCCATATTCTTAAGTCAAATCGACTAGCAGTCTAGTGCCTCTTTCCCTCCTTTCGAGCTTTATTCTTCTTTTCTAGACACTTGTTATTATTTGTTATTTAACATTTCGCACATTATTATTTAAAAGTTGTGTTTCATATGTTTTTGTTCGAATTAGTGTGAATTCTTAAATTTGATAGCGAATTTAATTATTTTCTTTCTACCTCGTAGATTCTAAATATAGCATAATCACTAGGCTTCGACTTTTAATTTATATCGTTAGAAAGGTTAAAATTTGACAGGGGATAACGTACCTTTTAAAAAAATTGGTCAGGTTTATTAGAATTCTTTAACTCTTCAATATAGAATAATTGTCTTATCTTTAGAATTAAATTTAGTTTTAATTAATTGGTAACACTGGATTAATATAAATATAGGTTTTGTGATAGGCAAATTTATTATCGTTAAACTCAAAAGTCGACTTTACTAATTTTGGATATGGTAAATCAAATTTCATCTTTTTTTCATTAGTTTCAAATAAAAGATGGCACTTCGCAAGCTCTTTTTTTTTTTTTTTGAATTTCTAATGGCAAAAAAATATTTTATTTATTTATTTATTTTTAACCGCATTGTAATAAAATATTAAATTCTCAAGCCATTATATATTTAAACAACTATATATTTTTATCTATTCATTTAGTATAGGATAATTAACCATCTAAGTTTTATCTATTCATTTAGTAAAGGATAATTAACCATCTTAGTTACTCTTATTTTTATAAAATTTTATTAAAAAAGCAAAAGATTCATTTTTTTTTAGAATTTAAAAAAATGTGTTCTTAACATAATTAAATTTTTAATTATTAGTTGAAAGTTTTTTTTAATAAATGACTTTAAATAACTTTATTTTTTACAAAATAAGGTTACATCATTTTTAGAAGGTCTTACAAAGATTATCCTAGGTAATTTTTGAAAAGTAGGTTTTATGATGAGGTTGTTTTAAAGTTTTTCTAATCTTATTCTTATAAATAATTAGCATATATTATCTTACAAAAGACAAATATTTTTTTGTTCTTACCTATGCTCTTTTCTTAATTCAACATTTGATTTCCTAATTTAACCTAAGTATGGTCGGTTAACTGTAGTTAACAGATCCTTTAGGGTGCCTAATCTCTTCCCTTTAGGATAATTAGAATCTTTACCTAGAATATTGAGTTGTGTAGACCTAAAATGATGTCTTTATTTTCTTAGATCACTTAGTTTATAATAGTTGTCCTAATTCACCGTAGAACTAATTAGGTAGAGACTTTCTTAATTTTACATAGAAATTTTCCAATATGTTGTACCTCAGTTTGACCCATGTTAAAATGGGGTATAACAGGTATGAGTCGTATGCTGGGGTACGAGTGGTATGGTACTGTCGTATAATGACCAGTGTTAGTTGGTGGGATGGTTTTGGTCACTGGAATGGTATGAATTAGGAGTATGAGTCGTAGGGATTGGTACGAGTTGTATCAAGGACTCGTATGGTGGGTAGTGTTTGATCCTCCTGGTATTTGATTTTGACAGCAATACGGGTTATGGGTACGAATTGTTTGCTGTGGTTACGACTTAGTTGGATGAGTCATATACTGGAAAGTATTTGATCCAAGGATTGAGGCTTGGATATGAGTGGTGGGTACCAATCATATAGAAGGGTATGATTCGTATGGGGGAGTCATATCCCTGCGATAGGTTTTTAAGGGATTTAAGTGGGGGTATTCTGGATATTTCTCTACTTACCTTTATTAGGACTCACGAATTTTAATATACTTTGGAGGCTATTCAACCTGTTATTATATTCATTGACATTTAAAAACTATTCCAAAATACTCCATAATTATCTCAAGAGCTTTTGGAATGAGAAGGCTAGGGTTTCATCTTGCGGATTGTTTTGGGGCTGTCTTAGTGATTTCCTTCCATCAATTCTTGGGTATAAGGAATGATTCTCTTCCCTCATTGTAATTTCAACTAAAGGCATGGTTTATATGATTAATTTCATGATTTTACTATTTTATGATTTTGGTTTTCAACTATTATTTGGGGGTTTTGATATTAATTACTTGGTTATAGTTTCCTATGGTTTTACTTATGCTTTTATATGCATTTAATGGTGGTTTTGGGCAATTGTATTGAATGGTAATGGTTTATGTAACGCCCCGAGATTACACCCTAGGTGCCACACGGTGCTTACAGTCCTGAGGGACCAGAAATTAACCCATGAGCTAGTACCTGCTGTGAGTACTAAGTAAAACAGATATCAAAAGATCATATGCAGAAATAAACTGAGGAATGCCATAAGGTTTTATGTCATAAATCTTATAAGTCTGTAAGACAAAACTGATAATGCTGATAATGACAACTAAAATTTGAAAACTAACAAACTGTGTGTACTAGTCTGAAAAACCTCTACTGACTGAATAAGAGTTGATGGGACAGGCCACAACTAACTTCAACTAACTAGTGAACTGAAAGAATGAAAATAAATATAGTCTATCCTCGAAATATGAGGACTCTCCACTGCTACGGCTGATAATCTGGAAAGTCTATGCACAATCCGAGAACTGAGCATCCAAACCTATGATATAATAAATCATAGCACATGAAAAGAGTATGCGATCAGTACTTTGAATGTACTAGTATGCTAAATGAGGTAGGCTAATATGCATGGTTTTAGGTGCATGAATAATAACTGACTGAATAACATAAAGTACTGAATAGAATGCATGAAAATTATCAGCACTGAGGATGCATGTAATCTATAAATACTGATAATTTGTAAATTTTATAAATACTAATAATGCGTGAAATCTATAAATACTGAGGATGTGTTACCAAGCATAAAGTATGTTCTGAATAAAATCTATAAAATAAGATACTGAATACTGATAATTGGATAACTTATATCTGTATGCTATGGTCAAGCAAAATTGAAACTGAATTACTGAGTTGATCACTAGACTGAGACTCTGGGAGCTATCATTTAATCGATATGCCCAGTGGGAAAATTGGGGTTCAACCTGTGACCCCAATTTTAAGGGTGTCAATATCGTTCCATGGGTACTAACACTAGTTGTGTGGATCCATTGATGTACTGTCCTGAAGGACTAAGGGTGTCAAGCCTAAACTGATGGGTGACCTCTGGGAGGCAGTCAAGCCTAAACTGACGGGTAACTCCTCATATCCTACACTGGTTATGTAGTTCTAGAGTACAGGGACTACTACTAAAGACTCTGCCTATCTGATAGGGAAGCGGTCATCCCTGCACTCGCTTGGTGTTAAATTCTACTCCCAACTGAGCTGACTTGGAATACTGAATTGTTCTAAATTTAACTAATTATGATAACTGACTGAACTGATAATGCTTATAACGTATTCTAAAACTATTCTGAAGATACTAAGACTAAGTAAACAACTATGTTTCCGGGTATTCATAACCCCCAGGACTCAATAGCAATAATAGCAAAAATAGTTCTAAAACTTTAGGGACACAATATGAAAGCATTTATTCAAAATTCATTATTGTAGGCATTTCATCAAACACTTGATATGTATAGTGTAAGCTAAGCATGGGAATAGTTTAAAAATTATAGTAATAGCATGATTTCAATATCAACGTCATTAGAGAAGAACCTATGATTAGCTTTTCGGGAAATTTCCAAACAAACAATTTCAATGAAATCTTTCAATTTTATGATTTAAACCAACAAATAACATTATTCAAACATGTGGGGTTTAATAACAACGACAATTTCATGTAAACATGGTATAAAATCAAGATTCATAGGGATTCATGGTTAAAATCACAACTGAAATCACAATAGCTTGTAAAAAAAATCACAACTTTGAATTTGAAATTAGATTCTTGAACTCCATGGGTAGAAGGGACCCATGGATGAACGTTTAACATACCTTGAAGCTTTAATCTTGAAAGATAATTGACTTTTCTTGAACATTCTTGGATTGAGAATTATAATTCCTTGGTTTTCTTGAGGAAGGATCGATGAAACCTTGGATCTTGGGGTTAAACTTGAAGATTTAGGGTTTTTTGGAGAGAATTTAGGTGAGGAATGAGTGTATTTTGCTTATAATAACGTCTAATCCCTTGTTTTTATAACTTGGGGGCCGTAGGAAAAGACAGGA
This sequence comes from Capsicum baccatum var. pendulum, assembly GCA_030864225.1. Classification (NCBI taxonomy): domain Eukaryota; kingdom Viridiplantae; phylum Streptophyta; class Magnoliopsida; order Solanales; family Solanaceae; genus Capsicum; species Capsicum baccatum. The sequence goes on along the minus strand of CM061550.1, from coordinate 102,514,463 downwards.
CTGCCTCTAAAGCTTAAAAGCTTCAACAGAATTGCGGTTTTAGGGCCCATTGCTGAGCGGTATTGGTGCCACTGCTATTGCACCGCTGAGCAGTAACCTACTTCTTTTGGACAACTCTGGTTTGGAGGTTTACCGTTGAGCGGTATTGGCTTCACCGATATTGCACCACCAAGCGGTGTAGTCGCATCAGCCTACTGTTTCACACGAAAAATGCTATAAATTTTTACTCGGTTATCGAATTCAGGAAAATTGTTATCATTGGAAAAATAATTCAATTATCTATCTGTGGAAGGGCACCTAAGGTCCCCTTAACCTAAATAGTTTGGCTATGAATATTACTTGCAAGTAATGGGATGGTATGACCATACCACTAATGTTGGCCTTGGTTAATAAATGGTAAATGGATTGGTTGGACATGGTTTTAACTGGACATTAATGGTTGAGTGTGTAGCAAAGTCATGGAAGATGGCGGTCCCGGGGGGACCAAAATTGAAAACTCATATTTGCCAATATGAGGGGTCTTGATGACTGTGTGTGAGTGTCATAGTTTATATTGGGGGATGTATTAGTCATCCCATTGGATACTTTTCTGGTCGTGCGGCTACACACACTAGGACCCTTTCAGTAGGGGGAGATAAACCTATATAGCCTATGAGTGGTTTAGGACGACCAAGCTACACAGCTAGGTAAAGGTTTAAAGGCATACTAAACTCGGTTCCTTTTCCCGTCACTTATATATGTATGGTTGTATGCATTATGCATGGTTTTACTTGGTTTTATAACTGTCATTACCTTATTCCTATACTGAGATTCATGCTAGCGGTTACTTGCTAACCCCGTCTACTGGTGGTTGTATACACACGCTATACAGGAATCGGCCATTCTACTCATCCTGTTTAGCACGTGGATTTGGTATCAATATTTGGACACTTTTATTTTATTTTGGATATTGGTTCTGGCCATGGTGGGGGGGCATATCCCAATCATATTTATCTACTCTTTTAGATAGAGGCTTTGTGGTACTTCTGGGGGTTGGTATGAGTAGAACTGGTAGAGGTGTCAGCCTTAACATTGGTATTGATATTGAGACTGGCATTATCAGATATGATTTCTCGTTGTTCCATCATATTATATTTGGGATGGATTTTTATATTAAGTTTTGGCATTCTCTTTGGTTATGGCCTGGTTTATGGCCTATGGTTTGGTTTAGTATGGTTGGGCGATTGGTGTGGTACGATTGGACTCGATTGGGTCGGTCACGATCGTGACCCTATCCCAAAGTCTTAATGAGAACAATAATGCTATCTAGTTATATATTCAAAATTCAGCCCATCTAAGTCTGGATATATGTGGTTGGGTTGGGTAATAAGGCATGGTCCCTGGTTCTGGTTGGACTTGGGATGCCTATACAACAAGGCCTGGGGTCGGGTCGGGTCAAGCTGGTATCAAAACCTAGGTTTATGGTCACTTAGGAGTCCACAAAGCCGTGTTGCGTAAAGTCTCTTTTAGGGGTGTGAAGCGCGCCGCACTCATAAGAGAGAGGCTGAAAGACATTTGAAAATGTTTCACTTTTTTGGTATTTTATCTTCAATATTGAGTTCCCAATCCTGGAATCTCCTCTAATACTTGTTTGTTTATCTTTCAGATCATGCCTTCTAGATTTGAAACACAAGGAAATTCTTTTGTCCTATCTAGGGACAATGCTAAAGGGGTATGTCCTACGTCTGGAGCACCTCTTTGATCTCATGGTCCTATTCTTTATGGTGCTGGAGTTCCTCCTATTTCGACTAGTTCTCCCCAAGCCTTTCAGGTAACATGAAGAACGTAGAATTTTGTCAGTCTATCCATATTATTACCCAATTAGTTGTTGCTCAAGCTGAGAGAGGTGGGACGGGTGCTTTATCTGCTGAGTCCGCAAGGGTTGATCAATTTATGAAGATGGGTTCTCCAACTTTTACTGGAGTAAAGGTGGAGGAGGATCCACAAGACTTCTTGGATGATATGGAAAAGATCTTTCGAGTAATGCAGGCTACAAATGTAGAGGGGGTTAAATTTGTAGCTTATCAGCTCAAGGATGTTTCTTATTAGTGGTATGAGGAGTAGGACAGGCATAGACCTGATATGGAAGTGGAGGGTTATGGAAAGCCTTTTCTAATTCCTTCTTAGATTGATTGTTTCTTCAAGAGTTTAGGGAAATTAAGATGGAGGAGTATATGAACCTCACGCAGGGGAAGATGTCAGTAAAGGAATATTCTTTGAAGTTCCATCAGCTATAAAGGTATGCTCATGATTCGGTGGATGATATGAGGTCGAGAATGAGTAAGTTTGCTTTTGGGTTGAATAGAAATTTGATTCTTCTGAGCAAGAATGCCTTGCTGATTAAAGATATGGATATCTCGAGGTTGACTGTTCATATGCAGCAGGTTGAGAATGAGAAGAGGAAGAAAGCAGAGTTTGAGGATAGGTAGGAAAAGAGGAGCAGGTTTTCTAATCAGGGAGGTGCTCAGTTTCAGGGTGGTAGAGATGGTGGCAAGTGGCAAAAAAAAGTGGGGGAGTTCAGGCTCATTTTATGCTGTTTCTCCTTACCAGTCGAGAGACAAACGTCATCAAGGTGGTGATAATTCTCGAGCACAAGTTTCTCAATCTCAGGTGAGTGGAGGTTAGTCAGTTTCTTCATGTCCTCCTTGTCGATTCTATGGTCGTCCTCATCAGGGTTATTGCGAGAAAGTAAAGGACAAATGCTTCAGGTGCGGACAGGTAGGCCATCGGCTTAGGGATTATCCAATCAATAAGGTTGCTACGGGGGTGAATAAGATTTTTGTGGCTTCATCTTCTATTCCTATACCTGGTGAGATGGCATCTGCTTCTGTTACTGCTCCTAGTTCTAGTGTTGGTCGGAACAGGTTGTATGCTTTGACGTCCCGATAAGAATCTGAGGCATCACCTGATATCATTACTAGTACGTTACAACTTTTCTCTTGTGACGTATATTATTTTCTTGATATAGGGTCCATTATGTCTTATGTGGCTGTGTCTTTTGGTTTTGATCCAGAAGTTATTTCAAATCCTTTTTCTATTTCTACCCTGGTAGGTAACTCGGTTATTGCTTATAGAGTCTATAGGGGATGTGTGGTATCTATTGGTAGCAAGCAGAACTTGGTAGATCTGTTTGAGTTGGATATGGTAGATTTTTATATTATTCTAGGTATGGATTGGTTGCATTCTTATTATGCGTCTATGGATTGTCGGACCCGTAGGGTTATATTTAAATTCCCTAGTGAACCGATTATAGAATGGGAAGGTAGTTCCTTAGCTCGTAGAGGGAGGTTTATTTCTTATCTTAGAGCTCAGAGGTTAATCTCCAAGGGTTGTCTTTATCACTTGGTCTGGGTTAAAGATTTTAACTCGGAAGGTCCCTCTTTGTCTTCGGTCCCTATGGTTAATGAGTTTCCAGAGGTCTTTTCGGTTGATTTTCCTAGTGTTCCTCCAGATAGAGAAATAGAGTTTGGTATTGATTTTCTTCCGTAAACTCGTCCAATTTGTATTCCTCCGTATAAAATAGCTTTGGTTGAGTTAAGGGAACTCAAGGAGCAACTTAAGGATCTTCTGGATAAGGGGTTTATTCTTCCTAGTGTCTCTCCTTAGGGTACACCAGTGTTATTTGTGTACAAGAAGGATAGTTTTCTTCGAGTGTGCATTGACTATAAGCATTTGAACAGGGTAACGGTCAAGAACAAGTATCCTCTCCTGAGGATAGATGATTTATTTGACTAGTTGCAAGGTGCCAAGTTCTTATCTAAGATAAATCTTCGGTATAGGTACCATCATCTTATGATTAGGGAGGTGGATATCCCTAAGACGATTTTTCGTACTTGGTATGGGTATTTTGAGTTCTTGGTGATGTCAATCGAATTGACTAATGCTCCGACAACATTTATGAACTTGATAAACAGGGTGTTCAGGCAGTATTTTAATCTCTTCATCATTGTGTTTATTGATGGCATTCTGTTTATTCGAAAAGTGAGGTGGATCATACTAATCACCTTCGTGTGATGTTGTAGACCTTAAAGGAACAACCGTTGTATGTAAAGTTCTCTACGTGTGAGTTTTGGTTGAACGTTGTGACTTTCTTAGGTCATATTATTTCTAGTAAAAGGATCATGATGGATCCACGAAAGGTTGTTGTGGTGAAGAGGTAGCCTAGGCCCACGACTCCATCTGATACTCGGAGCTTCTTGGGTTTAGTCGGGTATTATAGGAGGTTTGTGAAAGGCTTTTCTTCGATAGTTGCTCCTTTGACTAAGTTGACTCAGAAGAAGGTTAAGTTTTGTTCGTCGGATGCTTGTGGAGGGAGTTTTGAGAAGTTGAAAGATAAGTTGACTTCGGCTCCAATCCTGACTTTGCCGGAAGGTAATGATGGGTTAGTGGTTTATTATGATGCATCTCGAGTAGGTCTTGGTTGTGTGTTGATGCAGCATGTGAAGGTGATTTCCTATGTTTCCAGGCAATTGAAGATACATGAGAGGAATTATCCTACTCATGATTTGGAGTTATTGGCAGTTGTGTTTACTTTGAAAATATGGTGTTTGCCTTTGATGCTTGAATTGTGTGGGCTTTACAATCTTAATGCCCAATCTATTTGTTGCTTAGGGAAGAGTCTTGGTGTGTACTTGATGTACAACTTTGGTTTTCTAATCCTTGTTGAACTTGTGTGGTTGGAAAAGTTTAAGTAATCGGAAGGACTCTTGGGAACATGTTATGTGCCATGAAAAGAAGTCACCCAACTTCTTGTGTATACCCTTTGGATTGGAGTGAATTGGTTTCTCATAGATTCTCTAATTCTCTAATAACATGATTCCATTGGTGAATGCACTTTTTGAGGGAAATTGCTTGAAAAGAAAAGATGCAATATGATTTAATTGTCTTGTGTCATCTTATTGTAAACTCATGTTTGAGGGTAATTTAGATGAGAATGGTGTTAACTCTTTTCTTTCTATCTCTTTGCCTACAATGATGATCATGTTTGTGTTAAAAATGTATTTTGTGTGAATATGGGTTGTCTTAAAAGGAAGGATGATGTGTATCCTAATGCCTCGACTCCAACCTTGGTTATTCCAACTTCTAGTGACTTGGTTACTAGATTTCTTGAGCACATTGCTACTCTTAAGTATGGAAGCACCTTGGACGCGGCTCATCTTCTTCATACATTTCTTTACTACCTCTTTGCATTCGATGACGTCCATGTTGATGTTGGATTTATTTTAGATAGAGGTGGGAGTTCTTGGATATGGTCTTATGGTGAAAAAATGAAACACTTGTGTCTTACGACCTTGGTAGTTTCCTTGTTTCATAAGGCTTCTTATAGCCAACACCTTTGTGTAGTGTATGATGATTTTATTTTATTGATAATAAAGGATGTTTGGTCATATGTGAAATGGGTGTCCCCTTGGCATGGATATTTTAATTTTAACCCTTTTGGTAACTCTCGTGCTTCAAGGAAAAATTGGTTGTGTGTTCTCTTCTTGTGTTTAAAGGTGGTAGATTCGAGGACGAATCTTCTTTAAGAAAGAGAGGATGATACAATCCAAATGGCCTCCGAATCGGTAGAGAGGATGCTTACGGCTCAAGATTCACTTTTAGACTTCTTGTTGCTATCCAAAGGGTGTCAATTTAATGATTGATGACCAAGGAGGGACGAGGTATGATAAAGAAGCCACAGGAAGGCAAGACGGGTCTAGAAGGCCCCCAGAAGAGGACATGTGCCCTATCCGCTTTAGAGGTGCGCCCAACCCGCTCTAGATCCGCTAGAGCGGGTCAAAACAGTCCACTATACCCTTGGGATGTGCCCCATGTGCTCTATAAATGCTCAAGTATGTGCTTAATGGGCCTCTATGCTTCGTCTTTCCTAAATGGGTCACTTTTGGGCCCATATGATGTAATAACTTAGCCTAGACTATAAATAAGACTTCTCTTTCATTTAGTAGGTAGTTATTGATGAATTATGAATGTAAACACTTGTGAGAGTGTGAGGCAAGCTTGGATTAGCTTGTGGCAAGAGGGAATTACTTGTGTTGATTTATCGTTTAGAAAGGTGGGTTTCTCGGGAATCAAATTCCCTTGAGGTCTACGTAGGAGTTAGGTGCTTTGTTTGACATTGAATAGAGGGTTAGGGGTTTGATACAACCTTTATTTTCTATTCATTCATCCATTGTGTCTATCTATTACTTGTTTTCTATCTATACCTTTATCTTTCGAATTCATATCTTAGTTTAGTTTTCGATTACATACTTTGTTCGTATAGCAAATCTGCAACCTTAATACCCTTCTATCATGAAAATCGTGTATATATGACTATATGAGCATTTTTTTGGTCGTGTCTATATGAGTGTTTTCTTAACTATTTAAATCAAAAATCAAACCATTAAATATCAAAAACAGATATAACTGACTAACGATAACAAATATCTTATTGGTTCGGTTATCGATGTATCGATTTAACGTGTTTATAAACTGATAATACATAAAATCGAACCAAACCGATCGATACACACCCCTTTAGAACAATTTGTAGCAAGTCACAGCCTGTAGACTTACGGGATACAAATTCCGATTAGTCGATGTCTCAGAGTAAGTATCGAGCACCAAAGTGGAAATTAAACAAAAGGTCTCAATGACTATACCAAGTGCAACATAATTGTGAAATTGGTGGTACCTGAGTGACAAAACTCCATTTAATATCAAAAGGATGTTGAAGAAAATCATCAATCACCAAGAGTGAGCCCTTTCCGATTGCACACCCCTAAATTTATACACGTAGCTTATTTCTATAAAATTAGCATGAAAGGTATTATCGATGTACCAAATGGCCATCTTTATGCTTTTTTCTTCTCTTATTTTTCCTGAAAGCATTAATAAAAAAGAATGTCTTTACTCCTTTGCAGAAAAGTCGTATCTTTCTTGCCAAAGAAGCCATATGTTTGTGGTAAATTTTAATAAAAAATATCCATTAAATAAAATTCTAAAAAAACTTATTTATATCAGGTAAAATAATTTAATTGATTTGAAAGTGTTAAATTGATTTCTAACCTAAATTAAATAGGAATTTTAATTAATTTCAAAGTTTTAAATATTAGATGATAATCAAATAATTATTTATGAAAAAAATGATAAAGTACAATTTTGTCTATTAGAAAAGGTGATCTACGTTATTTTCTTTAAAATTTCTGGCAAAAGTCTTACATAAAGAAATATCTAAGCCAGAATTTATATTCCAAGTGCAATAGGAGGGATTTATATTCCAATTGCAATTGAACACGTTTTTACATGGAGTTTAGAGTAAGAATATGAAAAGGAACATTAAATAATATCAATTAAATAATCATAAAAAATAATAAAAAGAAGATTTTCACTTAAGCGGAAAATTTTAGTGAAGGACAAGTAAAAAGTTTAAACAACATATCTATAATCCTTCACACTATAGTATAGATATGTTTTGAGCTTGAGTGACATATCAATCAATTAACGTTGCCTCGATTCCATATTGATTGATGGAATCAAGTAGTTCTCAGATATCAGTTTTTGATACATAATTATAATATATATATATATATGATTATACATTATTTATACAATATCAATAAATTATGTAATATTTATAAAATATAGGTACATTACATATACACTGCATGTACAACGTTTCAGAAGTTATATATGAATTTTTCTTGGTGATTAATAAAATTATTAGTTACAAAAAAAAAAAAGAACTGGTCATTTAGCTATGATTTTATACCATTTAGCTATAGCTTGACCGCGACTAAAACATGTATATTTTTTATTTTTTGACTTTTCTTTTATAAATAAAAATATGGTTATATTTTTTTGTAAATTAGTTAGTTTATTGTATATATTTGAAAGTATCTCTTTTTAATAGGTGTATAAAAGGGAAAGTGAACAATTGAAATGGAACGAGAGAATAGGACCTAGCTTCTTGATGTGAACGTACACATTTCAATATACTAGTTTAGTATATGTGCGATGCATGTGTATATCACGTTAAAATATAAATAATATATTATTTCTTACTTATCACAAGTGTTTGCACATAAAATATACTTCCTCCGTCCCATTTTATGTGTCGCCATTTGATCGGACACGGAATTTAAGAAATAAGGGAAGACTTGATAATATTTATTAAATTGTCCTTTATCAAAAAATGTGCTACTATCTTTTTTTTTTTTTTTAATTAAGTGGGCCCAATAAGGATAAAAGTGTAATTGTATTTTTAAATATTTACCAAATAAGGAAACTGACATTATTTTTGGGACAGACTAAAAAGAAAATGATGACATATAAAATGGAACGGAGGAAGTACATAAAATAATTCTGAGAATTCAATTTTACATAACCTTTAAAACTCAATTAATAAGAGTACATGATTTGCACATGTGCATTAGTCAATTAACAGAAGGAAAAATTTACATATATACACAAGATAACTTTACCTTATTAAATAAAATCCCATATTGAAAAAGTAATTACATAAATTTCAAATTAATTACTGAAATCTCCTTTTTTTTTTTACTTTCTCTCTCATCCCCCCTCATACATACAAAAATAACATTTTTTGCTCCATATTTTATGCACCGTTTTTTACTCTATGTTTGTGTTTTTTTATTTACGCCTAGAATCAAGCTAATCTGATCTGGAGAGTTTCAAATAAAGCCATCTTTTGCTTTTTTTTTTCCAGCTTTTTCAAATAAAAAATTATTTTAATTTTTTCTGTAATCCAATTGCATACAACAAAGACATCAAAATAAGCTGATATCGCTAAATCGGCTCGCTCTTCCGCTAATTTAGCGAGGGAATAAGACGACGAAGAAGAGGTTGATATTGATGCTGGGTGTTTTGCTGCTGCGGCGGATTTGGCTTGAGAGAGGAGGTGAGCACCTTGTACAAAGTGCTTCTTGGATTGGATGTTGGAGTGATTGAGGAAACGAAGATTGGAGAGGTATTTTTTTATGAATATTGTACATGAAAAGGAACATGAATATTGAATACCATTTAATTTGTGAATGTATGCTGATTGTATAATGTCACATTATACATTCTGATCTTATATACATTATGATATTGGGCATAACTTTTACTTTGTGAATGTCTGCATATTGAATACTATTTATTTTGTGAATGTATGATAATTGTATAATGTCACGTTATACATTCTGATTATTTATACATTATGATATTGTACATATCTTTTACTTTGTGTATGTCTGCATATTGTATAATGTCACATTATACATTCTGATTATTTATACATTATGATATTGTCCATACCTTTGACTTGATGAATGTATGATGATTGTATAATGTCACATTATACATTCTGATTATTTATACATTATGATATTGTGCATATCTTTTACTTTGTGAATGTATGATGATTGTATAATGTCTTCATATTGAATACCTTACATTTTTTGAATGTCTGCTATTTGTATAAGGTAAAATTATACATTATGACAAGCTTATAGGTCAGAGATGTTGAAAGTTAATTCTTAATATGTATTGTATGACCTTATACATTTCTTCATACTATTATTAAATGTATATTATGTCCACATACATGTGCAAATGTTGTATAATGTTATCTTTATACGTATCAGTTTGCTGCAATCTTTTTTCTCTATGATTTGAGTTTGTTTATTTTTAAGGGTATGAAATACCGCATTGACAAAGTATCGGCTTAAATCAAAACTCATTTGATGTTGAATACGTTCAAAACATACCACAACAAACGTCTGATAGTTTGTAAGTAATTTTTTTTTACATATATAATGATGTTATAATTATTAAACGGATTGTTACTTCATCATTTTTTTTTAAATCAGGGATTGCGGTGTCTTTGTTGTTGCCTATGCAGAAATGTTAAGTGAAAGACAACAAGTGCATTCATGTGGTTTTGATGCTGGAAGTCAACGTGTATGCTATGCTTCGTTATTATGGCATTACGGAGTGACAAAGGACAACGAAGGGTCCACGAATGATAATGACGATCCTCCTCGGCCAATGAATAGTTTTTCCAAACAATTGATGAAAGTGCAATTGTTACTTTAGAGTAGCACTTTTTTATAATAGTTGGGATAGAGACATTTAATTTTTTTTTTTTATAGTTGATGTTAAACAGTTACAATGATTCTTGTTGGATGTTAATTTACATTTGTAAATGTCTTCTGTTTGTATAATATCAGTTTGTTGATATCTTCAAATTGTATGGATGTCTTTATTATTCCTATACATATATATCTTCTTGAAGAATTGTTTTGCAATAAATTACAGTATATTGTACTTTTACTATATAGTTTGGTCATTAATGATTTTGCCTTATATTTTATTATATATAACGTATAAAAATAAATTACGCTTTAATGTGTTATTGTATATCAACACATTGTGTTTTTACCAGTAGGTCAATTATGTTATATGATAATGATACATTGAACAGGTGTCTCATACGTTTAAATTTTTGTATTACATAACATCATACATGTTGTTAAACATTCAAGACTTGATAGAAAATAACGAAAATAATTAATATCATACATATGTACAAAGTATAATACAATATCATACATTATTAACATACGATTAAGAAATTTTACATTTAATACTTTGTGAATGTATCATACATTTATACTAACATATAATCTATAATCATACACGTAAAATAAGATGAAAAAGACAACTTAATTGTTCACAATTTATGTTACATGAGTGTGCCATTTCTTATATTGTTTAAACAAAAAATAATACATGTGGTCAATTAAAAGTCAGTGGTGTCAGTTTAACATCATACATGTTAAAAAAGTTTAACATGTTAATGTTAACTGTGAAATACACAATCGTCAAATAAATATTTTTAGAAAGAGAATCAACTAAAATGTAATAGTTTATGAGCTAATTTAACACTAATGAGAATCCAAGGGACACTACATACACATATGCCTTATTGTCACTCTTATGATGGAGTTCCTTGCACGAATTCAAGCCTTGTATTTCTTCAACTAGTAAATCAATCATCAGCCGCATGCATTCCCTGAATGGTCACTGAATTTTGTCATCTTCTTCGTTTCATAATTCTTAAAAGCAGCCTTAATTGTATCCCCGGTGAGCATGCTGTAGTATGTTTTGCCATCTCATATATTGATATGGGGATGTACATATTGATTTTAAGCGAATTGAAGAATGGAGTATAAGAAAAAAAATTCAGATCGTAAAACTAAAAAACAAGACGACTTTACTTTGATGTTTAACAAAATATTTGACATTTAAATTTCAGTTACGTTTTTTAATCATTTTCTAATTAATGTTAGATAATTATTGGCGTTAATTAAGGAGCAATAAAATAATTTATGATTTACCTTGCCTTAAATATAGAATTAACTGTTTTATCATACATTCGACCAATATATAAGGGACGACCGAATGTATGAGTATATTTACAAAATTGGGAGAGAGAAACCATGAAGGGATTTTATGTAATTAGTTTCAATAGGTAGGAGATTTATGTTGTTTACACATAATATAACACGTTAAGATGCACAATTCGTATAAATATAGATATTAACGTTATATTAAATGTAATATTCCAAGTTATACGTAATGAAAATGAATATTATTATATTAATACAATGATTAAATTCAATATCTTTTGAATATGTAAAGATGAATGCTTTAGTTAGATTAGTTTTATAAGATATGTAAATATTTAAGATACAAATATGCTAGGTGGGATACATTGAGGGCCACTTAAATTACTTATCAGTAAATTTTATTTAAATACTCAAACTACAGTTTATTCTGATTGAACACCAAAACACGTATATTCTGCTTGTTCTCAAGAGTCTATTAAATATTTTAGTGAACCACAAAAAAATTATCACCTTCTCTAGAACAGGGCTAAGGTTTTATGGGTTATTGAGGTTAATGTGTATAATTAAAGAAGGTGACAAAATTTGAGCCGAAAATGCCTTTAAAAATACTTTATCATATGTACAGATGCTCAATTGAAATAAATTAAATCATAAAGATTTAAATTTTTGAATCTGAATAAATAGTTGATCCATATAAAGTCGTAACCTACAAATGAATCGTTAAGGACCACTAATTGACTGCTGAAAATTGATAACGATTATTTTATTTATTTAGTTATCAATTTAGCATGTTTATAAATTAATAGTCGATAAACCAAATTAATAATGTACTAAATCAAACCAAACTGACTGATAGCACCCTTAACCAATCATATTTTATTCTTCTTACTTTTGTTACTTTAGCATAATTATTGAGTTACTCTACCCATTAATACTTAATCATATAGAAAAATTACAAAAAAAATAACTACATATTATCTTCTTTTTTGCGATTTAAACCCTATTTTTTGTAATTATTTTCACTCATTTTACTATTTGTTAGGTTATGCCTTGGATAGAGTTAAGATAATTCAATGAAATTGATGGTCTAAAGTTAAATTTTTTTAATTTTTAGATCTATTAAATATGACAAAAATAACTAACTCAGAAAAATTGCAATTGCAATTAAACAATGAAATCATTAGAGACATGAAAAATAAATAAGTTGTACATTGAGGAGCAAAAATTAGAAGTGAAGTAAAAGGTAAATGTATTGAGTAGTATTAACTATCGAGAGAAAACTATATATTTATTCACTCATCTACATTTCTTTAACCGAATTAATAGGACGTTAAATTACTTCATGGAAAAGAAGTTGGTTTCTTACTTATTTTCTTATGTTTGGTTGGTGAGTGAAAAATATTTTTCGAAAAATATTTTCTAGTGTTTGATTTGTGAATGAAAATATTTTTCGAAAAATATATTTTAGTGCTTAGCTAAAGAGTACAAAATACTTTTTCTAAAAATAATTTATGATCCCAAAAGTACATTTTATAAAAATAATTTTTGACTCTGAAAAATATTTTTCTTAGGGTGTATTCAATATGGAGGAAGAAAATATTATCTAGAAAAATAATTTATTTCTTACTTATATTCTTGTGTTTGTTATGCAAGTAGGAAAATAGTTGTTAAAAGTATTTGTATATATTTATCAAAATCCAATGAGAACGAATAGGGTAAGAAGGATGGAGTAAGAAAAAAAGACTTTTTTAAAAAAATAAATTAAAAATTATTTTTTTTGAAGGAAGGGAGGAGGGGTGATGGGGTCAGAATAGGTAGTAGGGATGAGGCAAGAAAATATTTTTGAGTTTTTTTTTAAAAGACATTAAAATAATAATTTATTTTGAGGGAGGGGGGGGGAGGCGAGGGAAGCGACGACTAGTAGAGGGTAGGGGTCGGGGTCGGGTGCAAGGGTGGGGTAAGAAAAAAATTAAAAAAATAAATTTTTAAAAATTATTTGGGGGGGGGGGGTAAGGAAAAAATTTGAATATTTTTTTAAAAAAATAAATATTTTTTTGAAGGAGGGAGAGGGGAGGGCTAATAGGGGTTGAGGGTCGGGATCGGGGATGGGATAGGAAAATAATTTGAAATATTTAAAAAATTAAATATGTTTTCTGGATGGAAGTGGTAGAGGATCGGGTGTCGGGGTAGGGGTGAGAAATTTTGAGAGTTGTATGAACATTTCAACTTGAGAGTGAGATTGAAAGAGAGATTTGGAAAATGTTTTCCTTCCTCTTTGAAGGAAAGTCATTTTTCTTAGATTTGAAGAAAATAAGTTGATTTGAAAAATATTTTTCAAAACATTTAATCCAACTAAACATGAGAAAATTAAAAAATATTTTTCAGAAAATATTTACTTCATACCAAACACACCCATAATGATATTATGCATAATATTTTTTAGGAGCCTTTAAGATTTGAAGGTCTAAGGTAATTGCTTTATTTACCTTGCCCGTCCTGTTTTAACACTTAAGATAGATTGCAACTATGATGTTACTTAAAATCAAAATTTGCATATTGAGTAGTCAAGAAACAAATCCAACATAACTTCGAGCATTGGTTCCACATGTATCCTTACTATCATACTTGTATCGAATTCTCCAAAAATACAGTACTCTTGAAGAATTTAACACGCAACCATCAACTGAGTAAGCAACATAATGTCATAGTAAAATCAAAGTAGGAATAACAGCAATAAGATTATAGTTACTTATCCAAATTCTTCTCTAAATATCAAATAAGATTATGGTACCAAGGACAAAAGTTGACATTCATACTGAGACATAACATTATCAGAATAAATGAGTTGTATTATGGTATCAATGCAAAAATTTAACTGCAATCAAGGATATAATTTCGAGAATCAAATTTGAAAACTCATGGATCTAGAACCTAATTTAAGAATACTTGCAAATTACTATTCATATTTCAAACCTAAAAACGAATAAAAAGGCAGAAGTCTATGATAATTTAATAATTGAAGTTTCAAGTTCTTATCTTGATCTTATGTGCTTCATCTTATTGACATGTAGAAAACTGCAACATATAATATTTCTTGTATAGTATATAAATATGTTAATTTAAAAATATAGAGTTGATCCAAGCTAATTTAATTTTAAAAATTAATCAAATTTACTTATGAAGTTATGGTCTTTATCTTAGCAATGTAACATGCAAAGAACCATCAATTCACTCATGGAATAAATGTTTTATATGTCTAAGAGCCCAAAATATAAAAATAATACCTGTTATTATTAGAAGAGCACAAAAATGTTCATTTGGTACGTTAGTGTAGGGTATTATTGTGTGGGTATCTTAGTTCTGTTGTGCCGTCTTATTTCATGCTCTTATTATGAATTTATTTATTATTCTTTGTCTTGAGCCAGGGGTCTATCGGAAACAGCCTTGCTACTTCTCCGGAGGTAGTGGTATGGACTGTGTACATCTTGTTGTTTTTCAATATTTTCGGGTACAAGAATCTGTAATTTGACACAATAACTTCAACACTAGTTCAAGTTTAAAACAAGAACACTATGAAGTACAACAACACCCTCAACACAACATCAAAGTGATCTTTCTAAGAAGTGTGTTTTATTTTTTTCAGAAATTAAGATGAAACAGAAATGTAAAGTCAAGTCCCCCGACTTCATGAAGTATCCTTAAGGAATAATTCCCCTCACTATACCCAAGGTTTTGGAATCTTTCTCCTAGGATAAAACGGCTTTTAATTCAATTATAGTGGTACCTTAAATAATTGAATTTGTCAAACTCACTCAACGGTTTTATTGATCATAAGGAATGCTTTGAAGACAAGAAGAGTTTGTATTTTAGAAAATTTTCATACCAAAACCTGTGGATAAATGCAGGTTTATATAGCCATCAAGTGCCCCTTTCGAAAGGTGGCAATGGTTCATCCGAAAAGGTGTATCCTTTGGAAGAGTCATGTCTGTTCATTTAAAACCTTGTGTGTTTTTCTGAACAGACACAACTATCTGAACAATCACTCTTTTTCCAAAATAATATATCTTTTCATTAAAGGTTGTGTCCCTCTATTTTTCATTCACACCAATTGAACCCAACAATCCCCCACATGAATGGGAAATATCTATTCTTTGTAAAACTTTACGAATAAATATGTGATCATCAAGCAAAGACTGATTGCATCAGGATAAATGGGTTTTCCTTTGAACTTTCCGTAGTGAACATGCATCGGATGCACTCGGTTAATCAATAGATTTGATATCTTTGAACTGTCGAGCTTTAATGTATACGTAGACAACACATATCATATAACCAGCCTTTTACCGTTTATGGTTCTCACAGATTTATTTTTCAGCCATGAACATGTCCCAGTTTCATCAGAGCTTAGAGAATAGGCCTTTACTAACATTATCCTTGAAACGGCTTCCACTTCTCCCTCACATAGATGATTTCTAAACGTTCAATCCTATAGATTAATCTAATTGGTCAAATCTTCCAAATTTAGATAATCATTAAAAGACTTTTCACCTTAAGTCTTATCCTTGCTTACTAAACATTATCTACATCATGAGAATGGATTGGTATTTTGACAATGTTGAACCAGTCAGACATAATTTTTTTTATCTCCTTGAACCTAGCTATTGGGATCTCAAGTCTTCTAGGTAGAGTTACCGCTATGCTGACTTGTCCTAGGCCTTAAACCCATTCCCTTGGATGTTCTCTCAACTCCTTCTCTAGGTAGGCCTTTTGCAAGTGGATCCGACACATTATCCTTTGACTTCACATAGTCAACAGAGAGAGAAGTTCTCTAACAGTATTATGTCTCCATCTTATGTGACAAGATTTACCGTTGTACATCATACTCCCTGCCCTACCTATCGCCACTTGGCTATAACAGTATATACATACTGGTTCCACTGGTTTGGGCTAATAAGGAATATCTTCCAAGAAATTTCGGAGTCATTCTGCTTCTTCACCGATTTTATCTAATGTGATAAATTCAGATTCCATTGTAGAGTAAGAAATACAAGTCTGTTTGGATGATTTTCAAAAGACCGCTCCTGCACCGATAGTAAATACATATCCACTCATGGATGTTAGTTCGTTCGATCCGGTGATTTAATTTGCATCACTGTATCCTTCAAGTACCGCAGGATATTAATTATAATGCAAAGTATAGTCTTAAGTGTATTTAAGATACCCCAAAACTCTTTTCATTATTATCCAATGAGTTTTATTAGGATTACTTGTGTACCGACTCAACTTAATAATAACGCATGCTATGTATGGTCGTGTACAGTTCATTATATACATTAAACATCTCAATACTCTTGCGTACTCCAATTGTGAGTCACTTCCACCTTCATTCTTTTGAAGTGAAAATGTCACATCTAAAGGAGTTTTGGCAATACTAAATTCCATATACTTGAATTTGTCAAGTACCTTTTCGATGTAATGAGACTGTGACAATGCCAAACCTTGTGGAGTTCTATGGATTCTTATCCTTAAGATCACATCCGTAACTCCAAGGTCTTTCATATCGAAGTTGCTCTCGAGTATTCATTTCATTGCATTTATGTCTGAAATGTCTCTACTGATGATCAACATATCATCCACATATAAACACATAATGACTTAGTGATTTGGAGTGTCTTTAATATAAACACATTTATCACATTCATTAATTTTGAATCCGTTTGTCAACATAGTTTGGTCAAAATTTGCATGCCATTGCTTAGGTGCTTGTTTTAGTCCATAAAGTGACTTAACAAGTTTACACACCTTATTTTCTTTTCCTGGAACCACAAAACCCTCAAGTTGTTCCATGTAAATTTCTTCCTTCAATCCTCCATTTAGGAATGCAGTTTTCACATCCATTTGATGGATTTCAAGATCATATACCGCCGCCAAGGCAATTAACAAGGCCTTCTTTTTGTTTGAATCCTTTTAATACAAGTCTTGCCTTGTATTTGTCAATAGTACCATCTGCTTTCATTTTCCTTTTGAAGATCCATTTAGATCCTAAAGGTTTGTTTCCTGGAGGAAGATCAACCAATTCCTACGTATGGTTGTTTAAGATTGAATCAATCTCACTATCGACTACCTCTTTTCAAAATGTGAGTCCAAAGACGTCATCACTTCTTTAAATGTTTGAGGCTCATTTTCTAAGAGAAATGTTACAAAATTTGATCCAAACAAAGTTAATGTTCTTTGACGTGTACTACGTCTTGGATTCTCATCATTATGTACATTCACACTTAGTTCATCTTGAGGTCGTTTAGACCCTCCAATAGACTGTTCATGTCTAGTTTTATACGGATAAATATTTTCAAAGAATTCAGTGTTATCTGATTCAATTACCATATTTTCATTAATATTCAAAGAATTCATGCCACAAATCATAAGACTCAAGCAAGTAAAAAGAAATTGAACTTTTCATACCAAAACCTGTGGATAAATGCAGGTTTATATAGCCATCAAGTGCCCCTTCCGAAAGGTGGCAATGGTTCATCTGAAAAGGTGTATTCTTTGGAAGAGTTATGTCTGTTCATTCGAAATATGGTGTCTTTTTCTGAACAGACACAACTATCTGAACAGTCACTCCTTTTTCAAAATAATATGTTTTTTCATAAAAAGTTGTGTCCCTCCATTTTTCATTCACATCAATTAAATCCAACACATCTTACCCTCCCCAAACCCCACTGTGTGGGAATACACTGGATTTGTTGTTGTTGTATTTTTTAATACGTTTTCTACCATATTTTTTTTCTGTGAAATATGTTCCTTTCTTATTCGATTGATATCTTTTATTTTTTATTCATATAACTGGCATTATGTTTTTTTTCCCTTCTGATAGGTATTAAGATCTGTTTAATTTGCAGTAAAGTTAGTTCCTAAAAAATATTAGTATTATTTTTGACCTATTTATGGGTTTCCTTATATTATGTTGAGTAATCAATTCTACCCTTCTACTCTTTGAAAGTTACCTATTTCTTCAACAACATTAAAAGTAGACGTATACACTCAAAAATAATAATTAATATTAAAATATAATAACTTTTACGTGAAAAACCTCCTTTTTAGCACGAATTTCCTCAGTATGTATTCTAATTTTATATATATATATAAAAAGTAAACAAATAACAAAGAAAAATAAAAATAAAGTTTATTGGGCAAATAACGCCGACAAAAATTAGGCTTACTTGGAGAGAATCAATACTCTAAAATTTCAGATCTAACTATAACTTGAGAAGTAATAAGGCTTTACTTGGAGAAGAATCTGCACGCTGAAAAATAAATTATAACACCTGTTTATTTAATCACAATACAAACCGTATCTTCCGATTTTGACATTAAAGTTCAAAAATATCAAATACACTTTATGAGATGTAAATAATTTCAGAAAGAATTAATAAAGAATCAAATTGATTTACCATCTTTAGAAATAATTATTTAACAACTTCATATAAAAAAGAGATGAAAATTATACGTATATATTGTTTACATGATCAATTACACAAGAAAAAAATAAACAAATAGATATGAGAATATCTTATCAAGCGTGAGAATTTTTTTAGTACTTTTCGTTGTCAAAGCACCGGCAATAAACAAATGTTTTATATTATTTGGTTCTTTTATATCTAACCTAAACAGGTTTTTATTTATTCTGATTTAAAAGTTACAATTTTAGTTCACTTTAATGACCAAAATAAAAGAGAATAATTTAAGGAGGTGCACTTAAAAGGAAATAGTATAGAATTCTAATTAGGTTTTAACTTCAAGGTCCTATATAAAAGAAACTTGTCCTAAATAAAAAGATCTTGTAAAAAAATCTTTACGTAATATTTAAAAAATAAAATTTTGAACAATTAATATTAAAATAATTATTATTTTAAAAAGATGATTTTGTCTATTTTAGAATTTTTTAATAAAGGGTAAAAAATTCAAATTACTTCTCTAAGGATCTTCACACTTTTAATATATTATAGATAGATATAGATATAACTTATAGATATAAATTATATATATAAATATAGATTATAGATATGGATTAGAAGGAATAGTTTCAACATGCCAGTTTCTTTAGTAATTTTGAGTAGAAACCTGGAAGATTTCAATTGGTATTTGTTAATTAGGGATAAAGGTTATTATTAAAAGGTAAAGACTTGTGAGAGTAGTGAACTTATTGGTTGCTTGTGTTTGATATTTCGCTGAACTTGGGTTGCTAGATTGTTGTGAATTAATTTTGTTGAATTTTAGTGATGAAAATTGACTAAGTTGTTTAATTGATAATTGTGATGGGATTATTTGATTTCTTGTTCTTGCAAAACTATTAATTTATGGTGCTTGCTTATTTTTGGTACTATTATACTGATGAAATTGATGATATGAGAATTGAGAAGATAATATGAAAAGATGATGTCAAAAAAAGATAGTGAAAAAGAGATGTGAATAAAAAGCCGTGGTGATATGTGTTTCTCTTAATGAGAGGTTCTTACTAATGATGTTGTGAATGAATCCTTGTGTGATTCAATTATTTGATATTATGTGGGAATTCTTATGTGGTCTGGTCATTGAGACTATATTTAAAATTTTTGTACAGTTCTATTATTGAAAGTATCATGGATTCCTTGTGAGGACTAGCTAAGTGACATTATCTTTGAGTTTCTTATGTGAACAAATTCTTAATGCTTGGCAAAATAATGAGTTTTAAATAAAAATAACAAAAAAACTAGCAGAGGTTGTTGATACCTACAAAATTTGATCTAAAGTCATTGTACTTGAGCGAAGAATTACAGAAGACATGATTATAAATCTTGGTATAGATTCAAACCTCTTTGAGTCATCACAGACGCAAGTCAAAGATACAGGCAAACACACAGATATAAAGATGGAGATTTACAAAGGAAAAGCCAATTCATACCTAAAAAAAGTCTCCAGAAATCCAATTGAAGCAAGTTGTGATCGGTTAATGAGAAGCTCGCCGGAAGGTCGCTCAGGGAGCTCATCGCCGAACATTTTTGTCGCTAAAAATGTCGGTAGGTTAGGCGAGAAGGAAAGAAAGAAAAATAATATGGGAAAGAAGCTTACGTTTTGTTCACAACAGGTCATCACTTTCCTATTTGCTCAAATGATGGAAAGACAATGGAGAGGAATTAGCAGAGCTTCTGATTTATTTGCCTCTTCATTTTCTTGCTTTCTTTATTATTATTTTCAAGGGCATGTCACTATTGGGCTGCTCTCTTTTGTATGGACTTGATTTTATTTTCTTGTTTAAATAAATAAAATTGGTCCCATAGGGTCCATATTCAATTAAAAAAAACTACAGAATTTGATCGATAACTTGTCTGAAATGTGATATTAGTGATGAGACTGTTAATGACCTGTAATTGATTTATTTTATTTGTCCTTGCTTATGTGCTAGTGTTGTGGGAACCACTCTTGAGGTGTTTAAGATTTAAGTGAAGTCCGTAATAAAAATATTATTAGGTAGAAATAAGACTGACTTTGTATATCTTAAATTGGTGTTAGTAATATAAGAGTGGTTTGGCTTGACCATGAAGTGTTGGTCGTTGAAAAATACCGAGTTAGCGATTGTTTGGACATAAGTTATAGCTGTGGATTTATGCATTTGAGAAAATCTTGAGAAGATAAATTATTATTGATTTAACCTTGTGGATGAATTATACATTTGCATGTCCCACGGAGTTGGCTAATATATGACACTTTTAGAGGATAGTAATCTCTGTGATGGTGTCAATGCAAAATCAAATGGCTTAGTGACATTGATAAAAATAATTAAGGATGATCCTGAATGGGAGAATAAATGAATTATTAAATGGCATGATTGATCTTTCCTTGGGTGATACTTGGTGGATATTGCTTGTTGAGTGATTAAGGTATGATGATTAGATGGATATTAACAATGTTGTAGAGGAGAATGTATTGCAGGCTATAATTCTGTTGGATCTTTATGGCTAATAGTGTAAGTTTGTGTAATAAGTCGGAGGTTATGTTTTCATCTATGTATAGTAGTAAATACTATGCTTAAATCGTGGGTAATCTTGAGGTGAAAATAATAGTGTTTATGAAATGTTGAAGCTAGCTTTATATAATAAATTTAATAGTCTTGATTGAGTTCATGTGGATATCTAAGTTATGTGACTTGTAAGTGGTATGGTGGCTTAAATATGATTAAATGTAGATTCTCCATAGGGTAGTCTTGGCTAGATCTCTGAATCCTCTTTGCAACGCAATAAACCGTTCCAATACCTATTAAATCAAAGATCTCTGAATCCTCTTTGCAACGCAATAAACCGTTCCTCAATCCAAATTCGGAGTAAAAAGTTATGACTATTTTACTGAGCATTGTTCGGGCTGATATGGAATTTCGTTGTAGCAAAAATTCTAGTTGTATTTAAATCCGCTTTAGCCATATTTTAGATCTAAAAACCTCAAATTTTATTCGTCAATCCTAGAGAGATGATTTACCAAATCTTAAGGTGAAATTACTTCGTTGAGGTAAGTTTTTTCATTATTTTCTTTGACTTTTAATCCTTTAATATCTTAGAATCCTTAGAAAGACCTTTAATGGTAGAATTTTTTGGGGAATACTCATGGATGTTTTTAATATGATCTAGAGCTGATTCAAAACTATAAATTAAAGATTCCTAACATGAATTTCATAAACTAGATTATGAATTTTGTTGGTTAGGGACCTTGAATTCCATAAAAATGACACCTTTAGTATAAAAACTTCATTAATGGAGATGTGTTAAGCTAAAAGAGCTAATTAATTATTAATTAAATTTGGGGGATGATATAGACCTTGAATTAAGGGTAGAATTAGTGGGTTTGAATCCCCCAGATATTTTATTGAGGAGTAATTACTTATTACTCTTATAATTGCTTGATTTTTAGATGATTGATTATTCCAAGGCATAAAGAAAAATAAAGAGTATCTTTGTTGCAGCGTGTTTCTTCCAAAAGCTTGGCGTCCAGGTAGACTAGGTTTAATGAGTAGAAGATTGTGTTAATTTATATTTTTATAATTTAGAATTGATGGGAGAAAGTATGTCTAGGCCTGCGGGCATGGATTTGAGGTGGATAAAGATACAAGAACTTAACTTTAATCCCGAAAATTATATTATTAATTAATTATATGATACTTGTGATATTATGTGCTAAGTCCCCGCAAGAAGATTATTGTAAATGAAGTATATGGACATGATAGTTCTTAGTTGTTCTAGTGATGAACCTAGTTGAGTTATAATGATATTAAGTTGCATGTATTGGACAATAATATGATGAGGAAAATCATGATAGAATCAAGTATTGATGATCATAGTAATATCTAAAGGATAGATGACTTGAATAAGTGTAATGATTGTATTATATGGAAAAAAATAATGACATTTTAATACTTAATGAGTAAGTATACTCTAATAGCGACTTGCATGCTTAAGTGTTAAATTACGATTTATTTTATGATATTCTTGTTTTGGTATTGATAAAAACACTTTATCTATTGGATGGCCTTGAGAGGCTAAATTGGTGATAATGATGATTTATTTAAATGTGTTTATGAGAGGCTTGTTTGATAACTATAACTCCTTGTATTAATGCCATGAATGATTTGTTGATGATCATGATGAAATATTGAAATAATACCCGTGAGAGGATCAAAATATTAATAAATGAAAGCACTTGATCGAATTTCTTTATGATTTTAAGTGCACTTATAAATTTAGTACGTTGTATTGCATCCCGAAAGATAGTGTGAATTTAATAAAATGTATATAGTAGGTTACAGTTTAATTGAAGTTTAGACTTGACTTAATTGTGTGTACGCTTCTAAATTGGATACTTGTATTCGGACATGCTTGAAATTGTTGATGCGTGTATAAATGATTATTAAAATTTACTTGATGGAATTGTCTCATGACTTTAAGTGTACTTGTAAACTTGGTACATCGTGTTGTATGCTGTGAGAAAGTGTAAATTTGATATTGATACTATTTGTTTATGTTGGATCGTGTACCTCGCCAGTACGGATATGTATATATTGGACCGGGTATCACGCCGGTACGGATATGTATATGTTGGATCAGGTACCACGCCGGTACAGATATGTATATGTTGGATCGGGTACCACGCCTGTACAGATATGTATATGATGGATCGGGTACCACGCCGGTACGGATATATATATGTTGGATCGAGTACCACGCCGGTACGGATATGTATATGTTGGATCGGGTACCACACCGATACGGATATGTATATGTTGGATTGAGTACCATGCCAGTATGAATATGTGTATGATGGATCGGGTACCATGCCTGTACGGATATATATATGGTGGATCGGGTACCATGCCTGTATGGATATATATATGGTGGATCGGGTACCATGCCTGTACGGATATATATATGGTGGATCGGGTACCACGCCGGTACTGTACATGAACATAGATTGTTCCCTGCAGTTCATGACTATTTGGGCAGAAATAAGTCCCATAGCATGTGTGTATATATTTGTGTTGAGTCTGTGGATGTACAGTATGATTGATACTCTTGATGGTTATGTGGCTTGTATTGAGCATTGTTTGATCTGTTATTGTTGTATTGTTGATTCATTAGGTTTTTGATTGTGTGATATGTATTTGAAAAAGTGAAACTTTATACTTTCTTATATGTTGGTTGACTTGCTTCATTTATATGTGTTTTAATCGTAGCTTATCAGAATGGCTAGTTATCATTCTTTAATATTATAAGAGAGCATTTGGTTGTTAGCCAGAGAGTTTAGTGTAGGTTGTCTATGATTACGGATTTGTTCCTGTTAATATGAGTAATAAAAAAGATAAGGTGAATAAAGAGGAATAGTGAATGTATTAGCGTTAGATTGTGGTTGATTGTGTGAATTAATGAGGCTAGAGTATGTTAGTAGTGAATATAATATTGATGGAGTTGGAGGAGTGATTGGATGATGTAAGTTATATCGGTAAAGTAATAATGTTATTACAACCTTTGTTGAATTTTATTTCATTCAAGATGTCATGATTTATTTTCCTTAATTCTATTTTATGATTATATGAACTAACGCGGTCGGCCGATGATGTCTACCAGTACATGTGGTTGTACTGACCCTACTCTTCTACATTCTTTCTTGGGGTGTAGACTGGATGCAGGTTAGTTTGTAGTTAGTTTGTAGTTACTAGATGAATGACGATATTCAACACTAACTTTTGCAATTTCTTCCTGATAGATGATAGAGTCTTTGTATTATTTATTTTATTATCAGTCTATATTGTAGTAGATAGTTCTTGTATATGTCTGCCCAAATCTTAGGATGGTGAAGGACATTTGTAAGAAGTTTTTGTAAAAAATTTTTTATCAGTATTTAATTTACTTTATTATATTTAATTCAGTATTCTCTTAAAAACATAAATTTCGCATATATTTAGTTGAGTAATAAGAATTCTCCCAGTTACTTAAAATAGCATAGGTGCCCGTACGGTCCAGTAGTTTGGATTATGACAAGTTTCAACATAACAGTTTCTTTATATTAAATTCAAGTTTGAGAGCTATTAAAGTCCTTACAAGATGAACTTGCTTAGAGCAAAGTTGACTTTTATGCTTTATTAGTTGAACTTCAACAGAAGCTATAATATGGTATTCTATTCCGCGCGAATTTGGACTAATCGAACTTCAATGTGGATATCGAATATCAGATGAAAAACAAAACAAAAAAGTCCATCCTTACCTATTTAATTACAATTCATGTCTTATAATGTCATTGACTATGATTGGTGACGCTAACCCTTAAGCTTCTACGTATTTCTAATTTCATTGGAGTAGGTGAAGCGTAATTAACTACTTAGCATTTTTATATAGTTTTATATATATCAAACTGTTTAAATTTAACATGTTTAAATAAATTTAAATTAACTAATTATAATTAATAAATAAAATAATTGTTGTATTTTTGGACGCTTATATTACAAAGAATTTTTTCTTATTCAGTAGACCTGACACATTCTTTAAAAAATACATAATAAATAGAATAGAATGATCATTTTATAAATGTTACCTTTGAATAGTAATAATTTTAATGTTTTAATAATAATTATCATTAATAATAAGGATAAATTAAGAATTGAGTAATAAATTATATATTGAATCTCTAAACTTCACAAACGAAACTGAAAATTTATTTTTAATATAATGAATAAGTAAAAATAAATAAAAAAACATAAATTTTTAATTGTAATTATTATAATATTGAATTTGTGAGTCATATCCGCTAGTTTGATGAGAAACGAGAGAGGAGTACACGTGGAACTTTCTCCAACTTTCGATTTTGTTGTTGATTACAACGAAAAATTTAGCACTTTCACGTAATTTAGCTTACGTATCAGAAAGTCAGAAATTTCTTCACCAAAAAAAAAAAAAGTCATAGTCCCTCCGTCCCAAATTATTCATTCAAAATTAAAATAACATATTAATTAAAAAATAATTAATAACATGATTAGTTTATTATAGTATCTCTAAATTTTTTAAATCTCTTCTTGATAAATGAAAAAAAACAAGTACAATAGAAAATCAAATTAGAAAATTTAAGACGAGTAATTTGAGACGGAGGGAGTAACTTTCTTTTTTCTTTTTTTTTGGTAAACGAAAGTCATAACTTTCAATTACTTACTAATAACCCATACCGGAGAGATCTACTAGCATTTACTATTGTGATTTGTGACTACTTGTCAGATTCGTCTAGTTATTTTTCTACAAATTCATAGATCCTCTTTCTAGAAACTGTACAATTTATAATGAAAAATACATGAGGTCCAATATTTAAGCAACATCTAGAGTATGTATGCCTCTTATTTTCCCTCATATTTATTTTTTTCACAATGATTTTAATAGAAATATTCACGTATGTAATGGTACTATAAATAAGCAGGCTGTGCTTCCATATACATGTGAGTGAATTAGAATACATTCAATATATAATTCATCACTAGCAAATGCAACCGAAAGATTGAAAGAGACAAAAAAAAGTCGCATAAAAATGCTCTCTTTTCGTTTTTGTTATATGTTTTACATTTTTTCCTACTATCTCATGCAGGTTTCTAAGATTTTAACTTTATCAATTCTGAATCCCAGAATTAAAATTTCAAATATGAATGAATGAATGAATGAGTTCAAGATTTAAGTTTTGTACATATTTAATGTATGTTTTTAACACACATTTACACAAGATTTGTGTCAAAATTTCAAAATGGTGAGCCCATATATGTGGTAAAACAACGATAGCAAAATCAGTTCATGAACACATAACACGCTCAATCCACCTAAGTTTGACAAATTATTGACCCGCCTATTTCAGCCTTCAAAATTTGGATCGATATCTAATCCAAATTGACTCATGCAAACTTTTCAAAATAATTTTAAAAGACATTTATTTTAGTTGATATGTTATGTATAACCATAATAAAGAAAAAAATAATTTTATTAGGTATTATAAAAGAACAAATAAAACAATTTAAACTTTGTAAAAATTGAACGAACAAATTAGTTTGACCTACATTTTAATCTATTTCAATCCAATTAACTTTTGAGGGGGGCATTTTTTATTTATTTAATTTAATCCGACCCACCCATTTGACACAACTTTATCCCTCACCTGATCACAAAACTTTTCTTGAAATAGTGCGAAAGGAGTGATCGATCGATGTGGAACTAAAGTATTTTGAGGACCACAAGAGAATTCATGCTTTCTATCTTCAATGATTACTTTACTAATCTGGTATCTTACACCAGTAAATTAGTAGAGTGACTAGTGCCTTAGGGAATATACTAAAATCAGGTCTTATTTTGAGATTGATCAGCACATTGTTTTATACTAACTTTTGAATTTGTTAAGCTGTAATGGTTTAGTCAATCGAACGATTAACATAAGACGAATCTGACCAACTCTGAGGAGAATCTTACTTTCTTAGTCACTAGTAGCACTATTTAATTTTTGAAATACTCGGGCTGTCTGGCAGTACCAACGTTAATCAGAACGTATCAATTAAATGTGGAATGTTTATGGTGCAACTAGTATTATCTTTACAAGTTTAGAAAAAGTAACTGTGACCAAAGTGGAATGGAAAAAAAATATAGACCAGGGGAAAAAGTGAAAGTTATGGGAATAACATGGGGTTAGCTAGCAGAAAGGGCTAGGTGAGAGGGTTATATATGTTTTTTTTTGAAGTTAATGGCCATTCACCCACCACCACACCCACTCAAAGGCTTCTGGTTATTCCGTTTTACCTTTTTCCTCACAGCATGCGCTGCTTCCACATTCTCAAAAAAGGCCAATGTCTACTGTCTATATGCCCTCTTTCCTCTAACACTATACTATTTGGTTTAACTAGAATTTGCATTCTTGTAAGGTGTAGATACTAGTCTACTAGGGTAAATGTAACTTTTATCATTTCTGTTTTGATCTTCTTGTTGATAAAGTTATTAGTATATAGGTCTGCACCAGTGGAGACACATCCTTTCAAGTGATGTTGTCCAACATCGCTTTGTCAAAAAATTAATTAGATATTGTATGCGCATGTACATATATGCTACTATGGGCGAATTCAAGATTTTTATTTTATGGGTTCAAACTTTTAACGCTTTTAGTATTTGACCTCTTTTTGGTAGTTATGGGTTTATATTTACTACTCCATCCTTCAATTTGTTTGTCGGGTTAATTTTGATTTAATGTGGAGTTTAAGAAATTAAAAAAGATTTTTCAATCATGTAGTCTTAAACTAAAACTGTGTGGAATATACCAAAATGTCCTTTAATCTCAACGCCTTAAAAGTATCACGTGCAAAGTTAGGATTAAAAAGCCATCATAAAAGGAAAGAGACATTCGTTTTAAAATGTCTCTTTCCTTTTATCTCGCGTAGTCTTAAACTAAAAATATGTAGAATGTACCAAAATATTCTTTAATCTCGTCATCTTAAAAGTGTCAAATGGAAAGTTAAGACTAAAAAGTTGTCATAAAAGGAAATAGACTTTAGTAAAACAAACAAATTGAAATGAAGTGATCAAGCGAATATTTGTTGTAATTTTAACGAATTTTTACACATAAAGTTATACTCAAAATTAATACAAGGTAAACATAAGCTTAATTCGGATAGATGAAAATAACTACGTCATTACAATAGGCTGATACCGCTTACTCAAAATCTTGGGAAAGACATACAGTACTGTAGGCATGTATGTAGCCATCTATATATAGGGGCACGTCAACCATGAGTACATGGCAAAGATAGATAAATGTGCTCAGCCTTTCGGCTTCTGCATGCACTAGTGGTGAAACACACAAACATTCACACTAACACCCCTTTTCTTTTTACTAGTATTAATTTATGTGCAAGTTGACACAACATTGCCAGAAAATTCTCACCATAAAAACTCTTCTAAGGCTAAATTCCTTTCCACTTTCTGTACAACTCAGAGTCTTTTCCTTGAATTCTTGAAATTCCCTCATTCCTCAGTACCCAATTTGAAAGTAACGTTTCAGCACTATTACCACTGTAGTGTCATTTTCTATCTCTTCATTTAATTCGGCACTTAGAAAATTGAAATGGCATCGCTATCAACCAGTGCTGCGCCTTTGTCACTACTTGTTATATTTTACATGACAACTGCATTATTCATGAGTAGCCACGTCGTTACTGCTAGGTACCATCACCACGGACACCGCGGCCACCACAATAAGAAACAACACAAGCATAATTCCCACATATCATATCCGCCTTCAATTTCACCTGAGCCTTCTGATTCTCCCGTGGACATAGGGTTTTACGATGTGAGGTCTTTTGGGGCACAGGGTGATGGCATTGCGGATGACACTGAAGCTTTTAAGGCAGCATGGGATGCTGCTTGCCAAGTTGAGTCAGCGGTCATTCACGTCCCTGTTGGTTACTCTTTCATGATCCAATCCACTATTTTCACTGGTCCTTGTCAAAATGGTTTGGTGTTTCAGGTACTTAGTTAACACACACTTCTCCCTCAATTTTTGTGTTTGACTTGACACAAAATTTTAAGAAAGAAATACAGTAAGAATCTTTAATAAATATCGAAAATACCTTTAGCACTTTATGTGCATGTCATTAAGGGCATGAAGTTTAAAATTAAAAACTTTCAGGAGTTCTTTTTTAATATATTATAAAAAAGAAAATGTGACATAATTACATGAAGTAGATGGAGTATGTCTTATTATATTACTCCTTACTCCTTTCTGCTTTTTTTTTAAGTGGCACCAACTATTTGATCCTTCATACTATGTTTTAAAAACAATCGCATAAACGATAAATTTCTCGTTTTATTTTCAATTGACATGCTTTTTGGATCACAAAAATCTCATGTATGACCATAAATTTCAAAAGTGTTTTTTGCCTTTAATTTTATCTTCTGTCAAACTATACCACATAAATTAAAAAGGATTAAGTAATTTATAAGGTGTACTAAAAAAAAAGAGTGGTGAGGAATGTTTTTGGTTTATGTAACTGATGTTGTGTGCCAACATCAACATGGGAAGTTGGAAGGAAGTATAATGCCTCCAGATGGACCGGAGTCGTGGCCGAGCAACAACAGTAAGCGGCAGTGGCTGGTATTCTATAGAGTAAATGAGTTGTCACTGCAAGGTGGAGGCGTCATAGATGGAAGAGGAGAAGAGTGGTGGAACCTTCCTTGCAAACCCCATAAGGTATATTATATATATGGGGATAGGGGACTAGCAGCATATATATATGTGTGCCTACTTTTCCTTTTCACTATATATATGGGATAGTGCTTAATTTCATACTCCTTTACACGTACATACTAATATAAATTATCTAATCCTCAGTACTGTTGTATTATTACAGGGACCTAATGGAAGTACACTGCCTGGACCATGTGACAGCCCAATTGTGAGTGAAATTAAATATTTACCACTAAACTTGCAGTTTTAGTTTTGTGTGAATTTAGGTTTAATTCTAGTAGATTAAAATTTTGGTACGTACTTGCAGGCCATTAGATTCTTCATGAGCTCAAATCTAACAGTTCAAGGAATTAAGATGAAGAATAGCCCACAATTTAATTTCAGATTTGATAACTGCAAGAATGTGCATATTGAATCCCTACACATTACAGCTCCCGCCTGGAGTCCCAACACTGATGGCATTCACATTGAACAGACAAGCAATGTTGAAATATATGACTCACTCATCTCTAATGGTACGCTAATTCTACTTAATTAATACACACAAATTAATTTCGTGTATTTAAGCCTGGTGACAACACTTTACAGGCGAATGTCATGATTCTAGAGTGTTATACGAAAGCTAAAATTATTCCTTAGCTTGTTCTTGATAATTGCACCTCCTAATTAACTTTTGGTTCAACTTGTATGCTATTACAGGTGACGATTGTGTATCCATAGGAGCAGGATGTTACGATGTGGATATTAGGAATCTCACATGTGGACCTGGAGGACATGGAATCAGGTAGAGCTAATAATAATCTAGCCTAGCTACTTGCTTAATGGGGTGACTATTATATAATCTTCAAAAAGTGATTGTAACAATGGCTTGTTTACACAACTTGTGCATGTAATATACTTTCATCTGAAAAAGCTAGCTAGCTAGCAAAAACAAATAAATATAAGAATGATTTTAGATCCTGAATTCTTTTACATATCTTAGCATGTTGCCTGATAAGCTGATAGTATAAATATTTTTTACATCATCAATGTACATAATTTAAACTCTTATCTAAATTTTTCGCATTGTTTGCTTTTGTCATTGTATAGCATTGGGAGTTTAGGCAACCACAATTCGCGAGCATGCGTATCAAACATCACAGTAAGGGACTCAGTTATAAAGGGATCGGATAATGGAGTGAGGATCAAGACATGGCAAGGCGGATACGGAGCAGTATCAGGAGTTTCCTTCCTCAACATTCACATGGACAATGTACGAAATCCCATTATAATCGACCAATTCTACTGCCTATCGAAAGACTGCAGCAACCACACCTCAGCAGTGTCCGTTTCGGATATTGAGTACTCGAGCATAAAAGGAACGTACGATATCAGAAGCCCGCCAATGCATTTTGCTTGTAGTGACACTATCCCGTGCACTAACATAACACTTTCGGACATAGAACTTCTGCCTGCTCAAGGCGATTTAGTGTTGGATCCGTTCTGTTGGAACGCGTATGGCGGACAAGAGACGCTTATTATACCTCCTATTTTTTGCTTGTTAGAGGGAAATCCTCCTGCAGTGTTTGCGAGAAACGACTTGGGGTATTGTTCGTGAAATTTTATTTGCATGGATATTTTAATTAATATTGCCTAATTGTGCGGTCCGTTTTTGTAGTTTCTGTACATATCAGGTTTATAATATAGATTGATGGATTTGAGATGGGAATCATCCGAAACATCGATCTTTATAATGTAATTTAGATCAGAAGGGGAGCTTATTGCTTACATTGGGTACACCCTTGAGATTAAGTATAGTCTAAGCTTTCTCAATTCAGTACTTGATGTGATATTTTTGTGTGCTTATGTTAGTAATATAGTTTAGT
Organism: Capsicum baccatum var. pendulum; assembly: GCA_030864225.1. Classification (NCBI taxonomy): domain Eukaryota; kingdom Viridiplantae; phylum Streptophyta; class Magnoliopsida; order Solanales; family Solanaceae; genus Capsicum; species Capsicum baccatum. The sequence continues at coordinate 102,482,392 of CM061550.1, read as the reverse complement.
TTCTTCTGTTTTATACTTTCAAGAAGTAATGGCACAGGTGTCTTAACTATCATTCTGTTCATTTGAATTTTGACTGTCTTTTTATTTGGAAAACTATGAATAGATGTATATATATGGCCACAGCGGTCAGCCGCTCCGTTTATGTTTACGTTTGAAAATTGATAATGATTTTGAAATACTATTTTTTTTTATAAAATTGTCCAAGTCCCATCTAGGGTTTCCTTTCATTAGTTCAGCGATTTCACTATTTTTTAATAGGTCAAGAAATATTGTGGGTCGATAAAAAATAATTACATTTCTTAACCTAATATGCATAAATTATATTATTGTATGTATTTATATATTCCTTGGCTATTATTTTGAGTAGGCGGCTATACAATATAAGATTATTCCTTTTTAATCTGCTGCAGCGTATTACTTGATGAAAATCAAGGAGCGCACGAATAAGAAAAATTTGAGAAGAGTCATTTCAAGAAAACAAAGGTAATTGTGATTTAAAATGATAAACTTAAAATCTTGGTTCCATCTTTGCGAAAAGATACAAAAATAATAGTAACAGTAATATTCAGTGTAATCCCACAAGTGAGACATGAGAAAAGTTAGCTAGGGTGGTGTGTATGCAACCTTAGCTTATTTCTATCTTATGGAGGTAGAAGAGTTGAATCTGATATAGATCCTTGACTCTAGTAAAACATATCAAACAAGTTTAAAAATATACTAATAGAGAATACAAGTACAATAACAAATAATACGATAATCAGGACACTTAATATATAGAAAGTTAAACCATGCAAATATCAACTAATTAAGAAGATGATGTGTATAGTAAATCATAAGGATAAGACATTGTGAATTTCATTCAAACCTACAAAAACAAAATTGTTGTTCAACTAAAAGAAAGATCGTATATGTTTGAATTGAAATAGAATGAAAATAGATTAATTAAGTTTGAAGTTGAACTTTTTGTGTGGAGATTGAAGCTGTATGTTGCATACAGGAACTTAATTTACTTTGAAGGATGATTTGTGAAGTCAAAGATTTGAGAGTGAAAAATTCATTATTTACTTGAAATATACAATTAAACCAATATTTCAATTTTTCTCTTGAAGTTATTAAAATATAAAACTCAATATTTACAAATACTCAGGGTCAAACTAACATTTACAAATGGTAAAATTCATTATATTGAAATACTGATGAAATATTCATGTCTAACAGCTACTGGTCAGTAAAAGGTCAATGGCTAACTTCAAATAATTCAATAGATAGAAAAAAGATGCTTATAAAGTTTTATGCTCTCAATTTGTGAAATGCAGCGAGGGACGTGGCCTAACGGTTTAATTAAAAAAAAAAGATTGAATCCTGAAATTTCAGATTCAATTTTCAGCAAATTCAAGATAAAACTATTAAATATTTTCTTTTAATATTTTTTCTTTACAAGTCTTGATATAAACACCTGATGCGAATAAATTTATTGTACTATTTACAGTCACAAATACCAGAATTTGCCTCTAAGACTCTCCCCAAAAGCACCAATCGCTCGTTTAGAATCTTCCTAATAACATTACTAATTATTGCCTTAAATTTAAAGACCTCATGTATGCTACTCCCTCCATTTCAAAATAATCTAATTGTTGAGTTATATTTTAATATTAAAAAAAAAATTATTCATTTTTTAAGAGACATGTTGGAAATTTCTTTTAATTTTATCCTTTCATTTAATGAGGTGCTTAAGTACTTCATATTTTCTAGAAGAGTAATTTAAGAATAATTAAAAGGGTAATAGTGGAAAGTAAGCCTATAATTTATGTCCTAAAACATTTTTCTTAAGGGGTGTGTCATACCCCAACAATTCAATTATTTTGGAATGGAGGAAGTATTAGTTTAATTTGTCTAATCCTTGCTTGAATCAAGTAATGAACGTTTTAGCTATGTAAATGGTACGCAAAACACTTTATTAACTTAAATAATTAACTTCCAACGTTTGGTATTGACTTAATTAGCGTTCTTTTATCATACAGATTGTTTAAACTTAGAAATGAAAAATAGGTGAATCATAGAGATCTGCAAATTAGAAAGTCACATCACAGAGTCTCAAGATATTTCATACAACTTAACGTTAAATTGAGGCATAACGTGGACCTAAGGGTGTGTTATAGTGATAAAAAGGGGATAAATTATGAGATTTCAAGTTTCATTATCAGTTGAGAAAAAAAATATTAGGTGAATTTTTTTTATATTTATCTAAATCTTGATCAATGAAGTAATCAGGTTTTATACTTGTAAATGGTGAAAGGTAACAAATATGAAATAAAATAATTGAGATGTACACAAACTGATTAACGAGCAATAGGAAAAAAAAATTGAGGCAAAACGTGTGCTTGAAAGTTCAACATTGTGAATTTGTTAGGTAAAGGGCATCCATTATATCTTGAAAACTAAAGGAAGAACCCAAAGGACAAAATTAGCATATAATTAATGCAAACGCATTTGTCCTTACTCCTTTGTGATTTCTAATTTCTAAGATTGCGGCTCAATAAACATTGTGAATTCTCACATTACCAAATACCAACCATGAGATGACAAAATACTTGAATGTCATACTTCCATTATGCAATTAAAAAAAATTCTACTGAATGATTTGAAGCACACTATAACTCATTAAACATGATGAGTTTTAAAAGGTGCTGATGTAACCGAATTAAAATCATTATAAAGTGTTAACTTTCCGACCTTCTTTAGACCCAATCCGATATATATATGTTTGTTTGTTTTTTGAATAAAAAGGGAGGGTGGCAAAGGATATATAAGAGGATATATCAAAATTTAAAGTCTCTACTTTTGTTGGTGAAATTGTACGCAAGTTTATAGCCAATATAAGAAGAAAAAGGTAAAAGCAATACGACCAAAAAGAACATAACATCAAGGCTTAGATTACAAACAACAACAAAAAAAGAAACCAAACTATAGTAATGCCCTCAATTAAATTAGCCAAATCAGTATTGCACGAACGCTTATAACTTGGGCAAAGTAATACTAAATAACAGATACGAAATTGTGATTTATTCCATTGTTTAATTAGGTGTAGAAGAAAAGAAGAGAAAAATAATACGGCGGAGTTTCTTTTAATAATAATAAAAAATTATTCAATATCTGAAATGTAAATTATTCAGTTACTTTAGAATTGCGACAAACAAGTAGTCTACTAAGTGGGAATAATATACATCGGCAAAACCCAGTAGATTCATATATATATATTAACATGACTAGTAATACTTGAAGTTAGTTTTTTTTTTTTTTTGGGGGGGAGGGGGGGGACAACACTTGAAGTTACTGTTCTAAAATAATTCAGAATCGATCAAACTTTACATGTAATTAACTACAAAAGACAATTGCAAAAAGGAAAGAAACTTGTGGAGAAAGATTTTAGGGCATAGTAGGTAGAGTCGATTGGATTGATCTGAACCCTCTTTTACGAAAAAATTATACTATTATTTATATATGATTAAAATCGTGACTCGGCCATGAATAGATATTAGCTCCGAAGAAAGGAAAGGTAATATTGGAGGCGCATGCGCAAAAATGCAATGGTGTTGAATTTCATTTCATCTCACAAGAACAACAAAGGAAAAAGGTTAGGGTCTCCCATAAACTGAAAAAGAAAATAATGGGGTTAGATTCTATACCTATAATATTATTGTGGCCTATATTATTTGTGTGGCACTTATGCCTTATGGGGGGAAAAGAGAAAAGGAGAAGGGATTCCAATATGCAGTGTGTGCACCATTCTCTCAATTTAATCGACGACTAGCTAGCTGCTAAAACCCAACAACCGCCCCATAAAATTCTGCTTTTCCTGCCCTGCCCACTTCTCAGTTCTCTGATTCTCCCTTTTTGCTTTTCATCTTGTCATGAGTTTTACTTTTTAGTATTGTCTGTTTTATTTTATGTGACTGTGTTTCATTGAATTAAAAAAAAAAAATTAATAGTTAAAATTAAGTCATAAATATATGTATTTGTGTAATTATTAATGATCTTACTAAGAATAATAATATTAGAGTTTAAAGTTCAGTTATCTTTTTTGAACAAACTCAAAAGAACACACAAATTGAGTAGGATGGAGTAATATTTTTTTGCATAAAAAAGATGAACCGTTTTAGAAAGTAGAGTGCCTTGTCTCCCTCTACTATGGGTGTCAAGTGGGTCGGGCCGAGCCGCCCTCGTAACTAACCCGGCCTGATTTGATCCGATTCGGTAAGTCTTAGGGCTTTAGGGTTTCGGATTTCAGGCCGGATATTTTTTTAAAATGGGCCCGACTAACCTGGTCCAGACCAAGCCCGGTCCAGGCTCGCCAGTGAACCGGTCCAGCCGGAATAACTTTTTTTTTTTTAAAAAAAAAGGGATTTTGGGCCAAACTAGTCGTTGGCCCAACGGCTATATAGCCGTTTTTGGGTCCAAACGGTTAGTTTGGACCCATTTATTAAAAAAAAAAAAATTAACTTTAAAAAATATTTTTTAATCCCAAAAAAAAATTCTATAAATACCCTACAACTTCAAATCATTTTTCACACAATTTTTCACTCTCTCAAATCTCAATTCTTAATTCTCAAATATTCAATATATTTAATTTCTTAAAGTGATCACTTTAATTTTTTTAATTTTTCGTTTACAAAGTACGAACGGAAGTTTCTAAAGTCGCTATCTTCGGATACTTCTAAAATTTGGTATTGTCGTTCCATCTCTTACGTTTAATTTTTATTTATTGTATTAATTGTTTAATATTTAATTTTATTATATTTGTGTATTTTGAATATTTTTAATTTAATTTAATTTATATTATAGATAAATTAAGAAACCTCGCTACTAAATGTGTTAAAATTTTTTGTCCCGAAAGTGGTAGTGGTAGTAAAAAGCGAATTACTAGTGGTAGAGGTAGTTCAAGTAGTAGATATACCCGTGTGCCTTCGCCTCCGGTACCGCTTGATACACCTTTTGAGGAAGAAATAGGTGTAGGTGCTCATGATATGGATTATGTAGAAGCTCAGGAAAATTACAGTATAGAAGAAGAAAATGAAGTAGATGCGGTTAATTTAGACGAAGATAATGAAAATATTGCTGAGACACCCGCAGTAGGAGATGCTAACGTTAGATCTGAATCGGTTAATCTCCCTCCCTGTCCTCCCAGTGCCCCAAGACCTCGTAAAAGAACTAGTATTGCATGACAATTTTTTGAACGTATATCAGATATGAAGGTGCAATGCAATATTTGTCAACAAATATTTAAGCATAGAAGTGGAGGCAAGCAAGGGGGTACGGGTACGTTAATGAGACATGTAGCTGAAGATCACAAAAGAGAGTTAAATATTGCACAAGGTGGTGGGGATGTTGTTGGGCCAACGCAAGCTAGAATGGACCCAGCAACTGATCACGTAGCGAAGAAGTATAATAAATTGATGGACCGGGAAGAAATAGCTAAAATGGTAGCTGTGGGTTGTTTGCCTTTTAATTTTCCTTCTTCTGATGCCTTTCTTCGTTATATACAAGCAATTTATAATCCTATGTTTAACGGTATTCCTAGAACTACGTGTCGGTCTGATATTTTTAGACTTCATTCACAATATTGTTTTTATTTATCAACATTGTTAAAAAATATTCAATGTAGATTGTCCCTAACTTCTGATCTTGGTCGTGCTGTAAATAAAAATGATTATTTAACCGTAACTTGTCATTGGTTGGATAGTAATTTCATGATGCAAAAACGTATTCTTGTTTTTTTATATGATGAAGATAGTAAACATACTGGACAATTTATTGGTGATTCTATTGTTAAAATTGTCGGATATTATGGTATCGAAAATAAAATTTTATGTATTGCTTTTGATAATACTTCTAACAACAACACTGCTATAAAAAAAATTAAAATCTACGCTATCTCCGCCCTTGCCTGAAATTTTTCATATTAAGTGTTCATGTCATATATATAATTTAATTGTAAAAGATGGTCTTGAGTTTTTTGAGTTTTATATTGAAAAAATTCTTCTTGCTGTTGGTTTTATTCAAGGAAATAATCGTAGATCGAGAATTAGAGAATTTAAAGTTAAATGTCAAGAAAATGGACTTACACCGATTTTGATGCCTGAGGAAATTGATACTAGATGGAATTCTACGTATGAATTTTTAAAACTTGTTATAAATATATGACTTCACGGGAGAACTCAGCAGAATCAAGTCCAATGCATGGTTTTGCCCTCGTTGACTTCGACTATCCTATGCAAGTTCCCGTTAATATTAACATGAATGAGTTGAAAAAAATGATGCATAATTTATCGATTTTTCATTCATGTAAATTATAAATTTTGGATCATTTTGCAATCAATAAAATTTCCCAAATTCATTCACTCCTTAGTCCTTGCTTTTTATATTTTTTTATTTAACGATTTAAAATTTTAAATTGAATTTCTAGTTTTCTACTTTAAATTAAAAAACTAACTTCTAATATATTATTAATTTACTATCAAATATTATTAATTTATTATATTAAGTAGCATATGTTTTGTATATTTGTGCATATATCTTCTATAGAAGTGTATATTTAACGTATACATGTGTATATGTTTTATAAATTAGTATATAAGTATATCTATATATATTGTAATGTATATATAATGTAGTATATTTTATAAGTAGCAGTATATATACATTGAATGGTGCGTATACACGTGTATATATCTTCTATAGAAGTGTATATTTAACATATACATGTGTATATATTTTATAAATTGGATATCTTCTATAGAAGTGTATATGTGTGAATATATCTTCTATAAACGTATATATTTAACATATACAAGTGTATATGTTTTTACAAATTAGTATATAACTATATATATATATACATATTGTAGTATATATATATATGTATATTGTAGTATATATTTTATTTAAAATAGTAGATATATATTGAATGGTGTGTATATATGTGTATATATCTTCTACAGATGTATATATTTAATGTATACAAGTGTATATGTTTTACAAATTAGTATATAACCATATATATATATAAATATTGTAGTATATATATATGTATATTGTAGTATATATTTTATTTAAAGTAGTACATATATATTGAATGTTGTGTATATATGTGTATATATCTTTTCTAGACGTATATATTTAACGTATATAAGTGTATATGTTTTACAAATTAGTATATAACTATATAACTATATATATATATATATATATATATATATATATATATATATACATACATATTGTAGTATATATATATGTATATTGTAGTATATATTTTATTTAACGTATGACATATATATTGAATGATGCGTATATATGTGTATATATCTTATATAGATGTATATATTTAACGTATACAAGTGTATATATTTTATAAATTAGTATAATATAACTATCTATGTATTGTAATCCATGTATATTGTAGTATATATTTTATTTAAAGTAGTACATATACATTGATTGGTGCGTATATATGTGTATATATCTTATTTAGATGTATATATTTAACATATACAAGTGTATATGTTTTATAAATTAGTATAATATAACCATCTATACATTGTAATACATATATATGTATATTGTAGTATATATTTTATTTAAAGTAGTACATACATATTGAATGGTGCGTATATATGTGTATATATCTTCTATAAACGTATATATTCAACGTATACAAGTGTATATGTTTTATAAATTAGTTATAACTATATATATATATATATATATATATATATATATATATATATATATATATATACATACATACATAGTATATGCATATATATATATATTGTAGTATATATTTTATTTAAAGTAGTACCTATATATTGATTTAAAATGAATTTCTAGTTTAAATTAAAAACTTACTTTTAATATATTATTAATTAACTATCATATATATATATATATATATATATATATATATATATATATATATACATATATATATATATTGTTGTATATACTTTATTTAAAGTAGTACATATATATTGAATGGTGCGTATATATGTGTTTATATGTTCTATAGACTTATATCTTAAACGTATACAAGTGTGTATGTTTTATAAATTAGTATATAAGTATATATATATATATATATATATATATATATATTGTAGTATATACTTTATTTAAAGTAGTACATATTATTGAATGGTGCGTATATATGTGTATATATCTTCTATAGACGTATATCTTTAACATATACAAGTGTATATGTTCTATAAATTAGTATCTAACTATATATATATATACATATTGTTGTATATATATATGTATATTGTAGTATATATTTTATTTAAAGCCGTACATATATATTGAATGATAGTATCTATGTATATATATCTTCTAAAGTAGTATATATTTAACGTATACAAATGTATATGTTTTATAAATTAGTATGTAAGTATATATATATATATATATATTGTAGTATATACTTTATTTAAAGTAGTACATATATATTGAATGGTGCGTATATATGTGTATATATCTTCTATAGATGTATATCTTTAACGTATACAAGTGTATAAGTTTTATAAATTAGTATGTAACTATATACATATACATATTGTTGTAATGTATATTGTAGTATATATTTTATTTAAAGTAGTACATATATTTTGAATGGTGCATATATATTTGTATATATCTTCTAAAGCAGTATATATTTAACGTATACATGTGTATATGTTTTATAAATTAGTATATAACTATGTATATATATATATATATATATATATATATATATATATATATATATATATATATTGTAGTATATGTTTTATTTAAAGTAGACAAGTAGTACATAAATATTGAATGGTGCGTATATATGTGTATATATCTTCTATAAGCGTATATATTTAACGTATAAATGTGTATATGTTTTATAAATTAGTATATAAATATATATATATATATATATATATATATATATATATTGTAGTGTATATATATATTATACTATTATAGTATATGTTTTATTTAAAGTAGTATGTATAGTCATATATAATTATATATTGAATGGTACGTATGTATGTGTAATTGTTTATATATTTTAAAAATAAAATATATTGTATATTGGAGTGTATATAGTGTATAATGGAGTGTATATAGTGTATATTGGATTATTTATTTATTTTTTAAATGGGTTTGACTGATTTTTAATCTGATTTGATCGGGTTGGATTAAGTGGGTCGAGTTAGGGTGGGTTTTAATTTTTTTTACTGTTGGGCCCGGCCCCGCCCAACCCGTCCAGCGCCAAAATCGGCCCTCAACTCGGTTAAAATGGAAGGGTCGGTTCCAGATTGGCCCGTCCCGGCCCGTTTGACACCCATACCCTCTGCTTTTGTACATTCCTTATAAGCTACACCTTTTTTAACTTGGGGAGAATATGAGTATTTATTCAACTTTCTGGCTACTTTTATAGTATTATACTGTTCATTGGTAGAAAAAAATCAAATCAGAGTATCAGACCCATTCTTGTAACAGTGCAAAGTTGTTTGCACCTTGTTAATTCCTCCCATTTTATTTTTGAAAAGTTACCTAGTAGGGGGGAGAGGATCTCTATCCGTAATAGCAAATTTGCAAAATGAATTTCTGTTCATCATAAAAAGATCTAATATATGTTCTTTTACTTTGTTTCACTTTAGTGATTAGTTGAACGAGTAAAACTTCTGTTTCGCTCCGAGAGGAGGTACTATTTCTCTTCTCTATGATTATAAAGTTTTGAGAAATTCATGAACCATCTTATTAGAATTTGACAGAGAGGTAGAAATTTCTCGAACGAATCACAATTTTTTGTACGTTAAGAGTTCATTAATTTGAAAAGGCAGGGGATCAAATGAAGTATATATATATAAAATCCGTCCTCTTTTTTTGAAAGAAAGAACTCTTCCGCGGGTTCTTTTAATGGTATAAAATATAGAGAATAACTGGAATTGAAAATGATGTTTATTCATTTGTGAGCAAAAAAACTATCATTCAGTAAATATAGAGAATATTTTTATGAGGTTGAGGCATGATCTCCAGCTGAGGCATGATCAGAATGGAGAAATTCCTAATAGAAAGTATTTTCTCTTTTAAATTAGACTATACATGATGAGAATTTAGATTAATTTGCCAGAAAATTTTTAATACTAGATGATAAAGAAAAAATAATACAAGAGGGTGATTGAGGGTTTAGGGGGTGGGGGTGGGGGTTCCTAGCCCGCTTATCATTGATCTTGTAGAACTTACTTTGACCCCGAGCAAAGGCAACAACCTTATTTTAGCTTTTTTATCATCCCCTCTCCCACTTCCATTCAACTATTCTTTTTCACTTTTCTTTGTTACTCTTTCTGTTTTGTTTGTGCTTTGTGTTTGAGAGACTTGGCAATTCAGGGTATGTAGGCTATAGCATAGCACTATGCAATGTACTTATTTGGATTCATTCCTTTCTTCCTATGACACAGAAAAATAATGTGCATCTAGGCTTGTCAAATGTCAAAGGTCCAAAAATAGCATTAAAAATAGATGAAAAACAACACCCACGACTCAAGTATGGATGGAAAGACGTCTTGTCCGACTCCACTAATGCAAAAAAAGTAAAAGAGAAAAAAGAGGTGAGGCGGATAAAAAATAAATAAAAAATCACCAATAAATAAAGAAGGAAGAAAAGAAAACACAGAGGGTGTGTTCGGTGCGACGGGAAATGTATTTTAAAAAAAAACCGTTGATTTTTTCATTTCTTGTATTTAATACGTAAACAAAAAATATTATTCTAAAACATTTGTATATAGTCTAGACAAATACTTAGGGAGGTGAGAATCAAAGTGAGGGTTTGGGGTACTGGTGGGGATGGGGACTATTGGGATGGAGGGTGGGGAATACCACTTGTGGAATTTATTTTTCTTCCTTCAACTAAAAAAGTCATTTTTCTCAATTTTAAGAAATTTGTTTACCCCCATTTTTTTTTAAAACACTTTAATCAATCGAACATAAATAATTTAAAGACTATTTACCCCCATACAATACACACTGAAAGAGGGTGGTACATAAAGTTCTACTCTTGGATCTCACAACACCCAAGAGGAGTATGGTGAAGACTTAGGGGTCGTTTGGTAGCTTGTAATGAAGTATATTTATTTATGTATTGTTTAATGTATAAGTTATACAATATTTGATAGCTAATTAGGAAATAGGTCATTCATGGATAAAATTATACGACATTTTATTTGCAACTTAGAAATCCACATAACTAATACATGTATAAGTTAGAGAATTAGTGTATTATCTTATGCGAGAGTAAAAAATGGAATAACTAATAGCCGCAAAATTAATATCCACGTAACTAATACTTATATTATCAATACCTGCTTAATTCTAACTGGCTATAAATATTGCATGTTAGTGAGCAGTACTGAAGCAAACTAATTGACGGACTACCTTGTTAAACTTGCATCTTTGAGTGGAAATATATAATGCTCCGAGAGTACACCCTGGGTGACACACGATGCTTACAGTCCCAAGAGACCACAAGCTAACCCATGAGCCGGTACCTGTTGTGAGCACTAAGTAAAACTGATAATGATATAATACATGCGGAATTTAACTGAGAAATTCCATAAGGTTTTAAGTAATAAAACTGATAGAATCTGTAAACCAAACAGATAATATTGATAAAACGTCTGACAATGACCACTGAAATTTGAGAACTGACTAACTGTCTGAAATATCCGAAAATCTCTAAACTGACTGAATGGGAGTTGATGGGACAGGCCCTAACTAACTTCGTCTAGCTATTGAACTGAAAGCATGAAAATAAAATAGTCTATCCTCGAAATAAGAGGACTCACCACTGATACGGCTGATAGTTTGAAAAATCTATGCGCGATCCAGGAACTAGGCATCCGAACCTATGATATAATACATCATAGTGAAAGAAAAGAGTATGTGATCAGTACTTTGAATGTACTGGTATGCTAAATGAGGTAAATTGATATGCATGGTTTTATGAACATGAATAATAACTGTCTGAATTTATATATATATATATATATATATATATATATATATATATATATATATATATATATAGTACTGAATAGAGTGCATGAAATATGTAGATACTGAGGATATGTGAAATTTATAAATACTGAGGATATATGAAATCTATAAATACTGAGGATGCATGAAATTTTTAAATACTGAGAATGCATGAAATCTGTAAATACTAAGGATGCATGATCAAGCATATAACATATTATGAATAAAATCTGTAAATACTAAAATACTAAAATCTGATAACTGAATCACTGATATATGTATGCTATGGTCAAGCATCTGAAACTGAATTACTGAACCGATTACTGGACTGAGACTGTGGGAGGTATCGTCTAACCAACATGCCTCAACCTGAGCTAATCGGGGTCCAACCTGTAACCCTAGTTGGAAGGGTGTTAGTACCTTGCCATGGGTACTAGCGCTGACCGTGTGGATCCACTATACTGATGTACTGTCCCGAAGGACTAAGGGTGTCAAGCCTAAACTAACGGGTGACTTTTGCGAGGTAGTCAAGCCTAATCTGATGAGTGACTCCTCATATCCTATGCTGGCTACATAGTTCTGGAGTATAGAGACTGTTACTATTAACTCTACCTATCTGATGGGGAAGCCGCCATCCCTGCACTCGCTCGGTGCTAAATCCTACTCTCAACTGAACTGACTCAGAATGCTGAACTGTTCTAAGTTTAACTAATTATGATGACTGATTGAACTGATAATACTCATAACATATTCTGAAACTATTCTAAAGATACTAAGACTAGGTAAACAACTAAGTTTTCTGGTATTCATAACCCCTAGGACTAGATAGCAATAATAGTAAGATAGTACTTAAGCTTGGGAGTGCCGACTTAATGGGGAAGCAACTAAAGCAAGTGCTTTAGGGCCCCAAATCAAAGGCCCCCATATTTTCACGTTCATTAGTGCATAGAATATATTATATAACTAGCATTATTATTATTTTAAGAAAATAGATTTCTTGTCTTTTGAGAGTTTCATAGAGTTATTTAGAAACAAATAGATGCTACTTATATAAATATTATCTATCTCAATTTATGTGTCACTTTTCACTTTATGATGATTAATTTGATTAATTTTTAAAGTTAAATAGGATTGAATTAATTCAATATTTTAAAACTTAGGTGTTCAAAAACTATACAATAAGTCTTATACACTACATTTTCTCTCATGTCATGAGTATGAAGAAAGAATAGATTCAAAATATTAATCAAAATTATATAATTTGACTCTCAATAAGTAAAATGTGTTGCATAAATTAGGATAGCCTGATGATCACTTAATTTTCATAATAAAGACGCATACAAAAAATAATTAATTGCAATATCTATAGTAGAAAGACAAATAAAGTCTCTTCTAATATTCTTAGAGTTAAATTGTTTCTAATAAATAGTAGATCAAGCCATTAATACAATTCAAAATAGACTTAAAAACTAGTCCATATGTATATAATTACTAGTTTCTCAATACGTGCATATCAAGTTATGTATTATACGATTTTGTAAGGTAATACAAAAATTAATAAAGCTTTAGATAAATAATTATATATGGAAGAAAAGAGTGTAAATTTCGTAAAGGATCCACGTGGATAATTGTAAGTAGACTTGTTTGTTGAGGTCAAATGATTTGATATCAAAGGAACCTATTACATTGCGATTTTGTCAAGAAAAAAATAAAATTATTGTATCGCGCGCGCGCGCACACACACACACACACAGATATATATATATATATATATATATATATATATATATATATATATATATATATATCTTTCAGTCGGGTCCTCTTCAACAAAAGGAATCCATGGTAAAAACAAAAGCTTAGTACATCGTACTTGGGCCATACTCAATCTTAGAAGCTAGTTAATGAGGAGAGGATTATCCAAATACATATAAGAAGAACATCAATTCATACGCCAATTATTGTGGGACTTAAATCTACTCTAAGACCCTTTTCATATTCGGGCCCAACTGGAGCGTGAGCCGAGAATCAGACAGGAATGGGCCTAGACTGATATCAATTGTTGGTCTTAGTCAGCCCAAATGTACTCTTATATGGTGCGATATTGTCTGTTTTGCACTAAGCCAACGCAGTTTTTCGACATCATTAAGAAATTCTATATCTTTCATGTAATGTATCAATACTTTCAACTACAAGTATGGGACTTTCATTCGCACACCCAACAAATATAATAATTTTTATTTCGCAGAAATTTTGTTTATTGGGCAGAAAAACTATCATTTCTAAAGGATATAATTTTTAATTTCTTGAATATATGTTTTAAACAACAAACCAATCTCATCTGTATAAAAGGAATAACTAATATGACATTCTTGATCCCGATCATAACATACATGCAAGACGCAATATTCATTATATGATCACAATCAATAAACTTATACCATAGAAATGATTTCATTTATCACTGAAGATAAAGATACAATAAATAAATTATAATTAGACGATTACTAATATGTTCCTACCTCTTCAAATAATAGCCCCGAGACAATGCTATTTTTGTCAATGACACGTGATAACTTTTTTTAATAAAGTAGTACTATTTTAAAAAAAATTAAAAACCCTCAATTTTACCCCCCGGAGTCGAATAATTCGATCCATTACTAGCCAACTTTGCAAAGGCTTATTCCATTTTAGGTCTCTTTTTGCATGCATTAGTGCTCAAGAAGTTTTTCTCAGATCCTTTATTTTTTCTGCTGTATCATTAAAGTTGTTGGATTTTCTTCTCTTATATTTAACGAAGTAATTACAAAGTACAGTGAAAGCCTGTCTAAGTCATGGTCTTCAAATATCGTATGGAAGTGACTGGTAACAAACCAGTGACCGTGGAAATTGAGTTTCATGTCTACAGTTGTTGCATCATCATCTATATATGAGGTTGTTAGCTAAACCATTAACCACGAAAAATCGGATTGTATAACTAATTCAAGAAACCTTGCCCTTGTTTCAAAAGATGTCGCGAGCTCCCGCGCCTTTTATATATGCAAGGTCCTTTCAAAGAAAATTTCCTTGCAAACTTTCTGTATAAACCAGTAGCTAATTCAAGGACCACACCAATAGTTTTTTCATGCATTCCATTCAAAGAAAAAGAGTCTTACATTCAGATAACCATCCAGTGTTTCATACATGCTAGGCATGTACATTAAAGGCAAAACATATGTAGCATCATCTTGGTAACATAATCTCCTCCATGATCAACAACATCACCACCACTACCATCAATATTCTCTGTATTGAAACCATGCATCAGCGAGGGCTCTATGTATGAATCTGCCACCGACCTCATATTGTAGTACTGCACCAGAACCCTTGTCCCATCTTCCAGTCTACAACAACTATAAAATCCTTAAAATCACACTGCAATAATATTGAACTGAAAAATTATGAGTGACTGATCAACCCGCTGCGCCCTATAGGCAGCATCGATGTCAGAAAGCAGTGGTGGAATTTGAAGATGAGTTTTAATTTAACAGTTATATAAACATTAACAAAAAGCCAAGTCAGAGTGTGGTCTTTGAATCTAATTTACGATGCTTTCCTTATCAGTATCCAAACCAGATTTGAAAGTTCCCCAAACATACACAAAACACTATGAATAAAGTATATATATCCCGCACGTTAATTATTTTATGGTGTCTAAACATGATTTGGCTCTTTGTAGCTATTCTCCACTAAATATACTTTCCTCTAACTAAATGATAACTGATGAGGCAACGATATCCCTATTCTATGGTAAGTTGTTTGGACTCTTAAACAATGTCTATGAGTGCGTGTTGGAACCTCCAAACTTAGGACTCGTTTGGTAGGCCGTATTAAATAAAATAATTTATGGATTAAAAGTTAATCCACCTATGTACAATGTTTGGTTGCCCAATTTAAATTTAATCCCACCTAATACATGGATAGCTAATACACCATAGAGTGTATTAGCTTATCCTTAAGAAACCATAGGATTACTTATCCACGGCTTAATAATACATGGATAAGAGAATTAAATGACTCAACTACCCCTCAATTCTTTTTATTAAATTTTTCTTTAAGTTTCATTTTAAATTTAATCACTATAAATTTGGTTGTTATGTTACATTTTAATTTGCCAACTTTTTATTACTTTGCGTATTTGGATCAAGTTCTTAAATATCATTTACTCCCTTATACAACAACAACAACAACAACAAACCCAGTGTATTCCCACCTGGTGGGGTCTGGGGGTAAGATGTACGCAGTCCATACCTCTACCTCTAAAGAAGTAGAAAGGCTGTTTCCGATAGACCCCCGGCTCAAGACACAAAACACCAGATACCACACAAATACAAAGTAAAGCACCGAACAAGGTTACAAGAGTACATAACATAACATCCATAACATAAATACGGCAGCCATAAGTAAAAGAAAAAGAAAACAGAAAGAAAACAGAGGAAAGCACCCATATTCGTACCCCCAGCAAGTAATTCCCTACACTAGCGACCCAAACTGGCCCTAGTCCTCTGCCCTAATTCGCGTTCTCCAGAACTTCCTATCTAGGGTCATGTCCTCATGAGCTGTAACTGCTCCATGTCCCGCCTAATCACCTCACCCCAGTACTTCTTCGGCCTACCCCTACCCCTCCTAAAACCATCCAACGCTAGCCTCTCACACCTACGAACCGGGGCATCCATGCCCCTCCTCTTCACGTGTCTGAACCAGCTCAATCGGACTTCCCGCATCTTGCACTCCACTGGAGTCACACTAACCTTCTCCCTGATAATCTCATTCCGAACTCTATCCCCCCAGTCAACCCGCACATCCAGCGCAACATCCGCATCTCTGCCACCTTCATTTTTTGGATGTGGGAATTCTTAACTGGCCAACATTCCGCTCCATACAACATGGCCGGACGGACTACCACCCTGTAGAATTTGCCTTTAAGCTTGGGCGGCACCTTCTTATCACATAACACCCCCGACACGAGCTTCCACTTCATCCATCCCGCCCCAATACGGTGCGAGACATCCTCGTCAATCTCCCCGTTACCCTAGATCACGGACCCGAGATACTTGAAAATATCCCTCTTACATACACCTGTGATTCCAGCTTCACTACCACCTCATCCTCCAGCCTTACGTCATTAAACTTGCATTCCAAATACTCTGTCTTGCTTCTGCTCAACCTGAACCCTTTAGACTCAAGGGTTTGTCTCCACACCTCTAATTTATCATTCACACCCCCTCGAGTCTCGTCAATCAGAACTATATCATCCGCAAAAAGCATACACCACGGCACCTCCCCTTGAATACGCCGCGTCAACACATCCATCACCAAAGCAAACAAAAAGGGACTAAGATTAGATCTCTGATGCAATCCTGTCAAGACAGTGAAATAATCAGAGTCTCCTCCCGCCGTCCTCACCTGAGTTTTTGCTCCCTCATACATGTCCTTAATTGCTCTGATATATGCCTGCGGGACTCCATTCACCTCCAAGCACCTCCAAAGCACCTCTCTGGGGACTTTGTCGCATGCCTTCTCCAGGTCGATAAACACCATGTGCAGGTCCTTCTTCCTTTCCCTATACTGTTCCACCAGCCTCCGTACCAGGTGAATTGCCTCCATCGTCGAACGGCCAGGCATAAACCTAAACTGGTTTTCCGAAATAGACAATATCCGTCTCAGCCTCGCCTTGACCACTCTCTCCCAAATCTTCATAGAGTGACTCAATAACTTAATCCCCCTATAGTTATAGTTATTGCAACTCTGGATGTCCCCTTATTCTTATAGAGAGGGATCATGGTACTCCACCTCCAAGCCTCGGGCATCTTTGCCGTCTTGAAGATTTCGTTGAACAATCCAGTCAACCACCTTACACCAGCCTCTCCAACGAACTTCCAAAACTCCACCGGTATCTCATCCGGCCCCGTTGCCCTACCCCTTCGCATCCTGCGAACAACCTCTCTAGCCTCTTCTACCCTAAAACATCTACAATAACTAAAATCTCGACACTCCTCTGAGTGCTCCAGTTCCCCTAACTCAATAGCTCTATCCCCTTCATCATTCAAGAGCCTATAGAAGTACGACTGCCATCTATCCTTAATGTGGCCGTCCTCCACCAACACTCTACCGTCCTCCCCCTTAATGCACCTCACCTGGTCGAGGTCACGCCCCTTCCTCTCCCTAGCCTTAGCGAGTCTAAACAACTTTTTCTCCCCTCCTTTCCCCTGTAACCCTACATACAAGCTCTCAAAAGCGGCCATCTTAGCTGCCGTGACAGCTGACTTAGCCTCCTTCCTAGCTAGCTTGTACTCCTTCCTGTTTACCCGCTTCTCTTCTTCGTCCTTACTCTCAACCAACTTAGCATACGCCCCTTTCTTGGTCCCCACTTTCTTCTCCACCTCTTCATTCCACCACCAATCCCCCCGATGGTGCTCGGCTCGGCCCCTAGAAACACCCAACACCTCAGATGCATTCTCCCTGATGCACCTCGCCGTCCTATCCCACATACTATCCACATCCCCCCTACACTCCCACACCCCCATTCCCTCCAACTTCTCCCCTATCTCCCACGCCTTCACTGGCCTCAAGCCACCCCACTTAATCTAGGTCTACCCTCTGTACATCTCCTCTTTCTATTCTTCTTTATACCCAAATCCATAACCAAGAGCCTATGCTGGGTCGAAAGATTCTCACTCGGGATAACCTTACAGTCCTTACACAACACCCTATCCCCTTTCCGAAGCAACAGAAAGTCAATCTGGGTCCTGGCTAACGCACTTCGAAAGGTGATCAAGTGATCGTCCTTCTTCGGAAAGCCCGAGTTCACCACCACCAGCCCAAAGGACCTCGCAAACTCTAATAGAGTAGTCCCCTCTTCATTTTTGTCCCCAAAACCAAAACCACCATGCACATCACCAAAGCCTCTCGGTAACGCCCCGATATGCCCGTTGAAATCTCCTGCTACAACAATCTTCTCCGAGCTAGGCATGCCTCTCACCACCTCCTCCAAAGCCTCCCAAAACCGCATCTTCTCCTTCCCCTCCGAGCCCACATGGGGCGCATAGGCACTACACACGTTCAGGGTAAACCCCCGGATGACCAACTCAATAGTCATCAACCTATCATTGATCCTCTTCACCTCTACGACCTGACCTCTAAGCTCTTCATCTACTAAGATGCCAACTCCATTCCTGCGCCTCTCGCTCCCAGAGTACCACAACTTGTAACCATCCACCTCCCTAGCCTTAAACCCTACCCACTTTGTCTCTTGGAAACACGCAATATTGATCCTCCTCTTCCTAAGGATCTTCACCAGTTCTATGGACTTACCCTGAAGGGTCCCTATATTCCAAGACCCAACCCTCAGCCTACCATCACTATCCACACGCCCTCCTGAACCACCCCCGCGGCCAAACCTTGGCCTCCCACCCACTCCTGCCCTTTCCTTATCCCCCGTCCCCACAACAACCCCACGCCCCAACCCTCTCGAACATGACCCTATCCTACCATTACTGCCCACAACCACTACTACGAGGAAATATAAGAAAATATAAACATATAAACGATGGTAGAAACAGAGCAGCAACAAGAAATACAAAGTTCACACAAATCCCACGCAAATCAAGGTACAAGGGATAATACTAGCATAATATAAAGAATGAAATATAAAGAATGAAATGAAATATAAAGAATGAAATCGAATGAAATAACAAAGGTTAGAAGTCACCGGGCGTCGGCCGCTGGATCTGCGGGAGGGGGTCTCGCCGGAGCTGGAGACCGAAGGGGGGGCTGTTGAAATCTCGCCGGAGCCGGCGGGTGGGGGATTCGCCGGAGCTGGAATCGACGAAAAGGGGGGCTGGGGCCGGCTGGTGGGTGCGCCGGAGCTGGAGAGCGAGGGGGGGTCTGCCGGAGGTCTGCCAGAGATCTGCGGTGGCTCCGAAGTTCGGCGATGGTGACGACGACGGGGTGGTCTACCGGAGGTCTACCGGAGGTCGGCGACGGCGAAGGGGGTCGGCGCCGGACTGCGGACGGCGATGGGGGGTCGGCGCCGGACTGGGGACGGCGACGGCGCCGGGACTGGGGGCCAGAGGGGGAGAGAGTAGGGAGAGGAAAGATTATTGTCAAATAAATATATAATTTGAAAATCTAAAATTATATTATCAACAATCCATGATGTTCTTACATAGTGTGCTTTACATTTTTTTAAAATTATTTCTCTATAATATTACAATTATTTGTTTGTTTTATTTTTTTTTGATTAAATAAACTCAATTTTTTTAAAGAAATAAATGATCAACTAAGCAGAGTGAGAATTATTATTTATATTTTAACTTTTTTAAGATTGCGAAAACGGTGAGAAACTTGACTAGTTAAATAAAGTAGAAAATCTCATAAAAATTTAACGGTATAATTGTAAAAAAGATTTTGTTGAGTTTTAAAATACATGATATATCTAGTTTTTAGTACAATAAACCAAACACTTGATAAAAAATAATCCCTGTATTACTAATCCCTGCATTACTATTCCCTGTATTGCTAATCCCTGTATTGTTAATCCATGGATAACTTCTCTTTGTACAAACGACCCCTTAGTGTATTTTTGAAAAATCCAACACGGGTGCAGCAACATTTTTGGAGAGTCCGAGCAACTTAGATTCTATGTACCTATTTGAACTACACAGTGAAGGTTGCTTTCCTTTGTATAAAGTACACATAGTAAATATTAGTACAAGATTTAATGAAGTAAAAAATCGTAAGAAATTTCGCTGAACAGTCTGAAACGATTGCAAGGCTTGGTGACTCTTCTTCAACAATGTCATAGCATTAGTGTAGAGTAATCTCCCAAAAAATGGATGACATATTAGGATGTATACACATTAAAAGAAAATTAAGCACCAGAAAAGATGGGACAAACTTGATTGAAGCAGTATAACACACATTCTTAAACTTTTGCCCCTTGTTCTGTATTTCATCAGCAAGAAATTTAGAGTTTCATTAATTTAAATGGTCAACAATCCATTGTTGGTCATAATATCTTTTGAGAATCTGCAGGATATGATAGATAATACCATCAAAACAGAGCATCATAAGATGCTAAATTATACATAAAGGACTCAAAAATCTACTCATAGATACATCTTAGAATCAAGTGGGAACGATAGTTTTCTCTTCCTAGATTTATTCTTTAGTAACATGAATTTTCTATCAACTACTCCTTTGTGAACAACGATGCAACTTTCTTCGGTGCAAATTAAGGATGACCGGAACATCTTGTTTCTAGAAGTGTCAAGAGCAACTACGAACTCATTTAAACATGGATTCTCGAAGAAACTACTTCGTACTTTAGAAAATGCAGATTCCTCATAATGTCTCTAGTACAACACATGTTATTCCCCTGATATAGACATTACAATCCGAAAAAAGCCTTATGTAAACTCATTTTATCCAAGTTTGATTTATGAGGCCAATTTCATTCATAGAACATGTAGGAAGGAACTACCTGTTCCATAAAGGAAAAAAGGGGCCAAGAAAGAAATATAAGAGCAAAATATAATTCTTCAGTTATTTTGCAATTTTTGCCCCAATCTCCTGCAACTCAAACATATTTTTGGCCTCCAAATCTCACTTGTTACATGTACCAAAATACGTTAACTTCTCAACTTCATATTTTGCAAAATCATAGAATAACCAAATTACCTTTCATCGATAAGGTTCTCTTTCAATTAAAGGTCTCAACAATTCTCAATTCAGCCACTTTTTTGGCTTAATATTCTGTGACAAATACTCCCACACACGGGGAATTAGACATATAGAAAGCGCAAGTTGTGATGGTACAATCATAGCTTCTTGGATACGACTGACAACTTCAACAAAATCACTGCTAGCAATACTCTGTTCATTTTACAATTCACAAACATTAAATAGTTAAAGAGAGATTAATTTTATGATCCCTTCGGCAAAGCAAAAATAAGTCCAAAGTGTTCTCAGATTATTTTCAGAAAACAATGGTACTAAAATATTTCTTATATTAGCTTAGCTCTTAACATCATTATGTAGTCATCTAGTTTGACTTGAGTACCAGAATTTCATCAAGACTACGAAAATGATTTCCTCCAAAAGTTTTTTAATGTTGAGACCCCTGGTTGCCACTTTTTCCTCTGAAGTGGAATTTTATTCAAGTTCAATAAAATCTAATTAATATTTTTTTAAATTAAAATTAGCTTAAAACAACCAATTGGAAGTTATCATATGTCTTCCAGGAGTCAACTATAATCTCAGACATACACGGACACGCTCATTACTGAAATACACTAAAAAAATTACACAAAAAAGAAATTAATTTTGATAAAAATCTATTACATATTCTCTCCCAAGCAAACATCATGAACTTACCCATGGAGTCGAGTGCCAGTTCTTCTCATCTTGCTCACCTCGAGGTCCATCAGCCTTGTTGCCCCTACTAAGAGCCCAATAGTAATTTTTTAAAGGACAAGTAAAATCTTTAAAATTAAAACAAATTGTCTTGTCAAAAAGGGTAAGACTCAGTTAGTCAAATACAGTATGAACATACGTAACTTGAAACTTGAAAGGCAATTAAAATAATTGACACAACATGAATCTGTTACTATTTTTATTCACAGAGAATATCCCAATTCTTATGCATACCTAAAACAAATATGCAAGTTACACAAAATAGTTAATGAGTACATTAATAAAAAGGGAGCCGAAGAACAGCAGCGACGGAGGACGAATGGGAGGAGTGAAAAACTCCTAGAATAATGTTCATCGCAAGGTTCTTGGATCTGTTAAACCTATCAATAAACATCTGGATGAAACCAAGATATTTGGCAACATGAGTAGACTCAATTAAGAACAGAATAAACAAGCAATAGAAATCAGAGAACACCATACCTTGTAAAGCTACAAATGTAAAATATGATTAGTGAAATTTGAAGAGAATCGAGAAAATACCCAAAGCAATCGACATCATCATATTGAATCTTTCACGGCAAATTGACAAAAATATCATTGCTTAATAGTTTGAGTATGGAGTACATCTCTTCATATGGAAACAAGCATGTCTGTTGGTAAACGATGTGTTTTCTTCGGTATTTAGGTCCTTGCAGGGATTTGTCTTTTTAGTTTTTTTTGAAAAGAGAATTAAATAAAAATTTAGTGGATTTTAAATTAGGGACATTTACATAATTTCACTTTAAGTTTTTGGAGTTGGTGCTTTTAAGGTAGTATAGATATAGACATAGATTTTAACATCTAGTTAGTTGTACAAAATTGAGATAATTAAATGTAAAGAATTAATTGATAAAAAGTTATATTAACCATAATCTTTCTTATAAAAATATTGTTAAGACTTTAATGAATAATTCAGTTATCAGATATCTTCGATGGTGAAAACTAACATATAGTCTAACGAGAATTGTCAATATATATATACATACAAGATGGTTCGTACATCACCGTTACAAAATAAAATGAAAATAATTCAAATAAACATATATAAAATTTTATTAATTAATTTTAAGGGCTTCTTCTTAAAGTTGTCTTTAAGCCACAAATCCCATTGAGCCGCCCCTGAAGCTTTGAGGCCGTAACATAAAATCTTTTATCAAATATTCATTTTTGTAGGCATTTTATCAAACACTTGATATTCATAGTTTAAGCTAATCATGGGAATAATATGAAACTCGGAGTAATAGCATGATTTCAACATCAATAACACTTAATCATGATTTAAATCAGTGAATAACAACTCTAGAACATGTGAGGTTTGATAAACAACAATAATTTCATATAAACATGGTATAGAATTTCAATTCATGGGAGTTCATGGTTAAGATCACAATTTAAAATTATAATAACGTGTAAAGATTATAACTTTGTATTTAAAATTGGATACTTGGGCTCCGTGGGTGAAAGGAACCCATGGATGAACACTTAACATACCTGAGTAGTTGAATTCTTGGAGTTTCTTGAAAATTTTCTTGGGAGTTGATTTTGAATCTTGAAGGGTAGGATTTTTTATTTGAAAGAGAATGCTCTTGATTTGAAAGGAATTGAATAAAATAATGACTAAGTAGGCTTTTAGGGCATTAATTTTGTGTTTTGGATTGATTAGGGTCTTGGAAAAAGACCCAACTGCCCCTGAAATAATTAAAAATTTTCATCACTGGAATCCCAGTTTTGGGCTTCACCATGACGTGGTTCCATCTCGGTAAACCACTGGAATTTGAATGAAATTGTATTCCACGGACAAGTGCGAAAATGCACTTTGACGCGACGAGGTGGAATCACGTTGCGTCACTGAAAATTGACGAGTACGAATTGGAACTTTGGCGCGATGTGATGCCAATTGTGGAGCCTTACTAGAAAGTGACAATTGCAAAATGACCCCTCATCGCGACGCGACGGTTATTGCGGTGACACACTGAGAACGCCATTTTTGAGGTCACCGCGATGCGGTGCTGCTCGTATTGAGCTACTGTTTTCATTAAAAGTACCATAACTTCTTACCTGAGTATCGAATTTGGATGAAATTTGTATCGTTGGAAAGCTAATTCAATTTTTCACAACTTGGTGTGTATTTATCTTGAAAATTCTGAATATAGCTAAAGATATGATTGTTTGAGGTTGACTAAAGCAACATTCTTATCAAAATTTCAATCGGTAAGGATTATATTGATTTGTCTAATAGCTGGGAGTTATTTGAGACTTTAATATACATCAAACTAACTCATGAAACTATCAAAGAACCATAATGCACTATGCATGAGCTTGGAATATGACACTAACATTTATTTCAATTATCGGGGTATTACAATATCTCCCCCTTGGGAATATTCATCCTCGAATGAGACTGGTTAAGCTGAAAATACTGAGGAACTGAGATTACATTCTGAATATATGTGATGAAAACATGATTACATGACTGAGTCTGAAACATGATTCATGATTGAACTGGTTCTGTGAATGCATGACTGACATGAGAATAATATACAGCTGAAACTGAGCATAGAGAAGAAAAATTCTAAGAAGATTGTTACCTTAAGCCGAGTCTGAGTTTGCAAAGAAAAGATAGGTACTTGGTCCACATATCTTCTTCTACTTCCCAAGTGGCTCCCTTAATGGACTGATTCTGCCAAAGAACTTTGACTAGGGGAACTTTTTTGTTTCTTAGTCTATAAATTTGTCGATCAAGGATCTCAACTGGAATTTCTTCATAGGAAAGACTGTTCTGAACATCTACTCTTTCTAAAGGAACGACAACTGCTGGGCCTCCTGTATACTTTGTCAATAAGCAGATATGGACTACTGGGTGCACTGACGCTAAGTCTGCAGGCAACTCAAGCTCATAAGCCACCTTTTCAAAGCAACTTAAAATTCTAAAAGGGCCAACATATCGGGGACTAAGTTTCCCCTTCTTACCAAACCTCTTCACTCCATTCACGGGAGAGATCTTCAGATTTACAAAATCACCAATCTCAAACTCAAGATCTTTCCTCCTTATATCTACATATGCTTTCTATCAGCTCTGGGATACCTTAAGCCTTTCCCTAATCAATTTAACTTTCTTTAAGGAATCAAACACCAAGTCAGGCCCTACTACTGCAGTTTCTCCTACTTCAAACCAACCAATCAAAGATCTATATCTCTTTCCATATAGAGCCTCAAACGAAGCCATATGAATACTGGAATGATAGTTGTTATTATACTTGAACTAAATCATAGGCAAGTGATCATCCTAACTGCCCTTAAAGTCAACTACACATGCTCTCAACTTATCCTTAAGGGTATAAATAGTCCTTTCTGCTTGACCATCTTTCTGAGGGTGGAAGGATGTACTGAGGTGAACTTGGGTACCAAGACCCTTCTATAAAGCTCTCCAAAAGTAAGAGGTAAGCTGAGTATCTCTATCTGAGATGATATATAGCAGTATCGTGCAACCAAACCAATTCTCTGAGATAGAGCTTGGCATAGTCCTCGATGGAATAAGAAGTATGGACTGGTAAGAAATGAGTTGATTTGGTCATTCTATCCATAATGACCTAAAAATAAAATCAAGCTGCTAACGAGTACGAGGCAAACCTATCACATAATCTATGTTCACTTTCTCCCACTTCTAAGTGGGAATACTAAACTCTTGAATAGACCCACCAGGCTTCTTATGTTCAATCTTAACCTTCTGGCATGTAGATCACTTAGCTACAAACTCTACAATATCTGTCTCTTCATCCCACTCCACCAGTAGATTTTCTGTAGATTCTGGTACATCTTTGTGGCCCTTGGATGAATAGATTAATGCTCACCATGCGCTTCTATAAGAATTTGTTGTCTCAAATCATCAACACACGACACACACAATCTACCTTGGCAACGCAATACACCATCTCCACTTGGGATAAAACCTCTACTTTCTGATCTCTGACTGACTCCTTCACTTTCACTAGACTAGGATCCCTATCTTGCATTTCTTTTACTTCGACAACCAAAGAAGATTCTTAACTATTCTAAACCTACACACAACCCTCATTTGAATCAACCAAATGAACACCTAATCTAGCGAGCTGATGAACTTCCTGCACTTCTTGTTATCATCCTCGACATAAGAAACACTACCCATACACAATCTACTTAGGGCATCTGCCACTACATTGGCCTTGTTCGGGTGATATAAAATACTCATATCATAATATTTCAAAAATTCTAACCATCTTCTCTAGCGCAGATTCAAATCCTTCTACGAAAATACATACTGCAAGCTTTTGTGATATATGAACACATTAACTTGAACCCTATACAAATAGTGCCTCTAAATCTTTAAGGCAAAAATAACAGATGCTAACTCAAGATTATGGGAAGGGTAATTTTTTTCATGGGGCTTAAGTTGTCTTGAGGCAACTTTACCCCTTTGCATAAAAATACATCCCAACCTAACTCTAAAAGCATCACAGTACACAACAAACCCATCTGAACCATCTGGTAATGTCAAAACTAGGGCTATGGTGAGTGGAGTCTTCAACTCCTAAAAACTCTACTCACAAGAATCTGACCACTGAAACTTAACTTTCTTCTGGGTCAATCTGGACATAGTGGATGCAATAGATAAAAATCCCTCAACAAACCATTGGTAATAGCTAGCCAAATCCAAGAAACTCATGATATCTGACAGAGAGATGGGTTTGGTCCAGTTTCTCACCGCCTCGATCTTTTGAGGATCAACTTTAATTCCATTGCCAAAAATAATATAGCCAAGAAAAGCTACTGATCTTATCCAGAATTCACACTTACTGAATTTAGCGAACAACTAATAGGCTCTAAGAGTCTGTAATATTATTCTGAGGTGGTCTGCATGATCATTTTCATCACGAGAGTAGACAAGGATGTCATCAATGAAGACTATGATGAACATGTCCAAGTAATGCTTGAACACTCGATTTATCAAGTCCATAAAGGCTGTTGGGGAATTCATGAGATCGAAGGACATGAATAGAAACTCGAAGTGACCATACCGAATTCTGAAAACTATTTTCAAAATGTCACATTCCCTAACTCTGAGCGAATGATAGAGAGATCTGATGTCTATTTTAGAAAAATAACTGGCACCCTAAAGTCGGTCGAACAAGTCATCAATTCTGGGAAGTGGATACTTATTTTTTATTATAACTTTGTTCAACTGATGGTAGTCAATACATATTTTGAGAGAACCATTTTTCTTACACATGAATAGGACTGGTACGCGCCACAGGGAGATGCTGGGCCTAATGAATCCTTTATCTAAGAGATCTTTCAAGTGTTCTTTCATTTTTTTGAGTTCGGCTAAAGTCATTCTGTATGGAAGAATAGAGATAGGCTGAGTATATGTAAGAAGGTCTATTCTGAAGTCAATTTTCCTCCACTTGGATTTTATCTTCCTCGCTCTAAGGTATGAAATAAGTTGACCCCTAAGATTTGTAGTACTACATCTCTATTCAAGGATTGGTTCATTTGGAAACTAAAAATGAACTATTCTGTTTCTAGAATCGACTGAAGCATAGCATGAGTGGAGCCAATCCATGCCAAGAATAACGTCAAAATCCATCATCTCTAACGCCACAAGATCCACTGAAGT
Source organism: Capsicum baccatum var. pendulum (assembly GCA_030864225.1). Classification (NCBI taxonomy): domain Eukaryota; kingdom Viridiplantae; phylum Streptophyta; class Magnoliopsida; order Solanales; family Solanaceae; genus Capsicum; species Capsicum baccatum. The sequence goes on along the minus strand of CM061550.1, from coordinate 102,454,179 downwards.
GAATTTATGAGATATTATGACCGGACAGTTCTTGTATACCTGCCTGGCTATAATAAAGACACCTACTAGGGTAGACACTGAAAAGGGATCTGCTAAGATTTTGGCACTAACTCTGAAGTTGATAGCTATAACAAGGTTACCAAACAAAGAGAAGCTCCAGGGTCTAATAAAGAATAAATGTGTAAATAAAAAACATGCAACATACCGTTAACCACATTAGAAGAATTTTCCTAATCCTATCGGGACTGAATGGCATACAATTTTCTTGGGCGCTGACCACTGATAGCACTGAAAGTGGCACCCTGTTAAGTCGGGTGGTCGACTGGAACTGATGACTGATAGGACTGGCCTTGTTGGCGCAAATCCCTACCTTTTTAAGAAACAACCCGACATTCCCGAATTCGATGCCCTGGCTTGCCATACCCAAACCATACATCACTGTCATCTCTACACTCACCCTGATGGTTTCTACCATATTTCTGGAAAAGAAGATTTGTACGAGCACTTTTAACACTGCCTTGCTACTTAGAACCTGACGGTCTATCCCGATTATCATTTCTGAACTTGGGTACCGGGTCACTAGCTGAAGATAGAGCTGGGACTAAAGATTTCAAATAGAACTGAGTATGGTTACCACCTTCTGACCTTGGCTGATTAAAACTAAAGCTACCCATCCTTGCCCTCTTGTTCTCCCTCTCTTTTCTCTTAGTCTTCTACTCCTCAATCTGTTGAGCATGGACCAACAACCTAGATAAGTCCATCTCCTTAATCAGTATTGTAGTCCTATACTTCTTGACCATACTGTCTGATATACCAGACACATACTTGCTCATCTTAGACCTGCTATCAGCTACCACATGAGGAGCGTACCTAGCTAACTGAGTAAAATTAAGGGAATATTCCTTCACACTCATGTTGCCCTACCTCAAGTTAATAAACTCTAACACCTTGGCTTCCCTTATCTCCAACGGGAAGAATCTATCTAAGAAAGATATAGAAAACTCTTTCTATTTTGTAGGCCTTGCATCTATGCCTCTATTTACCTTCCACTGCTTAAACCATATATGAGCCATATCTTGCAACTTATAGGAAGCTAACTCAACACTCTCACTAGCAGTTGACCCTATATATTTTTTACTTTCTTCACCATGTCTAAGAACTCTTGTGGATCCTCTTCAGATTTGGATCCCAAAAATAGAGGAGGATTCATTCGGGTGAAGTCCCAAATCCTAGCTGTGGTAGTATTGGTCACTGGGTTGGACGAACAATGGTTGACTTAGTATTCTGAGCCACTATAGAATGGGATAGAGTAGTGAATGTAGCCCTGAACTCTACATGAGTAACATGCTCATTCAGGGGATCTTCCTGAATGGGTGGAAATGCTCGCTGGTTTATATTTCTTCTTCCATTAGTCTTTCTGAGAGGCATGTTCTATAAATGGAAGGAAGAATAGATTAGACAAAGAGTTTAACATGAGCTTATGCTCAGTCGCACGACACGAATACTGAAAAAAGGGAAACTTTTCCTAAAATGCCTCATATCCTCTTGCCTATAAGTGTGGTGCGCTTCACACCCATGCACAAGACTCTACTTGATGTAACTTTCACACTTCCTAGGATAATTTAAAACTTTAGGCTCTGATGTCAAATTTGTAACTTTCCGAGAGTATACCCTGGGCGCCACACGATTCTTATAGTCCCGAGGGACCACAAGCTTACCTATGAGCTAGTACTTGCTGTGAGCACTTGGTAAAATTGATAATGACATAACATACGCAAAATTTAATTGAAGAATGCCATAAGGTTTTAAGCAATAAAACTGATACAATCTGTAAACAAAATTGACAATACTGATAAAATATTTGACAATGATAACTAAAATCTGATAGCTAACTTACTGTCTGAAATATTTGAAAGCCTCTAAACTGACTGAATGGGAGTTAATGGGATAGGCCCAACTAACTTCGTCTAGTTACTGAACTGAAAGCATAAAAATAAAATAATTTGTCCTCGAAATATGAGGACTCACAAGTGCTACGACTGATAATATAGAAAATCTATGCTCTATCTCAGAACTAGGCCTATGAACCTATGATATAATACATCATAGCATAAGAAAAGAGTATACGATTAGTACTTTGGATGTACTAGTTTGCTAATTGAGGTAGGTTGATTTGCATGATTTCATGAACATGAATAATAACTATCTAAATATATATATATATATAATATGATGTACTGAATAAAGTGCATGAAATCTGTAGATACTGAGGATACGTGAAATTTGTAAATACTAAGGATACATAAAATCTGTAAATACCTAGGATGCATAAAATCTATAAATACTGAGGATGCATGAAATCTGTAAATACTGAGGATGCATGAACAAACATATAAGATGTTCTAATTAAAATTTATAAATACTAAAAGACTAAAATTTGATAACTGAATCACTGATATATGTATGCTATGGTCAAGCATCTGAAACTGAATTACTAAATTGATTACTGGACTGAGATTGCGGGAGGTATTATCTAACTGACATGCCCCAATCTGAGCTAATCAGGGTCTAACCTGTAACCCCAGTTAGAAGGGTGTTATAACTATGCCACTATTACTAATGCTGGCTGTGTGGATCCACTATACTGATATACTGTCTCGAAGGACTAAGGGTGTCAGGCCTAAACTGATGGATGATCCCTGCGAGGTAGTCAAGCCTAATCTGATGGGCGAATCCTTATATCCTATGCTAGCTACGTAGTTCTGGAGTATAGGTACTGCTACTAACGACTCTGCCTATCTGACGGGGAAGCCGCCATCCCTTCACTTACTCAGTGCTAAATCCTACTCCTAATTGAACTGACTCAGAATGTTGAACTATTCTAAGTTTAACTGATTCTGATGAATAACTGAAATTATCATGAAATATTTACTCTCTCCTATCTAAGCAATCGCTCATCACTATATCATTTCAAAAGAAGAGTTTACTAAAGGGTTAAAATATGAGGACCTGAAGCGTGAATGAATACTATGATGAACTCGACACTTAACTGAGGCCTGACGAATAGAATATCAACACCATGGATTTATTAATATATCAAACTGAGGAATATATATGACATAATCTAAATTTTAGCCGGCCGTTAGGAGTGTAGCATGAGTCATGGGAACTGAGCATACTATAATGAATGAGTACATGAGTCATGACCTGTATGACCTGTGTCTGGAGTTTCTGTATTCATGGAACATGATTCATAACAATGAGTGAACTAGAACTCCTTATACTAGGAATAGTAAGCGTACATGATTTTTGATAATGTGCACGAATATGAGCTATGATCATAGAGCTGGCATGTACGACATGAATAAATAAGGTACCATGATAACTGATGGGTTTTGAGAGTCTAAAGTACAATTCTGAGATGATATGGGATTTTATTCTCATTATGGGAATAGACAAGAGTGTCATCTATAAAGACTATGATGAACATGTCCAAGTACTACTTGAACACGCGGTTCATCAAGTCCATGAAGGCTGCTGGAGAATTGGTAAGACCAAATGACATGACTAGGAATTCAAAGTTACCATACTGAGTTCTGAAAGCTATTTTCAGAATGTCACATTCTCCGACTCTGTTCTGGTGATAGCCTGATCTGAGGTCTATCTTAGAGAAGTAACTGGCACTGTGAAGTTAGTCAAACAAGTCATTAATTTTTGTTAGTGGATACTTGTTCTTGACCATGACTTTATTTAGCCGACGGTAGTCTATACACATTCTAAGAGAACCGTCTTTCTTACGCACAAATAAAATAGGTGCACCTCAAGGGGATATGCTGGGTCTGATAAATCCCTTATATAGGAGATCCTTCAACTGTTCTTTTAACTCTTTGAGTTCTACTGGGTCCATTCTGTATGGAAGAACAGAGATAGGCTAAGTATCAGGAAAAAAGTCTATTTCAAAGTCAATTTCTTGCTCGGAAGGGAATCTAAGAAGATCTTCAGGAAACACATCTTGGAATTCATATGATACTGATACTAACTCATGATTAGAGGTTTTTAAACTAGAGTCTTGAACTCGAAAGAGATGATAGACATATCCCTTAGATATAATATTTCTCGCCCTAAGGTAAGAAATAAGCTGATCCCTAAGTGCTGAAGTACTACCCCTCCACTCAAGGATAGGTTTATTCAGAAACTGAAAATGGACAACTCTGTTTCTATAGTAAAATGAAGCCTAGCATGAATGAAGCCAATCCATTTCGAGAATGACATCAAAATTTGTCATCTCTAATTCTACTAAGTCTGCTGAAGTGACTTTTTGAGATACCATAATCGGATAGTTTTTGTGTACTCTTCGAGCTATGATAGATTTACCCACTGAGGTAGATACTCAGAAGGGCTCTGCTAGGATTTTGGGACTAACTCCAAAGTCAACAGCAATATAAAGATTTTCAAAGGACAAAGAAGCTCCTAGATCTAGCAAAGCGTAAACATGTAAATAATAAACTTGTGACATACCAGTGACCACATCAGGAGAAGTTTCCTGATCCTATTTGGGATTGAAGTGCATAAAGCCTATTTGGGTGCTGCCCACTGGTGGTACTGAAAGTGGAGCCCTGCTGATTCAAGCGATCGGATTGAGCTGACTGACGGATATGATGACTCCCCGAACCTAACTGAGGACAATCTCTGATTCTATGGCCTGGCTTGCCACATCCAAAATATAACCCACTGCCAGCCCTACACACACCCTAATAGTTTCTGCCATATTTCTGGCAAGGAGGATTTATTCGGCCACTCTTTGGCCTTAGCATTCTGGACCTCTTATTCTTTCTCCCTCTTTTTATACATCTCTTCTCCTCACACTGCAAAGCTTGAGTCATAATCGTAGATAGTATTGTAGCCAACTGATTGTTCTGGGTTACTAATGAATAAGCTATGAAAGTAAAAGCAGTCGTGAGTTCGAAGAGAGATATATGCTCATTTCGGAGATCTTCCTGAACGGGTAGAGGCGCTGGCTGGTTTCCAGTTCTCCTTCCGTTAGTCTTTTTAGGAGGCATATTCTGTAGTTTAAAGTAAGAAAAGATTAGACTGAGAGTGTAACTTGAGCTTATGCTCACTCGTACGATATGAATACTTAAAGAAGGGAAACTTTTACTATAATACCTCATAGCCTCTTGTTCATAAGTGTGGAACGCTACACACCCATACACAAGACTCTACTAGATTCGGCTTTCAGACTTCCTAGGATCTGTTGAACCTTAGGCTCTGATACCAAGTTTGTAATGCCCTGAGTCTGTACCCCGGGCACCACACGGTGCTTACGACCCCAAAGGACCACAAGCTAACCTATGAATGATATCTACTATGAGCATTGAGTAATAATACTGCAATAAATATGGAAAAATAGGTTGAAATGCCATGAGGTTCAAAACTTAAAATACTGATAAAGTATACTAACTATAAATAATAATTTGTATAACTGAATACTATCTGAAAGTCTAGTCTGAAAATCCTCTAACTAAACTGTCTGAATGTGGAGTTGATGAGACAAGTCCCCAACTAAATCCAACTACTAAAATAAACTGAATACTGAAAAATAAAATAACAACTCTATCCTCGAACTATGAGGGCTCACTACTAAGTCTGTTGCTGATAGATTGGGCTGCTAAGTGCGGTTAGTAGCCCATGTGTCTGAACCTATTATATAATACATCATAGTGTAAAAGAAAGGTATGCATCAGTACTTTGAATGTACTAGTATGCTAAGTGAGGTAGTCTGACATACATGGGTTCATATGCATGAACAATGACTGACTGAGTAACATAAATATAACTGACTGAGAATATATGTATATATTCCACTACTGTAAATACTGAATGTACAATGATGTGTACATAACTACGTATGTTATAACTGAGATTCATGTTAATACTAGGACCTAAATTCTTATAACTGAATGATTGATATCTGAGTTTATTGATACTAAATTAATGTATATTAAGTGACTGTTTCTGAAAGTCTTGATTTTTTAGAACTGAACTGACTTCTATAATGAGCTGGGTGATTATGTCTGATAGTCCTAATTCTAAAATTGAACTGAGGTTTTATACTTAGTCTGAAACTGAAACTATGGGATTTTTCATCTAATCGACATACCTCGAGTATGACTGAGTTGGGTTCCAACCCGTGACCCTATTTAGAAGGGTATTAGCACCTTTCCAAGGGATACTTACAATTGTTATGAGTTAACCCTCTCTGACAAGAATCTCTTTCATCAACCCTCGCTAGCAAGAAAACTCACACGAGATGTATTAACCCTAGACTAGCAGGAATACATCTCAACCTACGCTGGCTACATAGTTCTATAATGCAGGGATTACTACTAAGAGTCAAACCCTTTACTGATAGGAATGACCCTATCCCTGGGGTCACTCGGTCCTGAATCTTACTCCCAATAGAATAGACAATGAACTAATTTCTAGTCTGTACTAGGCTTGACTGAACTGTTACTGATCGTGCTGTCTATCTGAACTAGGCTGAGTTCACTAAGTTCTATTAACTGACTGAGTACACTGAGTTTTATTAATTGACTGAATACCCTGAGTTTTATAACTGTATAAGTACTACTGGACGTGACATCACTAATACTATTCTGAAACTACTGTAAATCTGGGTAAATAACTAGGTTTTTGGGTATTAGATACCCCCAGGACTCGATAGCATAGATTTTAAAACATAGCACAAACTTGTAAAGCATAAAAATGTTCACTTGCTCACAACTTGTTCATACAGGCATTTTATCAAACACTTGTAAGATATAAGATTGTACATATGCTAGTATGTCATGATATTTACATTTAATTCACATGAGCAATTTATCAACCACTTGGAGAACATAATTTATGCATATGATACTAAATAACATGTAGGCATCATAATTTCAAATCCCAATTGAAAAATCAAGGACTTTTAACATGAATTCACATGATACTACACACATTATAAATAATTTCACATGAAACTTGAAATAAACTATGGATTAGAACACACTTAACATCATAATCATGAATACACTCAAATCCCATATGGATTTCATGAAATCAATTAATTTGTAGTTTAAAAGAGTCTATTGAACTCTTAGGGGGGAAGAAACCCTTGGATGAATACTTCACATACCTTGATTCTTGAATTCATAGAGAATGATGGTTTGTTCTTGAAGATTTGCTCTTGAAATTAAAATTTCTAGGGTTTTTTCTTGAGTAAATTTGAGAGAATTTGAAAGAAAGTGAGCAATTTAGCCTATAGGATCATTTGATTTCATGTTTTGGGGATGAAAATAGGTGGGATAATGACCCAAATACCCCTCTGGATATGAGCTTTTAATAACTAAAAATGTATCCAGTGATCCATAGACCGACACGCTGCGTCGATGGCATCAATGCTATGACCAACGCACCATGTTGAGTTCACGTTGGTTCATTGGAATTGCACTAAAAGCTGAGGAAATTATCTATTGACGTATCAAGATCATGCCGATCCACTATTTTGGTCACCTGAACATGTTTCGAAAGAGGTCCAAAAAATCCGAAACTTACCCGAAGTGGCCTATTGATATTCCTGATCATGAATCATCCTAAAAATTAATATTTTAAGGTCATAAGGGTGATAAAATAGGATCGTCAATGTACGAAGGCTAAAATACTTCTAAGTGTACACACTTAGCTGAAATTTCTAAGTCGGGACCTCTTTTCAAGCTTCAACGGACTGAGTTAATCTTAGAATTTTGCGGGGTCTTACACTTTTCAAAATAAGGTATTTGAAATAATAAATCTCTCAACCAATTCGCTTTCTAACTAGCTGAAGCTAAAGCTAAAGCAATTAGTTCAGCCTCCATGATTGAGTTAGCAATAATAGTATGCTTTTTATATTTCCAACAAATAGCACCACCACTCAAAGTAAATACATAACCACTAGTAAATAAAGAATCATCTGATAAAGTATTTCAATCCAAATCACAAAAGTCTTTAAGTACAACAACCATAAGAATTTTGTTCCAATTAAATATCTTATATCTCTCATTATCGTATGCCAATGTTCATTACCTGACTTACTGGTAAACCTACTAAGTACTCCTACTGCATATGCAATATCAGGTTTATTGCAACCAGTCACATATCTCAAACTTTCAATTATGCGAGCATATTCCTTTTAATTTATAACATCATTTACTTTCCACAGGAAACAAGTGAACACTAAAATCAAAAGGAGTTGCAACATGTTTGTAATCAAGGAAACTATATTTTTTCAAAATTTTCTCAACATAATGTGCCTGGTCAAGAATAATTTCATCTCATATTCTACCAAGTTTTATTCCTAGAATAACATTTATCTCACGAAGATCTTTTATATCAAAGTGGCTTTTAAGAATATTTTTAGTCTCTCCAATAACATTCACGTTAGAGCCAAAGATCAATAAATCATCAATATATTGACAAATAATAACATGCGAATTCTCTCAAGACTTATGATATATGCACTTATCACACTCATTTATTTTAAAGTCATTATCAATCATGCATGAATCAAACTTTTCATGCCATTATTTTGATGCCTATTTCAAGCCATATAGGCATTTAGTAAGTTTGCACACTTTACTTTCTTGGTTAGATTCAACAAAATACTCGAATTGTTTTACATAAATCTCCTCATCTACGTCTCTATTTCAACAAGTTATTTTTATATCCATGTGATGTATTTGTAATATAAGATTACAACAACAACAATTAAAAGTTTAATAGATGTAATTCTAGTTATTGGGAAAAATAAAAAAATTCTAGACTTTTTAGATGCTTAAAATCTTTAGCCACTAGCCTAGCCTTGTATTTATCAACAGATCCATTCAGTTTCAACTTTTTATGTAAGACCCATTTACATTCAATTGTTTTACAATCCGATGCTAAATCAACTAGCTTTCAAGTTTTATTGAAAATTAGTGATTCTATTCATTATTTACAACGTCTTTCCAAGAAAATAACATCATGAGAAGATAAAGTTTCTTTTAAAGTTAGAGGGTCATCTCCAACATTAAAAACATAATAATCAAGAATAAAATTTTTTTATGCTCTAGCTTTTTTACTTCTTCTTAACTCAAAATTATCATTTTCTTTATTTTTCAAAAAAGAAGTAGAATAACTAGGTAGTAACAAAATATTTTCTTCAGTCCTTTGATCCCTACTATTTTTAGAATCAAAAGAAAATTTATTTTCATGAAAATTAGCATCACTTGATTCTATTATAATACTATCTTGAAAATTTAAAAAATCTATAGGTTGTATTGTTTAAAACATAACCAAGAAAAGTACAAGTAGTAACTTTTTTATTCAACTTAGAGATTTTAGAATTCATTAACTTGACATAAGCTAAGCAACTCCAAAATCTTAGATATTCCAAATTTGGCTTATGGCCTTTCCACAATTTAAAAGATGTTAATTTGATATTTTCATGATGCACACGATTTAACATATAATAAGCAATCAAAGGCGCTCCACAGCAAAATATTAAAGGTGCACTAGACTCAATTAACATGGCATTAATTAACTCGATCAAAGTTCTATTTTTTGTTTCCACTACACCGTTAGATGCAAACGAATAAGGAGGAGTAGTTTCATGAATTATACCCTATGATCTAAAAAAAGAATTGAACTCATTTGACTCATATTCACGACCTCCGTCACTTCTAGTTCTTTTTATTTTTTTTGTTAAACTGATTTTCAATTTCATAGAGAAAAGTTCAAAAATCCTCAAAAACATCACTTTTATTTTTCATCGAGTAAACATATGTAAACTTAGAAAAATTATCAATGAAAGTGATAAAATATCTATTTCCACCACGATTTAAAATTCCTCCAAGTTTATAAATACCAGTATGAACTAATTCTAATAAATTAATTTTTCTTTCTACTTGAAAATAAGGCCTTTTGTGATTTTAACTTTACTACGAGCCTCACATTTTTCAAAATTCTTTTTGATTATTGAAAGTAATCCTAAAGTACTCATGATTTCCACATAACGATCATTTATATGACATAAATGAGCATGCCAAAAATTAGTAGAAGATAACATATAAACATAAGTAGAAGTTTTACTCATTTCAACATTCAACTTGAACATACCATCACAAACACATCCCTTTTCTACAAAAATATTATTATTCACAATTACATATTACTTAGATTCAATAATCAATTTGAAGCTTGCTTTATTAAGAAGAAAAGTAGACATCAAATATTTTATCATAGGAGTATAGAGTACATCTTTTAAAATTAATAGTCTTCCAGAAGTAAAACTCAGCTTGACATCTCTCTTTTCAAGCACTTGAGTTGTGTGAGAATATACAAGCATGATGGTTTTGGGCTCCTCAAAATGAGTATAAATTTTAAACTAATCTTTGTCATAACAGACATGGTGGTTTGCTTCAGACTCAATCCACCATCCATAGATATTCTCCACCATGTTATGTCTATTATTGCTGACATAAATAGTTCTTAGTAACGTTTGCCTGAGGTATAGACCCACATTTTCAAATTTTACAAAATTGAGCAATATGCAGTAACAAACTGAGACTACCCCCTAGTCGTTACATGGTGCTTACAGTCCCAAGGGACCACAAGCTAACCCATGAGCTGGTACCTATTGTGAGCACTGGATAATATAATCATAAATGTGAAAGAATAACTGAAATACCATAAGGTTTTAATATCTGAATTCAAAACTGAAATATAAATCTAGGAAAGACAACTGTCTGAATCTGAGAAAATACTGGTAAACTAAATAACTAACTGAGTATAGTATCTGAAAAGCCTCTAAGACTGACTGACTGAGAGTTGATGGGATAGGCCCCTAACTAACTCTACTAATGAGTACTCACAACTGCTACTATACTTATGATAATCTGAGAATCTAGGTGCTATCCGAGAACTGAGCGTCAGGACCTATGATATGATACATCATAGTGCAAAAGAAAAGTATGTGATCAGTACTTTGAATGTACTTGTATGCTAAATGAGGTAGGCTAATATGCAAGGTTTCATGATGAGAAGTAATGATCTATCTGAGTATACATGTAAGGCATGGAATACTGAATAGAGAACATAAAATTTGTAGATACTGAACATGTATGAATTTCTGTAAAATTCTAAAAATGCATGAAAATCTGTAGACACTGAAGATGCATGACCAGACATATAACATGGACTGAGTAAAATTTGTATTCTGATGTACTGAAAAATATATTGATATCTGTATGCCTTGATCACATAACACTTAGACTGAACAACTAGACTAGGAGTGTAACTGAAATTATATTTGAGACTGTGGGAGGTATCATTTAATCGACATTCTCCAATCTGAGATAATTGGGGTTTAACCTATAACCCCAGTTGGAAGGGTGCCATGCCACGGGTACTAACACTAGCTGTGTGGATCCACTATACTGATATAATGTCCAAAGGACTAAGGGTATCAAGCCTGAACTGATGGGTGACCCCTGCGAGATAGTCAAACCTAATCTGAAGGGTGACTACTCACATCCTATGCTGGCTACGTAGTTCTGGAGTATAGGGACTGCTACTAACAACTCTGCCTATCTGATAGGGAAGCCGCCATCCCTACACTCGCTCGGTGCTAAATCCTACTCCCAACTGAATGACACTGAGATACTAGACTGTTCTGAGTTTAATGATTGATATCTAACTATTCTGATAATGCTCATACTATAATCTAAAGACTATTCAGTAATGTACTAAGACTAGACTAAATAAACAACTATGGTTTTTGGGTATTCAATACCTACAGGACTCAAAATAACAATACTGAAAAGACACTAAAGCTTGAAGGCCAAAACATGGAGGATCTTAATAAATAAATCACTCTTGTAGGCATTTTATCAAACACTTGTAGTTCATGGTTTTAAAATAATCATAGGAATGTCATGGAACTTGTAGAAATAGCATAAATTCATCATAATAGCATTAAATCATCATTTAATTCAGTAAATTATAGTATTAAAATATGGAAGATTGAATAATAACAATAATTTCATGGTAACATGGTATAAAATCAATAGTACATGGAGATTCATGGATGAAATCATAAGTTAAAACATAAATCTTGAAAAGATTATAACTTGATAATTAAAATGGGTTACTTGGGCTCCATGGATGAAAAGAATCCATGGATTTATATCTAACATACATGGGTTAATGAATTTGAAAGGATTGATGGAGAGTTCTTGAGAAATTGCCTTGAATTTGAGAGCTAGTGTTTCTTGTTCTTGAAAGAGGGGATTTTTAATTTGAGAGAAAGTGAGTAATGATGATTATTTAGGTCAATTAGGGGTTAAATTTTGTGTTTAGGATGAGTTTTGGGCTTAGGAAAAAGACCCAAATACCCTTAAGCGTATTTAAAAATGGAAGCTGAAAACTGAAAAACCCAATTTTTGGCCTTGGCTCAATGCGCCACTATCGCTTCAAGCCACTAGAAAAGGGTCAACTGGGACCTGGACAAACACCGTGATGCGGTGCCATTGCGGTAAAGCTTTGGATGCCATTTTGGCCAGCTCCGCGACACGCCGTGATCGCATACCGCTACTAGAAATTGACAAATGGGAAAATGGCATACTCCGCGATGTGCCATGATCGCGGAGTCACACTGAAATCAACAATCGTTATTTGGGTTGCCTACGTGATTCACTAAGGGTTAAAATGATGGGGTTTTACGACTGAAACTTTAAATTACCATAACATCTTACCCGATTATTGGATTTGGGTGAATTTTATATCGTTGGAAAGATAATTCAATTTCCTAAGCAATGGTAGGTTTTAAACTGAAGAATAATTAGTGTTCAAAAATTTTAATGTGTGAATACTCATGTATAAGGACTTAGAGTACACTAGGAAAAGGCACGGTGTTATAATATCTTCCCTTTGGGATCATTCATCCACGAATGAAACTGATTAAGCTGAGGAAACTGATGGACTAAGCTTACACACTGAATATACATGTCTGAACTGATTCATGAATGTGCGACTGACATGAACATGATGTGCGACTGAAATTGAGCATGATAGAGAAAAATCTTTAAAAGATTGGTACCTTATGCTGAATCTGGATTTGCGGAGAAAAAATAAAGGTACTTGATCCATATATCTACCTCTACTTCCCAAGTGTCTCCCTCAACAGATAGATTCTACCAAAGAACTCCGCATATCTGGAACCTAGTTTCCCCTTTTTGTCGAATCTCTTCACTCTCTTCATGGGAGAGATTTTCAAATACATGAAGTCACCGACCTCAAACTCAAGATCCTTTCTCCTCTCATCAGTAATGATTTCTGTCGACTCTGGGCAGCCCTAGCCTTCCTCTGATCAACTGAACCTTTTCTAACGCATTAAATACTAAGTCAGGCCCTACTACTGCAGCCTCATGATGATAGGCGAATTTACACGCCTAAAGTACTATATTTTACCCATATTTTAGCTAAGTTTTGAGGACAAATTATATAATTCATGCACTTTTAGTCCTTTTTCCTGTAAGTGAGCTAACAAACGTGATTAGCAAGTTTTCAGGTATAAATGATGCAGAATTCAGCATTTTATGGATAACTTGACGCCAAAGAAAGCTTCACGAAAGAAGGAAGGGGAATCTTACACGCCAAGGACCAAAAGCGGCGCATGGAAAATCTGTCCCGAGCAAAAACAACAATTCTAAAGACTTTGGGGACTAGCAGTAACTTAGTAGGATTAGGATAATGATACATTAACCTAGTAGGATTGGGTTAAGTAATGCATTAGCTTAGTAGGAATAGGATATGGGTATTATAAATACCCTATTCTGCTAGAGATTTTTAAGACATTCCTCTTTTATTCTAGTTCCAAATTCTCTTTCTAATACATTCTACTTCTAACAATTCTTCTACTTTCAATTCTTAATTTCCGCAACAAGAGAAACGTTACTCAAACAAGGGATTCACACCATTCTTACCCCTATACCTAACGTGAGATCTTTATTGTGGTACAATGATAATGTCTATTGTGATTTCCTTTGCACTCATGAGTAGCTAAACTTCTCCGTTGGGGTTATGGAAGCCTTATGAGATACTATCTAAGGCTATGAGTTTGTGAATTCGTGACATGTAGGCTGCTTATATCATTATTCTCTTCATCTTAATCTAAATTGTTTGTGGCTACAGACGCATAGAATACGCCAGTATAGCATTAACTTGTTCGAAAGAAAAGTTATATGTCTGGAAAAGAGATAATGTCAAGGTAATAGGGTCCCATCCCCTATTAAAAAGTTAATGTCGTAACTGGATTAACCTCTTGGAGAATTTGTACCGTTAGATACGCTTTAAGCTCGAAAGAGTTAAAGTGAAATAGTCCTTGTTGAGGTCAAAAGACGCTTGGATTTACCATCGAATACAATTCTCTATAAGCACATGCATGTATGAATTCCGCATAACTCATAGCCAATAGAGACGTAAACTCAGAAGGTGTACATAACTCCAACTTCTCAATTCTCATTGTTTTACATCTTACCAAACATTCTTTCTTTTTACTTTGCTATTTTTCGTTTTTACCTTAATATTTTGGTTACATTACTTGCACGACAAAACTTCCCCCTTTTATGAGATTTGCACTAAAAGTCTAGTAATCGTTGCTCACTTATTGACCAAGATATTCCCTGTGGGATCGATACCCAACCCAGTTGGGTTATATATTTGACAACGACCGCTTTACACTCCTACGAGAACTGTAGATTGAGCGTTATCAAAAATCGGCGCCGTTGCCGGGGAATACGAGTGTCAATTAAGTTTGTGATAATTATTAGACCCTTTTGTCAAAGATTCTCGTACTTTTACTTTTAGTTGTTGTTTTTGTTCTATTAAGGTTTCGTTGACAGAATGGATGCACAACGTGACATAGAAAGAATGGCTGCTCAACAGGAGCAGGCTAGGTTAGTTGCATTGGCAGCTGCTCAAGTGCATCAACAGAATATTGATAACCTAGGTCGTGCAACAAATACTGGTGATGAGGACCTGGGCGCTGAGGAGCTACTAAACCCATGACATACTACTGAGGTGGAGGCACCCATACAGAGGAGAGATCGTCAAGCGCGATTGAGGCCTGATCGCCGAGATTCGCAGATTCCTTTTGATGACGATGATGACGATTTGGATGAAGCTGGTGCCACAGGAGCCATTATTCTGCCACCCTTGGCACCTGGAGCAAAGTTCAATATCACTAGCACTATGATTCAGCTTTTGCAACTCAAGGGATTATTTGGTGGACTAGCAGGCGATGATCCAAATATGCATCTGATCAACTTTTTTTCTACATGCAAGTCATTCGACAATCCTGGCGTTGGACAGAATGCAATTCGACTGCGCTTATTTCCATTGTCTCTGTCTGGGGAGGAAACTCTATGGTTGAATGGGCTTACTCCTGATTCTATTACTAATTGGAGGCAATTGAAAGACGCTTTACTAAAAAGATTCTTTCCGCTATCCAAAAGAGCACAATTGAGAGATGAAATCAGCAACTTTCGTCAACTGCCAACCGAAGCTCTCTACGAAACATGGGAGAGGTTCAATACTAAGCTTATGAGGTGCCTAAATCACCATATGACCAATGTCAACTTGATGGAGATATTATACAGGGCTTTTAATTCGGTGACTAAGCCAGTGGTTGATAATGCTGCGGGTGGCTCATTCATGGACCTTACTTTTAATAAAGCAAGTGGTATGCTAGATCGTATGACAAAGCAGAGTAGAGCTTGGTATACCAGGGATTCTGAGGTAGCAAGCTCTACTATATCTATTGGCATGACTGCAAAACAAAGGCGAAGACAAGAGGAACATGATCAAGATATGGCGCACATGAAAACGCAAATGGATCTTCTTACCAAGCACTTATTATCAGGGAAGATCGAGAAAGTAAAGGCTGTTGCAGCACATGGAAGAGATGAATCTGATTCTGAGGAAGAAGCTAACTACTTTCACAATCAGGGGAGTTTCCGAGGTAATACCCAAGGAAACCAAGGTCGAAACTATTATGATAAATCTGGAAACAAGGACCAAGGTAGTTGGAAGAACAAGAATGATAATAGTGGTTTGTATGTTCCCCCAGGAAGACGTGACGCCACTACATCTGGTTCTAGAAATATGGAAGATATGATGGCTAAACTATTGAAAGGAGTGGAGGCAACCAACGCAGGAGTAACGGAGGTAATACATGATTTGTCCTCGATGAAGTAATTGGTTGACTCACATTCCACTTCAATAAAACAAATAGAGCAGCAATTGAGCCAACTTTCAGCAACACTCAATCAAAGAAAGGCTGGCACTTTACCTAGCAACACTGTGCAAAATCCAAGGAACAAGGGATCATGCATGGCTATTACTACCAGGAGTGGTAAGGTGCTGGAAAATTCTTCCCAAAGCAAGCAAGTGGCCGAAAATAAAGAATATGAGGATGCCATAGACAATGACCAAGACGTCCATGACGTCACCCCTAGTGGTTTGCATCTTGAAAAGACCAAAATTGAAAGCAAGAGGAGAGGAAAGCCGTGGAGAAAACAATTCCACTTCCACCACCACCTTTTCCTCAAAGATTGAAGAAGAAGACGGATGATACAAGGTTCAGCAAATTTATGACGATGTTAAAGCAGCTGACCATTAATGATCCGTTGGTAGAGGCACTAGAGAGAATGCCTGGGTACGCAAAATTCATGAAGGACCTTTTAACAAAGAAGCGGGCGGTAAGCTATGAGCCGGCAGATAATGTTCACCATTGTAGTACAATAGCTACAAGATCGCTAGTTCAGAAAAAGTCCAACCCTAGTGCCTTCACTATTCCTTGCACTTTTGGATCTTTGAATTTTGCCAAGGCATTATGCGATCTGGGTGATAGCATCAATTTGATGCCACTATCCGTCTACAGGAAGTTGGGGTTAGGCGATCCAACACCAACTAATATGAGGCTAGTGATGGCTGATTGGTCGGTAAAATGACCTGTGGGTATCTTGAATGATGTGTTGGTGAAGGTTTCTTCATTCATCTTTCCTGCAGACTTCGTTATTCTGGATTGTGAGGTGGATTCTGAAGTTCCCATAATCTTGGGACGTCCTTTCCTTGCAACAGGAAGTGTGCTTATTGACATGAGAGCTAATGAGCTTTTATTTTGGTTGAATGACGAAGTGGTCCGCTTTGATATATGCAAAGTAATGAAGCAACCCAGCTATATGGATGTGTTCTCCGTAGCTTATGAGGATAAGAAAGCATTATCTGTAAAGAAACAGCTTACTGTTGAGTCATTGTCTGCTGCACTGCTGAATGTTGAGAATGAGGATGATGAAGATTATGAAGAAACTATGTGTGCTCTAATAGGAATAAGGTCCTATTCTCATACTCCTAAGTAGCCGGACCTTGATCTTAAGAATCAACCGTCACCAACAGTAAAGACTTTCATTGAAAAGCCACCAGATCTAGAATCGAAAGAGCTCCCCAATTATCTAAGGCATGCATGCTTGGAAAGTGGAAATACACTACCCGTAAGTGTGGCGGATGATTTCAGTGAACAGCACGTAGAGGCTCTCATCTCTGCTCTGAAGAGATACATGAGAGCTATGGGTTGGACTATTGATGATATAATTGGTATCTCCCCCGAGGTATGTATGCACAAGAGTCATATTGAAGAAGATTGCATGCCTACAAGTAAGTATCAGCATCTTCTGAATCCATTCAGAAAATGATGCCCCATCTATCTCGATGAAGACTAAGTAATCGAGATAGCTATGTCGTGCCGTGACAATAAATTAGGCGTTTGATGGGAGGCAAACCATCATTCTAATCATTTTTGTTGTTTTTGAGTGAATGTAGGTACAAGAGGTGTAAACGAGGAGATTGGTTGCAAATTTTGATTTGGAAGAATTGCATGTTGAAGGTGGTAAGTTAGGAATGAAGAAGCAAAAGGCTATGGGTTAGGCATTGCTTATGAAAATATAGGCAAAGAACAAGGCAAGGCCTATGTAAATCTAGGCCACGAACAAGGCAAGGCCTATACTATGGCCTAAGATCTCGGAATCTAGTGTGCCATAGTATAGGCGCCGCCTATGCCTAAGAATGCCATAGCATAGGCACCGCCTATTCCAATGCCTTTTGTCTCTAAATCTCATATTCCATGGCATAGGCGCCGCCTATGCTCAACAAATGCTTTGCAAAAGGAGCCACCTATGGTCACTTTTTGTCTCCAAATCCGATTCTAAATGGGTCAAAACCCGACCCAAGCTTGTCTTATAAATAAGAGACTTAGTCTTAGACCTAAAACACATTGCAAACCTAGCATAAGCGTCGCCTACCTCTCCAAATTCTCTCAAAAAATTTCCTTTTGCTCTTTTACTTTGCAAGAACATCTTTCGAGGCCATCAACCAAGTAAGTACTTCTTTGTTCTTCAGTTATATTCCGTAAGTACTACACTACTACACCTATTATGAATTGTTAAATCTTGAATTAGTATTGGTGATTTGAATGTGATTGAATTGTTGTGACACAACTAAGTGAGTAAACGGATATGTAAGAATGATCTTAACATGTTTCCAACTTGTATTTAATTTTGATGCACTGTCATACTTTTGCGGAATTGACATGGTCAAGAAAATTGCATAATCTTGTCATTAGAAAGTTTACATGTTGGAATGATTTGTTCATCAAGATGAGAATCATGATTGACTATCAACATATGAGGTTGTGATTATTTCTAGATGCTATAACTTGATTAAATCTCTATGTAGTAGTCTTGATATATCAAACATGAAAGTATTGCCAAGATTTCAAGAAGTATGACTGCACTGATTATATTGTTGGAATATAGCGCCTAAAACGTATATCGATGAAGTCTGAGTAATCGACAACTTTCACTTCACTAGTTTGTGCCAACAAATTAAGTGTGGGGTGGTGCCACTATTGTCTGTTTGTTGATTGAATCTTCCGAGATGAAGCTAACATAACTCTATTGAGATCTCAGGTACAATGGCACCAAAAGACAAGAAAAGCAACCACTTCACAAAAAGGCCAGAAAAGGGGAAGAAAAGAGCAAGCTGAATCCTCCGTGCTGCAAATACCTCGACGAACTCTTGGAATCAAGTGGGTTACTTATGAGGAACTTCTGAGGATGACGACTATGACGATGACTCTGACGCAGGGGGTATGACCCCAGACATAGAGGAGGAGTCCGACTAATCCAGTTTCTTCTTATTTATTTTCCACTGAGGATAGTGTGTCCCGTCTAAGTGTGGGGTGCTGGTATTTGTATGTTATACTTATTTATCTGCATTTGCTTATTTATTTTTGTTTTTTTTAGTAGTTAAAATTTTTTTAGTTAAAGTTTTTTAGTTAAATTTTTAATTTTGCATGAAATTGTTCTGATAGGCAGCATGGTATTGTGACAAGAGTCTGTGATAAAATCATTACTATTGAGACGTTTAGGCTCCAAGTGTGACTCACTATGTGATAATAATATGATTTAATTCATTCATGTGTTGGGTCAAGAGTCTATACTGCTCCCAATAAAGTCGACCATGTGCCTTGTGTGTGTGAGATAATAGTATATTCTATGTTTGTGGTTGATGCTAGAACTTGCCTGGTGTGTGTGTGTGAAGCGAAAATAAAGAACGTGAGTTTAGGAGATGATTTAGGCATTTCTTTGGCAACCTATACTTGTGTACCTTCTTTTTACCTACCCGTGGACATTATCCTAGTTAACCCCTTTTGAGACTTTAAGCCTATTTTCTTTGACCGCCTCATATGTAAGCCTAATCCATTTTTTTCAAGACCATAATATGATCCAAATTCCTAAGTGCTTTAAATTGAAAGAGTCATGTGACAAAATAAGAGGAAATTGGATGAGTATGATGCCTTAGAATGTATTGGTGCTTGAATTTGTTATGAAAAAGAATTGCTATCATAAGAAGTGTGTTATGAAAAGAAAAAGAAAAGGAAAACTAAAAAGTTAGTTATGTTTAAAATTGAAAAACAAAAGAAGACAAAAAGGGTGGTAGAATAAAAGAAAGAAGAAAGGTTGTTTGAAAAGAAAGTATTAATGGCATAATGTGATGAATTAAAGCGCTTAGGAACATAGTCACTATTTCTGGCCAAAATAGTCCTACCCGTCCCTTAGCCTACATTACAACCTGTAGAAGACCTATTTGATCCTAAGCTTAGCATTCTGATATTTAGTGGAGCATTACACTAAGGGCAAGCCTATGGTCATCAGTTGCAACATATGAATTCTTTGTGAGAGTGTGAGCAAGGATAATCCTATACCCATATTCGAAATATATACAATACTTGTGAGTGATTATGGGTAATATATGGTGAGACACACATGGTTGATGAGTTTTGGATAGTTGTGTATGATTCTTTGTGCCTTGACTTTTGAATATGAGTTGACCACCATCACGAGTCTATGTTAGAGGTTAAATTGTTTCTACTAATGATCAGAACACTACTCTTTGTTAATGATTGACGTGCTTGTCTTGATGAATATTTTGTGTTGTTACTGTGAAACCCTAAGTAGATGTTTAGATGGACATGATAGTTTGTTTGAGGACGAACAAAGCTTTAAGTGTGGGGTGTTGATTATAGGCGAATTTACATGCCTAAAGTACTATATTTTACCCATATTTTAGCTAAGTTTTGAGGACAAATTATATAATTCATGCACTTTTAGTCCTTTTTCCTGTAAGTGAGCTAACAAACATGATTAGCAAGTTTTCAGGTATAAATGATGCAGAATTCAGCATTTTATGGATAACTTGACGCCAAAGAAAGCTTCACGAAAGAAGGAAGGGGAATCTTACACGCCAAGGACCAAAAGTGGCGCATGGAAAATCTATCCCGGTCAAAATCAACAATTCTGAAGACTTTGGGGACTAGCAGTAACTTAGTAGGATTAGGATAATGATACATTAACCTAGTAGGATTGGGTTAAGTAATGCATTAGCTTAGTAGGAATAGGATATGGGTATTATAAATACCCTATTCTGCTAGAGATTTTTAAGACATTCCTCTATTATTCTAGTTCCAAATTCTCTTTCTAATACATTCTACTTCTAACAATTCTTCTACTTTCAATTCTTAATTTCCGCAACAAGAGAAACGTTACTCAAACAAGGGATTCACACCATTCTTACCCCTATACCTAACGTGAGATCTTTATTGTGGTACAATGATAATGTCTATTCTGATTTCCTTTGCACTCATGAGTAGCTAAACTTCTCCGTTGGGGTTATGGAAGCCTTATGAGATACTATCTAAGGCTATGAGTTTGTGAATTCGTGACACGTAGGCTGCTTATATCATTATTCTCTTCATCTTAATCTAAATTGTTTGTGGCTACAGACGCATAGAATACGCCAGTATAGCATTAACTTGTTCGAAAGAAAAGTTATATGTCTGGAAAAGAGATAATGTCAAGGTAATAGGGTCCCATCCCCTATTAAAAAGTTAATGCCGTAACTGGATTAACCTCTTGGAGAATTTTTACCGTTAGATACGCTTTAAGCTCGAAAGAGTTAATGTGAAATAGTCCTTGTTGAGGTCGAAAGACGCTTGGATTTACCATCGAATACAATTCTCTATAAGCACATGCATGTATGAATTTCGTATAACTCATAGCCAATAGAGACGTAAACTCAGAAGGTGGACATAACTCCAACTTCTCAATTCTCATTGTTTTACATCTTACCAAACATTCTTTCTTTTTACTTTGCTATTTTTCGTTTTTACCTTAATATTTTGGTTACATTACTTGCACGACAAAACTTCCCCCTTTTATGAGATTTGCACTAAAAGTCTAGTAATCTTTGCTCACTCATTGACCAAGCTATTCCCTGTGGAATCGATACCCAACCCAGTTGGGTTATATATTTGACAACGACCGCTTTACACTCCTACGAGAGCTGTAGATTGAGCGTTATCACCTCACCTACTTCAAACCAACCAATTGGACATCTACATCTTCTACCATAGAGAGCCTCAAATGGAGCCATATGAATACTGGAATGATAACTGTTATTGTATGAAAATTCAATCAAAGGCAAATGGTCATCCCAACTGCCCTTGAAATCAACAACGCACGCTCTCAGCATATCCTCAAAAGTCTGAATGGGCATTTCTGCTAGACCGTCTTTCTGAGGGTGGAAGGTTGTACTGATCTGGACTTGGGTACCAAGACCCTTTTAGAATGCTTTCCAGAAGTGAGAGGTAAACTGGGTACCTTTATCTGAGGTGATATATAAGGGAACACCATGCAACCTAACCAACTCTCTAAGATAGACATTTGCATAGTCCTTGGATGAATAAGAGGTATGGACTGGTAAGAAATGAGCTGATTTGGTCATTTTATCTATGATAACGCAAATTGAATCATGCTGATAACGGGTATGGGGCAAAAAACCGTCATCAGCATAGGGAATGCAATGGAAGAAAACCCTTCAAAAAAACGCTGGTAATAGCCAGTTAAACCCAAGAAACTCCTAATATCTGATGGAGAGATGGGTCTAGGCCAGTTTCTCACCGCTTCATGCTTTTGAGGATCAACCCTAATACCATCACTAGAAATAATAAGACCAAAGAATGCTAATGATTTTAGCCAGAATCCACACTTACTATATTTAGTGAATAACTGATAGGCTCTAAGAGTCCGTAACACTATTCTGAGATGGTCTGCATAATCGTGTTCACTACGAGAATAGACAAGAATGTCATCAATTAAGACTATGACAAACATGTCTAAGTACTTCTTGAACACTCGGTTTATCAAGTCCATGAAGGCTGCTGGGGAATTTGTAAAATTAAAAGACATGACTAGAAATTCGAAGTGACCATACCGAGTTTGGAAAACTATTTTTGGAATGTCACATTCTTTGACTCTAAGCTGATGATAGCCTGATCTGAGGTCTATCTTGAAAAAGTAACTGGCACCCTAAAGTTGGTCAAACAAGTCATCGATTCTAGGAAGTGGGTATTTATTCTTGACTGTGACCTTATTCAATTGACGATAGTCATACATATTTTAAGAGAATCGTCTTTCTTATGTACGAATAGAACAAGTGCACTTCACGAGGAGATATTGGACCTGATGAATCCCTTATCTAAGAGGTTCTTTAACTGATATTTTAGTTCTTTGAGTTCAGATGGAGCCATTTTATATGGCGGGATAGATATAGGCTGAGTATCTGGCAGAAGGTCTATTCCAAAGTTGATTTCCCTTTTGGGAGAAACTCTGGGAAAATCTTCAGGAAAAATATCTAAGAATTCATTTACTACTAGGACTGACTCAAGAGTAAGAGTTTCTAAGTTAGAGTCTTTGACTCGCACAAGATGGTAGACACAACCCTTGGATATTACCTTTCTGGCTCTAAGGTATGAAATCAACTGACCCCTAAGAGCTGTAGCACTACCCCTCCATTCAAGGACTGGTTCATTTGGAAACTAAAAATGAACTATTTTGTTTCTACAATCAACTGAGGCATAGCATGAGTGGAGCCAATCTATACTGAGAATGGCGTCAAAATTCGTCATCTCTAACTCCACGAGATCAACTGAGGTAAATTTTTGAGCTATTGTGATCAAACAATTCCTTTATACTTGTTTGGCTATAATGGAAACACCAACTGGGGTAGACACTGAAAAGAGCTCTGCTAGAGTTTCGGGACTGACTTCAAAATTGACAGCTATATATGGAGTTACAAAATAAAGAAAAGCTCCAGGGTCTAGTAAAGCCTAAACATATAAGTGAAAGACCTGCAATGTACCAGTAACTACGTCAGGAGAATTTTCTTGATCTTGGAAGGACTGAAGAGCATATTATCTATTCAGACACTAACCAATGGTAGCACTGGAAGCGGCACCCTACTGAGTTGGGCGGCCGAATGGAATGGATGACTAATGGGACTGACCTTGTTGGCACACATCCCTACTTTTCTGAGAAACTACCCGACACTCCCAAATTCGGTGGCCTGGATTGCCACACCCGAAGCACATATCACTACCTGCTCTACACTCACCCTGATGGTGTCTTCTACATTTCTGGCATAAAGGATTGGTACGAGCACTACTAACATTGATTTGGGACTTAGAGCCTGGTGCCCTATCCCTATTGTCGTTTTTGAATTTGGGTAATGGGGCACTGGGTGAAGATAGTATTGGGGATGAAGACCTCTAATAAAATTGAGGACGGTTACCACTTCTGACTTTGGCTGACTGAAGTTAAAGTTACTAGTTCTAGCTCTCTTGTTTCCTCTCTCTCTTTCCTTAATCTTCTGCTCCTCTATCTGTTGAGCATGTACCATCAACCTAGACAAGTCCATCTCACTAATTAGCATTGCGGTCCTATACTCCTTAACTACACTATCAGAGTTGCCAGGCACAAACTTACTCATCTTGGACCTGCTATCCGCCACCACATGAGAAGCATACCTAGCTAACTAAGTAAACTTGATTGAATACTCTCTTACACTCATGCTGCCTTGCCTCAAGTTAATAAATTCTAGCACCTTGGCTTCCCGCAACTCTAATGGAAAGAATATATCTAGAAAAGCCATGGCAAACTCTTCCCATTCTATAGGCCCTGCATCAATACCTCTATCAACTTTCCACTGCTTAAAGTAAATATGGGCTAAATCCTGCAATTTCTATGTAGCCAACTCAGCACTCTGACTAAATGTCACCCCATAGCATTCGTTACCTTCTGAACTATGTCTAATAATTCATGTGGGTACTCTTCAAACATGGACCCATAAAATAAGGAGGATTCATCCGGGTAAAGTCCCGAATTCTAGTTGTAGCAGTATTGGCCACTGGATTGTCCAAAACAGCAGTTAGCCATTCATTCTGTGCTGCTACAGAGTTTGCTAGAGTAGTGAACACAACCCTGAATTTTGTGTAGAGACATACTCGTCTAGAGGATCCACCTGGATGGGCTGTAGGGCTGGTTGAGTTCCTCTTTTTCTGTTCTTCTTGGGAGGCATGTTCTGTGAACAGAAGGAGGAAACAGATTAGACTGAGAGTTTAACTTGAGATCATGCTCACTCGCACAACATGAATACTGAAAGAAGGGAAACTTTTACTAAATGCCTTATAGCCTTTCGTCCATAAGTATGGCGCGCTACACACCCATGCACAAGACTCTACTCGACGTGACTTTCAGACTTTCTAGGATACTTTAAAACCTTTGGCTCTGATACCAAGTTTGTAACACCCCAGACTACCCCCAAGTCATTACACAGTGCTTGCAGTCCCAAGGGACCACAAGTTAACCCATGAGCTGGTACCTGTTGTGAGCACTAGATAATATAATCATAAATGTTAAAGAATAACTAAAATGTAATAAGGTTTTAATACCTGAATTCAAAACTGAAATATAAATCTAGGAAATACAACTGTCTGAATCTAAGAAAATACTGATAAACTGAATAACTAACTGACTGTAGTGTCTGAAAAGACTCTTAAGACTGACTGACTGAGAGTTGATGGGATAGGCCCCAAACTAACTCTACTAACACCAAAAATATATACATGAAATGATAAGATCTGTCCTCAGATAATGAGGACTCACCACTACTACTGTACTGCTGATAATCTGAGAATCTAGTTGTGATTTGGGAACTGAGCATCAACACCTATGATATGATACATCATAGCTCAAAAGAAAAGTATGCGATCAGTACTTTGAATGTACTAGTATGCTAAATGAGGTAGGCTAACATACAAGGTTGCATGAAGAAGAGTAATAATCTATCTGAGTATACATGTAAGGCATGGAATACTAAACAAAGAATATGACATCTGTAGATACTGAACATACATGAAAGTCTGTAAAATACTAAAAATACATGAAAATCTATAGACACTGAAGATGCATGACCAGGCATATAACATGGACTGAGTAAAATCTATATTCTGAAGTACTGAAAAATATATTGATATTTGTATGGCTTGATCACACAACACTAAGACTGAACAACTGGACTGGGACTGTAACTGAAATAAATTATGGTTTAATTCAGTAAATCATAGTATTAAACATATTTAAAAACGAAAGCTGGAAACTGGAAAACTCAATTTTTGGCCTTGGAGCAAGGCACCAAGACACTAGAAAAGGGTCAACTGGGACCTTGACAAACACTGCGATGCGGTGCAATCGCAGTAAAGCTTTAGATGCCATTTTGGCCATCTCCGCGATGCGCTGTGATCGCGTACCTCTACTAGAAATTGACAAATGGGAAAACAGCCTGCTCTGCAACGCGCCATAATCGCAGAGTCATATTAAAAATCAACAATTGTCATTTGGGTTGCCTACGCGATGCACTAAAGTTTAAAATAATGGGATTTTACGACTGAAATTTTAAATCGCCATAACTTCTTACTCGGTTATCTGATTTGAGCAAATTTTATATCGTTGGAAAGCTAATTCAATTTTCTAAGCAATGACAGGTTCTAAACTAAAGAATAATGAGTTTTCAAAAGAATTTATATGTGAATACTCATGTATAAGGACTTTGAGTAGGCTAGGAATATACGGGGTATTACATATGCCCACTCTTGCCACAGACAAAGCATGGTCCCTTTTCTTGAAAATGTTGATTTTTTGCTTGGTTATTTTCAAAGTTATTGTCTTTGGGATGTCTACCGTTATTTTTTTTACTTTATTCTTAGGCTTCAAAGAAGTATTTTTGTTAGTTTTTGGGACAATATTATTTAAAATAGTTAAATTTACCTTCGGTATAGTGGTGTTTTCTTCTGTTTGCAAAAGTGCTTCCTGGCCCCTTGCCTCTTCTTCCATGCGGATTCACATTACTAAAGTCTCAAGAGATGTTTTATTTTGTTTGTGGTGCGTAGTTTTCTTAAAGGAGGAAGTTTATCTAGTATACCACAAACAATAAGGTTATCTTCAATTTTGAATTTCTTGAACCTGAGCTTGCCAACAATCATTATAAAGTTCTGAGCTTGGTCTACCATTTATTTGTCGTCCACCATTTGAAAGCGAAAAAATCTGCTAGCAGCATACTTTTTTGCTCCCGCCTCCTCAGTATCATACTTACTTTGTAATGCTTTCCTAATTTCCTTTGTACCAAAGAAAGTTCTATCATAATAATCATAAAAATTATTCAATAGACAATTAAGTAAAAATACCGACACTTGTAGGAGTCACCATTGTACTTTTCAACTTTTTCTTGGAAAGAAATGAGTTCATCATTATTCATGAACGAATTACCTACTTTGTTTGAATTCTTCTCAGTTAACACATAAGAAACCTTGCGAAAACTTAAGTAGAAAAGTACTTTACTCTTCTACCTTTTGAAATGAGTACCGTTGAATCGAAATGTCTTGTTAAGATCTCTCATCTTGACATCCACAAATTTTTTAATCTCCTTAGAATTGTTGGTGAAACTACAATAAAATTATAACTGAAAAATACTAATGAAGAAAATAAAAAATATCTTCTTCTTGATTGAGCCGCGGATATATCTCGTTCTCTTTAACAAGATTCAAGCCCACTACAGCAACTGATTCCACCAGTCCAGTAGTAATCTTTTTGACTTTTCCCCTCCAGGATACAACATTCTTCTTGCAAAGTATAACTCAACACATTCTGGACAAGAATTGAGTTTCAAGCTCCACAAAAAAGAACACCTCCCTTAAACTAATAAACTCTCTTTTTTACTAAATTTTGTTAACTCTATATTTTCTTGTTCGTTAAAAATATGCAAAACCACCTCTATTTATAGGTGATGTACTCATTCTTCTAATGAATAAGAATGAATAATAGGTAGTAAAGAGGGAGGATCAATGGCATATAAGTTACAAGAATAAAAAGGTAGAATAATGGTAGAAGTTATAAGAGTTACAAGAAACTTATGGCTACATTATTACTATCAAGTCATAAAAATAATTGACATATAATGTCACCAAAATGAATGAGGTTTAACTGTTGATGTATGTACAAACGGATGGAGTAAAGATGTTGAACAATGGCATTATATCTTATATCACTAACTCTAAAATAGAGTAATGTCTTGAAACAATCAATGCCAGTTATTTACTGATATTCTTAAATCCTCCAACGTTAAAATGAAAATGAAAAAGTGTCAAAGTTCAATAGTCGGCAGCTTACACTTTGACAGACAATGAGAAGCAATTTAATATTATTAAAATACTAATATTAAAATGCTTAATATCCATCACAACTTATTATCTCATGCTATTTGGTTAAAACATTCCTTATCTACCTACAACAGAACTTTACAGTTGACGGAGAAATATGTACTATGTTACACTTCATTAGAAGTAAAAAATGAGATTCTAGAGATATTTCCAGCATTATATTTGGCTGTGATATCTTATAAGATTATCGAATACCTATTAAAAATCGCCAGTTAATTACATTTGTTGCTGATGAATCTTCAGAACTATTCTACAAATTTGTGTTGCTATAAGATTCACCTTAAGCACTACTAGAGGTATTAGGCCGTCCTTAAATTTCAAGTGTGTAAATGACTTTTTTATGCAATTACTGGTTTTATAGTACTATCAAACATTTTTAATTACTCCAAAATTTCACGTTTTATAGGGTATGATAATTACCTTATAATGTTTATTAACCATATTGATACCTTTATACAACTCTAAAGAGTAATAAAAAAAATATTAGCTCGCCAAAACGTCCTGTTAAGCATATTTTGACAATGTATATCATATATATCAGAGTTTTTGATAGATGCAAATAAATATACATGATATTCATATGATACATGAATATACGTGGATCTTCTGACAGATATACATATGATACACACACACACACATATATATATATATATATATATTTCGCGATGGAAATGCACTCTTCCCCCAACTTTCCGACATAGGGGGCTAGCTTGCTTCCACTGGTGGTGGGCAGGAGAAGGGTCCAAAGGACATACAGCCGGGGGGCAGTCCAAAATTCAATTGTTTCGTTTCCTTCTTGTTCATCAATCGAATATATATATATATACACACACACCTATAATCTATATCTATAATATATTAAAAGTGTGAAGACCCTTAGAGAAATGATTTGAACTTTTTATCCTTAGTTTATTAACTTTGTAATAGACAAAAATGTCTTTTTGCTATTTTGATAAATTATTATTTAATTATTTTTAATGAAAAACACATCCCATCTCAAAAAGGAAATAAAAAACAAGTAGTGTTAGGTTGTATTCATCATACGACCTAGAGAGGAAAAAAGAAAACAAGTAGGGTTTTTGATTTAATTAGGAGTCCTAAATTTTCTTTTCTTTTAAATTTTGTTTGTCTTATTTTCAACAATAATTAGTTTTTTATTTAAAAAATTTTCCTAATTAGACTAGATTTCTTCCATGTTTGATCAACTGTTTTTAAAAGAAAAAATTTTGGACTTCTATATATTGAGCATCTTTTTTTCCAACAAATAATAGAATAACATTCACAATTTAATTGTTAAAGAGTATGTTCAATAGAAGATTAGTTTTGTGTTTTTTAATATTATTTTTTAATTTGTAGGTCAATTATATTAAATATCATGCACCTTTTATTATCGTTTTCTTTATCGTATGATTTATTATAATTTCAACTCTTGATTTTCGCATGATGTGCAGGTAAAGAAAAATTATGTAAATGTATGATTGACACTTCGTGCCAACTACGAGAGGATTTGAAGGCATATTTTTCTAAATTTTATTTCTCATTCATATTAGTACGATTTATGTTGTTAAGGTGTTGATTAGGAGTGCATGTTCTGTTCTTTGATTTGACTTTTATCAAATTTCATTCAATTCTTTTATTTACGATTTTAAAAAGTAGACATCAAACACCAAATTGAACTATCTCAGTTTAATTAGTTTCTTTCAACTTCGTTTCTATTTGATTCAATGTTTTCAAGACGAACATTAATTTCAACCCAAAAAGGACCATTAAAGGATAGAAAACAGTCATAATTGCTGCCCAATCTTGAAATCAAACAACGTAAGGTATGAAATCTCCAACTCTTCTCCGCTTTACTAACTTTATCTATTCAATTTTTTTAGTAGTGTTGTAACTTGAGATTTGAAATCCTAAATTGGGGGAAATAATTTAACTCCTCAATATATTGTGAGCTATTAGTACTACATTGTTATATGGCGAGGAATCATGATATAATTTGAGTGTAAGAAGTCTCCGCAATAGATAAAATCATCTTTTCACTTTTTTTTATATTGCCGAGCTATAATAAATTTTCTTCTTCCTCGTCTGAAAGCCACATTTTCAAGCAATATTAAGGTGGTCTATTTGACTTCAATATTAATTGTTCTCGAGCCAAGTTTTCAAGCAATATTAAGGTGGTCTATTTAAATTCAATACTAATTATTTTTGATTATTGATCATCGAAATTTTATACTTTGTCCTGTGGATGGAGGAGTAAATATGATGAAAGTCAAATTTTTGTTTCTTGAATTTAGATTTCTTGTGGAATTTTTGTTTTGAAAATCAACTAAAATTGATTTTAAGAAGATTTAAAAAAACTAGAAATAAATATGAAAGTATTAGAATAAGAAAAATATAGAAAATACAAAATTTGTAAAAGTTTTAAGTAAGTAATCAAAGATTTTATAAAGATTTAACTTTAAAAATAAGAAAAGATTTTAAATATAGAAAAATATATATAAAAAAATAGTCGTACTACAAATTGGTTCAAATTGGTGTATCTCTCTTAGTTTCTAGCAACAAGTAAAAGAGTTATTGCATGGAAAACGCAAATTGACGATCATTAACTACTTAAAATTTCTGGTGGTAATATATATATATATATATATATTTCTGGCAACAAGTAAAAGAGTTACTTCATGTAAAACGCAAATTGACGATCATTAACTACTTAAAAGTTTTGGTGGTAATATATATATATATATATATATATATATATATATATATATATATATATATATATATATATATATATATATATTACAATAAAATATGTTATTTTTACATTAGTATATTAAAGTGTGAAGGATCTTTAAAAAGTGATTTGAACATTTTGCACTTCATTAAAACCTTCACAATAGACTAAATCATCTAATTTAAAATAATGAAAAGTTACACGTGCGAGGCATGTATGTATATGTGTGTGTATGTATGTACGTATATCCCCGAATATACACTGTTATACACTTGCCATGTCATGAATTCTTTTCATCTCATTCTGGTCTTCTTCGGTTATTTGTGTTTCATGTTTTTTTTTCTCAATTTCATCACTCCTCCAACAAACTTTGAATGTTTTATTTTTGAGGCAAATCACCCGTAATCTTGACTATAAACTACTAATTTTACAATATTGTGAGCAATGAAATTTTATTAAATTTACATTCATACAAATTTATATTATATTAAAATTTAAATTATATTAGTCCAAATAAATGTGATGGATTAATATGATTGGATCATTTATTTAAATCCAAATAAATATGGATTTGATTAAAGTCCAATTTCTGCTGGGCTAGTCCATTGATTTGGGCCACAAGAGATGAGCCCGATTCATTAAGCCTACGATGTCATCATATTCTAGAGGCCCAATTGAGTATCACATATCAAATGACGTGACATACTAAGTTAAGTAAAGGAGCCAATAGGACCATGTCACATGTGAATGATGCGTATGCCCAGTAAAATCAAAGGCCCAATCAAATGTCGCAATGTCACTTAAATCCAATTGGCCAAAAGAATCCCATCTTCACCATGACTCTTTTCTTCCTACAACTATAAATAGTCTCATAATTCATAAAAGAGACCAAAAATTCTAATAAGAAGCAAGATAGAGCTCGTGGATCAAATGCCACAGATTTCTCTACAAATTCAAGCATTCAAGATCCAATTCATCAAAATACAAGATCATGACCACAATATTCAAGAAAAAGCTCAAAGGCCCTTGAATTCAAGTACAAATCGAGGTAAATTTCATCAAATCCATAAATCAATATCTAGTTCATTAATATTCAAGATTAAGACCACAAGATTCAAGATCAAACTCAAAAGCTCTTGAATTCAAGTGTAAGTCAAGATCAAATTCATAAAGTTCAACAATATTCAAGATCAAACTCGAAGCCGTAGAATTTATATTTGAAAAGGCGAATCAGAGGATTTCTAGAGATTGTAACACTCACAAATTGAAATTAATAAAATGATTAATACAATATTTTTCTTGTCTCGATCATTATTTTTTGACTCAAATTTTATTCTCAACAAATTCTAGCATGTCTAATGGGATGAGAGGTAGAGATCATCCCATTAGACATCCCAGAATCACCCTAATTCCATCAATAATTGGGATCAATCGAAGCATGAGTTTCTGAATCACTTCTATAGCATGAAACGCACAGTAAGCCTGGTAGAGCTCACAAATACTCATCAAAAAAAGGATAAACTAGTTATTGACTTCATCAATTAATGGAGAAATATGAGCCTAAACTGAAAAGATAGGCTTAGTGAAACTTCTATAATAAGGATGTGCATCCAAGGAATACATTAAGAGTTAGATACCATGCTCACGACATGGAGTTGAGCATATATTCTGTCGAAAAAGGACTGGCATCTATTAATGACCCTAGAAAGGGAAAGAATAAGTAAAACCCATAAGATAGAGCAATTTTTTCCCCCAAAATGATAACAAAGAATCCATAAATGTTGATGTGTCTTCTATAAAGTTCACTACAAAGGTGAGCAAGAAGCAAAGCATGAAGACAACTTCTTAAGCATGTCCAAATCAGAAGTTGACTTTGAACGACATGCAAGAAAAGAAATACCCTTTTCGCAATTCTATTGTTGCCAAAATTTTCCATAAACTTCTTGAGCATAAGCTTATTGATCTACCAGAGATGAAGCAATCCAACAAAGCTGGAAGGACTAATTTACAAATTATTGCAAGTACATAGGCTTATGGGTCACCTTTGGAGAAATGTTTTGTCATCAAGGACAAAATCATGCAACTGGAAAATAAGAAGAAGATCCTTTTTAATGATGAGAAAGTCAGTTCTCATCAAATCTCTATTACTTTTGGCTTACTCAATCTGGTCTAATTACACTTCAAAGAGAATAGGAAGAAACCATTAGAGCATAACAAGTATTCAATTGACAAAGGTGATGACGTAGGTTGGACACTGATCACTAGAAACATACACAAAAAAAGATGAGTCTATGAAAAGAGTCATACAAGTAGCTAACTAGGAGGATGGTCAAGAAATTAAGAAAACAGGGGCTAGTTGCGCTTCCAAGCAGAGCGAGGGTGGTGGAAAATTACCATAAAAAACTATGATGTCCTGTGACTTTGAAAAAATTCATTCCAAGTTGATTTGGTGCAAAGACTGCTCAAGTCAACCTTGAGGAATCTTCCTTTAATACTAACAAAGAAGGAGCAAAGGGTGAAAATCTATCCATAGAGGTTGTTTTATCTTTTAAGAAACCTAATGAACGTTTTAGCCAAGAAGCATATGTATGTAATACAAAAATTACATTTACAAATTATAATCTCCTGTTTAGTAAAACCCTACATAACCATCCCTTGCATATAGTAGGTTATGTTCTAGGAAAAATAAATAGAATCTTGATAGACGAGGAATTCAAAATCAATATTTTTCATATTCACACAATGAAAGAACTTGGCATCACAACTGATAAACTTATTGAAAGTCATTTGATGGTCCAAGGGTTCAACCAAGGGGACCAGAGGGCCATAGAATCTATCAAGTTGGATATCAATATGGATAATTTGTTATAAAATATATTGATGCATGTGATCAGTGCTAAGACTTCATACAACATATTATTTGGTAGGACTTGGGTACACGAGAATAAAATTGTCTCATCCTTCTACGATCACTGCTTGAAGTATCTTAAAGATGGAGTGGAAAGAAAAATAACTGCCAATGATGAGCCATTTTATGGTGGAGGAAAGAGTTGATAATGTCACAGACCAAGAGCGATAAAATTGTAGCCAAGATGGTCGAGATGGATTTTGAAAAGATCACCATTAAGAAGTCTCCCTCCACCTCGAATGGAAAAAAATCACATCCATAAAAAAGAAAACAACTCCTCTGCTCCACTACTCACAAAAGGTAAACAAAGAGGAATGTCAATTATCTAATTTCTTTAATATGTTCTAAGAGGATTGACTCTTTCTATTAAGATAATCAATGCGATAAACTTGTCCTCAAATCTACTTAAAGAATTTGTGGCTTGAAATTCGCTGCAAGATATAACACTCCCTACTAAGCGTACAAAAGAGGGCTTTGATCCAAATGTTTACAAGCTATTCTTAAAGTTTGGATACATCCTTAATGATCTATCAAAGTTAGAAAAACTCCCATTGGAGGCTTCTGATATACAAGTGCGTGAAGGCCTAAGGTACATGATACTACCTCTAATTCTTATCTCCATAAGAAAGCAGCTAGTAACTACATCACTATAGAAGAGGAGTCTACTACTTCCAACAAAAGGCCTTCTATCTTTGATTGGCTTGGAGAATCAACCACAAGGACTTCTGTCTTTGATCAACCTGGAGGATCAACCACTTAATAATACACTATTCACCTAGGATCCAAAAGGATTTTCAAAGTTTGATTCCTTCTAGAATGAGGCAACATACAAAACTAATGGTTTCATATAAGGAGGTGTTAAATACAAAAACTCATATTTATACCAAGAAACGTGGGGAAAATTAATAAAGTGTA
This sequence comes from Capsicum baccatum var. pendulum, assembly GCA_030864225.1. Taxonomy (NCBI): domain Eukaryota; kingdom Viridiplantae; phylum Streptophyta; class Magnoliopsida; order Solanales; family Solanaceae; genus Capsicum; species Capsicum baccatum. Next base: position 102,419,337 of record CM061550.1, on the reverse strand, counting down.
GACTTTTCATATCATATTACAACCCAAAGCAAAGAATGATGCCTCATCTCAAATAAAGTATGATGAAGAGCTGGAAGATATCTCTCGGTGTTACCATATACCTATTAATGATGATGATCATCAAGAGGAGAAAGATGTTGGAGATGCTCGCAACTTAAAGAAGGAGTGAACACCAAAATTGATCCCTTGAGGTAAGTCAATCCTAGAACTAATAAGATCCAATTCCAACTTACCTGAGTGCTTTTCTAAATTGGAGGGACAAATCGCTTATACAGACATACTTAAAAAATATAGGGATGGATGCACTTGGAGTTATAAGGAGATGCCTTGCTTAGATCCAAAAGTACCAGTCCATCAATTGGAGGTCAAGAAAGGTGTTTATCCTATTAAACAAGCCCAAATGTACATTAGGCCAAAATTGGTTCCATTGATTGAAAATAAGGTTAACAAACTCATCGAAGCTGGCTTTATTCGTGATATTAAATACCTCATGTGGATTTTATCTATTGTGCTTGTCAGGAAGAAGAATAGACAAATTTGAGTTTATATCGACTTTAGGGATCTCAATTACATGCCCTATGGATGATTTCCAACCCCCTTTCCAAAGTTGATGATTGAAGTTACTACTAGTTTTGAGGCAATGTCCTTCATGGATGGTTCATCCAACTATAACCAAATCCACATGACACCAAAGGATGAAGAGCTTATTGTATTTCATATGTCTAAATATATTTATTGTTATGAGGTAATGCCTTTTAGTTTGAAGAATGCTGGTGCCACTTATCAAAAAGCTATCCAAAACATATTTGATGGCCTACTTTATAAAAATATTAAGTGCTACATAGATGAATTAGTGGTGAAGTCAAGTAAGAGAAGCGACCACTTGAAAGATATTAGGATTGTATTTGAGTTGTTTCGAAGATATCAACTTAGGATAAACTCATTGAAATATGCCTTTAGAGTTAGTTCTAGAATGCTTTTTTGCTTCATTGTATGACACCGATGAATTAAAATTGATCAAGCCAAGGTTGATGTGATTTTGAAGATACCCGAGCCTCAAACCATTCATGAGTTAGAAATCCTCCAAGGAAGGCTAGCATATTTAAGAAGGTTCATCTCAAATTTGATTAAAAAATATCAGCCATTTAGCTAAATCATGAAGAAGGATGCTTCTTTCCAATGGGACCAAGTTTGTAGTAAGGTCTTTGAAAGTATCAAATCATACTTAATGAAGCCTTCAGTTCTTAAGGAAACTATATCTAACACCCCGAGTCTGTACCCCAGACGTCACACGATGCTCATAATCCTGAAAGACCACAAGCTAACCCATGACTGGTACCTACTGCAATTACTAAATAATAATACTTATAATGCGGAAATTAAGCAAAAAATTGCCATAAGGTTTAAAACTAAATCAAATACTGACATGTAAATACTGAATACTGAACATCTGTCTGAAATAATCTAGCCTGAAAAGCCTCTAACTGAACTATCTGAAAGTGGAGTTGATGGGATAAGCCCCCAACTAAATCCAACTACTAAAGTACTGATAAATAAAAAAAATACTCTGTCCTCGAACTATGAGGACTCACCACTAAATCTTCTACTAATAACTGACTGAATGGCATGAATATAACTGAATGAGAGTACATGTATATCTGAAATTACTGTAAATACTGATTATGAAATGCTATGCGCATAACTACGTATACTCTATATGAGATTTCATAAACACTGGATAATGAGTTGAAAATTGAATGACTGATATATGAGTTTACTGGTACTGTATTACTACTAACTGAGTGACTATTTTTGACAGTCCTAATTCTATAAAATTGAACTGAGTTCTATATTCAGCTGGGTGACTATATCTCACAATCCTGATTCTAAAATTGAACTGAGGTTTTATACTGAGCCTAAAACTGAAACGGTGGGAGATTTCATCTAACTGACATACCCCGATTATGAACTGAGTTAGTGTGCAACCTGTGACCCCAGTTAGAAGGGTGTTAGCACCTTGCCAAGAGATAATAATAATGTCTATGAGTTAATCCTTTCTGGAAGACAGCTCTTTCATCAACCCTCGCTGGAAGAAAAACTCGTACAAGATGTATCAACCCTAGACTGGCAGGAGGACATCTTAACCTATGCTGACTATATAATTCTATAAAGCCGGGATTGCTACTAAGGGTCAAACCCTTTATGACAGGAATTCCCCTATCCTAGGGTTCACTCGGGTGCTGTTTCCTACTCCCAGCTGAATAGACACTAAAAAATTTCTAGACTATACTAGGCTTGACTGACCTATTACTGATCATGATATCTATCTAAACTAGACTGAGTTTACTAAGTTCTGATAACTCACTGAATACTCTGAGTTTTGTTAACTGGTTGAATATACTGAGTTCTATTATCTGACTGAGTACTACTGTACGTGACATCACTGAGACTATTTTGAAAATACTATAAATCTAGGTAAACAACTATATTGTTGGGTATTAAATACCCCCACGACTCGATTGCGTAAATTGTAAAACATAGCATAATCTTGAAAGCATGATAGCTAGACACTTTGTCACAATTCATTTATTGAGGCATTTTAGCAAACACATGCATGACATGAACTTGTATACATGTTAACATGATGTGATTTCATTATTCAACTCACATGAACAATTCATCAAACACTTACGGAGCATAATTTATACACATGACAATACTATAACATGCAAGCATTATGATCAAAATCCCAAACTCACAAATTCAAGGGCTTTTAATATGAAATCATATAACCACACACACATGCTATTTGTTTCTTAAGAAACTTGTAATCAATCATGGATTACAAACCCAACTACATCATAAGCATGAATACAATCAAATTCATCATGAAGTTCGTGAAAGAAATTAACTTGTAATCCAAAAAGGGTTCTTGAACTCCAAGGGTGGAAGGAAACCCTTGGATGAACACCTAACATACCTTGATACTCAAATTCATAAAGATTGATGGCGAATTTCTTGAATTTTGATCTTGACTTGATGGACTAGGGTTTGTTCTTGAGAGGATTTTAGTATATAATAAGAGTATTTTTCCTATTGAGGGCATTAATCGTTTTGGGGTAGAATAGAAGTGGGAAAAATGTCCCAAATACATATCTAGATGCTTATTTAATTACTAAAAAGCATACCCAGTGACGTGCATACCGATGCACCATGTTGACGGCATCAACACGATGAGCAACGCGCTGCATCGAGTTTGCGTTGGTTCACTGGAATTGTACTGATAGCTGGGAAAAAATTATCTATCAATACGAAGCATTGAGATCAGATCGACCCACTATTTTGGTCACCTAAATATGATCCAAACGAAGTCCAAAAAATCTAAAACTCACTCGGAGTGACCTATTGACACACCTGGTCATGATTTAATATAAGGATCGACATTTTAAGGTCATAAGGGTGGTAAAATAGGATCGCCAACTTATGATGGATAAAATAAATTCTAAGTATAAACACTTAGCTAAAATTTTTAAGTCTGGGACCTCTTTTAAGCGTTAACAGACTGAGTTAATCTTAGGATTTTTCGGGGTCTTACAATATATCCCCCTTGGGAACATTCGTCCTCGAATGATATTGACTAAGCTGAGAATACTGATAGACTGAATTTATATACTGAACATGCACAACTAAAGCGTGATTAAGTTCTAAAAACATAACACATGACTGAGCTGTTTCTTGAAGGTATGCATGATATGAGAATGCTATGCAACTAAACTAATGCAGAATTGTAAAGGTAATCTGAGCATAGAACTGAGTAAATTTAAGGAAAACTACTACCTTGAGTTGAGTATGAGTTTGCAGAGAAGATATAAGGATACTTGGTCCACATATCTGCTTCAGCTTCCCAAGTAGCTCCCTCAACGGACTGATTCTCTCAAATAACCTTGACTAGAGGAACCTCTTTGTTCTTTAGTCTGCGAACCTAAAAATTGAGAATTGCGACTGGGATTTCTTCATAAGAGAGGTTGTTCTGGGAATTAATGCCCTCTATCGGGACTACAACTGCTGGGTCACCTGTGTACTTCTCTAGCAAGGAAACATGAAACACTAGTTACACTGGAGCTAAGTCTAAAAGCCACTCAAGCTCGTAAGCTGCCTTTTCAAAATGACTGAGAATTTGGTAAGGACGAACATATCAGGGACTGAGTTTTCCTTTTTTTCCAAACCTCTTCATTCCTTTCATTAGAGAGATTTTCAAATACACATAGTCACCAATCTTAACATTGAGATCCTTTCTTCGCACATCTGCATATGATTTTTGTTAGCTCTGAGCTGTCTTGAGCCTTTCCTTGATCAACTAAAATTTTTCTAAAGCAACATAGAGCAGCTTAAATGGAGCTATCTGAATTCTAGAATGATAATTGTTATTGCATGCAAACTCAATCAAAGGCAAGTGGTCATCCCAACTACCCTTAAAGTCAATGGCACATGCCCTTAACATATCTTCCAAAGTTTGAATGGTCCTTTCTGTCTGACTATCTATCTGATGGAAAGAGGTTGTACTAAGGTAAACTTGGGTACCAAGACCCTTTTGGAAGGCTTTCCAGAAATTAAGGTAAACTGGTACTTTTATTTGAGATAATGTATACTGGGACTCCGTGTAATTTGACCAACTCTCTAACATAGAATTTGGCATAGTCCTTGGCTGAATAAGAGATATGATCTGGTAAGAAGTAAGCTGATTTGTTCATCCTGTCTATAATGACCCAAATCGAATCATACTAGCGATTAGTACGAGGTAAACCCATCACAAAATCCATGTTCACTTCCTCCCACTTCCACATAGGAAGACTGAACTCCTACATAGATCCATTGGGTTTTTGATGCTTAATCTTAACCTGCTAACACGTAGAGAACTTAGATACAAACTTTGCAATGTCCCTCTTCATCCCACTCTACCAATAGATATCTCATAAATCGTGCTACATCTTAGTGTTCCCTGGATGAATAGAGTAATGCGCACCATGTGTTTCTACAAGAATTCGTTGCCCTGATTCATCTACACCTGGCATGCATAGTCAACCCGGGCAACACAATACACCATCTCCCCCTTGGGAGAAAACCTCTTCTTTCTAATCTCTGACCGACTCTTTCAACTTGACTAAACTGAGATCTTTGTCCTACTTTTCCTTCACTTTGAAACCAGAGGTGATTTTGAACTATTCTGCACCCACACACTACCTTCTGCATAATCGACTAAGTGGAAACCTAGTTGGTCAAGATGATAAACTTCTTGAACTAACTTCTTCTTACCATCCTCTACGTGAGCAATACTGCCTAAAGACATCCTACTGAGAGCATCAACCATTATATTGCTCTTGCTCGAATAATACAGGATGCTCATGTCGTAGTATTTCAATAACTCTAACCACTTTCTCTGATATAGGTTTAGATCTTTTTGAGAAAATACATACTACATGATTTTATGGTCTGTGAACACATCTACATGTACCCCATACAAATAATGCCTCCAAGTCTTTAAATCAAATACAATAACTGCTAACTCAAAATCATGAGTGGGATAATTATTCTCATGGGGCTTAAGCTATCTAGAGGCATAGGCTATGACCTTACCTCTCTGCATCAAAACACACCCCAAACCAATTCTAGAAATATTACAATACACCACAAACCCGTCTGAGCCATCTGGTAAAGTCAAAACTAGGGTTGTAGTGAGTCGAGTCTTTAAATCCTAAAAACTCTTCTCACAAGAATATAACAACTGGAACTTGACTTTCTTCTGAGTTAATATGGACATGGGGGATACAATGGACGAAAATCCTTCAAGAAACCATCGGTAATAGCCTGTCAAACCCAAAAAAATCCTAATATCTAATGGATAGATGGGTTTGGGCCAGTTTCTCACTGCTTCAATCTTTTGAGGATCAACTTTAATGGCATTATAAGAAACTATATGGCCAAGCAAAGTTACTGACCTAAGACAAAATTCAAACTTACTGAATTTGACAAAAAACTGATGGGTTCTAAGAGTTTGTACTACTATTTTGAGATGGTCTGCATGATTAAGTTCACTGCAGGAGTAGAAAAGAATGTCATTAATAAAGACTATGATGAACATGTCCAAGTACTACTTGAACACGTGGTTCATCAAGTCTATGAAGGCTGCTGGAGCATTGGTAAGACCAAATGATATGACTAAGAATTTAAAGTAACCATACCGAGTTCTAAAAGCTATTTTTTGAATGTCACATTCTTTGAATCTGAGCTGGTGATAGCCTGATCTATGAAGTCTACCTTAGAAAAATAGCTGGCACCTTGAAGCTGGTCAAACAAGTCATTAATTTTTGAAAGTGGATACTTATTCTTGATCGTGACTTTATTTAGCTGATGGTAGTCTATACATATTCTAAAAATGAAGTTAATCTACGTTGAGAATGACATCAAAATTGGTTATATCTAACTCTACTAAATCTGCTGAAGTGACTTTTTGAGATACCATAACCGGACAGTTACTGTATACCCATCAAGCTATGATAGATTTACCCACTGGGGTAGAGACTGAGAAGGGCTCTGCTAGGTTTTTGGGACTGACTCCGAAGTCAACAACTATATAAGGAGTTACAAAGGAAGAAAAATCTCTTGGATCTAACAATGAATAAATGTGAAAATGAGAAATTTATAACGTACCAGTACCACATTAGGAGAACTTTCCTAATCCTATCAGGGCTGAAGTGCATAAATCCTATTTGGGCATTGCCCATTGGGGCATTGGAAGCGGCACCCTACTGATTCGAGCAACCAAACTGAGTTGAAGAATGATTATGATGACTCTATAAAACCACCCGAGGATGCTCACTGACCCTGTGGACTAGCTTACCATAACCAAAACATACATCACTGCCAGCCCTACAGATATCCTGGTGGTTTCTTCTATACTTTTGGCAAAGGGAATTCATTTGGGCACTGCTTACACTACCCTAAGGTTTAGAGCCTGGTGACCTATCTTTATTGCCATCTCTAAATATTGGCACTGGAGCATTGACTGAGGACGGAGTTGGAACTAAAGATTTTGGATGGAACTGAGAATGACTCTCTCCCTCTAAATTAGGCTGAGTGAAGTTGAAGCTACCTATTCTAGCTCTCTTATTCTTCCTCTTCTTCTCTTTATTCTTAGCCTCCTCTATCTGATGAGCATGAACTATGATCCTAGATATGTCCATCTCCCTAATCAGCATTGCAGTCCTACACACCTAAACCACACTGTTAGACACGCCAAACATAAACTTACTCATTTTAGATCTGCTATCTGCTACCACATGAGGGGCATATCTGGCTAACTGAGCAAATTTAGATTAATAAATTCCAAAACCTTTGCTTCTCTCAACTCCAGTGGGGAGAACTATCCAAAAAATCAGTGGCAAACTCTTGGCTAAATATACGAGCCCTTCATCAGCGACCCTCTCTGTATTCCACTACTTGAACCATGAGTGAGCCATATCTTGCAATTGATATCTGGCCAATTTACACTCTCACTAGCTATCACTCCTATAATGTCTATGACTTTTTACACCTGATTAAGGAATTCCTATGGGTCCTCCTCTAACTTAGACCTAGTAAAAGATAGAGGGCACATTCGGGTAAAGTCCTAAATTCTAGTTGCAGTAGTATTGGCCACTGTTTGGCTAAAATGGCAGCTGGGCATTCATTCTGGATTGACACAGAATGAGCTAGAGTGGTGAAAGCTGCTTTGAATTTTGTGTGAAAGACATGCTCGTCCATGGGATTTGCCTGAATGAGCAGAGGTGCTGGCTGATTTCCTGTTCTCCTTCTATTATTTTTTTGGGAGGCATGTTTTGTAAATGGAAGTAAAAAATTGATTAGACTGAGAATGTAACTTGATATCATGCTCACTCGCACGATATGAATACTGAAAGAAGGGAAACTTTTCCTAAAATACCTCATAGCCTCTTGTTCAAAAGTGTGGCGTGATACACCCATGCACAAGACTCTACTAGACATAAATTTCACACTTCTTAGGACTCTATTGAACCTTAGGCTCTGATTCTAAGTTTGTAACTCATCGAGTCTATACCCTGTACATCACACGGTGCTTATAATCTCGAAAGATCACAAGCTAATCCACGACTGATACCTACTACAATTATTGAATAATAATACTGTATAATGTGGAAATTAGGTGGAGAATTACCATAAGGTTCAAAACTAAATCAAATACTGGCATGTAAATATTGAATACTGAACATCTGTCTGAAATAGTCTATCCTAAAAAGCCTCTAACTGAACTGTCTAAAAGTGAAGTTAATGGGATAAGCCCCCAATTAACTCCAACTACTAAAGTACTGATAATTAGGAAAAAATTCTCTGTCCTCAAACTATGAGGACTCACCACTAAATCTGCTGCTGATAATCTGGGCTGCTAGGTATGGTCAGGAGCCCGTGCGTCTGAACCTATGATACAAGATATCATAGCGCAAAAGAAAGGTATGTATCCATACTTTAAATGTACTGGTATGATAGGTGAGGTAAGGCTGAATGCATGCGTTCATATGCATGAATAATAACTGATTGAATGGCATTAATATAACTTAGTAAGAGTACGTGTATATCTAAAACTATGGTAAATACTGATTATACAATGCTATGCACATAACTACATATACTGTAATTGAGATTTCATTAACACTAGATAATGAGTTCTGAAAACTGAATGACTGATATATGAGTTTACTAGTACTGTATTACTACTAACTGAGTAACTATTTTAGACAGTCCTAATTCTGTAGAACTGAACTGAGTTCTATACTGAGCTGGGTAACTGTATCTGATAGTCCTGATTCTGAAACTGAACTGAGGTTTTATACTGAGCCTGAAACTAAAACTGTGGGAGGGTTCATCTAACCGACATACCCCAATTATGAATTGAGTTGGGGCCCAACCTATGACCCCAGTAAGAAGGGTGTTAGCACTTTGCCAAGAGCTACTAATAATGGTTATGAGTTAATCCTTTCTGGCAGGAAGCTCTTTTGTCAACCCTCACTGGCAGGAAAACTCATCTAGATGTATCAACCCTAGACTGGTAGGAAGACATCTCAACCTACACTGGCTATGTAGTTCTGTAATGCAGGGATTGCTACTAAGAGTCAAACCCTTTACTGACAGAAATGCCCCTATCCTTGGGTTCAATCGATGTTGATTCCTACTTCCAACTGAATAGACACTAAACTAATTTCTAAATTATACTAGGCTTGACTGAACTATTACTGATCGTGATGTCTATCTGAACTGGACTGAGTTCACTGAGTTCTAATAACTGATAGAATACTTTGAGTTCTGTTAACTGGCTAAATATACTAAGTTCTATTATCTGACTGAGTACTACTGGACGTGAAATCACTGAGACTTCTGAAACTACTGTAAATCTAGGTAAACAGCTAGATTGTTGGGTATTAAATACCCCTAGGAATCAATTGCGTAAATTGTAAAATATAGCACAATCTTAAAAGCATGATAGCTAGACACTTTGTCATAATTCATTCATTGAGGCATTTTAGCAAATACTTTCATGGCATGAACTTGTATACATGCTAACATGATATGATTACATTATTCAACTCACATGAACAATTCATTAAACACTTGGGGAGCATAATTTATACACATGACAAAACTATAATATGCAAACATTATGATCAAAATCCCAAACTCACAAATTCAAGGGCTTTTAACATGAAACCATATAACCACACACACATGCTATTTGTTTTTTAAGAAACTTGCAATTAATCATGTATTACAAACCCAAATACATCATAATCATGAATATAATCAAATTCAATATAAAATTCGTGAAATAAATTAACTTATAATCTGTAAAGGGTTCTTAAACTCAAAGGGTGGAAGGAAACCCTTGGATGAATACCTAACATACCTTGACACTCAAATTCGTGAAGATTGATGGTGAATTTCTTGAATTTTGATCTTAACTTGATGGACTAGATTTTGTTCTTGAGAGGATTTTAGTGAATAATGAGAGTGTTTTACCTATTGAGGGGTTTAATCTCGTGTTTTGGGGCTGAATAGAAGTGGGAAAAATATCCCAAATACCCCTCTGGATGTTGATTTAATTACTAAAAAGCATGCCCAATGATGCGTATACCGACTCACTACATCAATGACATCAACGTGATGACCAACGCGTCGTGTCGAGTTTGCAATGGTTCACTAGAATTGCATTGAAATCTAGGCAAAAAATCATCAGTCGATGCGATCCATCGAGATCTCATTGACCCACTATTTTGGTCACCTGAATATGATTCAAACGAAGTCCAAAAAATTCAAAACTCACTCAAACTGACCTATTGACACACCTGATCATGATTCAATCTAAGGGTCGGCATTTTATGGTCATAAGAGTCGTAAAATAGGATCGCCAACTTATGAAGGCTAAAATAAATTCTAAGTATAAATACTTAGCTAAAATTTCTAAGTTTGGGACCTCTTTTAAGTGTTAACAGACTGAGTTAAGCTTAGAATTTTATGGGGTCTTATACTATACCTGTAAAACCATTGATACTCTATATTGCGGCACAAGAAAGGTCAGTTGGAGCACTACTGGCTCAAGAAAATAGTGAATGCAAAGAAACTCTTTTTACTATTTGAGAATAATGTGACACCGAATAAGCTAAATTATTCTCTGATTGAAAAGTTGAGCTTGACATTAATTTTTTCAATCCAAAAGATGACGCTCTACTTTCAAGATCATGTCCTTTGTGATGTGTCTTGGGAAAATTCTATCAAGTTTGAAATGTCAAAATCAGTCCTTAGTGGCCAAATTGCAAGATGGTACCTTTAATTCCAACAGTTTTAGATTGTGTAGATTCTCTAAAGTGTCATAAATGGACAAACATTGGAAGACTTCTTAGCATACCACCTGATACCTGATGATTGGAAACTGACTGATGAGTTTCTTGATGAAGATGCCATTGTTATCGAAGTTATACCCCCATGAAATATGTGCTTTGATGGTGTCGTACATTAAGGTAGAGCTAGTATAGATGTGGTTTTTGTCACTCTGCAAGGACAGGTCATCCTATATTATTTTACCCTCATGAATTATTGCTCCAACAATGTTGCTGAATATGAAGCTTTAATTTCTCAAACTTGAGAGAGCTATTGACATGAAGCAACTATAATTACAAGTCTTTGGTGACTCCTAATTAGTGATTAAGCAGCTCTTATGAATCTATGAAGTCAAAAAACCTAAGCTACACCCATATTATGATTATACTCAGATGTTGATGGGATGGCTTTGGAGAGATAACCCTTCAGCATATGCCAAGAAAGAAAATAAGTAAGTTGATGCCTTGGCTAATTTGGCCTCAGCCCTAACCCTTTCAAATCTGACGCGAGTTACTATCCATCAAGAATGGGTAGTATCACCACTGAATATGTAGAAAACAAGGTTGAGCACCTCGTTGTTGTGTTCCAAGCCATAAAGAAAGATTGGCGACAACCTCTCATTGACTACTTGTGTTGTGGGATACTTCTAGCGGATCCAATGAGAAGGACTGGCATCTATCATCGTGCACCTCGCTTTCGTTACTACAAAGACACGTTATATAAAATATCATTTGAAGAAGTACTCTTTCAATGTTTGGAAGTGAAAAAAGCAGTTTAAGCTTTATAAAAAGCACATACGGGAGTTTGTAGATTTCATCAGTCTGGACTGAAGCTCCACTTTTTCATAAAATAATGATGTATTATTGGTCAATGATGGTGAAATATTTCTTGGACTATGCTATAAGATACAAAGCTTGGCAATTTTATATGATTTTCATACATGAACCTCCTGGAGTATTAAACCCAACTATAACATCTTAGCCATTCAATGTTTGGGGATTGGGTCTTATTGGACTACAACCAAAATCTTATGGTGGACCCTTATACATCTTGGTCATGACAGATTAATATTTTAGGAGGTTCATAAACCTCGTAATTCCAAATAAGATTGACATGAGTGGAAGAAGTTTCTTCTATTTGTTCATGTCAATCTTGTTTAGACTTGGTTGAAGCAGTTCTACCACTTGAGCGTCAAATACCTTTTTTAAGACTTGCTATCCAGAAGGGCTCACCGAAGAAAAAATGAAAAGTTACAACTTGTGGTGTTAGAAGCTCTTAATGAGAAGTGGTTGGAGGCTCAGTAAAATCTTAAATATTATCAAGCCCATTTATCTCATTCTTCTAACAAAAGGGTTCTCTTGAGGATCTTCCAAGTAGGAGAACAAGTACTTATAGTAAGTAGGTCCATTATCACTTCTCATAATCTTGGGGGAAAATTCACCTCAAAATGAGATGGTCCATACGTCATATAAGAGGCCTATTCAAGTGGTGCTTAAAATCTTGTCGATGCAGATGGCATAAAAATTGATCCTATCAACACCAAGTTCTTGAATAAGTACTATCCTTAAATAAATATAATGCTCCTTAAGGAACAATCATAAATTGCATGTCCAGTCCTAGCCCGCAAGAGTATAAACTATGTACAGCTAAAAAAAGTCTGCTAGGCTGAAAATCTTAAAGGAGGCTACCTAGGAAAAAGGTAGGACATAAAAAAATGTATATTTGAAAAAACTTCACTCACCTAGAACTACATTATGACTTTATCCTCTTCACCGAGGTAGTAGGAGCTTGGAATCATCTTAGTTCAGTTACATGAGTATAAAAAATACATATTCCCACTCAAATAAAAAGTAAGTTTTTAAGAGACTTTTTGTTTCATTAATATTCAGACTTGCACAAGTCTTAGTGGATCAATGGGGGAAAACCCTTATGGAATATGAGGTTCTTTCACAGAAGTTGAAATCTTCAAATTCACTAAGTCTTCAAGTTAGAGTATTTAAATTTGCCACATCAAAGTATTCGAAGTTTGATAGTAGAAGTCTTCAGAAGATCTATGTCTATAAGTTAAAGTCTTTAAATTTATTAAGTCTTCATGTTGGAACTTTTAAATTTACCATATTGAATCTTGCAAGTTTACAAAGTCTGTAATTTGAAGCCTTTATATGCTCTATGTCTATAAGTTGAAGTCTTAAATTCACTAAATCTTCATGTCATGGCTTTCAAATTATAACACCCTAGATTTTTTACCCATTGAAAATTTCTTGGATTTCTAGTTTTTGGATAGGATACGACTAAGGATTACACGTCGTATGTTGGGGTATGGTTTATATGGGTTGGTCATATACTGATCAGTGTTGGTTAGTGGGTTGGATTGGTTGCTAGAATGGATATGACTTGGTGGATACAAGTCGAATTGGTGGATATGAGTCATCTGGTTTGTGTTTTTTCTTTTATTTAATCTTAGATTTGGTAGCTTAACTTGGATCTGAGTACAAGTGGCTTACCATGATCTATTAGCTAGGGTACAAGTCTTACCATGGACTTGTATGGTGGACAGTGTTCAATTCTCTTTAATTCTATCTATCAGGGGTACGCATTAAAGGTATGGGTCGTATGCCTTAGGTAAGACTTGGTTTGGAGAATTCATACCTTGGAAAGTCTTGGTTCCAAGGTAGAGGCCTAGGGTATGAGTGATGGGTACCACTTGTATTGGAGGGTATGATTGGTATGGTTAATCGTACCCCCTGACGGGAATTTTATGCAGTTTAAGTGAGGGCAATCTAGACATTTCCCTACTTGACCTATTAAGGCCCTATGACTTTTAACACATTTGGATGTTATTTGCCCTATTTTTCTATTCATTAACACTAAGAAAACACTCTCTAATCCTCTCTATGTCTTTTGGGTAAAAGAAGGCTAGGGTTTCACTAAGGTGATCAATTTGAGGATTGTGTCAGTGATTTCTCTCCACCATCTACTCAATTTAAGGTATGTACTTCTTCCTTCATTGTTAGCTCCAACCAAAGGCATAATTTGTAAATTACTTTCATGGCATAATTGTTATATAGTTTTGGGTTTTCAAATATATATATATTAGGGGTTTTGGTTATAATGGCTTGGTTATGGTTTTCCCTTGTTTTAATTATGTATTTACATATTTTAATGGTGGTTTAGATACTTGGTTGCATGGGAATGGTTAATTGGTATTTTATTTTGGTTTTGGAAACATTATGCCCCCAATATGTTTGATAAAATACCTATGAGAATGCTTTTACTCTATTATTAGACTTTTTAATGAAACTATTATCTGGAATGATTTGGTAATGGAACCAAAATGGTTTAAATGGTTTGGAATAGTTAAATGGAAAGGCTTGGTGGTCATGATTATGGTTAATTGAACTCCGTGTGGGGTGCAATGAAATCCCCCAAGTAAATATGTTAATAAATAACTTGTAGGGTACATGGGACTCACTCAAGAAAACATAATAATTGAACACTTGTGGGGTACATGGGACTCCCCCAAGTTAACTTGGTAAATGGGCACACAGGAATCTCGTAACCTCTTAAGTTTGGCTAAGAAAAATACTTGCAAGTTATAGTCGGTATGACGATACCACTATTAATAGACTTGGTTAATAATAAATGGAATAACGAATTGGGTGGTTGTAAATGGTTGTAATCGGTCCATAATGGAGGAGCGTGATAGCTAACCATAAAGGTGGGAGTTCAATGAATGAACACTAGAAACTCATATTTTCCAACATGAGAGGCTGGTCATAGTGAACCTATATGATACCATGAGGTACACAGGAATCCTCTAAGTATACTATACATATGTATCATGGAGAGCGGAGGATACTTGGGAATCCTTTACTCTCACAGTATCTTTGGTTTATGTGGCTACATGCATCGAGGCCCGTTCAAGGGGTTACACTGGACCCATATAACCCGTGGATGGTTTTAGGATAGTTAAGCTACACATACCAAGGTTAATGGTTTTAAATACATGTCAAACCAGGTTTTCTTTCCTGGCATGGTTATATATATATATATGTATATATATATGGCTTGTATGCATATGGTTGGTTTACTTGATTTTACTAATGGCATTATTTTATCCTCATTTTAAGTTCATGTCAGCGTTCACCCGTTAACCCATCTTCACGTGGTTGTATCCCCACGCTATGCAGGAATCGGTCGTTCTACTCCTCCTGCATAGTAATTAAATTTTGGGATCAGATTTTGGATTAAAGTGGTGAGCTTCCATCTTTCTAAAAGGATCAATTTCATGTCCATGGATGTTTTTACATATTTTAGTTTATTTAAGGATATGTTAGTTTTCTTTTGGTTAGAGGATTTTCTGGAATTACTACGGGTTGGTATGGACGGGATCGGTAATGGTGTCAGCCTTAGTATTGGAATTGGTATTAGGGTTGATACTGTAGAACTAAATTTCTCATTGTTCCATCCTTTTATATTATGTTATAGAACTTGGTTTGGTTATTATTTTGGTGTTGGCTTTTTGTTTTGGTCTGTCATGGTTGTTGGTTGGATTTGGGCCGGTTGGGCTCATTTGGGTCAGTCCCGATCATAGACCTATCCTAGAGTCCAGATTAGTGCTATTACATGCTATCTTGTTAAATGTTCAAAATTTATCAGACTCAAGGCATATGTTGGAGGTTGGGTTGGGTATTGGGGGTTGTCTCTGGTCCTGTTTAGACTTGAGTTTCCCATTACGACAAGACCCATGGTTGGGTCATGTGAAGTTGGTATTAAATCTTTAGGTTCATGGTTGATTGGGAGTCCACAAAGTCATTTCTAGTAGAGTCTCTTTTAATGGTATGTAGTGCACCACACTCATAAGGAAGAGACTGTAAAATATTTAGGAATATTTCACTTTCTTGGTATTCCATTCTCAAGCTTGGAGTCTAAGTCCTAGAATACTCTCTAATCCTAGTTTGTTCCCCTTTCAGATCATGCCTCGATGATCTGGAACACAAGAAAACTCTTTTGTCCCATCTGGGGATAATGTGGAAGGAACATAGGGGATCTATACTCAATCTAAGGGTCCAGTCCTGATATTTTTGGAGTTCCACTGGTTTGTACTAGTACTCTTCAGGGTGAGGTAATGAATGCAAAATTTCATCAATCGATTCAAACTATTACCCAGTTGGTTGCTACTCAAGTTGAGAAGGATGCATATGGTGTTTCATCTACTGAGGCCACAAGGGTTGGCCAGTTTATGAAGATGAATCCTCCTACTTTTACTGGTTTGAAGGTGGAAGAGGATCAACAGGGTTTTTTTGGATGAAATGGAGAAAATATTAAGGGTGATGCAGACCATAAATATCGAAGGGGTGAATATAGCAACTTATCAACTCAAGGATATAGCGTATTAGTGGTATAAGGAGTGGAATAGGAATAGAGGTGATGTTGAGTAGTTGTCCTCATGGGAGACTTTCTCAAATAATTTTCTGGATCGCTTCTCTACTCAGGAGCTGAGGAAAACGAAAGTGAAGGACTTTGTCAATCTGGGACAAGGAAAAACATTGGTCAAGGAATATGCCTTGAAATTTCATTAGTTTTCAAGGTATGCTCTGGAATTGGTGTCAGATATGAGGGAATGAATGGGAAAATTTGCTTCTAGATAGTCTCGTGATTTAATCCTTGAAAGCAAGACTGCACTACTGCTCAGCGATATGGATATGTCTAGGTTGGTGGTTCAAATACAACAGGTCGAGAAAGAAAAGAGAAAGCAGGCTGAATTTGGAGAAAGGTGGAGTAAGAAATTCAGGTCTTCTGAATAAGGTGATGGCTAATAGCAAGGTAGTCGAGATGACGGTAAGTGGCCAAAGTAGAAGTGGGAGAGTTTTAGTTCCTTCTCTTCAGCTAGTGCTTCTTACCCGAAGCCTTCGGGTGATAGGCATCAGTAGGGTGGTGAAAATTTTTGGGCATAGGGTGCCCAGTCTCAGGCGAGCGAGGCATAGTCGGCTTCTTCATGCCCTCCTTGTCGGTTCTATAGTCATCTTCATCAGGGGTTTTGTGATAAAAGGGACGGACAGGTGTTTTAAATATGGTCATCCTGGACATATGC
Source organism: Capsicum baccatum var. pendulum (assembly GCA_030864225.1). Classification (NCBI taxonomy): domain Eukaryota; kingdom Viridiplantae; phylum Streptophyta; class Magnoliopsida; order Solanales; family Solanaceae; genus Capsicum; species Capsicum baccatum. The sequence goes on along the minus strand of CM061550.1, from coordinate 102,402,302 downwards.
TCAGAAATTATCCATTTGGTAAGGATGCTTTAGGAGCGGTCAAATCTCTGATTGCTTTATCTTTTGTTCCTGCACCTAGTGGTGTTGCTTTGGCGTCTGCTCCTACTTCTGGTGTCAGCGTTGGTCGAAATAGTTTATATGCTCTTGCATCTTGATAATAGTTTGAGGTATCACCTGACATCGTGACTGGTATGTTATAAATCTTTTCTCGTGACGTGTCTTTCTTGCTTTATTTAGGGTTCACTCTCTCTTATGTAACCCTATTTGTAGCTGTGTATTTTGGTTTGATCCCTAGGTTATTTTGGATCCTTTTTATGTTTCTACCCCGGTAAGAGACTCTTTGGTTGCTAAGAGAGTCTACAGAGGGAATGTGGTATCTATTAGTAGTCAGCAGACTTTGGTGGATTTGTTTGAACTAAATATGGTGGCTTTCAATGTTATTCTGGGGATGGATTGGTTACACTCTTGTTACACGTACTTAGATTGTCGAAACTGTAAGGTTGTCCTTAGGTTCCCTAGTAAACATGTTATTGAGTGAAAGGATGGTTCCCTAGCTCCTAGGGGGAGGTTTATTTCTTATCTTAGAGCTAAGAGGTTAATCTCTAAAAGGTGTCTCTATCATTTGGTCCGGGTTGAAGATTCTAACTCATAGGGTCCTTTTGTGTATTCGGTTCCGGTGGTGAATGAATTCCCCGAGGTCTTTCCAGATGATCTTCCTGGTGTTTCTCTGGATAGGGAGATTGAGTTTTGTATTGATTTGGTTCCATACATTCGTCTAATATTTATTCCTTCTTATATAATGGCTTCGGTTGAGTTAAGGAAACTTAAGAAGAAACTTAAGGATCTTCTGGATAAAGGATTTATTCATCCTAGTGTACCCTCGTGGGGTGCCCGGTATTATTTATGCGCAAGAAGGATGGTTTCCTTTGAATGTGCATTGACTATCGATAAATTAATTAGGTAACAATTAAGAACAAGTATCCTCTTCCAAGGATAGATCACTTGTTTGATCAGTTGCAAGGTATCAAGTTCTTTTCTAAGATAGATCTTCAGTCTGGGTATCATTAGCTTAAGGTTAGGGAGGAAGATATCCCTAAGATGACTTTTCATACTCGGTAGGGCCACTTTGAGTTCTTGGTTATGTCATTTGGTTTGACTAATGCCCCAACAGCATTTATGAATTTGACGAATAGGTTTCAGGTAGTTTCTGGATCTTTTTGTCATTGTGTTCATTGATGACATTCTAGTTTACTAAGAGTGAAGTAGATTATGCTAATGACCTCCATGTGCTATTGCGGACCTTGAAAGAGAAGCAATTGTATGTCAAGTTCTCCAAGTGTGAGTTTTGGTTGAATATTGTAACCTTCTTGGGCCATATTATTTCTAGTAAGGGGATCATGGTGGATTCGCAAAAGGTGGCTCTGTTAAAAAGGTGGCCTAGATCCATAACTCCAACCGATATTTGGAGCTTCTTGGGTTTGGATAGATATTAGAGGCAATTTTTGGAAAGTTTCTCAACGATAGTTGTCCCATAGACTAAGCTGACTCAGAAGAAGGCGAAGTTTTCTTGGTTAGATATTTATGAGGGGAGTTTTGAGAAGCTGAAGGATAAGCTAACTTTGGCTCTGGTTTTGACATTTCCTGAAGGTAGTGAGGGGTTTGTGGTTTATTAAGATGCATCTCGGGTGGGACTTGATTGTGTTTTAATGCAACATGGGAAGGTTATAACCTATGCTTCTAGACAGTTAAAGGCGCATGAGAAGAATTATCCTACTTATGATTTAAAGATTTTAGCGGTGGTTTTTTCTTTGAAAATATGGCGGAATTATTTATATGGAGTGCACGTTGACATCTTTTCTAATCATAAGAGCCTACAGTATGTGTTCACTCAGAAGGAGCTTTCATACCACTCCACCAATACATTTCTTTGAGATCATGAGGCCTGGTGGATTGTATCAAGAAATTAATTTACCCGAATGGAAATAGGAGGTAATTAATATGGATATCATTACTAGTCTTCCTCGGTTTCGAAATCAATTGGATTCAATTTTGGTCATTGTGGATAGGATGAAAAAGTCCACTCATTTCTTGCAGGTGCGGACTAACGTTTCGGCTAAGGACTATGCGAGGTTGTATCTTCATGAAATTGTAAAGCTACATGGGGTACCAGTTTTGATTATCTTATTTTTTTTTCAAAAAGGATTGTGTCACGAACCGAGGCTACCCCCTAGTTGCGACAATAGTGCTTACGATCACAAGTGATCACAAGCTAACCCATGAACTAGTACCTTCTATGAACACTGATTAACGTAACAAAAATAAACATGTGCGGAAATCAACTGTCAAAGCCATAAGGTTTAAATACTGAAAATATGATTAAATCATAATCTAAATGTTTAAAAACATAGTGAAAAGACTGATAAAACAGCTGATAACTTGACTACTGTCTAACTATCTGAAAAGCCTCTAATTGACTAACTGTGAAGTTGATGGGACAAACCTCCAACTAACTCCAACTAAATGGGAATAATGAACTAATAAGATAAACTGAAATAAAATAATCATGTCCTCGATAGATGAAGATTCCCCACGACTTCTGCTGCTGATAAGTTGAACTATCTAATTGCGGTCAGGAAACTGTGCCTCCGAACCTATGATATAAGACATCATATCATGAATAAAAGTACGCGAACAGTACATTAAATATACTGGAATATGAGATGAGGTTAGGCTAAAATGTAAGAGTTACTTGTGCATGAAATAATGACTGGCTAAACAATATGAGACAACTGAGTATACATGCATGGAAACTAAAAATTCAATACCAAGCATGTAATATGTCTGAAATACTAAAATTTGATAGCTTAATAGCTGATAATATGTATGCTTTGGTCAAGAAAACCTAAATTGAATTTTGTATAGAATACTAAACTGAGACTGTGGGAGGTATCATGTAACCGACATGCCCTAATCTGAGCTAATCGAGGTCCAACCTGTGACCCCAGTTGGACATATGTCAGCACCGTGCCACGGATACTAACAATGGCTGTGTGGATCCACTAATCTGATATTCTAAAGGAACAGGGTGTCAAGCCTAACTAATGGGTGACTCCTCAGAGGAAGTCAAGCCTAACTGATAGATGACCCATCATATCCTACGCTGGCTATGTATTTCTGGAATATAGGGACTGCTACTAATGACTCTGCCTAACTGATGGGGAAGTCTCCATCCTTACATCCATTCGGTCCTAAATCTTACTCCCAACTGAACTGATACTTATTACTGGAATGAACTAAGCTTAACTAAACAAACAACTGATCATAACAACTGACTGGATGATAATGCTCATGGTATATCTGAAGTATTTATGAAGATACTGAAATTATGTAAACAAATAGGTATCGGGTGTTCATAACCCACCAACATTGAATGAAAATAACAATACGTACATATAAAAGCTTTGAAACCATAGTAGGGGATCATTGTTCAAAATCCAACACTTAGACATTTCATCAAACACGTGAGAGTCCTAAACTTAAACATGGGAGTGGGTAAATCAAGTAATAATAACATAATTACAGTACTAAAATCATGAGTGAGGGATTTAACATTAAAATTTCATCATTTAAATGTGTAAAGGCTCATTTCATCAAAACACTTCTAAACACAATACATAAATCAAAATTCATAGGAGCCTCATAGAGATAATTCATTATAAACATTAAAATTCATCATTTAAAACATAAAAATGGATTCTTGGACTCCATGGGTGAAAAAGGCCCATTGATGAACATCACACATACCTTAAACCTTAAATCTTGAAAAAGAAACACAAATATTTAAGCTTTCTTGAAAGTTCTTGGATTTGGGAACTTGATTTCTTGGTTTTCTTGGAGGGAAGGAAATTGAATTTGATGAACTTGAAGATGGTTAGGGTTTTTTTTTAGAGTAAATTGGAGAATATGGGCAAATAATTTCCTAATTGGAGCTTTAATTTGTGTTTTCACGAATTGGATTGAGGGGAGGATTGAGGGGAAAAGACTTAATTTCCCCTCAGAGAATTAAATTTGCAAATGGAACACGATTTAAGAGGTCACCGCGATGCGATGAGGCCTCCACCGCCATAACCACCGCGACACACCAATATCGCAGTGAGCTGATGGAATCAAAATCCAAACACGACCCAATCCTCGTCCAAAAAATCTAAAACTTTCCCCAAGACATGCTCTTTACACCCCACCCCTGAGCATGAATTAATTCAAAAACCTATGTCTTGGGGCTAGGATATAGATTTAAAAATCCTCGAAGTTAAGAGGCCTTAAAATGAATAATTCCCCTACATTTAGAGAAATTTTCAGGCTTTAAGCCTCTTATACATACAACTTGGAGTTGAAATGGGCTAAGAAAAGTATGGGGTATTACAATATCTGCCCCTTGGGAACATTCGTCCTTGAATGAGACTGATTAAGCTGAGGGTACTGGGAAACTGAGATCGTATACTGAACATGCATGACAAGAAACATGATTACATGACTGAGTCTAAAACATGAAACATGACTGAACTGATTTTGTGAATATTTGAAATGACATGAGAATAGTTATAAGGCTGAGATAGAAACGATAGGGTCCACTTATGAGTACTCATTACTTCATGATGGATCTTGTTTCGTGAAGAAAAGTGGAGAGATTTAGTACATAAAAACTCAGGGGTATTACAACATCTCCCCCATGGGACAGTTCGTCCCCTGAATGATACTAACTTGGCTAAAATACTAAGGAAAGACTAAGATGATGCACGGGACACTTGTTGACTGAATCATGACTGAATATATGGAATCTAAAAATCGATACATGATGCACGAACTAAGCTAAATTCGCAAATTACCAGGATGCAAATATTTTTACCTCTTACTAGGAATTCACTAACTCGCAATGCAGTCATCCACTTATACACCAATATGACATTCAAGACTATCTTCCTACCACACATGAACATCCAAACAAACACCCATAAATGCATCTTTCTCATATCCTCCAAACCTCTATCATCAACAACTTTCATGCACTACCTCAAGAAAACACACACAAAATTTCAACTAACCATGACATATATTAAGAACTTGGCCTCAATCTTACTTCACACTTACGGCTTTAGCTAAAACAAGCATAAAACAATCTTTCATTAAAATGAAATATTTAATCTCCCACATATAACAAATTACTTATCATCACCATCATTTCATAAGGGAAGGTCACTGAAAGGTTAGAGCATGAGGACTTGAAGCATGAAAAAAATACTATGCATAACTTAGATGCTTAATTGAGTCCTGAGAAATAAAGTATCCATGACCTGGATTCATTACAGAGATAAAAACTAAGGATATACATAACATAATCTGATGTTCACTAATCATTAAGAGTATATCATAAGTACTGGAACTAAACATACTATAAAGAATGAATACATGATTCATGAGTTGTATGACCTGAGTTTGAAGTTCATAAATTTCATGGAATATAATTCGTACAACTGAGAAAACTGCAACTCCTTATACTAGGATATGAAGGCGTACATGATTCTATAGGAAGTGCATGAATATGAATTATGATCATGAGGCTGACATGTAAGGCATGAGTATATATCATGAGGACTAAAGTACAAAATTTGCACTGAGAACCTTTTGATAAACTCTAAACTGAACTGCAACCACTTTACTCTAAAGTTCAGAATATGACAATACTCATTAGTAATAAATTCACCCTGAAAGACTACACTTGAAAGTGCAAAACCCACTGCTAATACTTCCTTCTGAGATACAACTCCTAACTTTCTATAGCCCAAATGGACAATAAACAATAACTTTAAACACTACCTAACTTAGAATATTCATGAGTATCATCCTATACTGAGTTCACACTATCAAGAATTTCAACACTACTTTCTATTAGCCCAATCTTCAAAGATTCACACTTAGATTCTAATACTTTATATGAATATCCCTAGACCTTTAATGAATCACACTAACATCCTTCATAGCCTACTAATATCACATCTCTAAATCATACCTACATCATCATACTTAATTTTGAATTAATAAACATAAATTCTTGCATACACTATTTCAAGCCTTCTGGTTCACCTATCATACAACTAACCCCATGGATGCATAATTCCCTAAATTTAGATAATACCATCCCTACTTTATTGCTGCTAAACTTCTGGGTCTGTGCTTCTAACTCTAGGTCATATGCTATCATAGGATTTTGAGAGGGGATCTAAAAACACATCTGACCCCTAAGCAATGAGGTATTACCCCTCCATTAGATGACTGGATTATTGGGAAACTAAAATTGAACAATGCTATTTTTGCTATCAATTGAGGCATAACATGAATGGAGCTAATCTATGTCGAGAATGGCATCGAAATCAGTCATCTCTAGTTCTACAAGATCTACTAAAGTAATTTTCTAAGATACTATTATCGAGCAGTTTTTATATACCCATTTGGCTATGATAGACTTACCCACAAGGGTAGATACTGAGAAAGGCTTTGTTAAGTTTGCGGGACAAACACCAAAACTGACAACTATATAGGGGGTTAGATCTAACAAGGCATAAATATAAAGATGAAAGTCCTATAATGTACCCGTAACCACAAGAGATCTTTCCTGATCATGATGGGACTAGAGTTCATATAATCTGTTCCGATGCTAATCACTGGTGGTGCTGAAAGTAGTGCCCTGCTGAGTCAGGAAACCTATTGGAGTTGATGACTGATTGGAGTAACCCTGTTGGCGCAAATCTCTAACTCTCTAGGAAACTATTCATCATTTCCTGATCCTGTGGCCTATCTTACCATACCCAAAGCATACATCACTGCTAGCTTTACACTCATCCTGATGATTCTTACTATTTTTTCTATAGAGTGGATTGGTACAACCACTATTCATACTACCCCAGGGCTTAGATCCTGGCTCCCTATCCTGACTATCATTCTTGAACTTAAGTACTGGCGCACTAGTTGAATATAGAGCTGGGGCTGAAAACATCTGACGAAACTGAGAACGGTTACCACCCTTTGACCTCGGCTGAGAAAAATCAAAGCTACCTATTCTGGCCCTCTTATTCTCTCTTTTTCTCTTTAAGCTTCTGTTCCTCAATCTATTGAGCATATATCATAAGCCTAGACACGTCCATCTCCTTAATAAACATAGCAGCCCTACACTCCTTGACCACACTATCAACAACATTAGAAACAAACTTACTCATTCTTAACCTATTATCATCCACCATTGAAGGAGCATACCTCTCCAACTAAGTAAAATTAAGTGAATATTCCTTCACACTCATATTACCCTGCTTCAAATTTATGAACTCTGACACATTAGCTTCCCTAAACTCTAAAGGAAAGAATCTATCTAAAAAGGTTGTGGGAAACTCCTCCCACTCTACAAGCCTTACCTCAGCACCCCTATTCTTCTTTTACTATTTATACCACATATAAGCTACATCCTACAACTGGTAAGCAACCAACTTTGTATTGTCACTCGAAGTGACACCCATGATATCAGTCACCTTCTGAACCTTATAAAGAAACTCCTGCAGATCCTTCTCAGACTTAGATCCCAAAAACAAAGGGAGATTAATTTGGGTTAAATCCTGAATCCTAGATGCAGCTGTATTTGCCACTATATTAGCTGGGGCAATAGCCTACTTATTATTCTGAGTAGCTTCTGAATGAGCTAAGGTAGTGAATACAGCTTTGAACTCAATATGAGAGATGTGCTCATTCAAGGGATCTTTCTGAATAGGTGGAGGTATGGGTTGATTCCCATTGCTTCTTTCGTTATTCTTTATGGGAGGCATTTTCTGTAATGGAATAAAGGATAGATTAGAAAGAGAGTTTAAATAGAGCTCATGCTCATTCGAATCACATGGATACTAAAATAAGGGAAATTTTTCCTAAAATATCTTGTAGCCTTTTGTCCATAAGTGTGGCATGCTTCACATCCATGCACAAGACTCTAATCAATACAAATTTTAGACTTTCTAGGATACTATAAAACCTTAGGCTCTAATACCAAGTTTTTTCATGACCCGAGGCTACCTCCTAGTCACGACAATGGTGCTTACATCACAAGTGACCACAAGCTAACCCATAAGTTGGTACAAACTGTAAGTACTGATTAAAGTAACAAAAATACACATGTTCAAAAATAAATTGTCAATGCCATAAGGTTTAAACACTAAAAACATGATAAATCATAAATCTAAACGTCTGAAGATATACTGAAAAGACTGATAAAACAACTAATAACCTAACTACGGTCTAACTGTCTGAAAATACTCTAACTGACTGACTGTGGAGTTGATGGGACAAACCCTCCAACTAACTCTAGCAGAATTGATACTAAACTACTAATATAAACTAAAATAAAATAATCATCTTCTCAATAGATGAGGACTCACCACGACTGTTGTTGCTGATAAGCTAAAGTGTCTAAGCGCGGTCAGGAGACTGTGCATTCAAACCTATGATATAAGAGATCATAGCGCGAAGAAAAGTATGCGGTTATACTTTGAATGTACTGGTATATGAGATAAGTTTAGGCTAAAATACAAGGGTTAACTGTATATAAAATAATGACTAGATGAATAGAATGAGATAACTAAGTATGCATGCATGAAAAATACTGAGAATACAAGACCAAATAATTTGGTAGATGAATAGGTGATAATCTATATACTTTGGTCAACCAAACCTAAATTGAATTATGTACTGAATATTGAATGAGACTGTGGGAGGTATTATCTAACTAATATTCCCTAACCTGAGCTAATCGAGGTCTAACCTATGATCCCAGTTAGAAGGGTGTCAATACCATGCCATGGGTACTAACAATGGTTGTACGGATCTACTAATCTGATATCCCGAAGGACCCAGGTGTCAAGCCTAAACTGATGGGTGACCCTTGAGAGAAAGTCAAGCCTAACTGACGAGTTACTCTTTAGAGGAAGTCAAGTCTAACTAATGGGTGACTCCTCATATCTTACACTGGCTACGTAGTTCTGGAATATAGGGACTACTACTAACGACTCTGCCTAACTGATGAGGAAGCCTCCATCCCTAAATTCACTCAGTGCTGAATCCTACTCCCAACTGAACTGACACTGATTACTGGACTGAACTAAGCTTAACTGAACAAACAACTTAACATAACAATTGACTGAATGATAATGCTCATGGTATATCTAAATTCTTTCTGAAGATACTGAAGTTATGTAAACAAATAGGTATCAGGTGTTCATAACCCACCAACATTGAATAGAAATAACAATACAGACATATAAAAACTTTAAAACTATAGTAGGCGATCATTGTTCAAAAACCAACACATAGATATTTCATCAAACACATGAGAGTCATGAACTTAAACATGGGAATGGGTAAATTATGTAATAATAACATAATTACAATACTAAAATATCTAACATGAAAATTTCATCATTTAAACATGTAAAAGCTCATTCCATCAAAACACCTGTAAACACAATACATAAATCAAATTTCATAAGAGCTTCATGGAGATAATTCATCATAAACATGTAAAATTCATCATTTAAAACATAAAAATGGATTTTTGACCTCCATCTATGAAAAGGCCCATGGATGAACATCACAAATACCTTAAACCTTAAGTCTTGAAAGAGAAACATAAATCTTTAAGCTTTATTGAAAGTTCTTGGATTTGGGAACTTGATTTCTTGGTTTTCTTGGAGGGAAGGTAATTGAATTTAATGAACTTGAGAGATAGTTAGGGTTTATTTTTTAAGAGGAAATTGGGGAATATGGGTAAATAATGCCCTAACTTAAGCTTTAATTCCTATTTTATGAATTGAATTAAGGGAAAAAGACTCAATTACCCCTCAGAAAATTAAATTCGCAAATGGAACGCAGTTTAAGAGGTCACGACGATGCGATAAGGTCTCCACCATAATAACCACTTCAACACGCTAATATCGTGGTGAGTTGATGGAATCAAAATCCAAACAGGACCCAATCCTCATCCAAAAAATCTAAAACATCCTCGAGACATGCTCCTTACACCCTACCCTGAACATTAATTAACTTAAAAACCTATGTCTCGGGGTTGAGAAGACCAATTTAAAAATCCTCGCAGTTAAGAGGCCTTAAAATGACTAAGTCCCCAACTCTAAGAGAAATTTTCAGGCTTTAAGCCTCTTGTACATGGAACTAGGAGCTGAACTGAGCAAAGAAAAGTATAGGGTATTATAGATTGGAGACTAAGGTTAGTCTGAGTACTTCTTTTCATCCTCAGATGGATGGGCAAGTATAAAAGACTATTCAGACATTGGAGGATATACTTCGAGCGTGCATGATTGATTACGGTAGCAAGTGGGTTGAGTATCTACCTTTGGTACAGTTTGCTTACAACAATAGCTGTCATTCTAGTATTGGTATGAGCCCTTTTGAGGAATTGTATGGTAGGAGGTGCAGATCTCGTATTGGTTGGTTTGAGCTTCGTGAAATGGATATGTTCGATCTGAATTTGGTTTATCGGGCTATGGAAAAGTTAAAGGTGATTCAAGATAGGCTTAAGGCTTCCTAAAGCCACCAAAAGTCCTATGTGGATGTAAGGCATAGAGACTTGGAGTTTGAGGTTGGGGATAAGGTGTTCCTAAAGGTATCTCCCATGAAGAAAGTAATGCGGTTCGACAAAAAATGGAAACTCAGTCCCTAGTTTGTTGGTCCGTATGCAATTTTGTGGAGGTTTGGTAATGTGGCTTATTAGTTGGAGTTACCTCCTATATTTTGAGCTCCATTCACTCGGTATTTCACATCTCTATATTGAGGAAGTGCATTGGCGATCCTTCTTCGGTTGTTCCTTTAGAGGGACTAGGTATCTCAAATTCTCTATCGTATAAAGAGGTCCCATCTGAGATCTTGGATAGTAAGGTTCATAGGTTATGGACTAAGGATGTGGCCTCAGTTAAGATTCTATGGAGGAACCATAAGGTGGAAGAGGCTATATGGGAAGCGGAGGAGGACATAAAATCCAAGTATCCACATCTGTTTTCTGCTCCTGGGATTCTTGCGGAAGGTATGTGTTCTTCAACATACTTTTGTTTTAAAACTTTGTTAAAGGAAAGATTAATATCTTTGCATTTTAATTTTCTAACTTGGTTAAAGGTTTGATTAATCTTTGATAATGCAAATGAATCGTTCTTGTGTTTACCCTACCTGGTCCATCATTCGGGGATGAAGATTCCTAGTGGGAGAGACTATAACACCCTGGATTTTCAACCTTCAAAATTTTTTCTAGATTTCTAGTTTTTGGACAGGATATGACTAAGGGATACCAGTCCCATATTGGAGTACAATTTGTATGGGTTGGTCGTATGCTGACCAGTGTTGGTTAGTGGGTTGGATTAGTTTCTAGAATGGATACCATGTAAGACCCCACAAAGTTTTAGCTTAACTCAGACCTTTAAGCTTGTTAAGGGGTCTCAAACTTAGAAAATTTTAGCTAAGTATCAAGACTTAGAATTATTTTAGCCTTCCAAATTTGGAGGATTTTATTTCCGACCTTTCCGGCCTTAGTTTGTCAATTTTTAAATTTAGTCATGATCCGGATCACTTGTAGGTATCTCAGGAGAGTTTTGGATTTTTTGAACTAGCGTAGGTGCAGTTTGGATGCCCAAAATAGTGAAGGGTTGCGATAGCCCTGCGTCGCGAGGGCCAGTCAACCCAAGTAAGGGTCGCACCGCGATGGCTACTTGACCCAAATAGGGGTCACATTGCGGTGGCTATTTGACCCAAGTAGGGCTCATGATGTGAGGGCATCCCTTTTCAACACTATTTTAATATAGGTTATGGGGGCAAATGGGTCATTTTCCCCACCCTTATTCAGCCTTAATACAAAATTAATCAGCCTACAGGGCAAAATCTCATTCTTTACTCATAAAAACTCTCTCAAGAGTAAGCCCTAGCCTCATCAAGTTCAAGAATTCAAGTCTCAAGAAATCACTTTGATCTTTTCGAAAGAAGTTATCAAGGTATATGAAATGTTAATCCAATGGTTCCTTCTACCCTTGGAGTCCAAGAAACTATTTATAAACATCAAGTATATGAATTTCATGAATTCCATGTTGGGTTTGATAATATTCATATTGATAATGATTAATTGAGTTTCAAATCCATGTTTCATGATAAATATCATGTACGGTTAATTGATTTATATGTGTTATCATGTGAGATCATGCCAAAGCCTTCAAATTGTAAACTTGATATTTGAAATTATATGCTCACATGTTGATTAATATTATGTGCCTATTTTATTCTTTCCAAGTTTTTGATGAATTAAGTATGTGAGTTGAATGGTGAAATTATATCATGTTATCATATATTCTGGTTCATGCCATGCAAGTGTTTTTTAAAAAGCTCCAATGAATGAATGATGATCAAGTACTTATATTACATGTTTCAAACTTGTGCCATGTCTCTTAATTTATGCTATCGAGTCCTGGCGGTATTTATACCCAACAATTTAGCTGCTTACCTAGAGCCATGGTCTGTCATAGAATAGTACCAGTCACATCATGATCAGTAGTACTATCAGTCAGTCACAGAACTCAAGAAAAACTCAGTAGACTCAGTACTAGTCTTGTCTAGTTCAGTACTCAATTTAGACCTCAGTTGCACTCTGTGCTCAGTCAGTTAACAGAATTCAGTAGTATTCCATCAGTCCACAGAACTCACTGAACTTATTTCAGTTTAATTAAACAGCAATATCAGTAACTGTTCAGTCCAGCATAGTTTAAACTAGAAATCAGCTCAGTGTCCATTCAGTTTGGAGTAGGATTCAGCACTGAGTGAACGCAAAGATGGGGACTTACCTTTCAGTAGAGGGTGTGATCCTTAAGAGCAGTCTTTGTGTTCCATAACTACATAGCCAGCGTAGGTTGAGATATCTTCCTGCCAGAAACTATGAGGGTTGATACATCTCATTTGAGTTTTGTATGATTCTTTGTGCCTTAACTTGTGGATACGAATTAACCATCATTACGAGTCTATGTTGGAGGTTGAATTATTTCTAGTAGTGATCAAGAAAACTACTCTTTGTTAATGATTGTCGTGCATGTCTTGAGGATAAATTTTGTGTTGTTACTGTGAAATTCTAAGTATATGTTTGCATGGACGTAATATTTTGTTCGAGGACGAACAAAGCTTTAAGTGTGGGGTGTTGATGTTGGGCGTATTTACACACCTAAACACCATAATTTACCTATATTTTAGGCTAAGGAAAACTTCACGTAAGAAGGAAGGTAGCTTTTGGAAGCTTGTCGACTGAATGAGATGCATGGAAAATCTGTCCCGGGCAAAATCAGTATTTCTTAATACTTAGGGTTTCAACAGTAACCTAGTAGGACTAGGGAAAGGATGCAGAAACCTAGTAGGACTAGGACAAGGATGTTATAAAAACCCTATTTGCTGAATTTTTCAGCATTCATTCTATTATTTTCTATTCAATTCTATTTTCTTTTCATTCGACTTTTACAGAGAATCACGGCTCTCTTGAGAGAAATGGATCAAGAGGAAAAACGTCATCCCTCTTTGACGTTAAAATCATCCCCTCACGAAGATTATTCGAGTTATGGCATGATGATTATATCTATTGTGAATTCCGTTGTAATCATGGGTAGCTAAACTTCTCTGTTAGGGTTATGGAAGCCTTTTGATACACTATTTATTACTATGAGTTTGTGAATTCTTGATGCATATGCTACTTATATCATTACTATCTCCATTTTAATTGAATTCTTGTGGTTGCAAACATCTAGAATACGCCATTATAGCATTAACTTGTTCGAGAGAAAAGTTACATGTTTGGAAAAGAGAGTGTGACAAGGAAATAGGGCTACCAACCCCTGTTTACACGTTAATGCCATAACCGGATTAACCTCGTGGAGAGTTTGTACCATTAGTTATACACTTTAAGCTCGAGAGAGTTAAAATGAAATAATCCTGGATGGTCGAGAGACACTAGGATTTACCATTAGAATACGAACCTCTATAAGTTCATGCATGTCTAAATTCCACATTACTCATAGTTAATAGATACGTAGAACTCACAAGGTGGACATAAACCTAACTTATTATTCTCTGTGTTTAAATCTTACTACATTGATTGTTTCTTTCTTTATTGTGTTAACATTATCTCACACCTAAAACCAATCCCCCCTTTCCGTAGAATTTTTGACCAACAGTCTGCTAACAATTACAACACTTAGTGACCAAGTATTCCCTGTGGGATTCGACACCCAACCCAGTTGGGTTCTATATTTGACAGCAACCGCTTACACTCTTACGACAGCTATAGTTTGGGCGTTATCAAATTTTGGCGCCGTTGCCGGGGAATACGGTTGTCAACTAAGTTTGTGATAGTTACTAGACCCTTTGGTCAAAGATTCTCGAATTTTACTTTTTGTTTGTTGTTTTTGTTTTATTCAGGTTTTGTTCAGTGCATGCCAAATACTCGAAGTTCGGGTCAGTCATTATTACCCATAAACCCTAAACCGCAACTTATAGGCAGAATGGATGCACAATGTTACATTGAAAGAAGGGCTGCTCAACAGGAGCAGGCTAGATTATCTGCATTGGCAGCTGCTCAAGTGCATCAACAGAATATTGATATCCCAGGGCGAGCAACAAATCCTGATGATGAGGACCTGGGTGATGATGAGTTACTGAATCCTAGCCGTACTAATGAAGTGGCGGCACCTATGCAGAGAAGAGATCATCAAGCTAGAATGAGACCTGAATGCTGAGCTGTGCAGGTTCTGTTTGATGATGATGATGACGATCTGGATTGAGTTGGTGCCACAGGGGCTATTATTCCTCCACCCTTGGCACCTGGAGCCAAGTTCAATATCACTAGCACCATGATTCAGTTATTGCAGCTCAAGGGGTTGTTTGGTGGACTTACAGGAGATGATCCGAATATGCATCTGATTAATTTTATCTCAACATGCAAGGCGTTTGACAATCCAGGAGTTGGACAAAATGCTATTCGACTGCGCTTATTTCCATTGTCTCTATCAGGAGAGGCAACACTATGGTTGAACGGGCTAACTCCTGACTCTATTACTAATTGGAGGCAACTGAAAGATGCTTTCCTAGAAAGATTCTATCCGTCATCCAAAAGAGCACAATTAAGAGATGAGATAAGCAATTTTCGATAGCTTCCAACTGAAGCCCTCCATGAAACATGGGAGAGGTTTAAGAAGAAGCTTATGAGGTACCCAAATCATCATATGACCAATGTCCACTTGATGGAGATATTATACAGGGCTTTGAATTCGGTGACTAAGCCAGTGGTTGACAATGATGCGAGTGGTTCATTCATGGACCTTACTTTTAATGAGGAAATGGTATGCTAGATCGTATGACAAAGCAGAGTAGAGCTTGTCATACCAGGGATTCTGAGGTAGCAAGCTCTACTATATCTATTGGCATGACTGCAGAACAAAGGCGAAGAGAAGAGGAACGTGATCAAGATATGGCGAACATGAAAACACAGATGGATCTTCTTACGAAGCATTTATTATCAGGGAAGACCGAAAAAGTCAAAGCTGTTGTGTCACAGGGAAGAGATGAATTCGATTCTGAGGAAAAAGCTAACTACTTGAATAATCAGGGAGGTTTCCGAGGAAATGCCCAAGGAAACCAAGGTCGAAACTATTATGATAAATCTGGAAACAAAGATCGCGATCAAGGTAGTTGGAAGAATAAGACTGACAGGAGTGGTTTGTATGTTCCTCCTGAAAACCGTGAGGCCGTGGCGTCTGGCTCTGGGAAGATGTCCATGGAAGATATGTTGGCTAAGCTGGTGAAATGAGTGGAGGCAACCAACACGGGAGTAACTGAGGTAATAAATATTTTGTCCTCAATGAAGCAATTGGTTGACTCGCATTCCACTGCAATAAAATAGCTGGAACAACAAATGAGTCAACTATCGGTGGCATTCAATCAATGAAAAGCTGGCACTTTACCTAGTGACACTGTGCAAAATCCAAGAAATGATGGATCATGTATGGCTATTACTACCAGGAGTGGTAAAGTGTTGGAAAATCCATCCAAAGGCAAGCACGTGGTTGATAATACAAAGGAGAATGTAATTGATGCAGATTATGATGATTCTGTAGAAGCTCAAAATCAGAGTGAGAGCGTTCATGAGAAAACTATTCCCCTTCCACCATCACCTTTTCCTCAGAGATTGAAGAAGAAGGCTGATGACACTCCTGAGAAGGTTGATAATCGGAAGCAAGATAAAAAGGAAGTGGTGGAGAAAACTATTCCCCTTTCACCACCACCTTTTCCTCAGAAACTGAAGAAGAAAGTTGATGACACCAGGTTCAGTAAATTTATGACTATGTTGAAGCAGCTGACTATCAATGTTCCGTTGGTAGAGGTGCTGGAACAGATACCTGGGTACGCAAAATTCATGAGGGATCTTTTGACAAAGAAGCGGGTAGCAAGTTATGAGTTGGCTGATAATGTTCATCATTGCAGTGCAATTGCTACAAGATCGTTAGTTCATAAAAAGGTAGATCTTAGTGCTTTCACTATTCCTTGCACTGTTGGATCCTTGAATTTTGCCAAGGCATTATGTGATTTGGGGGCTAGCATCAATTTGATGCCGCTATACATCTACAAGAAGTTGGGGTTAGGCGATCCTACACCAACCAATATGCGGCTCGTGATGGCAGATAGGTCGGTAAAATGACCTGTTGGTATCTTATATGATGTATTGGTGAAGGTTTCTTCCTTTATTTTTCCTGCAGACTTTGTTATTTTGGATTGTGAGATGGATTCTGAAGATCCCATAATCTTAGGGCGTCCTTTACTTACAACAGGAAGTGTACTTATTGATTTAAGAGCTAATGAGCTTTTATTTTGGCTGAATAACGAAGTGGTCCATTTTGATGTATGCAAATCGATGAAGAAGCCTAGAGATATGGATGTGTTCTCTGTAGCTGATGTTTATTATGAGGATAAGAAAGAATTATCTATAGAGAAGCACCCTACTGTTGAGCCATTGTCTGCTGTGTTGTTGGATTTTGAGCGTGAGGAGGTTGAAGAATGTAAAGAAACTGTTTGTGCTCTAACAGGGATAAGGTCCTATTCTCATGCTTCTAAAAAGCTGGACCTTGATCCTAAGAATCAATCTTCACCAACAGCGAAAACATCCGTTGCAGAGCCACCAGTGCTAGAATTTAAAGAGCTCCCCAGTCACCTAAGGTATGCATTCTTGGGAAGTGAAAATACACTTCCGGTGAGTATTGCGGCTGATTTAGGTGAACAGCATGTAGAGGACCTCATCTCTGCTCTGAAGAGGTACAAGAGAGCTAAGGGTTGGACTATTGATGATATAATTGATATCCATCCAGGGATATGTATGCACAAGAGTCATCTCGAAGAAGATTGCATGCCTACAAGTAAGCATCAGCGTCGTCTGAATCTATTCAGAAAATGATGCACCATCTATCTCGATGAAGTCTAAGTAATCGAGATAGCCATGTCGTGCCGCGACAATAAATCAAGCACTTGGTGGGAGGCAACCCATCGTTTTTACTCATTTTGTTTTCCTAGGAGTTTGTTTTGTTAAATAAAAATCCAAAAAGAGTCGAGCCACGACCAAAACTAAGGCGCTTGGTGGGAGCCAACCCATCATTCTAATTGTTTTTGTTATCTTTGAGTAAGTGTAGGTGCAAAACATATAAAAGAGGAGATTGGTCCCAAATTTTGAGTTGGAAGTGTGTCATGTTGAAGGTGGTAAGTTAGGAATGAAGAAGCAAAGGCTATTGGTTAGGCATTGCCTATGCAAATCTAGGCAAAGAACAAGGCAAGACCTATGTAAATCTAGGCAACGAACAAGGCAAGGCCTATGCTATGGTCTAAGCTCTCTGAATCTACAATGCCATAGCATAGGCGCCGCCTATACCCAACTAGGCAAAGCGAAAGGCGCTGCCTATGCCATTGCCTTTGCTCTCTAAATCTACAATGCCATAGCATAGGCGCCGCCTATGCCCAACTAGGCAAAGCATTAGGCGCCGCCTATGCCAAGCATAGGCGAAGCATTAGGCGCCACTTTTACTTCCCAAAATCTCTCAAAACTTTTATTTTTGCTCATCTAACCTTGCAGGATCATCTTCTGAATCCATCACCAAGTAAGTTATTCTTTTATATTTCATAGTTGTTTAAATGCTACGTGTATCACGATTTGTTAGATCTTGAAGTGGTGTTGGTGATTTGAATGTAGTTGGTTTTTTATGATACATCTAGTTGAGTGAAAGAATATGTGGGGGTGTTCTTGACTTTTTCCAACTTGAACGTAATTGTTATACACTGTCATACTTTTATGGAATCAAAATTGTGAAGTTAATGCATAATCTTGAAACTTGAAAAGCTTGAATGTTTGAATGACTAGTTCATCGAGATACCGATCATGATTGACCACAAGCATAAGATGGTGTGATTATTGCTATGCCATAACTTGATTCGATCTCTATGTAGTAGTCTTGTTTTAAAAGTGCATGAATCCAAACATGAAAGTATAGTCAAGATTACATGAAATAGAAGTGGATAGGATAGTCAAGATGAAATAAAAGTATGACTGTGCTGAACTTATTGTTGGAACATATCGCCTATATGTATGTCGATGAAGTCTGAGTAATCCACATCATTCACTTAATTAGTTTGTACCAACAAACTAAGTGTGGGGTGGTGCCATTACTATTTGTTTTCCGATTATAGTGAATCTTCTGAGATGAAGCTAACATGACTCTATTAGGATCTCAGGTAGAATGGCCCCAAAAGGACGACAAGGAAAACAAAAAGTGTCCACCTCACAAAAAGGTCAGAAAAGGGCAAGAAAAGAGCAAGCTGAATCCTCCTCGCTGCAAATACCTCGACGCACTCTTGGAATCAAGTGGGGTACATTTTGAGGAACTTCTGAGGATGACGACTCTAATGATGATTCCGACAAAGGGGGTATGACCCCAGACATAGAGGAGGAGTCCGACTAATCAGGTTTTCCTTATTTATTTTCCACTGAGGGCAGTGTGTCCCGTCTAAGTGTGGGATGCTGGTATTTGTATGTTGTACTTCCTTTCCTACATTTATTTATATTTTTTTGTTTGATTTAGTCGTAGTTAGTAGTAGTAGTTAAATTTTAGGTTTTGCATGAAATTGTTCTAATAGGCAGCATGGTATTATGATAAGAGTTTGTGCTAGAAGCATTACTATTGAGACATTTAGGCTCTAACTGTGACTCACTATGTGATAATTATGTGGTTTAATTCATTCATCTGTTGGGTCAAGAGTCTATACTGCTCCCAATAAAGTTGACCATGTGCCTTTTGTGTGTGAGGTTATAGTATATTCTGTGTTGTGACTAATGCTAGAACTTGCCCGGTGTGTGTGTAAAGCGAAATAAAGAGTGTGAGTTTAGGAGATGATTTAGGCATTTCTTTGGCAGCCTGTGATTGTTTACCTTCTTTTTACCTACCTATGTACATTATCCTAGTTAACCCCCTATGAGCCTTTAGATATTTTCTTTGACAGCCTCAGCCTAATCAATTTTTTCAAGACCATAATTTGATCCTAATTCCTAGGCGCTTTAAATTGTAGAGTCATGTGACAAAATAAGAGGAAATTGGGTGAGAGTGATGCCTCAGAGTGTATTGGTACTTGAAATTATGTGAAAAAGAATGGCTATCATAGAGGTGTTTTATAAAAAAAAGAGAAAAAAAATAATAAATAAATCAAATAAATAGAAAACAAAATATATAAAAAGTTAGTTCTATTTATAATTGAATAACAAAATAGGTGAAAAGTGGTGGTAGATGAAAGGAAAGTAGAGGGGTTGTTTAAAAGAAAGTGTTAATGACATAACGTAGTGTATTAAAGCGCTTAGGGAACATAGTCACTATTTCTGGCCAAAATAGTCCTACCTGTCCCATAGCCTACATCACAACCTGTAAAGACCTATTTGATCCTAAGCTTAGCATTCTGATATTAGTGGAGCATTACACTAAGGGCAAGCCTATGGTCATCAGTTATAACATATGAATTCTTTGTGAGAGAGAGAGCAAGGAGAATCTTATACCCATGTTTCGAAAAATTCAAAACTTGTGAGTGATTATGGGTGATATCTTGTGTGAGACACATATGGTTGATGAGTTTTGGGTAGTTTTGTATGATTCTTTGTGCCTTAACTTGTGGATACGAATTAACCATCATCACGAGTCTATGTTGGAGGTTGAATTGTTTCTAGTAGTGATCAAGAAAACTACTCTTTGTTAATAATTGTCGTGCATGTCTTGAGGATAAATTTTGTGTTGTTACTGTGAAATTCTAAGTAGATGTTTGCATGGACGTAATATTTTGTTCAAGGACGAACAAAGCTTTAAGTGTGGGGTGTTGATGTTGGGCGTATTTACACACCTAGACACCATAATTTACCTATATTTTAGGCTAAGTTTGGAGGATAAAATATATAATTCCTGCACTTTTAGTCCCTTTTCCTGTAAGTGAGCTAACCTATGTGATTAGCATGTTTTCAGGTATTAATGATGAAGATTTCAGCACTTTATGGACCTTTGGGTAGCAAAGGAAAACTTCACATAAGAAGGAAGGCAGCTTTTGGAAGCTTGTGGACTGAATGTGATGCATGGAAAATCTATCCTAGGCAAAATCAGTATTTCTTAATACTTAGGGGTTCAGCAGTAACCTAGTAGGACTAGGACAAGGATGCAGAAACCTAGTAGGACTAGTACAAGGATGTTATAAAAACCCTATTTGCTGAATTTTTCAGCATTCATTCTATTATTTTCTATTCAATTCTATTTTCTTTTCATTCGACTTTTACAGAGAATCACGGCTCTCTTGAGAGCAATGGATCAAGAGAAAAAACGTCATCCCTCTTTGACGTTAAAATCATCCCCTCACAAAGATTATTCGAGTTATGGTATGATGATTATATCTATTGTGAACTCCGTTGTAATCATGGGTAGCTAAACTTCTCTGTTAGGGTTATGGAAGCCTTTTGATATACTATCTATTACTATGATTTTGTGAATTCTTGATGCGTATTCTACTTATATCATTACTCTCTTCGTTTTAATTGAATTCTTGTGGTTGCAAACATCTAGAATACGCCATTATAGCATTAACTTGTTTGAGAGAAAAGTTACATGTTTGGAAAAGAGAGAGTGACAAGGAAATAGGGCTACCAACCCCTGTTTACACGTTAATGCCTTAACCGGATTAACCTCTTGGAGAGTTTGTACCGTTAGTTATATACTTTAAGCTCGAGAGAGTTAAAATGAAATAATCCTGGATGGTCGAGAGACACTAGGATTTACCATTAGAATACGAACCTCTATAAGTTCATGCATGTCTAAATTCCACATTACTCATAGTTAATAGATACGTAGAACTCATAAGGTGGACATAACCCTAACTTATTATTCTCTGTGATTAAATTTTACTACATTGATCGTTTCTTTCTTTATTTTGTTAACATTATTTCACGCTTAAAACCAATCCCCCTTTTCCGTAGAATTTTCGAACAACAGTCTGCTAACAATTACAACACTTAGTGACCAAGTATTCCCTGTGGGATTCGACACCCAACCCAGTTGGGTTCTATATTTGACAGTGACTGCTTACACTCTTACGAGAGCTGTAGTTTGGGCGTTATCACTTGTCCTTAACCATGGCACAGTATTAACAGTCTTCCAACTTGGGTTACAGGGTGGAACCCAAATTAGTTAGAGAAGGGGTATGTCGGTTAGATAATTACCTCCCACAGTCTCAGTTGCAGTATCAGGCTCAAAATTAAACTAGTTCAGTTCTACAAATTCAGGACTATCAGATACATTTACTCAGCTTAGTACAGAATTCAGTATAGTTTCACAACATCAGGACTGTCAGATATAGTCATTCAGTTATCAGTAATTTAGTATCAGCATACTTGGATAACAGTTAATCAGCATTCAGATTTAGTACTCTGTATTATCACGATCTCAGTTATAGTATACGTATTCATACATGTACTCTTACTCAGTCATACTCATGTAATTCAGTTATTATTGTTCATGCATATAAATCCATACATTTCAGCCAACCTCACTTAGCATACCAGTACATTCAAAACACTAACGCATGCCTTTCTTTTGCGCTGTGATGTCTTATATCATAGGTTCAGATGCATGGGCTCCAGAACACCCTTAGTAGTTCAGTTTCTCAGCAGACAGAGTAGTGGTGAGTCCTCATAGTTTGAGGAAATTATTGTTTTCATCATTTTAGTTCATTTTAAGTAGTTAGAATTAGTTGGGGGCTTGTCCCATCAACTTCACAGTTCAGACAGTTAGAGGCTTTTTTAGACTAGAGTGTTTTCAGTCAGTTGTTTAGTTTTCTTTCAGTATTGATTTTCAGTTTTAGGTATTGTGATACCATATTCAGCATTATTCAGTATTATTCAGTATTGAACCTTATGGAAAGTTTTCATCTGTTTCTGTATAATTACAGTATTATTACTTAGTTATTACAGCAGGTACCAGTCATGGGTTAGCTTGTGGTCCTTCAAGATTATAAGCACCGTATGGCGTCTGGGTTACAAAATCGGGGCATTACAAACTTGGTATCGGAGCTTTAGGTTCAACAGTATCCTAGGAAGTCTTAAAGCCGCATCTAGTAGTGTTTTGTGCATGGGGTGTTGTGCGCCACACTTATGGATGAGAGGCTACGAGATGTTTTAGAAAAAGTGTTCCTTCTTTCAGTATTCATGTCGTGCGAGTGAGCATGAGCTCCAGTAAAACTCTCAGTCTAATTTGCTTCATTCTTTCTCTTACAGAACATGCCTCTCAAAAGGACTAACAAAAGAAGAACAAAAAATCAATCAGCACCTCAACCCGTTCATGCAGATCCCCTGGATGAGCACATCTCTCATGAGAATTTGGGGTTGTATTCACTACTCTAGCCAATTCAATCACAACACAGAATGAACATCTAGCTACTATTTCGGCCAACCCAATGGCCAATATTGCTGTAGCCAAGATTTGGGACTTCACCCGAATTAATCTTTCATTATTCTCAAGCTCTAAGTCTGAAGAGGATTCACTGGAGTTCCTCGATCAGGTTTAGTAAGTCATACATATCATGGGATTAACTTTCAGTAAGAGTGATGAATTAGCCACCTATCAGCTATAAGATATAGCCCATACATGGTTTAAGTAATGGAAGGTAGATAGGGGTGCAGAGTATTCCCTTAAGTTCACTCAGTTAGCCAGGTATGCTCCCCATTTAGTAGCAGACAATAGATCTAGAATGAGAAAGTTTATGTTTAGGGTATTTGGTAGAGTGGTTAAAGAGTTTTAGGACTGCGATGTTGATTAGGCATATGGACATATCTAGGCTTATGGTTCATGCTCAAAAGATTGAGGAACAGAAACTTAAAAAGATGGAGAGAGGAAACAAGAGAATTAAAAGGGGTAACTTTAGTTTTGCCCAGCTGAGCTCAAAGGTTGGTAACCATTCTTGATTTAGTCAGAAGTTTTTAGCCCCAGTTCCATCTTCAGCTACCACACCAGTACCAAGGTTTAAGAATGACAGTCATGATGGGGTGCCAGGCTCCAAAACCTAGAGTAGTGTAAGCAGAGTTCGTACTAATCCATTTTGCTAAGAATATGGTGAAAATCATAAGGGTATGTGTAGAGCCGGTAGTTATGTGTGTTTTGGATATGTCAAGTTAGGTCACAAAGTCTGGAGACTGTCCTAAGGTTGGTCTACGAAGTCAGCACAGTCGTCCTTCAGCTCAGTCCGATCGCCCGAATCGGCAGGGTGCCACTTCCAGTGCCACCAGGGGGCAGCACCTAAATAGGCTTTATGAACTTCAGTCCAGCCAAGATCGAGAAAGTTCCCCTGATGCGGTTACTGGTACATTATAGACCTCCTATTTACATGTTTATATCTCATTAGATCCAGGAGCTTCTCTGTCTTTTGTAACTCTTTGCATAGCAGTTAACTTTAAAGTCATACCAAATATTAATAAAACCTTTCTCAGCCTCTACCCAGTGGGTCAATTTATCATAGCCCGGCGGGTATACAAGAATTTTCCGATTATGATATCTTAGAAAGTCAGGCTTCCAGATTTCAGTAGTAATATTAGTATGTGTAGAAAAGTAATAGGTGGGAATGATGCCCAAGTCGTCTTTACCTCAGTTCAAAGTTTTATACTTCAGTCATCATGATACCTACGCATGTTTTACGTCTCAATTCCATGAATACAACTTATATTCATGCACTTTCCATAGAATCGTGTGCGTTTCGAGTTCTTAATATGAGGATTTCTAGTTTACTCAATAGTACGAATCATGTCCCATGAACACAGAAACTCCAAACTCGGGTTATGTAGCTCATGACTTCTGCACTCATGCCTTACAGTGTGTTCAGTCCCAGCTACTGTCTGAATCGTAGTCTCAGTTACAGTCTTAGTTATACTGTCAGTGTCAGTCCATTAATCAAATTTGAAACTTAGTTCAATTTATAGAATATTTCAAAACCATATTATACACTTGGTCTTGCATTCTCAAATAAAACATTTTTTAATGAATTCATACTCAGTTACCTCATATTACCCAGTCAGTCCCTACCTCGTATACATGATACTCTACAGTTTCAGTCTAGTTATTTAGACTAAGTACAGTTTAGTCTTGCAGACCCAATATTCAACTATCAGTCATTTAGTTAATCAGATAAGTTAGTATGCTTATGCATTCGTGCACAGTGCCCATACGAATATTTTTCAGTAGTCCCAAGTGAAGTGTCATACTAAGATAGAGATTATAGTTGAGAAAGTATTCAAGGGATATGTCTGAGCTTGAAAATTTGTAGTTGCAGTGCATAAGTCTTAGTCATTCTATCTTAGATGATGATTTGTAGGCCTCACCATATATTACAGAATTCTAGCCTCATTGTGATGTCTTATTTAGACAATGCCAAGCTTTCCTTGCTCCTTAAATTGTTGGCAACTAAAAAAAAGAGTGTCAGAGAAAATCTCCAGTTGAGAATAAGTTTTCAATGTAAGTTAGTCCATAAAGACAGTAATTCAGTTTAGCAGTCAGACGGATAAATTCGTGTGGTGTGGTTCTCCATCTTTCCATCTAGTTGTACTATCCGAAGTCTCATGAATGTAACTATTATAAGATGGACCAACCAGGCAGTTGTGTGTTCAGATCAGTTCATGTATCATGTCTCAATTTCAAGCCTCAGATATTCAGTCATGATTCAGTTAGTAGGTGCCTTAATCATCGCCCCAGTTTTTCTCAGTAGCTCAGCCAAGTCAGTATTCTTCATGGGACATAATGTCCTAAGGGGGAGATACCCTATAACCCCTAACTTTCATGTCCTAATCCTCCCAGTTCTCTCCATGTAACGAATCTTGTTTGGAGTAATGGGTACTCATAAGTTGAACCTCAAGTTCCAATCTCAACCGTAAGCCACATATTTAAGGGGGCTCAGTTCAGTTCACGATATTCAGTTCATGTATTATGTTCCAGTCTCAGGCCTATTCTCATGTTCCTATTCATGCGTACTCCAAAATAATCTTGGGTTCATCAGTATTTTTCAGTTTAAGTAATAGTTTTTCCTTGAACTTACTTAGTTCCATGTTCAGATTACCTTTACAAACTTGGTACCAGTTACCATTGAATATTCAATCATGTATTCATGGGTTAGTTTAGTCATGTACCTATGCATAATATATGCATGTTAAGTATATATATATATATATATATGAGAAAATCAGCTTATCAGTATTCCCAGTTATGCAGTCATGAATCATGTTTATCTATGTACTCATGCATCAGATATGTATGTTCAATATGAAATCTAGTATATCAGTAATCTCAGTCATGAAATCATGTTTCAGTTGTGCATGTCGAGTGTCTAAAATCAGTCTGCCAGTATTCCCAGTTTAGTCAGTCTCTTTCGAGAATGAATGTTCCCAAGGGGGAGATATTGCAAGACCCCACAAAATGTTTAGCTTAACTCAATCCTTTAAGTTTGTTAAGAAGCTCTAGACTTAGAAAATTTTAGCTAAGTATCAATACTTAGAATCATTTTAGCCTTCAAAATTTGAAGGATTTTATTGTTGATCTTCTCGGGCTTAGTTTGTTAATTTTTAAATTGATTCATGATCAGGGTCACTTGTAGGTCATCTCAGGTGAGTTTTAGATTTTTTGGACTAGCTTAAGGGCGAGTTTGGATGACCAAAATAGTAAAGGAACATGATAGCCCCGCATCGCGAGGGCCAGTCAACCCAAGTAAGGGTTGCGCTGCAATGGCTACTTGTCCCAAGCAAGGCTCGCGACGCGAGGGCAGCCTTGTTCAGCACTATTTTAATACGAGTTGTGGGAGAAAATGGGTCATTTTCCCCACCCTTATTCATCCTTAACACGAAATTAATCAGCCTATAGGGCAAAATCTCATTCTTTACTCATAAAAACTCTCTCAAGAGAAAGCCCTAGCCTCATAACGTTCAAGAATTCAAGTCTCAAGAACTCACTTCGATCTTCTTGAAAGTAGTAATCAAGGCATCTGAAGTGTTCATCCAATGGTTCCTTCCACCATTGGAGTCTAAGAAACTATTTTTAAACATCAAGTATATGAATTTTATGAATTCCATGTTGGGTTTGATAATATTATGTTGATAATGATTAATTGAGTTTCAAATTCATTTTTCATGATAAATATCATGTGGGGTTAATTGATTTGTATGTGTTATCATGTGAGATCATGCCAAAGCCTTCAAATTGTGAACTTGATATTTGAAATTGTATGCTTACATGTTGATTAATATTATGTGCCTATTTTATGCTTTTCAAGTGATTGATGAATTAAGCATGTGAGTTGAATGGTGAAATTATATCATGTTAGCATGTATTCCAGGTCATGCCACGTAAGTGCTTGTTAAAAATCCTCAATGAATGAATGATGTTCAAGTACTTAGCTTACATATTTCAAACTTGTGTCATGTCTCTTAATTTATGTTATCGAGTCCTGGCGGTATTTATACCCAACAATTTATTTGTTTACCTAGAGCCATGGTCAGTCATAGAATAGTACAAGTCACATCATGATCAGTAGTACTATCAGTCAGTCACAGAACTAAAAAAAAACTCAGTACACTCAATACTTGTCTAGTCTAGTTTCAGTACTCAGTTTAGACCACAGTAGCACTCTGTGCTCAGTCACTTAACAAAATTAAGTAGTATTCCGTCAGTCCACGAAAGTCAGTGAACTCAGTTCTGTTCAGTCAAACAATAATATCAGTAACAGTTCAGTCCAGCCTAGTACAGAATAGAAATCAGCTCAGTGTCTATTCAGTTAGGAGTAGGATTCAGTACCGAGTAAATCCAAGGATGGGGATTCACCTGCCAGTAGAGGGTGTAATCCATAAGTGTATTCCTTGTGTTCTAGAACTACGTAGCCAGCATAGGTTGAGATATCTTCCTGCCAGATACTATGAGGGTTGATACATCTTATTTAAGTTTTCCTACCAGCGAGGGTTGATGGAAGAGCTTCTTGTCAAAGAGGGTCAACTCACAGCTTGTCCTTACTCGTGGCACGATATTGACACCCTTTCAACTAGCGTTACAGGTTGGACCCCAAATCAGTTAGAGAAGGGGTATGTTAGTTAGATGATAACCTCCCACAGTCTCAGTCTCAGTCTTAAAATAGAACTAGTTCAGTTCTACATATTTAGGACTATCAGATACAGTTACTTAGCTCAGTATGGAACTCAGTATAGTTACAGAACATTAGGACTGTCAGATACAGTCATTCAGTTATCAGTAATTCAATATCAGCATACTTGGATAACAGTTAATCAATATTCAGATTCAGTACCCTGTATTATCATGATCTCAGTTATAGTATACATATTCATACATGTACTTTTAGTCAGTCATACTCATGTTATTCAGTTATTATTGTTCATGCATATGAACCCATGCACTTCAGCCTACCTAACTGAACATACCAGCACATTCAAAGTACTGACGCATGTCTTTCTTTTGTGCTATGATGTCTTATATCATACATTCAGACGCACGGGCTCCAGAGCACCCTTAGCTAGGGGTTGGCATATTTTGGTTTAAACCAAAAAAAACAAAAAAAAAACCAAAATTTAATTTTGGTTTTAGTTTTTTGGATCGAATTCGGTTTGTAATTTTAAAATTTTTATTTTAGATTTTTTTAAAAAATGAAATTTTATAAATAAATAATATATATTTTATTATATATATTATATATATATATATATGTGTGTGTGTATATATATAATATTTAGTAATTCACATTCACAATTAACATTTAACTGCAAATTCGCATACGCCGCAGGCCGTTTATGGATTGTTTGAGTGACTCAAATATTTTATGGACGATTTTGGTGACTTTGGACTGTTTTATGGATTATTTATGCAAGGTTATATTATATGTAATGTTTAATGACGTTATTTATTATATTAAACTTATGATTATTTCATTTCGTTTCATCCATATTGAGTTATTTATATTTGGGAATAAAAAACAGGTTTGAAAAAAATTATTTTTTCTAAAAAAATCCATCAATTTTAAATGTTCAATTATGAAAAAGAGAGGATAACTACTTTAATATTTCAAACCAAAATAAAAATCTGAAATAACCGAACCGAATTTTTAAAAATCGAACCAAATGAAATTTAATTCGATTTGGTTACAGATGTCATTTTTGTCAATCCGAAAACTAATAAACCGAACTGATATTAAAAAATCAGACCGAACTGACCAAACTCCCACCCCTACCCTTAGCAGTTCAGTTTCTCAGCAGACAGAGTAGTGGTGAGTCCTCACAGTTCGAGGACATAATTGTTTTAAGTATTTCAGTTCATTTTAAGTAGTCGGAGTTAGTTCTGGGCTTGTCCCATCAACTCTACAGTTCAGACAGTTAGACGCTTTTTCAGACTAGAGTGTTTTTGGTCAGTTGTTTAGTTTTCTTTCAGTATTGATTTTCAATTTTGGTTATTGTGATACCATATTCAGCATTATTCAGTATTATTCAGTATTGAACCTTATGGAAAGTTTCCACCTATTTCCGCATAATTACAGTATTCTTACTCAGTTATTACAGCAAGTACCAGTCATGGGTTAGCTTGTGGTCCTTCGAGACTATGAGCACTATGTGACATTCGGGGTACAAACTCGGGACGTTACATACACTTGGTTGATATGAGTTGTATTGGTGGATACAGGTCGCCTGGTTTGGGGTTTTTCCTTTACTTAATCTTAGAGTAGGTAGCTTAACTTTGATCTGAGTACGAGTGGTTCACCATGAGTCGTAAGCTAGGGTACGAGTCATACGATGGACTTATATGGTGGACAGTGTTCAATTCTTTTTGATTCTATTCTGTCAGGGGTACGCGTCAAAGGTTTGGCTCATATGCTTTGAGAACGACTTGGTTTGCGTAAGTCGTACCTTGGACAGTGTTGGGTCAAAGGAGGATGCCTAGGGTACGAGTAGTGGGTACCACTCGTATTGGAGAGTACAATGACGGGAATTTTATGTAGTTTAAGTGAGGGCAATCTGGATATTTTCCCACTTAACCTATTATGGCCCCGGAATTTTAACATACTTGGGAGGTTATTTACCCTATTATTCTATTTATTAACACTTAGAAAACACTCTCTAATCCTCTCTAAGTCTTTTGGGTAAAGGAAGTCTAGGGTTTCACTAAGGTGATCAATTTGGGGCTTGTATTAGTGATTTCTCTCCATTATCTACTCAATTTAAGGCATGTACTCCTTCCCTCATTGTTAGTTCCAACTAAAGGAATATTTTGTAAATTGTTTTCATAGCATAATTGTTATATGATTTTGTGTTTTCAAATATATATATTGGGGGGTTTGGTTATAATGGATTGGTTATGGTTTCCCCATGTTTTAATTATGTACTTACATGTTTTAATGGTGGTTTGGATACTTGGTTGCACAGGAATGGTTAATTGGTATTTGATTTTGGTTTTGGAAACACTATGCCCCCAATATGTTTGATAAAATGCCTATGAGAATTCTTTTACTATATTGTTGGACTTTTTAATGGAACTATTGCATGGTATGGTTTGGTAATAGAACCCTAAATGATATAAATGGTTTGGAATGGTTTGGTGGTCATGATTATGGTTAATTGAACTTCTTGTGGGGTACAATGGAATCCCCCAAGTAAACATGTTAATGAACAACTTGTGTGGTACATGGGACTTCCCCAAGAAAACACAATAATGGAACACTTGTGGGGTACATAGGACTCCCCCAAGTTAACTTGGTAAATGGGTACAAGGGAATCCCTTAACTTCTTAAGGTTTGGTTAAGGAAAATACTTGCAATTTATAGTCGGTATGACGATACCACTATAGTAGCCTTGGTTGATAATAAATAAAATAATGGATTGGTTGGTTACAAATGGCTTTAATCGGGAAATAGTGTCGGGGTATGATAGCTAACCATGAGAGTTCAATAAACGAACACTGAAAACTCATGTTTTCCGACATGAGGGGTTGGTCATGGCGACCATATATGATACTATGAGGTACATGGGAATCCTCTAAGTACACTGTACATATGTATCATGCATTCTAACTATATATATATATATATATATATATATATATGCATATGATTTGTCTATTTATAAGCACTAACATCATCCTCTAAACAACTTTTTCCTAATTCAAAATTGGAGGGTCAACTGTAATGGGGATGTAAAACATTAAAAACAAAGAAATGAAAGCTTCTGATAAGATAATTAGTTCTGCTATGTTATGAATGAAATCAGTTATCAAATTTTGGTGAACACGTGTAATCAGTTGCAGACTACGTAGTAGAAGTTAAAATGCATAGTTGTAAGAAACAAATGCAGGAACATGCATAAAATGTCTACAAATCATTAGCACCAAACACATTTAAATGGGTTGTTTATCTAATAACACAATTTTCTAATTTTTGAGAGCAAGCAGCAAAAAAATGACATTTTTCAGGAAGATTTTTATATATACTACACTAAGCCTGAAACATCAATCAAAGAATTTAAGTAGTTGATGAAACACCAATATTTCAGGAAGTATGTGTGTCTCAAGAGCCCTAAGCAGACACATTACCAAACTTTACATCAAAAAGGAAAATCTAAGATAGAAACTAATGCTTGTCCAAGGTAAAACTATCTCAATCAATACAAGTAGGACGAAGAATGAGTAGACACAACAGGTGGAACAACATCAACTGCTCATGAGCCACTACTTTGGTATAATTCAGTTGTTGGAACAATATCAGCAAACTAATAAGTATTAGATATAGAAGCTCTCACCAACATCATTTGGTGTAATACCCTATTATTTAATGAAGGCTAATTAAGTAATTAATAAATAAAAGGGTAAAAAATAAGTTTAATTTAATAATACATAGGGGAAAGAATGGGCCTTAGCCCAATTTCTACTTAATGGAGGATTTAGTAAGTCAAAAACATTGGCTACTCCATCCATCCATTGTCGACATGAATCAAAAGAATAAAAAATCACGAAGCAAAAGAAAAAAAATGTAAAGTTGTTTGTATCCAGTGAAGAAGAGAGAAAGAAAATAAAAACCTTGAGGCACGTACAAATAAGATAAAAGGAGAAGTAGAGGAGAAAGGTAAGTTTCTCAACTTACTTTATAGATTTGATTTATATAACTCTCACTCCCAAATATGAAGTCATAATATATATGAATCAAATCTATAGAATAAGTTAAGAAACTTACCTTCATCCTCTACTTCTCCTTTTATCTTATATATCGTGCCTCGAGGTTTTTCTTTTATTTCTCGCTTCTTCACTGAATACAAACAACTTCAATTTTTTTTCTTTTTCTTGGTGTCGTCAGTGACTGAAGGGAATAGCCAATGTATTGGGCTTACTAAACCCCCCATTAAATAGCAACTGGGCTAATGCCCATTCTTTTTCCTAGGTATTATTAAATTAAACTTATTTTTTACTCTTTTATATATTAATTACTTAATTAACCTTTATTAAGTAATGGATATTACTTGGGTTTGGTAATTGGCAACCCTGAAGAGCCTTACAAGTACGAAGGTAGCCTATAAGTATCACAGATGTTGTGCTTGGCAACACCATAGAGCCTTTCAAGTATGGTAGAGGCCTATAAACATTAACTTGTCTGATATTTAAGTAATTAGGTTACTTCATAGGTTGAGTGTCTACAATTTGCCCGTATTATTATTCATACCCAAACAAATAAATCAATCATAACCGTCACACCCCATTTTTAACCAAAAGATAAAAAAAGATTGGATTTTAAGTTTGAAAGGGTTTTTATTATTGAAGTGACAAAAAGATGAAAATTTTGTTCCAAAAAAGAATTGTTTTTACATTCAAAACTCGAAGTCGCCACTTGGCATAAATTGGGTGTGCCAAGTCATCCTTAGATATCCTTTTTAAAAATGGTTTTGACTCTTAAAACTAATCTGTAAACAGAGATTCCGGCTAAGAAATTTTGTTGACCGAGGGGAAGGTATTAGGCACCCCTCGATCTCGTGGTTCGACCACGGTCGCTTGGTGGAGCATATCAACTAATTTGACATTAAAGATGTATAAACCACACGAAACACATAAAAAATCAAACCAACAAACAAAACAAAATGAATCAAAAATATAGTATCCAGTCCGAGTTGTACAGCCCCAAAAATAGAAAAATACAAAAATGTAAATCCTATTCTAAATTAATCCTATACTAAGCCCCAATGCCTCACCCGATGCCTCGAGCCTTCATCACGAACGTTCTCCGAGTACATAATACTTCAGGGAATTCCCTGGATAAAATAATACAACTACTTCAGGGCATTCCCCAACCAAATGATACAAGTGACCCCAAAGCAAGAAAGCCAAAAACCATTCAATCACACAGTTCAAATATCCAATCAATCCACATGTCCCTAAATTTGCCTACCTGACCTAGGTTTGCCTATCCCTCTCGACCTACCATGATACTATCAAGTTAGATATCAATAAATCAAAACCACAATAATCACTTTATCAACTTTTAACTTACGCCCAAAACAATCAATTTTAATTCTCAAACGAGATATCATTTCATCACATAATCCATAATCCATAATCCAGGGAATCAAACATCGAATCAAAACAACCAACAATTCACATCATCACAGATCAACCAACACTATATTTAATTCAATGCACCAAATATCATCAACAATGAGATAAAAAAGGTAAAATAGTAGAATAAGACCTCATTTGAAGCTTTCGAATTTAATGTTATTCGAATAAAAAAAGTCTGCACCCAAAAACTGCGAACCGAACCTCAAACAAATGAACTCTTCCAACTCGGAACTAAGAATCACGGAAACAAAGAGCCCTGGACCAGATTCACGCGAACCCACAGAACCTCAAACTAAAAATCATGAGAAAAAAGAGAAATTTGACCCGATTCCAATAGGTTTGGACGGAATCAAAAGTAGATCGAGGTTTTGTTTGATGATTTTGTGTCACTGTAACCCCAGTAAACTTTAGCTATGGCCAAAATGACAAAGATATATTAGTTGAGACGTATTTCTATGTGTTTTGAATGAATTTGAGACATCTAGATCTGATTTTGGCGAGTTTGTCGTCGGAACAGTAATCAAACGACCAATATCATGTTCCTCAAGCTGTCACTCGCCGAACTTGCTTCACCATCATTCTTTTTCAATTTCAATCGCGGATCTCTCCCTCTCTCACAAATCCCTATCACTCTCTCACAGATCTCTCTTTCTCGCAACTCTCTCTCCCTCTCTCTGTCCGTGTGTGTGTTGTGTATATCTATTCTGTGTATGTAAATGTATTCGATCAACCAAGAAGAAGAAAAAAAGAAGGTCTATAGGTATGTTTTTTTTCTTTTTCTCCCCAGATCCTGGAATCTCCCTTTGTAATGGTGTGTGCATATCCCCTTTATTCTATTCGGTTCCAGGCCAAAATAACGTGAAATGAGGGTCAGGGGTTACAGGGTATGTGGTGGTAAGTAGGGGGTGGGCTAGGTTGTTAGGATGAGGTGTAAAGTTGGTTAGGATATAATTAAAATAAGATAGAATTTGTTAGGGATTATGTTAAGGGTTGTTATTTTTTGTATTTTTGTGGGGTATAATCGCATGGATGGGAGTGTGTGGTAAGGTGAGCTAAAATGAATAAAATTGAAATTGGGAGTGAAAAAATTAGGTGTCTACAGGATGCCCCCTTTGAATGTAAACATGAAGTATTTTCAGACAAAGAAGTAGACAACGAGATAAAATTTTATCTCGATCATTATTCAAAAAGAATGAAATAGAAGGAAGGAGGGAAACCAAGTCTTGACTTTGGACATCATACTCATCCCTAGTTATGAGGGAATCAAGTCACAGGTATCCCCAAGGACTGAAAGAAGAACTGAAAGAAGAGGGACTATACCGATGACTGAAAGAAGAGGGACTATATCGAGTTGGAGAGTCGAGCGAGGTTCTATCGAGGTTCCGATTTGCGGCTCTATCATTACATCAAAAATAATAATTACAAGTTAAAACATAAATGAAATTACAAAAGTCCTATCTATGCGGCTTCTTTTGGACTCTTGACTTAAGTTTCATCACCCTACTCTTTAGGCGGGCTCCTGACTTGCCATTTCCTCAACTTGTTTCTTGGCTTTCAATTTCATCACCCTGTTCTTCAGGCGGGATCCTCACTTACTATTTTTCAATCTGTTGACTCTCAATTCCTTCACTTTGTTGCTTGACTTTCAAATTCTTCACTTTGTTACTTTGACTTTCCATTTATTCGCCCTTGTTCTTCAAGCGGGATCCTGACTTGCAATTCCATCACCCTGTTCCTTAGGCAGGCTCCTGACTTTCAATTTCATCAGCCTCTTCTTCAGGCAGGCTCCTAACTTACAATTTCATCACCCTGTTCAACAGGCGGGCTCCTAACTTAAAATTTTATCACCCTGTTCTTAAGGCGGGCTCCTGAACATAAAGTAAATCCCTATTTTTCAAGAGAGTCCTGAACATAAAGTAAATTCCCATTTTCCAGGATGGTCCTGAATCGAAAGTAAATTCCCATTTTTAGAAGGGTCCTGAGCATAAAGTAAAATCCAATTTTTCAGGAGGGTCCTGAACAGAAATTAAAATCCCATTTTTTAGGAGGGTCCTGAACAGAAAGTAAAATCTCATTTGTCAGGAGGGTCCTGAACAGAAAGTAAAATCTTATTTTTTCAGGAGGGTCCTGAACAGAAAGTAAAATCCCATTTTCCAGAAGGGTCCTGAGCAAAAAGTAAAGTCTCATTTTTCAGGAGGGTCCTGAACAAAGAGTAAAGTCCCATTTTTCAGGAGGTTCCTGAACAGAAAGTAAATTTCCATTTTTAAGAAGGGTCCTGAACAGAAAGTAAAGTCCCATTTCTCAGAAGGGTCCTAAACAGAAAGTAATGTCCTATTTCTCAGGAGGGTCCTGAACAGTAAGTAAAATCCCATTTCTCAGGAAGGTCCTGAACAGAAAGTAAAATCCCATTTTTCAGGAGGGTCCTGAACAGAAAGTAAAATCTCATTTTTTAGGAGGGTCCTGAACAGAAAGTAAAATCTTATTTTTCAGGAGGGTCCTGAACATAAAGTAAAATCTCATTTTTCAGGAGGGTTCTGAACATAAAGTAAAATCCCATTTTTCAGGAGGGTCCTGAACAGAATGTAAATTCTATTTTTTAGGAGGGTCCAGAAATAAGGTAAAATCCCATTTTTCAGGATTGTCCTGAACAGAAAATAAAATTCCATTTTTCAGGAGGGCCCTGAACAGAAAGTAATTTTCTATTTTTCAGGAGGGTCCTGAATAGAAAGTAAATTTCCATTTTTCAAGAGGGTCCTCAACAAAAACTAAATTCCCATTTTTCAGGAGGGTCCTGAACAGAAAATAAAATCCCATTTTTCAGGAGGGCCCTGAACAGAAAGTAATTTTCCATTTTTCAGGAGGATCCTGAACAGAAATTAAATTTTCATTTTCCAGGAAGGTCCTTAGCAGAAAGTAAATTTTCATTTTCCAGGAGGGTCCTGAACAAAAAGTAAATTTCCATGGATATGCTTTTCCAATGGTAAATAAATTAAGTGAAGCGAATTTTCCCCTGTTTCAACAAAAAAAATTTATCAGTTAAAAATATAGTGGTGGCTTGCAGCACTTGGCTATCCCGACACCTGCTCTAGTGTCCATTTCCTTCATTTTATTTTGGATTGTTAGCACTTGTCCCTGCTTTGTCACGTCATTGATCCAAACTCAAATTATTAAGTGTGACTCTGAAATAAACACAGTATCTCTGCTTTGCCATGCTTCTCAGATAAACCCTTTAAAACTTGGTATTTTCATGATTTCTCAGATTTTCCTGTTGACAAACCTTTCTGCATGCCCTTTTTCGGCTTACAATTATGTCTCTTTCATGCGCTAGCCTTTTTGTCTTGCTTTATGTAATTAAAGAAGTTGGTAGTCAGTTTTGAAATCTTTTCTCACTTGTTTTGACATGGACTTGACTCAAAGACAAGAGAAAAATAACAACAATTTTTGCTTTATTTGGATAACTGACTCAAGAAAATAAAAATAAACTAAAGAGAAGAAAATAAACGACAATGATGTCCCCATTGAAAAAGATAAAATAAAAGTTTATTTGAAAATGACAGTCAACTCTAATGATTATGACAAGTATATCGGATTAGACTGCCTGATCTTTTCATCCAAAACTTTCTACCAATTGTTGTTTAGTGAATGACCTCGAAATTGAGTTTCTTCCTTAGGTCAATTGCATTTAAGACCTCATTCGACTAGTGGCGCCTTGAATGGTTTTTGCCAACAAGCCTCTCTCATTTTCCTATTCTCAGCTCACCATTGTCGTATGGTGTCTATGAGGGTTTTTCACCAATGAGACTCTCTTATTTTCATTTGTCTTAACTCATCATCGTCTTATGGTGCTCGTGAGGGTTGTTACTGATAAGACTCTCTCATTTTTATCTCTCTCAACTTACCATCGTCTTATGTTTCCCGTGAGGGTTTTCACCAATAAGACTCTTTCATTTTTATTTCTCTTAACTCACTATTACCTTATGATGCCCGCGAGGGTCTTCACCAATAATACTCTCTCATTTTTATTTTTCTCTTGATTCCTTATGCTGAGGAAGACTAGTAGTTCCCAAAATGCATTCCTTAGCCTTAACATTCTCAAAGATTGATCTGAAGGTATTTCTTCGGTTATAACTTGGCTTTTGGATAGGGTTAGAAAGAAAGAATGACATGAGGCCCAAACGACACTTGAAATGGGTTAGAACTTTCAACTTTTGAAATCGACCCAAACAATGAGGATTAACTCCAGCCCTAGTTTCTTTTGAATGGGCAATTCTAAATTATTTATTTGGTTGAACCGAGCCTCGAATAAGGCAGCCTACGTATCTCGCCCCCAAAAGAGGAGAATCAGGTCACGCGTAGTTTTAGAATCTGGTTCTGCATGATTTAGACTTTTGATTTTTTTTCTTTTATTGACACTCTTTTCTTTTTGGATTTTTCTGACTCTATTTGTCTTGGTACTTTTCCTTTTTTCTTATTGGACATATTTTCTTCTTTTTTTTTTTACTCTATTTTGATTCCAAAAGAGGTGTATGAAAGAAAATAGGACTAAATCTCAAATGGGGTAAACAAAGAATGACACAATGTTTGGATAGCAGAATGAAATGTCTTTGTCATATCAATCCTTGAAAATGCAAATACATATCATGCAATATAAAAGTGCACGATCAATATCATTTATGACATGTTTTACAACACTAACTTGCCCCGAACATTGAACCACCTCTTTTTCTACACTTTCCAAACATACAACTCTATCTTTGTTGTACATCCCTTACATTGAATGACTCATGCTTTCGTGGATTTGATTTTGTTCCGTTCCTTGGGATCACATATCCACTAGTTGACCTAATTGAGCTATGTTTTTCAATTGATGAGCAAGTTATTCTTGTGATTTGCAAAATAATTGCCTTAATTTTCAAAGAAGGCTTGAACTTGTCACCAAATGTCTCAGCACTCTACTTATTTTTTCAGATGCTTTCTTTTTCTAACTTTAACCCTCTGATTCAATGTTCATGCTTAAAGTGGATTTTAAGATCTAGCTGAAAATTCCGCTAGCATGTCATAACACTAGAATTAACCTAAAATATACTGTATAAATAAATAAAAAAAATATATATTTAAAACAGAAAGAAAAAATGGACACTTCATTCAATTAAACTAAAATATAGAAGGGTTCGAACATAACGACAAATGGACAAAACAGGATAGATCCCGAACTACAACCCTAAAATAATTCGGATAACAAAAAATAAAATAAAGCAAACTACCAGACCTCTTCCTAGTAGGGAGAGGGGTGACTTATCAATTGTTCAGCCTGACATCTTAGCCACTGGTTTGCATATCAGCATGATTGGAGTTTTCCTCACTGTCAATATTCTGCACCATAATCGATTTATCTTGAATCATCTTTTCAATTTCTATTTTCAAAGCCCAATAATCTTTAATACGGTGACCCTGAACATCAGAATGATATGCACATCGAACATTAGGATAAAAACTTCTTGAATGCGGTTTAAGAGTACCCATGGAGAAGAGTGATCATGCCATGTTGTGCCAATCTCTAAAATAAACTGGCATACAACTCTCCATTTGGTGTGAAGATATCCCTTGATTTCTGCCTCATATCATTGTTTGGCTTGAATCCAAAATCGGGCCTCGAAAGACTTTGGTAGGTTTGTGGAGTCAAAGCGTGACTCTGAGGAGTTTGTGCTCGTCATTGTGAGTAAGGAGGGAGTTGAACATATGGTTGTGCGCAATATACTAGATATGCAGGTGAGAAAAATGAGTATAATGGATTTTGAGAGGGATTATAGAGAGTTTGGGTATGAACTTAGGCTTGAGCAACAAGATCACAGATGACATGTGGTGTTGTGAATGTAGCAGGCTCATGCTGAGGAGCTAGAGGAAAAGAGGTGGAAGTATTAAGATGTTTTTGGCTCGGAATGATTTCTGAGTCATGTTGTAGTGCATCAACAATAGTATAAAACTGAATTTGAGATTTTAGTGGAAAACTCGAGGTGTTTGTAGGATCAATAAAGGGAAATAGAGGAGGAGGCAACCCACAGGCCCAAGCTCGGTGCATTTCTGTCATTTGTTGTCTTAACCTCCTAATCTCTTGCTTCAAATTCTCTTTTTCTGATTCTTTGTTTGATCCATGATGTCACTCTATATCTTTGTTGGACACAACTAACCCTTTGGATTTGGTGTGATGTGAAGGACCAGCCAGAATGTCACAAACCAACCACCTTAAACTGACTCAACAAATTAAACTGACTCAACAAAAAAAACAGCAAATGTGTTAGAGATCAACACTTTTTCAAAACCTCTTTTTCCTTTTTTTTTTTTGGAAAAGATCATCGAACCCAAGAAGGGTGCCTACATATCTCACTCCCGAGAGAGGAGAATCAGGTGTGCATAGTTCGTGAAGTCTTGCCAAAATGACCAATTAAACTCTTTTTCCATTCTTTTTCTTGAAACTTCATAGAGAAAAGAAAATAACAAATTGTTAAAAAAATTGACAAAATCTTTTTGTATTTTTCAAGTTTAAATCCTTACACAAAATGAAATCTATAATTACCAAAGAAAATCTTTTTGGGCTTTCAATTTTGAGTTTCATACAAAAATGAAATTTAAACCTATTAAAGAAAAATCTTTTTGGATTTTTCAAATAAGATCCACCAAAAATAAAACCTACGATTATTAAGCAAAATCTATTTGTATTTTTCTTTTCAAGGATATATAAAACACCTACTCTAAATGAGGATAAGAAATCTTTTTTAAATTTTTTAAATAAGATCTCCGAACCAACAATAGGTTGCCTACATATCTCACTCTCAAGAGAGGAGAATCAGGGGTGCGTAGTTCGTCCAGATTGGACAATTAAGGATTAAATGACAAACTAAACTCTGAATTGAGAGACACGACTAAAGACAGATGAAAAAAAAATTTGGGGGGGGTTTAATTAGAAACTAACACCAACAACTATGAAAGAAAAAATATTTTTGATATTTTCATCAATAAAAATAATAATGTAAATTTTTTTTTTTTGGATTTTTTGAATTGTGAATACTTACTAAAGAAATAAAAGGAAAATCTTTTTAATGTTTTTAATTTTTGGGGAAATGAGTACAAAAAGTAAAAAAATATTTTTTTCTTAAATTGTGAAAAACAAAAGCCACAAAGAACCCTAAAAACTACCGAATCTCTTTTTTTCACTCTTTTTTTCTTCCCTTTTTTTCAACAATTTCTTGCCTACACATTTTGCTTCTAACTTATGCTTTTGCCCAAATCAGTCTGTCAAATGATCTCGTTACCCTCAAAGATACAATATTTATCACGTAGGGATGCCTTAGAGGTGAGTTTCCTATAAAGGACCAAGTGAGTCCCGCTAGGTCTCAATATGATGCAGATAAGCATGACCCAAAGGCTGACCTACGCTGGGGTTCACTAACAAGGCTGTTTGGGGGAGCGTATGGTCGATAGTGGCAGTTTTAACTTTCCAGCCACTCCATACCAGCCGACGACTCCTCCTCCTAAAATAAGGGTGACTCAACTAGAGGTCGTGTACATAGTGTGCACTACGAACTTGTTGCAGAAAGAATGACTTAGGTTATGCACATGATGTCAGATATAAAGCGGTAACACATAGATTAAAACTGTAAACAAAGAGCACACAGGCACTCAACAATGAAAAAAAAAACAATAACACAAAACAACACAAACAGCGTCGATACACCCATATGCCAAACTAAGTCGATACAACTCCAAAAAAATAAGCTTGAATTATGAAAGTATCCCAGTGGAGTCGCCAGAACCGTCATACCCCATTTTAAACCAAAATAAAAAAATAGATTGGATTTTAAGTTCAAAAGGGCTTTCATTATTGAAGTGACAAAAAGATGAAAATTTTATTTCAAAAAAAAATTATTTTTACATTCAAAACTCGGAGTCACCATTTGACATAAATCGAGTGTGCCAAGTCACCCTTGGATATCCTATTTTAAAATGATTTTGAGTCTTAAAATGGATCCACGAACAGAGATTTCGGTTAAGGAATTCTGTTGACCGAGGGGAAGGTGTTAGGCACCCCTCGATCCCGTGGTTCGACCACGATCGCTTGGTGGAGCATATCGACTAATTTGACATTACAAAAGTATAAGCCACACAAAACACATAAAACAATCAAACCAACAAACAAAACAAAATGAATCAAAAATATAGTATCCAGTCCTAGTTGTACAGTCCCAAAAATAGAAAAATACGAAAATGTAAATCCTATTCTAAACTAATCCTAGACTAAGCTCCAATGCCTCACCCGATGCTTCGGGCCTTCATCACGAACGTTCTCCGAGTACACAATACTTCAGGGTATTTCCCGGATAAAATAATACAAATACTTCAGGGCATTCCCCGACCAAATGATACAAGTGACCCCAAAGCGCTAAAGCCAAAAACCATTCAATCACACAGTTCAAATATCCCATCAATCCACAGTCCTTAAATTTGCCTACCCGACCTACGTTTGCCTATCCCACTAAACCTACCATGATACTATCAAGTTCGATATCAATAAATCAAACCACAATAATCACTTTATCAACTTTTAACTTCCACCCCAAAACAACCAATTTTAATTCTCAAATAAGATATCATTTCATTACATAATCCATAATCTACAATCAAGGGAATCAAACATCGAATCAAAACTACCAACAATTCACATCAAAACAGATCAACCAACACTATATTCAATTCAATGCACCAAATATCATCAACAATGAGATAAAAGAAGTGAAAGAGTAGAATTAAAACTCATTTGAAGCTTTCAAATTCAATGTTATTCGAATAAAGAAAGTCTGCACCCAAAAACTTCAAACCGAACCTCAAACAAATGAACTCGTCTAACTCGGAACTGAGAATCACAGAAACAAAGAGACCTGAACTAGATTCTCACGAACCCACACAAGCTTGAACTAAAAATTGTGAGAAATAAGAGAAATTTGACCCGATTCTAATGGGTTTGGACGGAATCGAAAGCAGATCTAGGTTTTTTTGATGATTTTGTGTCGCTGTAACCCCGGTAAACTTCGGCTATGGCCAAAACGACAAAGATATATCAGTTAAGACATATTCTGATGGGTTTTGAAGGAATTTGTGACAGCTAGATGCGATTTCGGCGAGTTTGTCGTCGGAACAGTAATCAAACGACCAATCTCATGTTCCTCAAGTTGTCACTCGTCGAACTTGCTTCACCATCATTCTTTTTCAATTGCAATCGCGGATCTCTCCCTCTCTCACAAATCCCTATCACTCTCTCGCAGATCTCTCTCTTTCTCGCAACTCTCTCTCCCTCTCTCTGTCCGTGTGTGTGTTGTGTATATCTATTCTGTGTATGTAAATGTATTCGATCAACCAAGAAGAAGAAAAAAAGAAGGTTTATACGTATGTTTTTTTCTTTTTCTCCCAGATCCTGGAATCCCCCCTTTGTTATGGTGTGTGCATATCCCCTTTATTCTATTCTGTTCCAGGCCAAAATAATGTGAAAGGAGGGTCAGGGTTACAGGGTATATGGTGGTGAGTAGGGGTTGGGGTAGGTTGTTAGGATGAGGTGTAAAATTGGTTAGGATAGAATTAAAATAAGATAGAATTTGTTAGGGATTATGTTAAGGGTTGTTATTTTTTGTATTTTTGTGGGGTATAATAATATGGATGAGAGTGTGTGGTAGGTGAGCTAAAATGAATAAAATTGAACTTAGGAGGGATAAAATTAGGTGTCTACAATAACTACTTTTATATTATTGAAATATAACTATTTGTATATTTCTTATTAATCATTAAATCTAATAAACGCTAATAAATCAATTTACTTAGAAAGATATATGATACCTACCATTTAATATCACAAAATCAAAATTCATGCTTGCAGTGAAGGAACTCAAGAGTACTTTTAGACATGATGAAAATGAATTGCAGAATGTTGGCAAACAGTAGCTAGAGTTGAAGTGTTTCAATGTATTCTGCAAGATAAAGAGAGATGGTCAGTAGTTAGTACCTGAAATAGGCAAGAAAAATCTAGAAATTTATCAATAATTATTCAATGAAGGTTCAGTTCACAATACATAAATGTACTCTTTAACTTGGCCTAAATGACATTCATGTTCTCCAATTTTGAGTGCACATATATAGACACTAATACTATCATAATGTCAAATAAGTAGGTGTATGCATCCTATGAAGTAAATCATAAAAGACAGATTTATGTATTATGTCGAAGTTTATCAATAACATTATCATTATCTCTACATTCGGTTGAACTAAACAGTCTGCTCATACTTTTCTAAAGAAATATCTTTTTATGAAGTTTTTCTAGGATAGTATTTTAGTACCTTCTGGAAGAAATTAGATTGCAATAGGAAAGGATACTTATATTATATAATATAATTAGACAATATACTCATAAATCTGAGAGTGACAAAATTGAATATGAAATTTTAAAAAATGAAACAATTTTTTCCATTATTTAAGCTCTTGTCCACATCAATTGGAAGAACAAATCAAAGTTTTTAGTAGATAATATATGAAAAATAAATCAAAGACATTTTGCGCATTTGTAAATTACACTTATTTGGGCACAAATAGTAAGTCATCATTTTCGAAGTACCCATTGAAGAATTGTTCTCCTATTTTGTTTGCATACAATAATTTGGAGAAAGTACACAACATTTGCATGCGCTCGTCCACTGTCTAAGCCTATTTTATTTTCATGATCTGCTATGAAAACACTGCTACATTCTAGCATTAAGCACAGAGTAATAGATCCAATTAGAAAAAACAAAATAATAGGGCATGGAAGAAGAGACACAAGTAAACTAAACAAAGGAAATAATAAAACAGAAGAAATACACGATTAAAATAAATCAATAAATTCAAAAGAAGTATCAGGATGAATGGTAGATGGATTTCTCTATATAGAATGACCTCTAATCTTCAGTTGAATACAAAGGAGCTGAAATCTATAGATTTCTTATTCTCTAATTGAGAAAATTTTGTTGATTTCGATTACTCAACCTCAATACAATTCAACAAACAAAGGGCAAAAAAATAAAGATAGACGAAAGATACCTTTCAAAATCAAATTTCACGGATCTTGTAAGTAAATCTACCCTAGCGAGAATCGAATTCGAATTCGGTGTTCTTCTATTAAACCTCACCTGGCATATATAAAAACCTCAAAATACACCCGCATCGAGAAATTTGTAAACCCTATAAATCTTGCAACTTGGTCTAGGCTAATGAGAGATGGAAAAATGAAATTGAAAGGTCTTCCATTAAAAGTTATCAAAGATTAACCCAAAAAGAAAAACATAATTAACCAAAAAAATACCTGTACAAAATAGTATCTAGACGCACAAGGAAAAATAAAATTTTGTGTGCGCAGGAGAGGAGATGAAAAACCTAGATTAAGGTTATAGCTTCAATGAGAAATATGTTACTCCCTCAGTTAATTGACCCAATTCACTTGGCACATCTCTTAAAAAATTATTTAATAGAGATTTATTTTATTAAAATAATTTTATTAATTATATATTAAAAATATAAATTTAAATAAATATATTTTAT
The DNA here is from genome assembly GCA_030864225.1 of Capsicum baccatum var. pendulum. Taxonomy (NCBI): domain Eukaryota; kingdom Viridiplantae; phylum Streptophyta; class Magnoliopsida; order Solanales; family Solanaceae; genus Capsicum; species Capsicum baccatum. The sequence continues at coordinate 102,357,393 of CM061550.1, read as the reverse complement.
TTAATTATTTAATATTAAAAATAATATCAAAATAAATATAATAAAATTTCTCTTAATTTTATTTAAAAAATAATTAAATTAAAATAAATATTTTCAAGAAAGAATGTTAATTAAAATGAAACGAGGTAGTATGTGTTTGCTCTGAGCAAGTAGAACACGTGTATAGGAGAATTAAGTAGCACATATTAGACTAACGAACAAATTGACGAAAATATCCTTATTTTTAAATGATATGAAGCATACGTGTTGAAAGCATTTTTTTTAATATATAGAAAAATTATCTTAATTTTTAGCTTTTTCTCACAGGAACTCATACAAACTTATTTCATTTAAAATTGTCATCTATGATTAAGGGTGTCAAACAGTTCGGACTGACTCAGCCCAAATTAGTCCAATCCGATCTATCTAGTCAACCCAATTCGATCAGTTCATGGACTGAATAGTATTAAGTTTTGGGTTAATTTATTTTTGGTTTTGAGCTCGGTTCATTTGGATCGAGATCGATTTAGGCCCGTTGATTAACCAATTTGAAATCGGTTCGGTTGATTTTTTTTTATTAAAAAAAAAATTAACAAACGGAGTAATTTACTATAAAGTATTATTAATTTATTATATTAAGTAGCATATATTTTATTTAAAGAAGTACATACATTTTATATGTGTATGTATATATTGAATGATACGTATTTATGTGTGTATATTTTTTAAAGTAGTATATATATTTAACGCATAAATACGTATATATTTTAGAAATTAATATATAACTATATGTTTAGTGTGTGTATATATATTGTAATATATATATATATATACATATTGCAGTATATGTTTAATTTAAAGTAGTACATATATTGAATATTACGTATATATGTGTATATATCTTCTATAGACATATATATTTAACGTATACATATGTATATATTTTATAAATTAGTATATAACTATATATAGAGTGTTGTATATATTGAAGTATATTTTATTTAAAATTTACGTATAAATTGAATGGTACGTATATAAGTGTGTATATTTAAAAAGTAGTATATATTAAACGCATGCATGTGAATATATTTTATAAATTAATATATAATTATATATTAGTGTGTGTATTTATTGCAGTATAAATAATGTAGTGTATTTTATTTAAAGTAGTAGGTATATATTGAATGGTATGTATATATTTGTCTATATTTTTTAAAGTAGTATATATTTAACGTATACATGTGTATACGTTTTAAAAATTAGTATATAACTATATATTTAGTGTGTGTATATATTGTAGTATATTTTATTTAAAGTAGTACGTATATACGTGTATATATCTTCTATAGACGTATATAGTTAACGTTTACATGTGTATATGTTTTAGAAATTAATGTGTAACTATATATATAGTGTGTGTATATATTGTAGCATGTATATATCGTAGTATATTTTTTTTAAAGAAGTACATATATATTGAATGATATGTATATATGTGTATATATCTTTTATAGACGTATATATTTAACGTATACATGTGTATATGTTTTATAAATTAGTATATAACTATTTATATAGTGTGTGTGTATATTGTAGTATATTTTATTTAAAGTAGTAAGTATAGATTGAATGGTACGTATATATGTTTATACATAATCTATAGACGTATATATTTAATGTATACATGTATATATGTTTTATAAATTAGTGTATAACTATATATAGTGTGTGTGTATATATTGTAGTATATATATATATATATATATATATATATATATATATATATATATATTGTAGTAATTTTATTTAAAGTAGTACATATATATTGAATGGTATGTATATATGTGTATATATCTTCTACAAACGTATATATTTAACATATACATGTGTATATGTTTTATAAATTATTGTATAACTATATATAATGTGTGTATATATTGTAGTATATTTTATTTAAAGTAGTACGTATATATTGAATGATACGTATATATGTGTATATATCTTCTATAGACATATATATTTAACGCACACATGTGTATATGTTTTATAAATTAGTATATAACTATATATATAGTGTGTGTGTGTGTGTATATTGCAGTATATTTTATTTAAAGTAGTACGTATATATTGAATGGTACGTATATAAGTGTATATATCTTCTATTGACGTATATATTTAACGTATACATGTGTATATGTTTTCTAAATTAGTGTATAACTATATATATAGTGAGTGTGTATATTGTAGTATATATATATTGTTGTATAATTTATTTAAAGTAGTATATAGATATTGAATGATACGTATATCTGTGTATATATCTTCTATAAACGTACATATTTAACGTATACATGTGTATATGTTTTATAAATTAGTATATAACTATATATATAGTGTGTGTATATATTGTAGTATATATATTGTAGTATATTTTATTTAAAGTAGTACGTATATATTGAATAGTACGTATATATGTGTATATATCTTCTATACACGATTATATTAAACGTATACATGTATATGTTTTATAAATTAGTGCATAACTATATATATAGTGTGTTTATATATTGTTGTATATATATATTGTAGTATATTTTGTTTAAAGTAGTACATATATATTGAATGGTATGTATATTTGTATATATATCTTCTATAGACGTATATATTTAACGTATACATGTGTATATGTTTTATAAATTAGCATTTAACTATATAGTGTGTGTGTGTGTGTGTATTATAGTATATTTTATTTAAAGTAGTACGTATATATTGAATGGTACGTATATATATGTATATATCTTCTATAGACGTATATATTTAACGTATACATGTGTATATATTTTATAATTTAGCATATAACTATATATATAGTATGTGTATATATTGTAATATATATATTGTAGTATATTTTATTTAAAGTTGTACGTATATATTGAATGGTACGTTTATATGTGTATATATTTTCTGTAGACGTATATATTTAACGTATACATGTATATGTTTTATAAATTAGTGTATAACTATATATATAGTTTGTGTATATATTGTAGTATATATATATATATATATATATATATATATATATATATTGCAGTATATTTTATTTAAAATAGTACATATATATTGAATGGTACGTATATATGTATATATATCTGCTATAAACGTATATATTTAACGTATACATGTGTATATATTTTGTAAATTAGTATATAACTATATATATATATATATATAGTGTGTGTATATATTGTAGTATATTTTATTTAAAGTAGTACGTATATATTGAATGGTACGTATATATGCGTATATATCTTCTACAGACGTACATATTTAACGTATACATGTGTATATGTTTCATAAATTAGTATATAACTATATTTATATAGTGTGTGTATATATTGTAGTATATATATAGTAGTGTATTTTATTTAAAGTAGTACGTATATACGTGTATATATCTTTTATAGGCATATATATTTAACGTATACATGTGTATATGTTTTATAAATTAGTATATAACTATATATAGTGTGTGTGTATATATTGTAGTATATTTTGTTTAAAGTAGTATGAATATATTGAATGGTACGTATATATCTTCTATAGCCGTATATATTTAACGTTTACATGTGTATATGTTTTATAAATTATTATATATATATATATATCATTATATTGTAGTATATGTTTTATTTAGAGTAATATATATATTTAACTAACGTATAGTCATATACACGATTACATGTGTAATTGTGTATATATTTTTTAAATTCTAATGTAGTATATACTATATATATAGTGTATATATATTGTTTAACGTATTTAAAATATATATAGGTGAATATATATAGTGTATATTTGAAAAAGACTTTTTTTCTTTGTTTTTGATCGGTTTTGACTGGATTTTTAACCGGGTTTGATCGGTTTTGGGCTAAGTGGACCGGGTCAGGGTTGTTTTCAAAAAATTTACTGTTGAATCTGGACCCGGCCCTGCCCACTTAACTACAAACCAGCCCAAACCGGCCCACAACTCTACTAAATATCAAGGGACGGTTCTGGATTGACCCAGCCTAGCCTACTTGATATCCTTACCTATGATACAACAACAACAACAACATACCCAGTGTATTCCCACCTAGTGGGGTCTAGGGAGGGTAGAGTGTACGCAGACCATACCACTATCTCAAAAGAAATAGAGAGGTTGTTTTCGATAGACCCCCGGCTTAAGACAAATAACAGTATAACAATTACAAAAAGTAAGCGGATACAAACTAGTATGGTATACAAAACAAGCTAACAGTATAACAAACACAAAAGATAAGTGCATAATAAACTAGTACGGGATACAAAAAAGCCAACACCACTAACCCCAAAAACTACAGCCCCAATACTACGAACCAGAAACACTAGACCTAAAGGAGCACTCCCCTATTACTACCACCGCGCTCCCACCCCCTAACCCTCTACCCTAATCCGCGTCCTCCACACCTTCGTATCAAGGGTCATGTCCTCTGTAAGCCGTAATTGCTTCATATCATGCCTAATCATCTCCCTCCAATATTTCTTCGGTCTACCTCTAGCCCACCTAAAACCATCCATAGCCAGAGTCTCACACCTCCGCACTGGAGCATCAGGGCCCCTTCTCATCACATGCTCGAACCAACGTATCCTCACTTCTCCCAACTTATCCTCCACCGAGGCAACTCCCACCTTCTCCCGAATATTCTCATTCCTCACCCTTTCTTTCCTGGTATGTCCATACATCCATCGTAACTTTCGCATCTCCGCCACCTTCACCTTTTGGATGTGGGAGTTCTTAACTGGACAACACTCCGCTCCATACAGCATAGCCGTCCTGACTACCACTCTGTAGAACTTACCTTTAAGCTTTGGGGGCACCTTCTTATCATAAAGGACTCCCGAAGCGAGCCTCCACTTCAACCACCCTACCTCAATACGATGCGTGACATCCTCGTCAATCTCACCTTTATCCTGAATTATAGACCCCAGATACTTGAAACTCTCGCTCTTCTGGATGGCCTGAGAGTCTAGCTTCACAACCACTCCATCTTCTTGTGACATATTACTGAACTTACACTCCAAGTACTCTGTCTTAGTTCTACTTAACCGAAAACCTTTAGATTCAAGCGTCTGTCTCCAAATATCCAACTTATCATTAACTTCACCCCGAGTCTCATCGATCAGAACCATATCATCTGCAAATAACATACACCAAGGCACCTCTCCTTGAATATATCGCATCAAAACATCCATCACCAAGGCAAATAGAAACGGGCTAAGATCCGATCCCTGGTGCAACCCTATCAAAACTGTGAAGTGCTCCGAATCTCTACCTACCGTCCTCACACGAGTCTTTGCACCATCATACATATCCTGAATTGACCTAATGTACGCCACGGACACCCCTCTAGCCTCCAAATACCTCCACAGAATCTCCCTGGGAACTCTATCATATGCCTTCTCTAGATCAATAAACACCATGTGCAAGTCCTTCTTCCTCTCTCAAAACTGCTCCACTAATCTCCTCACAAGGTGAATGGCGCCAGTGGTCGAGCGACCAGGTATAAAACCAAATGATTCTCAGAGATTGTCACGATCCTCCTCATCCTCAACTCTACCACTTTTTCTCAAACCTTCATAGTAGGACTCAACAACTTAATACCTCTATAGTTATTACAACTCTAAATGTCTCCCTTGTTCTTATACACTGGAATCATCTTGCTCCACTTTCACGCTTCAGGCATCTTAAAAGCTCTAAAAATAATGTTAAACAACCATGTAAACCACTCCAGACCTGTCCCGCTAGTGCTATTCCAAAAGTCTACTGGAATCTCGTCTAGCCTCGTCGCCCTACCCCGTCGCATCCTGTGAATATCTCCCTTGACCTCCTCAACCTCGATACTCCTACAATAACTATAATCGCGACCCTTCTCAAATATCTCCAAGTCTCCCAACATAGAATCTTTGTCCCCCTCGTCGTTCAAAAATTTATAAAAATAGGATTGCCATCTCTCCCTAATGAGGGCATCCTCAACCAACATTATACCATCCTCTCCTTTGATACACTTCACTTGGTCAAGGTCACGAGCCCTCTGCTTCCTGGCCTTGGTCATCCTATACAACTTCTTATCTCCGTCTTTCTCCTCTAAAGCCGCATACAAACTCTCAAAAGCTATTGTCTTAGCCACCGTAATCGCTAACTTAGCCTCTCTTCTAGCAACCTTATACTCATCCTTATTCTTTTGTCTTTCCTCATCATCCTAGCACCCAACCAACTTAGCATAAGCCACCTTTTTAGATTCCACCTTTCTCTTGACCTCTTCGTTCCACCACCAGTCTCCTCGATGTTTGCCAGATCGACCTCTCGAGACACCCAACACCTCTCTAGCGGTCTCCCTAATGCAACTGGAAGTCGTCTCCCACATATTATCCACCCCCTCTACTCTCCCAAGCCCCCCTACTCTTCAACTTCTCTTTCATCTCCAAAGCACTAGCCAAAGTCAGGCTCCCCCACTTAATCCTGGACCTTGCCTCCCTACTTCTCTTCTTTTTACCCTCATTGACAACCAAGTCCATCACCAACAACCTATGTTGAGTCGAGAGATTCTCGCTAGGTATGACTTTACAGTCTTTACATAGCGCTCTATCCCCTTTTCTAAGAAGCAAAAAGTTTATCTGAGTCTTGGCCACTGAATTACGAAATGTAAAAGGGTGATCCTCCTTCTTCGGAAAGCTCGAATTTGCTATCCACAACCCAAAAGCCCTAGAAAAATCCAACAAAGAAGTTCCTCCTTTATTTCGCTCACCAAAATTGAAACCGCCATGCACATCATCATACCCTCTCGACAGAGACCCCATATGCCTATTGAAATTCCCTCCCACGAAAAGTTTCTCAGTGCTCGGGATGCTCCTCACCACCTCATCTAAAACCTCTCAAAATTCCTTCTTCTCCTCTTCGTCGAAACCTACTTGCGGGGCATAGGCACTAATACCGTTAACCGTAGACCCTCTCATGACCAACTTAATAGACATCAATCTATTACTAACTCTCTTTACCTCTAACACCTACTCCCTAAGATCTTCATCTACTAAGATACCTACCCCATTTCTATGTCTCACGCTACCCGAGTACCACAATTTATATCCATCCACATCTCTCGCTTTAGTGCCTACCCATTTAGTTTTCTGTACACACGCTACACTAACCCTCCTCTTTCTAGAATCTTCACCAGCTCTCTATACTTACCCTGCAAAGTACCAATGTTCTAAGACCCAACTCGCAACCTAGAAGCTCTTTTATCCCTCCTAACCTTTCTACCCCTAGCCCCTAACCCCAAACTTGATCCTAGACCTAACCCAGACCCAACCCCCCAAACCCCGACCCAGAACCAACATCTCATGACCCCGACCCTGACCTATGACATGCCCCTAGTCTACCCTCGCCAATCACAGCCACTATAAAACAAAGGAAAGAAAGATAACAAAGAGAGATTAAGATAAGGTAAAAGGCACACTAGTTAAAATAAAGTCAATAAAGAAGCTAGGGACAAAGACAACAATCTATAACAGATAGAGAGTAACAAAACCAATAATATAACGTAAATTTTGATACACAATAGTCAATAGCGGGAATTAATACTACCACACTTAATGGATATTCTAGTAAATCAAGTAACCGTAATCAGACAAGGTAACACACTCCAAAACTACTAAGAACAATAAAGAGATTCACACGTACAACACTATTAGAAAGTAACCAATCAACAAGAAATTCGACACCCACAACCAGGTAATCAGCCAAGATGCTACGAAACAAGAATCCCAACAAGAATAGTGCAGAACACTACTAGTAGCAGTCCCTAAAAATCAAGAAAGCTATACACAACTAGAAAAGATGGATCGAGTGCACCTGATCGAAGCTGGGTTGTGTCCTTATAATTGGTTGAGTCGCTGGATTCCGGCAATTTGTGGTAGAAATTGATTGCCAGAATAGTGTCGCCGGAATAGTGTTCCTGTCGCCGAATTTCAACGCGATTTGCGTTCTTCTTCTTTGAGATGATGATGATGATGGTTCCTATCTTCTTCTTGTTGTTGTTTGTTAACTACGGAAGTATGACCTTCGTCCAGATCTGGCCGACAATGATGAGGGAAACAGTGAAAGGGAGAGGAGTAAAGGAGAGAGGGGCGACGCGGCTCTCTGGTAGTTCCACCGAAGCAGTTCCGCGACTGGTGGTGGTGACAGAAAACTATGGGGCTCGCTGGCGACCAACTCTGGCGAGGCAGCGCTTGATAAGGTGACGGGAGAAAGGAAAGGGGAGAAAGAGAGATCAACGGATCCTAAATCCGGCGAAGCAGCAGCCGGAGAATCAAAATTAAAAATTGTACTCCCTCTTTCTTTCTTCAAAGTTCAAATCCAATTAAATATCTTGAGTTTCGAAAAATTAGAAGTGTTGTAGTCCATCGCTATAGGGAAATAACTTTAGAACAACTAGATGAGAATCTTTTGTTGGGCAGCAAACCGAAGCTTTCTTTTAAAACTTATTCCATTTAATCTAACAATTTGTCATGATTTTTGGTTTTTACTCATCATACCCCAGATAAACTTATTTTATTTATTCTCCCAATTTTTTTATGATTTTTAGTTTTTATTCATGATACCTAACATAAAATATATAAAATACACCAATAAAAAGCAAATTATTCCTTATATATTAGTCAATACATCAAAAACAATGGATCATTTTTAAAAAAATATGACATTAAAGCTACAAACACAGAAAAAAATGACATTAAAGCTACAAACACACAGAAAAAAATAATATATTTCAAAATTGTGGCATGCAAGCCATGCCATTTCGGTAGGACTCATTTGGAGGGGGGTGCGGATAACTAAGCTGATAAATAGATTTATAAATAGATTTATTATAACTGATGAATCTATTCTTTTTTGTGCGTGGTTATTTCTTAGATTTTGTTTTAATAAGTTATTCTTTTTGTGAGATATATTCATTAATTTTTAGTTTATTATTTTATCCTGTAGTAACTGCTGAGTTACAAATTTCTGTGTAATAACTTATTCTTTTTGTACTGTAGTGTATATCTAATTCTAGATTTTCTATGTCATTTATTATCTTGTGTTGTTCTTCTCGTAGTGAGTTTTTTATATTATATAAACTGTTACATGTACTTTTTTCTAAATTTTCTAAGATTTTTTCTATCCATATTAACTTTTCTTTTAGTTCTATCATTATTTTTCTAATTCGGTTTCTATAATTAATTTCGTTATTTAGATTATCTTGGTTTTCTCTAGTTTTTCTAATATATTCTAGCATCCACAATCTTGGTCTGAATAATATCCTTCTGGGTAAATGTCTTCGTATATTTGTTCTGTGGCATTTATCATTTCTATTTCATAATTTATTACTTCTTCTAATATCATTTTCTTAATATCTATTATTTCAATATCTTTAAGTATATATAAGATTAAACTCTAAGGTAGTCTAAATGGGCTATTTTTTAAAATTGATATTTTATAGCTATTTGTTTTAGACTTAGTAGTTTTTGCATATTTTTATTAAGAGATTTTATATATTTTTTATTTTCCATGTATTTGTCTATATTTATTTTTATCTGTTTTTCTAGTAACTGTATTTTTTGCGTATCTTTAAAAATCCTACGTAATTTTAACATAATAAATATTTATAAGAGTAGTTAGGTATGTTTGGTATATAATTTATTCTATCCGTATAATTTTTTCCAAATGCTTTTTCTAATATAACTTTTCTTATATCTGCAACATCTATATCTTTAAGTGCATACAAAATATGTATCTTAAATTTATCTACTATGACATCAAATATATTATCATTCATTATCATAAAATTGTTTTTTTCAAAATATTCCCTGCAACCATGTATATAATAAAATATAGTCATCTCAGATTACTATATACTAGATTATTCTTAAATAACATGTTCTTCGGTCACTACTAGCATGGTAATTCGGATACTTTTCCCTTAAACAACGCCTCGACTTTGGTTACTCCCCGCCACGGCTTCTTGCCTCATTGGTTTCACCTTTAGGATGGCATAGTTCCTTGGGATTTTTCTCCGTTTCCACTTTGCTAATAAACTTCTTAACATATTATTTTTCGAATAATTCTACTATAAAATAACTAATATGAATTTATTTTATCATATCATGATTGTCGGAAATTATGAATTTAGCTATTCATAATCATAATTAGATATACCTGTTCCGGTAGCTTTGATATTTCTGAGGTTTGTTGCTCCATAGCTTTTTCCTTTGCGGTGTATATATTTAATTATCTGGGCTAAATATTTTTTGAATCGGAATGGAGAGAGTATTTTTTGCTGAATGTTCGAAGGCTTGCCTTTGCAATGCCTTCTGAGCTCTTATTTATAGATGATTTTCAAACTCTTTACATTTCTTTACAACTTTACGTAAAAGCTAAAAAACAAAAAACAATTAATGAAAAGACTTAAAGTCTTAAAGCCTAACCTACCTACCTAAAGATTTTTTCAAACTTTACAATAAATGCTAAACTACTTTCTTATACGTATTTCTAAAGCTTTAAGAAGACTAAAGTCTTCTATTAAATGTTTACTAATTAATTTACGTAAACTTTGTACAAATAAGTCTTCCGTCTATCTGTCATATCTGCAAATAAGTCTTCCGTCTATTTTGTCATATCTGATGTATCTCCATTATTGCTCTGGTCTTATCTTTCCAGCTGTCGTTCTTATCTTCTTTTATTCTAGTTGTACCGCTGGGACGTCGTTATCTCCTCCATTACATTTTGAACATCTGTGGTCTGGGTATTTATGTCCAATAGTTTTGCAATATCTGGTCAATAATTCCTCTGAAATAAATTTTTCTTTAATAGCTCTGGCGATAGGTTCTGTCTCTGGTTTAAGCAACGTCATAATCCATTGCCTAATTGTTTCCATATCTGTTTCTCGTAGTTCTTTTGAATTTGAATATATCAATACATGATTTCTTGAATAATAACTCCATATAGGATTTTGGTTACAATATGTATTTGCTAGCTCTTGTAAAATCGTAGATAGTCCGATAACTCTTTTATTCGCATAAAATTTTGGTATCTCGATTCTGGGTATCTCTGGCTGTGTACCAATATCTTGCGGTATAATCATATCTCTTTTCATTCTTATTTTTACAACTTGTATAGGTTTCTTAACTTCGTCAAATAATATCTCTGCTGGTGCCGTGTATATTTTTATAAAAAATAAAGTACCTTTGGTTATTCTTTTAAATGTGGTAAATGCTTCATATATCTCGGGTATAGTAGATATCTCAGTTCCGTCTGTGGTATATACGGTACTAAGTAATCCATATTCGTAGCAAGTTTTTACTAAGCTGGGTCTAGTTTTGGGTAAGGCAATTAGCTTGTTGTATCCTATTAATTTCTGGGTTATATAGTTCGTATCTGGTTCTTGGATATTTGTGGCTTTGGAGTTGCTATTTAAGAAAGTTTGTACGTTGTAAATATTTTCTATATATGTGCGGGTTGTGTAATTATATGTCTTTTTGTCTTGGTTTAGGCTATCTCGGTATGTAGTAACTTGTGGGGGTATAAACAAGGGGTCTTTTGGTATATTTGGTGTATATGGCTTGTCAAATAGCTTGTTTAAGTTCATATTTTTTCTAACTCCTTTGCTTGTACCTGCAGAAGTAGATTGATAAACGTTATGGGTTTTATGGAGTATCCCAACATCTCCTTCTAGCTCTGGAATTTTATTGTCTTCCGATCGACATAGCTCTGCACATTGCTGAGTTAGCTGATTCATAGCTATAGACTTCAGATTATCTTCACTAGTCTTTAGCTTAAGCTTTTCTATCTCAGTACCATTCTTTGCTATCTCAGTACCCATACTGTCTACTTTCAATGAAAGCATAGTCAGGGCGTTGAGTATCTTTTCATGTATATTTTCTTCTATCATTTCAGTTTGTGTAGCTTTGTCTTGATATGTAATCTGCAATAACATTTTTGTTAGTACTGATTACTTCTATTATAAATGTGAAATTCAATATATTTAAAACTAGTCTCCGAATCTCTTTTGTTGTAACTGAATTTTGTATTTTCTTTATTAGCCACCAACGTACCTGTGTATTATCTGTTCGCACAATAAATTTGTTATATACAATATATGGCTCAAATGCTAATAAACATTTATATAATGAACATAGTTCTTTTCTATTTATTTCCCACTTTATTTTTGTCTCGTTGAACGTACCTGAGTAGTATCTACAATGGTGTTCTATTTTTTCTGCTTCATACCTATATTTAAGTACTCCTCCGTAGCTATATTCACTGGCATCTGCTTTTACTATATATGTAAATTTTTTATTTTCATCCGGAAATTGTAATTTTGGTAAATCCTTGCAAAGTAATTTTATTTTCTGAACTTGTTTTTTATCTTCTTCATTATAATTATATTCTATATCCTTTTTTAATTTTTTCTGTAGGGGTTTTAGGTTTTCTGCTAATTTTGGAATATATTTTCTTACTTGGTTTACTAATCCTAAAAATGATTGTAATTTCTTTTTTGTATCTAATTCTTCTTTTGAATTTATTATTTTTTGTACTATATGTTGTTGCATTTTTACTCCACTTTTATCTATTTGTATTCCTAAAAATTCTATCTGGTTTTTCATAATTTCAGCTTTCTTTTCACTTAGGCTTATTCCTGATTTTTCTATTATATCTGTAAATTGTTCTAATAATTTTATATGTTCTTATTTAGTTTTTGTATATAATAATATATCATCTATGTATACTATGCAATTAGGTAAATGTTTAAAATAATTGTCCATAAAATGTTGGTATCTACCTGGTGCATTTTTATATCCAAATGGTAATACATTCCATTCGTAAAATCCTTGTGGTACCGTAAATGCGGTTAATTCTTTAGATTCTTCTTCTAACTTTAGATGGTAAATTCTTGATTTACAATCGAATTTACTAAAATAATTATATCCTTGGATTTGTCTTATTTTTAATATCTTATTTGGTATCGGATAATTATATGTTATAGTTTTTGCATTATAACCATTCTACTTTTTTCTCTTTTTTGTTCACTATGTTTATTTACTATAAATGCTGGACTATTATGTTTACTATTACTTTTTTGTATATATTGTTTTTCTAATAATTCATCTATATGCATTTTAAATTCTTTTAAATCGTCAAAATTATATGTTAATGGTTTTTGGGTTATTATGCTATTTTTGTCTATTAATTCGATTTTTATGGTAGTTTTATGTTTTTCCCATCCTTTTAACGGATCTTCGCTATATAATTGTTCTAATTTTTTCTTAACTATCTCTATTTTATTTATTGAAAATATAGTTATTTCTGTTTTATTTATCGAAAATACTACTAATTCTATTGTATCTTCAGTAGTTTTTATATTTTCTAACTTTTGTGTAATTTTTTCACTTCCTTTTATCCAATCAGTTTTCTTTCTTATTTTATTATTAACTCTTTTTGCTCTTACTTTTTGTTTACATGGTGTCGTAAACCACCAATCATTTCTAGTTATTATATGTGGGTATAGTTTATCTAAAAATGGCATTCCTAAAAGTATATCTTTTGATGTTAGTTCATAATTATAAATTTCTTCTATTGTCAATATCTTATCCCATATTTGTGCTTTTACATTCCTAGCTTTATAAGTAATTAAGCTTCTTTCATTATTAAATCCTTTAACTACTATTGGTATTTTTAATTTATCCCATTTACTTTCTGGTAAGCAATTATATCTACATAAATTAGCTTCTGCTCTTGTATCTATCATAGGCGTATAATATCTACTGTAATATCCTTCCACTACTATCTTCATTAATACATATATTTTCATTTTATGTTAAGGCTCTTCTTAAGAATAATCTTTCTCTATTATATGTTATGGCTAATTGTGTATGTTCTATATTATATGGTTTTACTTGTTCTAACCATTTTATTCCTAATATTATATCTGCTTTTTGCATTTCTTCTTTTACCTCAAATTCTATTTTTATTTTTCTAATTCCTCCTATTATTATTTCTTTTTTTGCTATGTCTTTATTATTTATTAAACTTCTCGGTAGATCTGGGCATATATCATTATCAGTTTTTATTTCTTCATTTTTTACTAGATATTTTGCTATATAATTTTCTTCTTGTCCTGTATTTAATAGTATTAAATGTTCTTTTTCATTTATTTTCCCTGTTATGTAATATTGGTTTAAATTACTTATCGAATTTATTTCATAACTTGTTCTTTTTTATGAGCTCGATGACTCTGGTTTTTCATTAGCTATTCTTTTCGTTGTACTTATTCTATCATTTACTATTTCTAAATTTTCTTCTATATCTATGTCTCTATAGCTATAGTCATTATAATCTATTGTTTTTACAATTTGCTCAAATGGGCTATCTATTTGTATTTTATTAATATTATTTTTCCCTGTTATTTTATGTTTTGTTGTTAATACATATAAATTTTTACATCTTGCTGTAAATATTTTACTTCCTGGGTTAATTCTATTCCTGATATCTTCCAATATAACACTAATGATTTATCTATATTCCTATCTGTTACTGCTACTGAATAATTTGCACTTATTATAAATTTAAATTTTTGGTATATTAAATTTCCTTTTACTGCAGTTATTATGCTTTTTTCTATAGATTTTATAATTTTGTCATCTGCTAAATATAATTCTATCGGTGTATCTATTCCTTCTCTAAAACATGCTTTTATTAATATTTCTGTACCTCCGAGGTGTACGTATTTTATTGGATCTCCTTTACTTTTTATATCATTTATTTCTTTATTAATTATTCTTTTTGTTACTAGTGGTATACTAGCTTTTCCTTTTGCATATCTACAGTCTATTACATGTTCTTTTTGACATACTACATAATATTCATCTTTTTTCCTGCTAAAAATATTTTTTATTGTTGGTATTTTAAATATTTTTTCTACACTTAAATCTAACTCTTTTCCTTTTATTTCATCAAATATATTACTGTCAAATATTATCTTTTGTTCTGTTCCTTCGCCATTTAGATATTCTTCTTTTGTTATTATTTTTATATCTTCTTCAGTCATTTGATTCATCTATCTCACTATCTATTTCAGTATCTGTTTCGTTTTCTGAAATTTCATATATACTATCTTCACTTTCTAGTTCATAATCTATATAATCTATTTGCATATATTCTGTATTTTCTATTTTTATTTCGGATATTTGTTTATTTTTTGGATTTTTGGGTAATTTACAATCTCTAGCTAAATGTCCTAACTTTCCACAATTATAACAAGTACATTCTTTTATAGATTTTTTCTTTCTATATGGTCTTTTATTTTTGTAATTTTTTACATAATATCTTTTCTTGGTTTCTTATATTTATATTTTGATTTTTTATATTTCTTATATTTCTTATGTCTTTTTCTTTTCTTATAATATCTTTCTTCGCATCCAAATTGAGGTGCTATTTTATTTTTGCAACATGCTAAATTTCTTATTAATGTTTTTTCCATTTTTAATTCTTCTCTATATTTTTCACATAACTTTCTATACCATTGTTGTAAAAATTTTATTCTAACTCCTAATGTATCTACTATTTTTGCTTCTTCCCAACTTTTTATTATTTTTGAACTAAATGGTTCGAATAATTTATTAAAATATAATTTTCTTATTTCTCTACTTTCTTCTATGCTATATGCTCCTTTATAATAATATTCTTTAAATGCGCAAGTATATTTATCTATATAACACATATTACATATTGTTAATTTTATCATTAAATTCCTATTTGTATCTTTTTCTTCATCTTGTTCTTCTTCTAATGTCATCATACTACCAAATTCATCTTTTATAGCTGTTTCATATTTTTTCAATAATTCTATAGGTGTTAATTTAGTTGTTGTTGATGTTGCTCCTTCCATAGGTTTATTAGTTCTTAATACTTTTTTACTATTTTCAGTTAAATTTGTAAACCATAATTTTACTGATCATATTATTGTTTTTTCTATATATTCTGGTGCATCTGTTATGTTTATATTATTATCTAATAATTGTTTTGTCATATATCCTATCCATAATTGTATTATTTTTTTCTGTATCTATTACACAGTCTAGATCTAAAAAGTTATAATTTTTATTAACTATTTGTTTTGGTGTCCATTTGTCATATTCATTATATCTTTTAAATTTATTTTTATAATATATAGGTTTTCTTATTTCTGTTGTTTTGGGTATTAGATTTTCATCTTCTTTTTTGTCAAGAGTATTTATTTCTGTATTATTATTTTCTAGGTTTTCTTGATTAATTTTTTCTTGTTTTTCGTTAATTTCTAAATCTTTTAAATTTGTTAATATTTCCGTATATGTTTCACTATCTTCTGAATCATAATTATCCGTTTCTTCTACCTCTATATTATTTATTTCTAATTTTTCTTTAAATTGGTTTATCTCGTTTATTAATTTTTGTTCTTTATCTTTTTCTTCTTTTTCTTTTTGTCTTTGTTCGTATAAATCTTTTAACATTTGTAATTCTTTTTCCAATTCAGCAATTCTACTATTTTTAGTTTCTTCTATTTTTCGTATTTCTTCCGTAGTTTGTTGTTTAATTTTTTCTATTTCCTTTTTTCTATCTATTTCTTCATTTTCTTTTTCTATTCTTACCATTGCTGTTAATTTATCTTCTAATTTTAATTCTTCTTTTTCTAACATTAAATATAAATGTTCTCCTATTTTCTTATACCTTCTTCCTAGATTAGAAAATACTATTTTTATTTTTGATCCTCCGTGATTTTCATATATTTTTTCATCTATTATAAATTCTTCTTTATTCATTTTATTGTGAACAGTTCATGTTGATATATATATTCTAAACTATCTATTTGGGATTCTAATTTTGATATTTCATCTTTTTGTATATTTATTGAATTTTTACTAACTCCGGCAAATATATTATAATGTAATCTTTCTTTTCTTATTTTTAATTCTTTACGTTTTTCAGAGATAAATTGTTTTAATTCTTTGTATTTTTGCTCTTTATTCATTTGAATTATATTTATAATATTTTGGTGGATATCTAAATCTAATTTTATCATAATTAGGTGGTATATGTCTCATTCTTCTAGATTTTAAATGGATTATTAATTTTGCTTCAATACTAGATATTAATGTAATTGAATAGGATAATCTTTGTGGATTTTCTTTTGTTTTATTTAAACTTATATATTCTGAATAACTACTAACTAAATTTTCTTTAATTTTTCTAAAGGCCTCTGTATTTTTAAATGGTCTTCTCATAATTAATTTAATAAATAACTAAATCTAGCTTAACTAATCTAACTAATTCCAACATAGCTCTGATACCATTTGGAGGGGGGTGCGGATAACTAAGCTGATAAATAGATTTATAAATAGATTCATTATAACATTTAATAGAAGACTTTAGTCTTCTTAAAGCTTTAGAAATACGTATAAGAAAGTAGTTTAGCATTTATTGTAAAGTTTGAAAAAAGTTGTAAAGTTTGAAAAAATCTTTAGGTAGGTTAGGTAGGTTAGGCTTTAAGACTTTAAGTCTTTTCATTAATTGTTTTTTGTTTTCTAGCTTTTACGTAAAGTTGTAAAGAAATGTAAAGAGTTTGAAAATCATCTATAAATAAGAGCTCAGAAGGCATTGCAAAGGCAAGCCTTCGAACATTCAGCAAAAAATACTCTCTCCATTCCGATTCAAAAAATATTTAGCTCAGATAATTAAATATATACACCGCAATGGAAAAAGCTATGGAGCAACAAACCTCAGAAATATCAAAGCTACCGGAACAGGTATATCTAATTATGATTATGAATAGCTAAATTCATAATTCCCGACAATCATGATATGATAAAATAAATTCATATTAGTTACTTTATAGTAGAATTATTCGAAAAATAATATGTTAAGAAGTTTATTAGCAAAGTGGAAACGGAGAAAAATCCCAAGGAACTATGTCATCCTAAAGGTGAAACCAATGAGGCAAGAAGCCGTGGCGGGGAGTAACCAAAGTCGAGGCGCTGTTTAAGGAAAACGTATCCGAATTACCATGCTAGTAGTGACCGAAGAACATGTTATTTAAGAATAATCTAGTATATAGTAATCTGAGATGACTATATTTTATTATATACATGGTTGCAGGGAATATTTTGAAAAAAACAATTTTATGATAATGAATGATAATATATTTGATGTCATGGTAGATAAATTTAAGATACTTATTTTGTATGCACTTAAAGATATAGATGTTGCAGATATAAGAAAAGTTATATTAGAAAAAGCATATGGAAAAAACTATACGGATAGAATAAATTATATACCACACATACCTAACTACTCTTATAAATATTTATTATGTTAAAATTACGTAGGAGTTTTAAAGATACGCAAAAATACAGTTACTAGAAAAACAGATAAAAATAAATATAGACAAATACATGAAAAATAAAAAATATATAAAATCTCTTAATAAAAATATGCAAAAACTACTAAGTCTAAAACAAATAGCTATAAAATATCAATTTTAAAAAATAGCCCATTTAGACTACCTTAGAGTTTTAATCTTATATATACTTAAAGATATTGAAATAATAGATATTAAGAAAATGATATTAGAAGAAGTAATAAATTACGAAATAGAAATGATAAATGCCACAGAACAAATATACGAAGACATTTACCCAGAAGGATATTATTCAGACCAAGATTGTGGATGCTAGAATACATTAGAAAAAATAGAGAAAACCAAGATAATCTAAATAACGAAATTAATTATAGAAACCGAATTAGAAAAATAATGATAGAACTAAAAGAAAAGTTAATATGGATAGAAAAAACCTTAGAAAATTTAGAAAAAAGTACATGTAACAGTTTATATAATATAAAAAACTCACTACGAGAAGAACAACACAAGATAATAAATGACATAGAAAATCTAGAATTAGATATACACTACAGTACAGAAAGAATAAGTTATTATACAGAAATTTGTAACTCATCAGTTACTACAGGATAAAATAATAAACTAAAAATTAATGAATATATCTCACAAAAAGAATAACTTATTAAAACAAAATCTAAGAAATAACCACGCACAACTAACATCTCCAATCAAATATGGAATGAAATTATCTTACATTTTATCCGAGACAATTATACACTATACCTCATGCCAAACAATCCCTAATTGTACGATTCATAATCCTATTATCTCGGCATAACTTACCGCATATAACAACATGCATTAACTATTATTTTTCCGAAAAATAGTAACAATTCGAATGCTCAAACTTTTTAACTAACTAGTCAAATATATGTGTTTTACACGTGTATTTAATGAAGGACAAAACGTTCAATATATTTATTGATAAAAAGTGTATAAAGGACATAATATTTATTTTTCTTAATAAAGGTGAACTATTAAAATTGATGAGGTACTATCAAATTAAGATTATACACCTTTGAAAATAAAGGTCGTTACGTAAATTCCATGAGCTTAAGTGTTCATGTAAAGTGAAACTAAAGAAAGAACTACTTGATTGGATCAAATTTTAAACAGATTTTTTATCGATTTAGAATGTAAATTCTTTTATGTTGCACAACACATCATATAAATATTATTTATATTATTTTTAAAATTCGATTCTTAATAATACGAGGAATGATATCCTAATAGAAATTTTTAACTAAGATCGATAATCAAAGTAATGTTCAGTGGAAGAAGTCACTACTTAATAGGCTCTCGAAGAAGGCCTTTAAATCTTCTTCCAGTGTCGTACTACGCCTTCTGGTGATTTATCTCATCTCAACATACTTTACCATCAATCAATAAATCAACAAAAAATAAAAATATTATGAATGTGTTTACATTATAGTGAATGTCTATCAACAATATAAATAAGATCTATCAAGATCTAGTTGATATCTATTAGCATTTGAAGTATCAGTCTTTTAGTCAGAAACTAGGAGTATTTTTTCCTATAAATAGAGGGATTTTGTTTATTGTATCCTCAATTTGATGATCTCTCATCCTCAAGAGAAATGAAGAAGTCTCCCCTCTTCTCTATATATTTTATTCTTGTTGTTCTTAATTTATATTTTATAACACGTTATCAGCACGAGTCTCAAACCAACTGAGACAGATGAATGGGTATGTTAGTTTTTTTAATTTTTTATTGAAATTTAGTCCACGTAAATACTAACGTGGTTGCGAACTAAACGGTGCACCTAGACTTTAACTGGAATTCAAGAAAATGAAATATATTTACATTCTTCTCGAGGTAAAGTAATATGATTTTGGAGAAAGTTATGTTATCTGCAATATTTGATTTCTTTTTCTGAATTTAATTATCTAAATTCCTTAGGAAAGTTATTGAGTTTTGATTTTTAAAGTTGGCAGGGATGGTACTTTGACAATAAATGTCACTTATATTTCATGTTATTGTATTTCATGTTAAGACAATACTTCTCTTATTATAACTATTTACTTGAAGTTGTTTCTCAAAAGTGGCAGTGTTATAGGCTAAGTTTGAGTTCTATTTTAATTTGGTCTATTATATTATTAGTTGAAGGTTTAATGATGAATTTTAATTTCAACGCATCAAAAAGATAAGACATGGGGTTAAAATCCTGATGCACCATGATAAAATATTGGGTTTAAGTCCCATCAATTTAAGCCTAAGAAGCCTTTATATGGAGAAACCATTGAGATTGGATCTCAATGCACTATATTGATGATATTATGATGGCTACGACAAAATAATGTGGTTTTGATGAAAAGTCATGAAACTTGTCCATTGAATATGCTCCATTTCATGAAGTGAATGTGGTAGCAATATCTGATAAGTTTGAAAAATGACAATTCGCTCCATTCTTAAAGTGAATGTGGTAGCAATATAGAGAAATTCTCTTTATCATATTTATGCTTCGATTTTCTCCTGAAGTAGCAATATCATGAAAGAGGTTATAATCTATCAAAATTTGGTAGACTTAGGGCACGATTATATTCTATTCTTGGGAATGAGGATTTCGATTGTTTCAATAAAAATGTGCACTTAATTGTGATGGTGTCACAACTCATCTCCTAATGAGGCAAAATAATTGAGAAGAGTTATTTTGAAATCTACTTCTAAAGTAGTAAATCTGAAATTTATTTATATAATAGTAAATCTGAAAATTACTAATGTGAAAAACGCATGTCATGGTAAACTTGGAGTTTACTAGTATAAAAGTTTATACGTTGACATGAACGATTACGACATCTTAAACATGTGCATATTAAGTATTAAACATATATTGAAGAATTACAAAATTCTTCATGAACTTTAATGTTGCTTGTTCTCAAGATAAGTTGGTTGGACAAACTAATATTGAGATTAGATCCCTTAAACTGAAAAGTATAAAAGGTGAATAAGGGCTCGTTTACCTGTCATGTGATCTATTAAGATGCATTGATATAAGATGATCACATGTACGTTCATTGTCAACTTGCAGCTCGACATTCATAAAGTTGCCTGCTAAATATAATTGAGTTAAGAGCATAATTTTCAGATTGTGTAATCAAGACAACTCATCTTGATGATTATGGTTAGGCATTGAATGCCTTCGATAAATATCTAAACCATTGCTAATGAGAACAAAACTTCATGTGTTGGTATGAAATATGATATGTTGTGTACAATAGCACTTGTATGCATTAGACTAATAAATTATGATTATTTCTTTCCTCAAAGTTGGTTCTCAGTCAGGAACAACACAATGCCTATCTAATAGTTTTGATGTGCGGTATACGGTTAATGAATATACCATGATGCAAAAATATGAATTCCTCAAAGAATATGGAGGATGTATGTTAGTTTTCCTAACATAAGGAGGAGATTATAAGCAGCAATGAAGTATACTAGGAATTATCATCAGATCCTCATTAAAAGGATAATTCAAGTCATATTCCGGAAGCATTTACTGACTCAAATTTAATCTCATATTTAAGCTTCAAGTGTTCCTATTTTTGGGCCATAAAGGACAAAATTTATGCATGCGTGAAGCGTGGTAAACCAATTGATTTCAAATGAAATAGTCTTTGTAAAGAATAAGAAGCAAATAATCATAATAAAAAGGTAATGTGTTCTTGAAGAGCCTACGACATAACACTTCATGAAACCTATGAGAGGTTTAGGTACTTGAAAATACTGAAGTGATGAGATCTCAAAATGTTATGTCATAATATGAACCGATACGAAATGATATATCATTAATATCTTTGACACAATATTGACACAATATTATTAAAGATTACGAGGATCTGAATTCTACAATTATTTAAGCATGCTAACGTAGAAACATTATCAAGTGACATGAAAGGATGCATCTTGGTAAGCATAACACTTATTTGATTTGCAATCCAGACACTTAAAGATGTCACACATATTGAAATTGTCACTTGACAAAAATCCATATGAAAATCCCTATGGGATTCAAAATACCCGAAGCATATAAAGTTTCTAGGAAACTTGTTTATTGTCCTTATGAGGGATAAATTAATGGTTTGAAAATCATTGAAACTCTTGGAGAGTTTTCAAAAGCAATAAGATTAGTTGCTGAAATGTGAAACATACCGAATTGAATTGGTCCTGAAGTACCATATCTTAGTCCAATTGGTGTACTAATGTATCTTGCAAATACTACAAGGCCTGATATAGCCTTTTTAGTTAATTTGTTAGTGAGATATAGTTCTATTCCTATTAAAAGACATCGAAATGAGATTAAACACATGATCTTATTTTATTCTAAAGCTTGTAGTTTCGATCTTGTTGGTTATACTGATACTAGGTACATATCTGACCTGTATAAAGTTCGTTCTTAAATAAGCTATGTGTTCACATATGAGGATACTGACATATCTTAGATATATACAAAACAGTCTATCGTAGCCACTTCATCAAACCATGATGAGATAATAGTTATTCATGAAGCAAGCCAAGAGTATGTGGTTGAGGTCCACGATACATCTCATTCACAAAAAATATGGTTTGAAATGTGAAAAAGTACCCATGATTTTTTATAAGGATAATGCAGAATGCACAACACAATATAAGGGAGGACTCAATGAGATAGAAAGAAGCACATTTCGCCAAAGTTTTTTTATATACACGAGCTACAAGAGAATGATGATAGTAACGTGCAACAGATTCGTTTAAGTGACAATGTGACTGATTTATTCACCAAATCTCCACCAATTACAACTTTCAAGAAAATGGTGCACAAGATTTTCCTTGTAAGATTTTTAATGAGGCAGCCTATATGCGTACCGTTAGAGATGTGTACTCTTTTTCCTTCACTAGATTTTTTCCTACTAGATTTTGTTCTAGTAAAGTTTTCACGAGACACATTATGTATGAATTAGACATTCAAGGGGATTGTTATAAATGTATTTACATTATAGTAAATGTCTATCAAGAATATAGATAAGATCTACCAAGATCTAGTTGATATCTATCAGGATTTACAGTATCTGTCTTTTAGTCAGAAACTAGGAGTATTTTCTCCTATAAATAGAGGGGTTTTGTTCATTGTATCCTCAATCTGATGATCTCTCATCCTCAAGAGAAATAAAGAAGTCTCCCCTCTTCTCTATCTATTTTATTCTTGTTGCTCTTAGTTTATATTTCATAACAGGAAAAAAAATTTAAGAGTTAATATATAATAATTCGATCAGTAATAATAAAATCTCACTGAAATCATTTAAGATAGTTAAATAGTAGATATTTTCAAAACATATTAAATCGTTCATATTTTAGCAGAAGCATCAACCACAAGAAAATCATTCAAAAAATACAAATTGAAAAAAAGGGATGAAAAAAGAGAAGTATCAAAGAAAAAAAAAAGAAGAAAAAGTGCAGAATTGTGAAGCATACGTTGAAACTTTTCTGATTGTAGTGTTTTTTCTTTGAATATATAAACTAGATGGCCCGTGCCCGTGCCCGTGCGATGCACGGCGGGACTTTAATGGTAAAGAAAGCAGTATGTTATGTTCATATTATGTGAAACAAAGATTACATTGTTAATTGTATAGATACTAAAGTATTATATTGATGTAGCATTTATCGCTACAAAAAGTGCCAAAGATAAAAATGTGAATTCATATAATTAGTGGCAGCAAAATTGCATCCGTGCTTATAATCCATCATCAATACCTGGAAAGCATTACTGAAATCATAATGAACATTTCTTGCGGACAAGAAAGCAAATGAAAGTTTTATATTTAGATCATAGAATCATACATCAATGGTTAAAAACTCGATACTGAAGTAAATGAAAAAGTTTAAAAATTTGCAGAGGCATTCCACAACTCACAAGTCTCCAAGAAATCAAGTACTTCAAATTATTTCATTCAAATAGGCCATTTTCATATATAAATTTGGCTTATTTGTAGTTGCCCAATACTTTACTGTATTTCCAAAACTCTTGAAACATGTTGCCTCAAAGTGCACACATACTTCCCTGCATATTAAAGATCAAACTAACTAATTAAAATTGAGAATGATAAATAATCGTGATAAGAGTTTAAATTATATATATCGTCAGTTAAAAAAGTATCTTTAGCCTCGAGTCATTAATGTTATTTTTACATGTAGTATATGAATAAAATATCATGTTGATAGCTGAAAAGAATAATAAGTAACATATAAAGTGAAGCTACACTATAATAATGTGAGATATTTTGAAAAAAATATATCTTCGTTAAAAGAATGCCTACACATACATGTAAGAAAGTGTTTTTCCAAAATAATTAAGTACATGCATATCACATAAAGCATGAATGCAGGAAAATATAATTGAAGACTTATACCTAGGGCTTACTTGCTTGGCAGATGGAGCTTCAAGTTATCCCACTTCAACGGTCATCTACTCAAAAATTTCACGCCATCCCTCTTACAATAACCTATACAAATAATTCATTGAGAGTTACACATTCTTTTAGCAGCTATGGAATGCTACCAAACTTGATACTCCAGCCAAACAAGGAATGGAGTTGGCATCTTAGTGGATGAAGAGCTTAGAGGCCAGGTAGTAGAGGTGAAGAGGATCAACGATAGGTTGATGACTATTAAGTTGGTCATTCGGGGGTTTACCCTGAATGTGTGTAGCGCCTATACGCTGCAAGTGGGCTCGGAGGGGGAGGAGAAGTTGCGGTTTTGGGAGGCTTTGGAGGAGGTGCTGAGAGGCGTGCCTAGCTCGGAGAAGATTGTTGTAGCAGGAGATTTCAACGGGCACATCGGCGCGTTACCAGGAGGCTTTGGTGATGTGCATGGTGGTTTTGGGTTTGGGGTGAGAAATGAAGAGGGGGCTACCCTTTTGGAGTTCGCAAGGTCCTTTGGGCTGGTGGTGGTGAACTCGGGCTTTCCGAAGAAGGATGATCACCTCATCACCTTTCGAAGCGCGATGGCCAGGACCCAGATTGACTTTATGTTATCAGGAAAGGGGATAGGGTGTTGTGTAGGGACTGTAAGGTCATCCCGAGCGAGAATCTTTCGACCCAGCATAGGCTCTTGGTCATGGACTTGGGTATAAAGAAGAATAGTAAGAGGAGGAGTAAGGAGTGTAGACCTAGAATTAAGTGGGGCGGTTTGACGCCAGTGAATGCGTGGGAGATAGGGGAGAAGTTGGCGGGAATGGGGGTGTGGGAGTGTAGGGGGGACGTGGATAGTATGTGGGATAGGGCGGCTAGGTGCATCAGGGAGAAGGCAAGTGAGGTGTTGGGTGTTTCTAGGGGCCGGGCCGGGCACCATCAGGGGGATTGGTGGTGGAATGAAGAGGTGGAGAAGAAAGTGCAGTCCAAGAAAGAGGCGTATGCTAAGTTGGTTGAGAGTAGGGACGAAGAAGAGAAGCGGGTAAACAGGAAAGAGTACAAGCTAGCTCGGAAGGAGGCTAAGTCAGCAGTCACGGCAGCTAAGACGGCCGCGTTTGAGAGCCTGTATGCGGGGTTACAGGGGAAAGGAGGGGAGAAAAAGTTGTTTAGACTCGCTAAGGCTAGGGAGAGGAAGGGTCGTGACCTCAATCAGGTGAGGTGCATTAAGGGGGAGGACGGCAGAGTGTTGATGGAGGACAGCCATATTAAGAATAGATGGAAGTCGTACTTTTATAGGCTCTTGAATGACGAAGGGGATAGAGGTATTGTGTTAGGGGAACTGGAGCATTCAGAGGAGTGTCGGGAGTTTAGTTATTGTAGACGTTTTAGGGTAGAAGAGGTTAGAGAGGCTGTTCGCAGGATGCGGAGGGGTAGGGCGACGGGGCCGGATGAGATACCGGTGGAGTTTTGGAAGTACGCTGGAGAGGCTGGGGTAAGGTGGTTGACTGGTCTGTTTAACGAAATCTTCAAGACGGCAAAGATGCCCGAGGCATGGAGGTGGAGTACCATAATCCCTCTTTATAAGAATAAGGGTGACATCCAGAGTTGCAATAACTATAGGGGGATTAAGTTATTGAGTCACTCTATGAAGATTTGGGAGAGAGTGGTCGAGGGGAGGCTGAGACGGATAGCGTCTATTTCGGAAAATCAGTTTGGATTTATGCCTGGGCGCTCGACGACGGAGGCAATTCACCTGGTACGGAGGCTGGTGGAACACTATAGGGAAAGGAAGAAGGACCTGCATATGGTGTTTATCGACCTAGAGAAGGCTTACGACAAAGTTACCAGGGAGGTGCTTTGGAGATGCTTGGAGGTGAGTCGAGTCCCGATGGCTTATATCAGAGCAGTTAAAGATATGTATGATGGAGCGAAAACTCAGGTGAGGACGGCGGGAGGAGACTCAGAGCATTTCACTGTCTTGACAGGATTGCATCAGGGATCTACTCTTAGTCCTTTTTTGTTTGCTTTGGTGATGGATGTGTTGACGCGGCGTATTCAAGGGGAGGTACCTTGGTGTATGCTTTTAGCAGACGATGTAGTTCTGATTGACGAGACCCGAAAGGGTGTGAATGACAAATTAGAGGTGTGGAGACAAACTCTTGAGTCTAAAGGGTTCAGGTTGAGCAAAAGCAAGACAGAGTATTTGGAATGTAAGTTTAATGGCGTGAGGTTGGAGGACGAGGTGGTCGTGAAGCTGGAATCGCAGGAGGTATGTAAGAGGGATAGTTTCAAGTATCTCGGGTCCGTGATACAGGGTAACGGTGAGATTGACGAGGATGTCTCGCACCGTATTGGGGAGGGATGGTTGAAGTGGAAGCTCGCGTCGGGGGTGTTGTGTGATAAGAAGGTGCCGCCCAAGCTTAAAGGCAAATTCTACAGGATGGTAGTCCGTCCGGCCATGTTGTATGGAGCGGAGTGTTGGCCAGTTAAGAACTCCCACATCCAAAAAATGAAGGTGGCGGAAATGCGGATGTTGCGCTGGATGTGTGGGATGACTCGAGGGGATAGAGTTAGGAATGAGACTATCAGGGAGAAGGTTGGTGTGGCTCCAGTGGAGTGCAAGATGCGGGAAGTCCGATTGAGTTGGTTTGGACACGTGAAGAGGAGGGACACGGATGCCCCGGTTCGTAGGTGTGAGAGGCTAGCGTTGGATGGTTTTAGGCGGGGTAGGGGTAGGCCGAAGAAGTACTGGGGTGAGGTGATTAGGCGGTATATGGAGCACTTACAGCTCACCGAGGACATGACCCTAGATAGGAAGGTCTGGAGGGCGCGAATTAGGGCAGAAAACTAGGGCCAGTTTGGGGCGCTAGGGTAGGGAAGTATTTGGTGGGGGTTTTATTCCTGTTATTCTTCCTCTTCTTATTTTTATTCCTATTCCTATTCTTCTTCTTGTTATGCTTTCGGTGTTCTATGTTTTATTACGAATCTGGGTGCTTTCCGATGTTTCCTTCTACTTATGGGTGCCGTATTTACGTTATGAAATCCTGTTCTGTGCGTTACTTTATATTTGTGTGGTGTCTCGTGTCTTGAGCCGGGGGTCTATCGGAAACAGCCTATCTACTTCTTCAGAGGTAGAGGTATGAACTGCGTACATCTTACCCCCCCAGACCTCACTAGGTGGGAAAACACTGGGTTGTTGTTGTTGTTGACAGCATTGAAAAGCCACATTGCATAGGCAAACAATGCCAAAACATGTTTCTTTCCAACATATTCTGGTAAAGAGGATATGCAAACAGAGACCCAATTAGGCTAACAGAAGAATTTTTTCAATCGAATTTATTGAAGTAGTTCAAAAATTTATATAGAATATAGAATTCACCATATTAGCCATTAGGCTCACAAATATCAAATAAAAATATGAAATATCATTAGTTATGTCAAGAGAACTCACTGCCGTGATGAGCACCAACAATCTGGCTTTCATAATAGCATCAAGTGTTTATCAAGATAATGTTGTGCTTAAATAGATGATCTTTTGTAATGAGGCAATCAACCTATAAAGTAAGCTTAACCCAAAAAGTCAATACGTTTGCTTCATCAACAACTTCTCAATTTCAGTAGTCATGGTTTTATCAATTTATAATCATTTTAAACCCTGAAATAGTTCGTTTAAATTAAAATTTCAAGATTTGTATTTTCCAACTGAGGTCTATTTAAAGTACTTTCTCCGAAATTTTATCATTCATAGAAAAGATCTAAAAAGATTCACACATATTTAATACTAAAAAGTCTTCTCAATCAATATTTGTACGTATCTCATTGTCACATGGGGATTTCAACCAAAATGGATAAGGAATCTACATTTGTAAACCCCATTCCCCTCCTACCTCTTAATAAACACTTCAAAAGTGGAGTTTGAGAAGAAAAATGTATATGTAGCCTTAACTCTATCTTGTGAAGGTAGAAAGTTGTCTCTATTAATAAATACAATTGCAAATTCAAGCTTGAGTGCTTCATTATATCCATCAGTATCAGTTTCTCTACAAATAATTATCTTCTCTTCTTTTCATTATAAGACACAAGACAAATGCTCTGTCTCAACATCAAGCTTTTGAAAATTCAAACTATCTTGAATTAAAATTTGGGTGCGAGAATTCAGCTCTGGAACAAGCCCTGGACCTCCAAAGACAATACCAATGAAGTTTTCCTAACGAAAATTGAATGCTGCAATTGTATTCTAATCATATCTAATCCTATGTCCTGGATTTACAAAAATTTTCTTACCCAAAGATCAATAAGTTAACAGGATTATTTGATTTAAGTGACCTTTTTTTCCCACAAGATATAGTTATAGAAGATCACAAATATTTCTATATGTGATTTTTTAATGCTCAAGAAAGGCAGGAGGAAAGAATAATGTCATATCTCTGAGAACTATTAATCTAGCAGCTTTTCTATGACTGGCCTATTTGAGGAAAGCTCATATTTCTAATGTCTTTGGAATTAATAAAACATCCTGATCAATCAACTTATTCTTTATAAAGTTTAACTTGACAAGTAATATTGTGTGTACAAAGGAGATTCTACATTGAAAATAGTAATTTGGAATTTGTTTTAATTGTTTAGTAAGATTATCCAAAAGATAATAAAACAATAGCATCAAGCTAAATAGTCACATAATATGCTTATGTACTCAACTCAAATCATTCTAAATTTAGCTTCAATTCTAATTAAGAATATCTTAGCTAGCTAGTTTATTACCTTATGGAATGTTCTTGTCTATTTCATTGCATGCTTTCTTAAAAGTGTGTTGATTGATACATGTTTAATGTGCCTGAAATGGAAATTAAATTTTGCTCCATTAAAATATGTAGCAAAATGTACATAGCATTAACTCATGCAAGACCCTTCGTACCATGAAACAAAGAAATGGGGCAGTAATACATGAATTTATGCGTGAAATATGAACCTTCTCCGTGATGACAATATATTAACATATAAGTTGGACAAATACAATATCAACCTCTTGAAATTACATTCTTCCTCTGATTCTTTCTTTTTGATTGTATAATTATATTTAACGAAGCTGGTCAAGTGATTAACACTTTGAAATTAAGACATTTTTTAAATGATAATTTAGTATGATAACTAATAGATAAGCTATGTACCAACAAGCATCATTGAGCAAATGCTATGGTGTACCCAAGTTTACAAAAATATATGCCACTTAAAACTTGGATTTTAGAAAATTTGATGAAATATAGTACCGTTAACCAAAATAAAAAAACAACATAGTTAAAGCTCGAAAGGAAAATCAGTGTCCACCAAGCCTTACGAACTCTAAAGATTGAAAGCACTTCTTGGAAGAAAAAAGTTTCATTTGTCTACATCTATTTCGAGGAGCTTATATAGACTCAAATAACAATTCTAGCCACTAACCCTTCCCCTCAAAGTTCACAGAACAAAACATCATGCAGTAAGAAAAATGTAAAGCAGCAAATGATTTATATAGCCTTGGACTCTCACACCTCATAGCTAGCTTTTGAGGTATAATTCTCTCTGTATTGTACTAATGACATCAAAGTCACCCGACACCCTCCGTTCCCCACCCTACCTACTTGTGGTAGAGTGAAAGTTAACGAGTGTGGAGCCGTCTAGAACGACAGATGCTGAGCTTGGTGGTTTGTTATGATCCATTGCAAGGTATTGGTGTTGAAATAATGTAGGATTTATATAGCCTTGAAATCTCCCGCCTCTTATCAAGTGATTGTTCCTTAGACTGATTGTAATCAGGGGAAACAAATACTTCGCCGCCCCTTTTTATTGGGTTAAGAAGATTAATTTGTAACATCAAGACCAAAAAGCCAGTCCCTTTTCATGAAATTGTGACCATCCATGAGTTTTCTCATCTCTTTTATGTCAAAAACAACAAATGGTTCTGAAACCTCAGGCAAGTTGTAGGACATGGAAATGATTGGAGAGTAAACTTGGGTGTTGATGTTTCTTGATTTAGGTGTCTGCTGAGGACTTTTATTTTGAAATTCACTTTATCCATTGAAGAAGAGGATGATGGAAAATTGGATTGACTTTGTATGACAAAATCAAAAAAATATGTCACACCCCTTTTTTACTTGTGGGAATCAAAGTTGAAGGATTTATCCAATTAAAGTGACGGTATTAAATAAGAATTAATTTATTTATAGAGTCGTCATTTCGAATAAAGTTATGATATTTCAAGTCACCTTATTAGATTCCTAATCAAAAGGAAATTACTCTTATTATCATCGATAAAAATAGAAGACCAGGTAAGAAATTATGTTACCGATGAGAAGGTGTGAGGCACCCCTCGAGTCCCGTGGTTCTAGGACTGTAGCTTTTATTGACTTATTTTAACTTAAACTATTTTGAAAAATTATGTTAAGGCCTAAATTCGCCCATTTAATTATACTAAACCTTGTCTATTATATTACTGTATCCTTGAATCTTTAAATATCTCAAAAAGATGTGTATATCACATTCTTAATCGAGACAAAATTTAATTATATTATATTCGTCTAACGTTTAAAAGCTTGCCTAGTCGAAGTATTATTTAACCTCAACAATAAACTTGAGCAAAATTTATTTAAGGTGATTAATTAATTTAACAAATAATTTTAAAGCCTAATTAATGACAATAAATAGTAAAAAATAGTAAAAATAAAATATTAAGTTGCCTATGTTGTATTTATCAGTAAATAAAACCAAAAATCATGGAAAACAAAGAGAAAAACCACGCCTGAAAAAAGAGTTGAGTCCGATTTTGGTCATTAATGAGAAGCCATTTCCAGCATTAATTTCGATGAATTTCGAGCATGGGTGGCCATATTTATCTGATGGAGCGACGGTTCCGGTCGGATTTTCTGGTGGAGGGACGGGAGACATCGGTTGAAACTCGTCGGTCATCAACTCCGGCGAGTCAGCGGCGGAGAGAGGGACAAGGGGTGAAGGGGCGGCGCGACAGCAACACCATTTTTTTCAGCGAGTTGTTGCCGGAATAGACGAACGAGACCAGTGATCTTTTTTGAGTCGAATTCGGTGAGTCTCCTTGGATTGCTAGTGATTTTTGCCATTTTCCGGTGAAGATAGTCGCCAGAACAGTAACTTGATGGGTCTAAGTGTTCCGACTAGATTCCACTGGTTTTGGAGAGTTTTCAGCGGATCTAGTCTTGGGGAGGGTCACCGAAAAAAAAGAGAAATAAAGGGGTGGCGCCGGCGATTTTCCAACAAGATTTTACTGGTTTTGGGGGTGGGTTTTAGCCGTTTTCTGATGGGTTCACGGCAAAACTGATTCGGGGTTTGTCGATTTGTCGGCTGGATCACCGATGATGAAGATGGCAACACTTTTAGTAGCAAGTCATCGGTGGGGATGGTGTTTGGTTGGGAATTACTTTGCCGGAGCCCCGATCGCTGGAATAGGCTTCTCCTTTGTTTTTCTCCCTTACTCAAACCTTCCCTTTTCTCTATTCCCTTTCTTGATCTCTCTCCGTCTATTACTCTTCATTTTTCTCACATTTTCCCTCACTGTTTTCATATCCAAATATTCACTCCCTCTCTCCGGCGTGTGTTCGTGTGTTCTGTGTAATATATGTGATATGTAGATTGACAAATTATTGTGTAAATATTTTTTACTCTGTTTTTATCGTATACAGATGAAAATCAGATACTTCACAGCATAATATTCATTGTTTTTTTCACTTTTAGGAATATGCACAAGATACAGACACAAACAAACTCACATAATAACAATTCATGAAATCATTAAAACAATTATATTATGATTCAATTTATAATAAAACTTATAAAATAAAAATACATAATTGAATAAATAACCTGTAATTGCTTGAACTGGACAATAATGTGAGAAATAATCGTCATCAGGAACTCGATAGATAACCAAACTTCGATCTTCGAACTTCAATCTTCAAAAAAATATTCTCTTTTTATTACTTCTTTTCTTTGTCTGATTTTTTTTAGTTGTCTGATTTTTGATAGTCTTGTCTGGATAGTGTGTAGAATCTACGTAGTCTGGGGTGGAATAGTCCTTAAATACAAGAATTTTAGGGGGAATAGTTACGGGACATTTATAAATTTTGAATTTATTTTATTATTTTTTTAATTTCTATTATAGAAAATAATAATAATAATAATATTAAAAATAATAAAAATAAATAAATAAATAAAATAATAATAAATATAATAATAACTAATTAATTTTATAATTAAGAAAATATAATAAAAATTTATAAATAGCAAAAAATAAATATAAAATTTATTAAAAATGAAAATAATAATAATAATATTAAAAATAATAAAAATAAATAAATAAATAAAATAATAATAAATATAATAATAACTAATTAATTTTATATTTAAGAAAATATAATAAAAATTTATAAATAGAAAAAAATAAATATAAATTTATAAATAGCCTATCTATTAAAATTTAAAAGAAAAATAAATTTTTGAATTTCTTGTATTATTTTATTTGTTTATATTTTTCTTTAAAATAGAAATAAAAATAAAATACCCCAAAATGTAACTTCGAATTATTTATTTTTAACTAAAAATTTATTAAAAATGAAATAAGAGTTAAAATAATATCGGACCAATATAAATATTCAATATCAAAAAATAGATTAAATTTCGGCGAGGATAAAAAATCACGTGTCTTTATTTTTTCCCTCTTTGTGTGAAATCTTGAAGAATTTTCATACAAAGAAGTTGACAAGATATGATTTTTAACCCTCCTATTATTCAAAAGGTAATAATAAAATAAAGTAATAGAAAAGAAAAGATGTGATTGAGTCCTGATTTTGGACGTCCTACCTATCCCGAGTTGTAAGAGAATCAGGTCACGTATTGTTCAAAACTAAAATGGTAAGAGAGCGAGTTAGAGGTCGAGTGAGGTTCCGTCGAGTTTTCAATTTGCGACTTCTGCTTTTACATTCAAATGAATAACAAAAATAGAAAATGAAGATATAAGTGAAAGATCATATCTATGCAACTTTCTAAATCTTGACTTGTATCTTCACGATTTCTCAAGTGATGATATAGTCGTTATTTTGAGTTGGACTTGAAATATGAAATATTCCTCCATGTTGATTCTTGACGTTGGATAGGAACTTAACAATGGATTTATTTTTCAGACTTTTTTTCGACTTGAACTTGAAAATCTTTACCCTTTTCTTCAGGCGGGCTCCTGACTTGCTATTTATTCATCCTGGTCTTCAGGCGGGTTCCTGAACTTAAAGAAAATAATGAAATAGAAAAATAACATCTCATTCTTCAGGAGGGTCTTGCACATAAAATAAATTCTCATTTTTCAGGAGAATTCTGAGTATAAAATAAATTCTTATTCTTCAGAAGGGTCTTGAGCGTAAAATAAATTTTCATTCTTCAGGAGGGTCCTAGGCATAAAATAAATTTTCATTCTTCAGGAGGGTCCTGAGAAAAAAAATAAATTTTCATTCTTGAGGAGGGTCCTGAGTATAAAATAAATTCTCATTCTTCAGGAGGATCCTGAGCATAAAATAAACTCTCATTCTTCAGGAGGGTCCTCGACATAAAATAAATTCTCATTCTTCATGAGGGTCCTGGACATAAAATAAATTTTCATTCTTTTGGAGGGTCCTGCGCATAAATTAAATTCCCATTTTTCAGGAGGGTCCTAGACATAAAATAAATTCTCATTATTCAGGAGGGTTTTGAGCATAAAATAAATTTCCATTCTTCAGGAGGGTCCTTAGCATAAAATAAATTTTCATTCTTCAGGAGGGTCCTGGACATAAAATAAATTCTCATTCTTCAGGAGGGTCCTGGGCATAAAATAAATCTCCATTCTTCATGGGGGTCTTGAGCATAAAATAAATTCCCATTCTTCAGAAGGTTCCTGAGCATAAAATAAATTCTCATTCTTCAGGAAGGTCGTGGACATAAAATAAATTTCCATTCTTCGAGAGGGTACTGGACATAAAATAAATTCTCATTCTTCAGGAGGGTCCTGAGCATAAAATAAATTCTCATTATTTAGGAGGGTCCTGAGCATAAAATAAATTATTATTCTTCAAGAGGGTCTTGAGCAAAAAATAAATTCTCATTCTTCACGAGGGTCATGAACAAAAAATAAATTCTCATTCTTCAGGAGGGTCATGAGCAAAAAATATAGGGTCGTATCCCGAAAAAGGATTTCCTATGTATCTCACTAAAGAGTGAGAATCATACCCTAGTAGCTCATGAAAACTAAGTAAAAAAACTATTTTTTTATTTATAACAATTTCATTATTATTATTATTTTAGAAAAAAATAATTAAATTTGGAAGACAAGACGCTTTTTGTACGTCGCCAAGTTGCCTAAAACCTGTCAACAATCAAATGGCCTATCAAATAAATGTCAAAGAGTACGTAGGATGCACATGTTGGTCATTATAAAGTAGGTCACCTGTCCTAGATAGACCCGACCCCTGTGCCGAGTCCCGCTAAGTCAAATGCACATGATGCAAATAAAACAGAACCTAATAGGGATAGGTGTCTAGACTGGCTTACCCAAGCGGACACTCGAGTCGGAGAGGGACAACTTGTTTGGTAGCAGGGCTACTTCGCCTTCGTTGTCGATCTGAACCGCGCCTAACATGTGTGACTAATAATCCTTCACCAGGTGATTTGACCCTCAGGCTATCTCAAAAATAAGGTAGGATGCATGCGCTGGATTTCTTCAATCCTATTTCAGGGACTCAGAGGGGGTGAAGACAATTTATAATACAGTTCAACAATATCAAAGCAATAAATGAGCGACAAATAACACATTAGGCCAACAAACACAATATAAAAATAATTCAAGCAAGTAAAAGCCAATATCCAAAGCTCAAATTCTGGTTAGTCCCCATCAGAGTCGCCAAAGATGTCACATCCCTTTTTCGTTCGCAGGAATCAAAGTCGAAGGATTTTTTCAATTAAAGTGATGATATTGAATATGGATTAATTTATTTACAGAGTCGCCACATGGAATTGAGTTATGGTATTCCAAGTCACCTTATTAGATCCCTAATCAAAAGGAAATAACTCTTATCATTGTATACAAAAACAAAAGATCGGGTAAGGAATTTTATTGACCAAGGAGAAGGTGTGAGGCACCCCTCGAGTCCCGTGGTTCTAGCACGGTCGCTTTTATTGACTTATTTTGACTTAAACTATTTTGATCAATTATGTTAAGGCCTAAATTCGTTCATTTTATTATACTAAACCTTGTCTATTATATTAAAATAAATCAATAAAAGTTAATTTTAGAAAAATATTTGTCAAGGTGAATTAATACATCCTTGAATTTTTAAATGTCTTAAAAAGATACGTATGTTGCATTCTTAATCGAGACAAAATTTAGTTATCATATATTTGTCTAACGTTTAAAAATGTGCCTAGCCGAAGTATTATTTAACGTCAATAATAAAATTGAGCAAAATTTATTTAAGGTGATTAATTAATTTAACAAATAATTTTAAAGCCTGATTAATGATAACAAATAGCAAAAAATAGTAAAAATAAAATATTAAGTTACCTATTTTGTATTTATCAGTAAACAAAACCAAAAGAGAAAAACGACGCCTGGACAAAAGAGTTGAATCAAATTTTGGTCATTAATGGGAAGCCATTTTCAGCGTTAATTCCGGCTAATTTTGAGCATGGGTGGATAGATTTATCTGATAGAGCGATGGTTCCGATTAGATTTTCTGGTGAAGGGACGACATTTGGAAGACACCGGGTGAAACTAGTCAGTCATCAACTTTGGCAAGTCAAAGGCATGAGAGAGGGACAAGGGATGAAGGGGCGACGCAACGGCAACACCATTTTTTTCGGCGAGTTGTCGTCGGAATAGACGAACAAGAACAGTGACTTTTTTAAAGCAAATACGATGAGTCTCCATGGATTGCCGGTGGATTTTTTCCATTTTTCGGTGAAGAAGACAGTCACCGAAACAGTAACACAATGGGGTTAAGTTTTCCTACTAGATTTCGTCGGTTTTGAAGATTTTTCGGCGGATCTACTCTTGGGGAGGGTCGCCGTAAAGAAGAGAAATAAGGGGGTGGCGCCGACGATTTTTTGACAAGATTTTACTAGTTTTGGGGGTGAGTTTTAGTCGTTTTTCAATGGAACTGATTCAGGGTTCGTCGGTTTGCCTGCAGGCTTACCGATGATAAGAATGGCGATGCTTATTTGGAGCAAGCCATCGGTGGGGATGGTGTTTGATTGGGAATTACTTTGCTCGATCTCCGGTCGTCGAAATGGGCCTCCCTTATCTGTTTTTCTCCCTCACTCAAATCTTTCCTTTTCTCTATTCCCTTTCTTGATCTCTCTCCGTCTATTACTCTTTATTTTTGTCACATATTTTCCCTCACTATTTTCGTATCCAATTCTTCGCTCCCTCTCTCCGGTGTGTGTTCGTGTGGTTTGTGTAATACACATGATATGTAGATTGACAAGTTATTGTGTAAACATTTTTTACTCTATTTTTACATATACAGATGAAAAATTAGATACTTCACTGCATAATATTAATTTTTCTTTTTTCGCTTTTAGCAATATGCATAAGATATAGACACTATAACAAACTCACATAATAAAAATTTATGAAATCACTAAAATAATTATATTATGGTTCAATTTATAACAAAACTTATAAAATAAAAATACAGGATTGAATAAAAAATCTGCGATTGCTTGAACTGGACAATAAAGTAAAAAATAATCGTCACCGGGAACTCGACAGGCAACCAAACTTCGATCTTCGAACTTCAATCTTCAAAAAAATATTCTCTTTTTTTTTTTACTTCTTTCTCTGTTTTTTTTTTAGTTTTCTGATATCTGATAGTCTTGTCTGGATAGTGTGTAGAATCTACATAGTCTGGGATGGAAAAGTCCTTAAATATAGGGATTTTAGGAGGGAACAGTTACAAACATCAGATAGGGGTTAAATTTTGAATTTATTTTATTATTATTATTTTTTTAATTACTATTATAGAAAATAATAATAATAATAATAAAATAATAAATAAATAATAAATAAAATAATAATAATAATAAATATAATAACTAATAAATTTTATATTTAAGAAAATACAATAAAAGTTTATAAATAGCCAAAAATAAATATAATTAATGTAGTATTAAAACTACTAGCTTATTTATTAAAATTTAATAGAAAAATACATTTTTGAATTTCTTGTATTATTTTATTTATATATACCTTTTCTTTAAAATGGAAATAAAAATAAAATAGCCCAAAATGTAACTTCATTTAATTATTTATTTTTAACTAAAAATTTATTAAAAATAAAATAAGAGTTAAAATAATATCGAGCTAATATAAATATTCAATATCAAAAAAAAGGTTAGATTTCGGGGAGGATCAAAAATCACGTGTCCATAAAATAGACTCAAAAATCACGTGTCTACAAAATAGACTCACCATTTGATCTAACTGATTTGGCTACTTAGTTACAGTCCAAGGTTGTTTGGTTGGTAGGAGTGGGTGATCACTAGCTTAGATAGATTGTTTGGTTTTCAATATCTTGCCAGGTGTTTCAAACTTGTGATTAAGTCGTACTATCAGTATTTAAACTTGCAGTACTTTATCAGTTTATTTTCTATGCAAATTTTTTATTACTATTTTATTCAGTGCTCATAGTAGGTTGCTCATGGGTTAGTTTGTGCTCACTTATGACCATAAGCATCATTATCGTGACTACGGGGTAGTCTCGGGTCGCGATAAAATTTGGTATCAGAGCCTAAGATTTTAATGTATCTTAGGGAGTCTGAAAGCCGCGTTGAGTAGAGTTTTGTGCATCAGTGTAAAGCGCGCCATACTTATGGACGAGAGGCTACGAGATGTTTTAGGAAAAGTTTCCCTTCTTTTAGTGTTCATGTCGTGCAAAAGAGCATGAGCTCTATTTAAATTATGTTTCACATCATACTTTGTTTTGTTTATAGACAATATCTCCCAGGAGAAACAATGGAAGAAGAAACAGGGATCAACCCACACCACCGCCTGTTCAGGAAGATCCTTTGAATGAACATGTTTCTCATGTTGAGTTTAGGGTTGCTTTCATGGCCTTAGCCCATTCGGTATTTTCTTATAACAATCAGCAGGCTATTATTCCAGCCAATCCAATTGCCAATACAACTGCAACTAGGATTTGAGATTTCACCCAAATGAATACCCCATTATTTTTGGGATCCAAGTCTGAGGAGGATCCGTATGAATATTTAGATATGGAGAAGAAGGTAACTGATATCATAGGCGTCACTTTGAGTGAGAGTGCAGAGTTGGTTGAATATCATTTGCACGATGTAGCTCACACTTGGTTTAGGCAGTGAAAGGAGAATAGAGATGTTGACGCAGGACTTATAGAGTGGGAGAAAATATCGCGACTTTCTTAGACAGGTTTTCCCCTTAGAGTTGAGGGAAGCTAAGGTGCAGGAGTTTATTAGTGAAGCAAGGTAATATGAGTATGAAGGAGTACTCACTTAAGTTCATTCAGTTGGCGATGTATGCTCCTTCGATGGTGGTTGTTAATAGGCATAGAATGAGTAAGTTTGTATCTGGTGTATCTGATAGTGTGGTCAAGGAGTGTAGGACTGCAATGTTGATTAAGGAGATGGACTTATCTAGACTTATAGTTCATGATCAACAAATTGAGAAAGAGGAGCTTAAGGAGAAAGAAGAGAGAATAAGAGGGCCAAAACAGGTAGTTTTAACTTTTCACAGTCATGGTCAGAGGGTGGTAACCGTTCATAGTTTTGACAAAAAATTTCAGCCCCAGCTCCGTCTTCAGCTAGTGTGCCAGAGCCAAAGTTCAGGAATGGTAGTTGGGATATGGCACCAGGCTCTAAGTCTAAGGGTAGCATGAACAATAGTCGTACTAATCCATTTTGTTGGAAGTGTGATAGAAATCATCAGGGTGTGTGTAAAGCTTAC
Organism: Capsicum baccatum var. pendulum; assembly: GCA_030864225.1. Taxonomy (NCBI): domain Eukaryota; kingdom Viridiplantae; phylum Streptophyta; class Magnoliopsida; order Solanales; family Solanaceae; genus Capsicum; species Capsicum baccatum. The sequence continues at coordinate 102,317,457 of CM061550.1, read as the reverse complement.
AGTGATGTGTGTTTTAGATATGGAAAGCCAGCCCACAAAGTCGGGGATTGCCCACAGGCTGGGCAGCAGGGTCAGTCCAATCGTCTTTCAGCTCCAACCAGTCGCCCGACTTAGCAGGGTGCCATTTCCAGTGCAACTAGTGGGTAGCGCCAGAATAGGTTGTATGCCCTCTAGATTCGGCATTATCAAGAAAGTTCTCCTGATGTGATTACAGGTACATTACAGGTTTTCCATCTCAATGTTTATGTTTTATTAGATCCAGGAGCTTCACTTTCTTCTGTGACTCCTCATATATAGCCGTTAATGTTGGTGTCAGTCTCAAAATGTTAGCATAACCATTCGTGGTGTCTACCCTAGTGGGTTAATCTATTATATCCAAATGGGTATACAAAAATTAACTGGTCATAGTATCTCAGAAAATCACCTCAATAGATCTTGTGGAGTTAGAGATGACTGATTTTGATGTCATTCTCAAAATAAATTGGCTCCACTCATGTTATGCTTCAGTTAACTATAGAAATAGAGTTGTTCAATTTCAGTTTCCCAATAAACCAGTTATTGAATAGAGGGGGTAGTACCTCAGTGCTTATGGGTCAGATTGTTTCATATCTTAGAGCAAGAAAGATGACATCCAAAGGGTGTGTTTACCATCTTGTTCGAGTCAAAGACTCTAGCTCTGAGACTCCCAGTCTCAATTCAGTTTCAGTAGTAAGGAAATTTCCAGATGCATTTCCTGAAGATCTTCCCAGAGTTCCTCCCAAGAGGGAAATTGACTTCGAAATAGATCTCCTTCCAAATACCCAGCCTATCTATATTCCACCTTATAGAATAGCTCTAGCTGAGCTTAAGGAGTTGAAACAACAGTTGATAGATCTCTTAAATAAGGCATTCATTAGGCCTAGTGTTTCTCCTTGGGGTGCTCCAGTCTTGTTCGTGCGTAAGAAAGATGGTTCTCTCAGAGTGTGCATCGATTATTATCTGTTGAACAAAGTCACAATCAAGAACAAATATTCTTTTCCCAGGATTGATGACTTGTTCGACCAACTTCAAGGTGCCAGTTATTTCTCTAAGATAGACCTCAGATTTGGCTATCATCAGTTTAGAGTCAGAGAATGTGACATTCTGAAGATAGCCTTTAGAACTCGGTATGGCCATTACGAATTTTTAGTTATGACTTTTGGACTAACGAATGGCCCTACAACTTGTATGGACTTGATGAAAAAAATGTTCAAGCAGTACTTAGATATGTTTTTCATAGTCTTTATTAATGACATTCTTGTCTATTTCTATAGTAAGAATGATCATGCAGACCATCTAAGAATTATTTTACAGACCCTTAGAGCTCATCGTTCTTCGCCAAATTCAGTGATTGCAAATTTTGGCTAAGATCAGTAACTTTTCTTGGCCATGTTATTTTCGGTGATGGCATTAGAGTTGACCCTCAAAAGATCGAATCGGTGAAAAACTGGCCTAGACCTATCTTTCCATCAGATATCAGGAGTTTCTTGGGTTTGGCTGGCTATTATAGACAGTTTATTAAGGGATTTTATTCTATTTCATCCCCCATGTCTCAATTGACTCAGAAGAAAGTTAAATTTTAGTGGTCAGATTCATGCGAGAAGAGTTTTCAGGAGTTGAAGACTCGACTCACCTCAGCCCCAGTCTTGACCTTGCCAGATAGTTTGGATGGTTTTATAGTTTACTGTGATGCTTCCATAGTTGATCTTGGTTATGTATTGATGCAGAGAGGTAAGTTCATAGCCTATGCCTCTAGACAACTTAAACCCTAAGAAAAAAATTATCCTACCCATGATCTTGAGTTGATAGCATGTATCATGTTTCAGATCCAGTTATTAGATTATGTTTCAACTTATTAGTATTCAGTATAGATTCTTAGTATTCTTAGTATCTTAGCTTAATCAGTTTCATTCGAGGACGAATGATTCCAAAGGGGACATAATGTAACACCCCACATTTTCGGGCAAAATTTTGAACCATCATTCCCACATGTGTAACCTCTAATACCATGATTTACATTTGAATACATGAGTCATAAACTTTATCCTAGTGTGTGAAGTTCTTGTGAGGTGAAAAATGTTCATAGAAATTACTTAGAGCAAAGTTGAGCTAAGAGCCTTTGATTCAGCCAAATTTTTGTGTTTGATTCCATAAGGGTCAACTCTAAATGTGTATAAATTTTTATATACATAGAATTTTTCAGCTCAAGACCCACAAAATTATAGATAATTGAATTATATTTCCAATGGTACCAATTTTTCCTTAATCCGATAACGAGCAAAAAGTTATGGTTTTTTTCATGAGAGGTAGTAAGGGTCCGCGATTTAGCCGCAGCGCGTTGCTTTCTCCACGCGATATGGGGCACAATGCATTGCTCTTTCCAAGTGATATGGGATGCAACACGGTGCTTATTCTTCCTCTGTTTCATATTCTTAAGGTTCAAAGGGTACTTTGGTCCTTTCCCCTCAGCCCTAATCGTCCAAGGAAAGAATTAAAGCCCCCAAAAGGGCATTATTTGCCCATCTTCTTCAAACCAGCTCACGTAAAAACCCTCCCTATTCCAAAGAACAATAATTCAAGCTTCAAGTTCAAGCAATCCTCAAGGAATCCTCAAGAATTCATCTAGTGAGGTATGTGTATTGTTCATCCATGGACCCTTTTCACCTATGGAATCCAAGAATCCTCCTTTAGTTTAAATTATGAGTTTTTACATGTTAAAGTTGAACTAACTTCATGAATCTCTTGTTAATTTTAGTACATGACATGTTTACAAGTGTTTTCAAGTGGGATAAGCCATCTTATGTGTTGAGTATTAATATTCCCATGTTAAATCCCTAATTTATGATGTTATTCATGCAATCATGACGTCCCATCATGTTTATCCATTCTCATGTTTAAGTTCATGACTCTCATGTGTTTGATGGAATGCTTATGTTTTGGATTCTTAAACAATGATTCCCTACAATGTTTTTAAAGATTTTGTAATGCATTATTATTATCATTATTTCCATTCAGTCCTGGTGGGTTATGAACACCTGATACCTATGTGTTTATTTGCATTTCAGATCTTTCAAGTGATGATTTTAGTTAAACCATAAATATTACCACTTACTCAGTTGTTGTGATCATGCTGAGCAATATCATTTGTTATGTTTAGTCAAACTTAAGTCAGTGCCAGTGTCAGTTCAGTTGGGAGTAGGATTTAACACCGAGCGAACCCAGGGATGGGTCTCACCTGTCAGTAGAGGGAGTGACCCTTAGTATCAATCCCTGAGTTCCAAAACTACGTAGCTAACGTAAGTTTGAAATGTCTTCCTGTCAATTGAGGGTTGACACATATCTCATGAGAGCACCTGCCAGTAGAGGGTGACTCCATAGTCCTTCGGGACACTAGTTTAGTGGATCCACACAGCCAGTGTTAGTACCCAACATGGTACTAACACCCTTCCAACTAGGGTTATAGGTTGGACCCCAATTAGCTCAGATTGGGGCATGATGGTTAGATGATACCTCTCACAGTTTTAGTACAGTATTCAATGTATTTTTAGTTTAGGTTTACTTGACTAAGTGTACAGACTTTTTGATATTCAGTTTTACAGCTTTCAGTCTTTCAGATTACATATTATCTCAGTAACATAACAAATATACACTTAGTCTAGCATTCTCAGATTTTACATGTTCATGCATTCATGTATAGTTACCCCATGCATTTCAGTCTGTCCTCTTCTTATATACTAGTATATTCAAAGTACTGACCGCATACTCTTCTTTGTGTTATGATGTCTTATATCATAGGTTCGAACGCTCAGTTTCCCGACTGTACTTAGACATCCCAGTGTTACAGCAGCAGCAACAGTGGTGAGTCCTCATCCTTCGAGGACATATTATCTCTCATTCAGTTACTTCAGTATTTTATTATTTTCTGTCAGTTGGAGTTAGTATGGGGCCTGTCCCATCAACTCCTCAGTCAGTTTATAGGTTTTCAAATGCTTAGACAGTTAGTTGATAGTTAGTCAGCTTTATCAGTTTTATTAGCGGTTTTCAGATAGACCATTTGGTTTTTAGTATCTTGTCAGGTGTTTCATACGTGATTAAGTCATACTATCAGTATTCAAACTTGCAGTACTTTATCAGTTTATCTTCCATACAAATGTCTTATTACTATTTTATTCAATGCTCATAGCAGGTACCAGCTCATGGGTTAGCTTGTGGTCACTTATGACCTAAGCACCGTTTTTGCGACTAGGGGATAGTCTCGAGTCGTGATAACCATTTACAGTCAACTTTTGTTTCTTGTGTATAATTATGAGAAACCTAACAAAGAAGAACAAGTCATTAAAAGATAATAATGAATCCTAAGCAGAGAGACCAGTGGAAGGAGAACAAATAGAAAGACTACAGAGATGAAATCAGACCAAATTCAATCTTTATAACTCTGTCAAGGTCCCAAAGTTGTATATTTTTATATGTTTCAGGGACAAATTTCTATTACTTCTTCAATCACCAAATCAAGTATGCACTTATTCAATCACATATGACTTATCTGTCTTCTACGAGTACCAGGTAACTTTATCTCTGTCCATCAAGATAGAACAGATGAGAAGAAATCACCTAGTGATTGTCTCTTTTGAGAATTGAACCTAAGACCTCATGGTGCTAAACTCACTTTATTGAAACATTATACATGTATTCTTTAGTGTTCTTGTCAATCTTGCTTGGATGTAGAACGCCAAATGTAAAAATATGGATTTTTTGTATATCTAAACAATGACCAACGTATTGTCAAGTACAAACTGATTGAATAGAACTAACAACAACAACAACAACAACCAACATACCTTTTTTCCAGCAAACATCTCCTTCAGTTGGACTTTAGTTTTCGTCGAATAATTTGCGTCTTCACCAGTCTATCCACATCCACAACATATAAAAACGACAAGGATTAGTAGTGATATCAGTTAACAGGGTACAAAATAGGTCTAACCAATAATGAAGTGATGTGTCACACTCTTAATTTTATATTTTCTGTTTCAGAATTCAAGTGAATATAAGAAGTTTAAGGATTTTTCAGTGGTAAGTTGTTGTTTCTTGGTGAAAGTAAGGCCGGAACAAGCAATGAGATGAGACTTTTATGAACTTCCAGTTCATCCACAATTTATATTCTCATATCTATTCAATAACAAATTTTGTTTAATTTTTACCTTGTGTAGATGGGCCAAATGATAAGTACACATCTCTTATCCAAAAAAGAAAAGGAATCATTCTTTTTTAAACGGACTAAAAAAAAAGTGATCATTCTTTTTCTTTTTTAAACGGAGAGAGTAGTAATAGTAAGAGTCTTACATATAAAAAGAATTGAACATGATCAAACTTTTACATAAATTTTATAAATCAAAAAAGGAAAATTTTAATACAAAAATCTTAATTGATTTATAACTCAAATAAGTAAAAAGTTAATACATAAATATAAATTGATTTATAACTCAAATAAGAAAAAAAAAATCCACACTATTTGATTGATTTTAAAATCCAAAATATTAGATTTTGAAAGAAAAAAAAATGTGTCTCACATAAAAAGTTTAAAATAATATTGCTTTAATCCTAATAAACCTCTTTATTTTTTATCCTTTTATTGAATCTTCCACATCTTTAAGCAATACAAATTAAGTAATTACTTAAAGCGTTCTTGAAACTTTCACATCTTTAAGCAATGATTATTCAATTACTTCAAAGAAAATTATATACTTAGTCAACGTTAATAATTATACTTTTAAAATGAATAAAAATTAAATGCTAGAAGTTTGTCTTCAATACGTTATAGGTTTATTTTTTGTATGAGAAGTGCTAAATGACCATAATTTTTTTATCCAAATTTAGCTACAATTGTGAAAAGATTTTCATAACCTTTCCTTTTCAGAAGGAACTAATTTGTTTTTTAAAAATTTAATTAATGAGAGCTAAAATATTGTTATTTCCTAAACTTAAACGTGAAAAGTTCATATTAGATGAATCATAGTTATAACTATCATTAATTATGCAAGAAAGCATTCAATTGACTTTATAAAGTGGATTCCACCATATCATTCCCTTCACCCTTTCTCTTTCTCCTCAACTAACTACAGCATTTTTGTTTCCCTTATTTTTAGCTCGTTCGTTTTCATCTGTTTTTATCAAATTGTAAGGCTAACTTTATTATATAAAAAATAATAATTCATTAAGATGTTTTTGATTTATTTATCTAATTTTAAATTTATAATATATCTTTTTAAATTATTATGTACACTTCAGCCAATTATAAAATTTATAGTTTAGTTATTATTATTATTATTATTATTTTGATTTATTTTACGTAGAAGTCATTCAAATTTAAAAATTTGTAACATAAAAGTATTTTTTTCTTAATTTTTCGTCACTTAAAAGTCTTTCAACTTTGATCAAGTTTATTAAAAAGTCAATTTCATCTCAATTTTGATATATCATATAGAAAATATGACAGGTATCCAAAATCAATTAATTACAATCAACATGATATTAGAAACATCTCTAATATTTTACTTGTTAACACATAACTTGTTGGGGTATACAATATTATACTTGTTTTCCTTAGTTTGATTTCTTTATAATAATTTTAATCTAATATTAGCAATATTGAAGAAAATATAATTTGACTATTTTCCGCACTAATATATGTATTTGTATAGTAAATTTTGTAAATACCTTTTAAAAAAATAAAAATAATAAAAAGAATGTGAACTAAATTTTAAAGATAGGATACTTTTATGTCACAAAATAGAAAATTATTTTTTGTATATCAATTTTTAAAGTTAAATGAATTTTATGTTAAGAAAATTGAAATCAATATTTTTGTATGATAGACTAAATGTTAGGTGATCGCCGATAAATTTGGTCTATCTCTGATTTCAGTTATTCAATTTTTCAATTCTTTTAGTTTTCACCTACAACATGCCCAGTGTAGTTCCACAATTTTCACATACCTCAATTAATTTTTAAAAAATTATGAAAAAAAAATCAATTTCTCATAAAAAATATTGATTTAATTTCATAATAATTTTTTTTTAAAAAAGAAAGACATAGGAGAAGTAAATGTGGTAGAGGAAAATTAGAAATGTGAATCATTAACTATTTGAAAAATGGAATCAGCTCTTATCTTTTTGTGAGTAAAAGGATGCTCTCACAAAAGTATAACTTGACATGTATCTGACATAATAAAATTACTGCAACAATACTAAATCTTTACGTACAATAAATTTTAACTAAATGAGTACTTTTTGTTTCAAATTATAAAAAATTATGGCAATTGTTAAGTTTTGCTTCAAGTTCCATAACTATTTGTTATGGCAAAATGAATTTTGACAGAATTTTGTAGCTAATAATCATTTTTTATCATGAATGAAAATTTATTATAGCAACACTAAATTTAAAAAAGTTACATTTGAGAGCGAGATATTATATCTTATCTATATAATGACTGGACAATCTCAAACACCATCGATCTAAGATAATTAGATGTGTTAATCACTTGATTTGATTCGATCTTACGGAAATTTATTAGTACATTTGAAATATAGTTTAGATAAATAAGTGATTAAATATAGTTTGATTTGCATCAGGCTTAACAGTTCTTACTAGCAAATTTGAGATATAATTTAAATAAATAAGTAATTATAATGTATTTACTTTCAATTTGCAATTTATAACAGTATAAATAAAATTTATCATGTCTCGCTCAAGTTTTACCTTGATCAAGTGTTATGACGGTTGCTATTTTATTCGAAGTCTCAAACCTCATCTTTCTGAACAATGTTTTTATGGTCTACTATTAAATTATTAATTAATAATTATTATTATAAATGTAGTTATAATTAGTTGAACAAATGATTAATAATTGGACATAGTTATCACAAAAGTGTATTTGTACAATAATTTATATCTAAATAAATAAGTGATTAAATTTAGTTATTTTTTCTTAACTAATTATAATAAATTTAAAAAAATTAACTTTACTAAATTTTACTTTAGACTTGTTTCATCAGAATAATATCTTTATCGATCTAGTGTAATTAGTGTTGTCAATGATGCGATTCAATTTTATAACTTGTAAGTTTCAAATATAATTTTTTTAAAATTAAATGATTATATTAACTTCAATTAACTAATTATAAAGAATTTAAACAAAATTTTAATATGTTTCACTCAAGTTTCATCATGATCAAGTGTTTTAAGAATTATCATTTGATTGGAGGTGTTTATTATTCGATTCAATTCAAATTTACAGGATCTTATTTATAAGTTTCAAATATACTTTGAATAAATAAATTATTATATTTAAATATTTTATTAATTAATATACTTAGTCTAAAGAAAATTTTACAAATTCTCTCAAATTTTACGAAGATAGATACAAATTATTTGTCGTGGATAAATCACTTACCATATATATATATCTTGTAAAATAAAATTTTCTTTATAACTACAATTTGCAACATAATAAAATTTCAGAGAAATAATTACAAATTCTTAGTCATGGATCATATAAAATATGTAAATAAATTTTAGTTACACTTATTGCTACAAATGCTAGGAAAAAAATATTGTGGTTAGATTATTTAGCAATAATTTTTTACATTTAATCACAACATATTTTGTTAGTATATCTATCTATAGAAAAATGTAAAATAACAAAATTGTAAGCATGTCAAAAATGTTATTATTAAAATTCTAAGTGAATTCCCTATATAGTCACTCAAGTTTTGAGAATTCTTTCAAATATCACTTATATTTTATTTAGGACCACAATATTACTTAATTATCACTCTTTTTCTAAAAAAATACTAAACACCTCAAAATTATTTTTCTCTCTTAGTTGGCATGCCATGCCGTTAAAATAATATTTTTTAAATAATAAATTATTTAATTCATCAAACCCATTTATTCAAAATTATAACTTTATCCTTTTTTATTTTTTTTTGAAAAAATGCATTAGTTTAATTTTCCTATTTAGGAATCCTTTACCAAAACTTAATTTTTATCATATTATTTTATATGCACAGTAAAATCTCTAGATAACTTATTTACTTTAGTAATATTATTTTTTTTAAGAAAACAACTGATCTTTGTAGGCAATTATATATAAAAACCTACATGATCATCTAGGAAAATAATATGAGATTTTCTTCTTAATAAATTAATATATTTATAAAATAAAATTATTATTTTGGTTAAATGAGTTTGTTGCGTTAACATGTTTATTATTTTTTAAAATTATGATTTACTGGTATGACATGCAAATTAGAAGAGGAGGAAACTTTTGAGGTAATTAGTGATTTTTGAGAAAAATATTAATAACTGAGTGACAATATTGTCTTAGCAAAAACAAAAAGTGATTTTTATAAGCGACTCTAGAAATATTTATAACAATCCAAGAAAATAACTTTAGAAAAAACTAAAAAGTTTAGGTAATGATAAAAGATTTCTAAGCATGAAAATTTCTTCTTAATAAATTAATATGTTTCTTTTAAAGAAAAGAATAAAAATATAATTTTGACTAAATATGTTTGATGATTTAAATAGGTCTATTATTAAAAAATAATTTAATAACATGACCTGACAGTTAGAAGAGAAAGAGACGTATGAGATATATTTTTTTTTTTTAGGAAAATAATGATAGTTGAGTCATATTATTATCTCTAAAAAGATAAAAATAATTTTTATAGTGAATTCATAAAATATGAGTGATAATTCAGAAAAATAACCTTTGAAAAAATGTATGTCAATTTTTAGTACCGATAAAGTTTTTCTAAGTATAATTTTTTTTTTAATAAACTAATGCATTTTTTCAAAATAAATAAATAAATTATAGTTTGATTAAATGAGTTTGATGAGTTAAATGGGTTTAGTATTTTAAAAAAAAAAATTAATGACATGACATGCCAACTAAGAAAGTAGAAGACTTTTGAGGTGTTTATAAGTATTTTTTGAGGAAAAAAAGTGATAGTTGAGTGATATTATGATCCTAAATGAAACATAAGTGATATTTGAAAGAAAATTTCAAAACTTGGGTGGCTATTTAGGGAATTCATTTTTAAAACTCTATTTTCATACACTAATTTTCATATTCATTAAAAAAAATCATAGAATCAAACTAGATAAAAAATTAAATAAAACAACTTAATTAAATTTCTCAAATATGTACAAAGTATAAACTATACATAATTTAAAATTAAACAACTTCAAACGTAAAAAAAATATATATTTATAACCAACAATTAATAAATATTTTTTTACAGATTAATTTTTATTTTCTTAATTGTATACTACTACATTTGACAATTATTTAATTATATTGTTGCCAATTAAAAAAGTAAATAATTAAAATAGAATATATAAATTGTCCATTCCCATGTATTGGGATAATTTTCAATGTATTAGAAATTGGTTATTAAATAAAGTAATGTTAGAAATTCAAATTTAAGATGAAAAAAGCAAAAGTGTCTAAAAACTAATTAGTTTATAGTGTGAATAGAGTTTTTTACTATTGTGGTCAAATTTGGGCCAAATTTTTGTGGCCAATTTTTTTTTTTCATTTTTTATTATATAAGTAGAGTTTTATTTAAGTTTAAATTTCTAAATATTAGGAGTTACTACGTAACTTAAATAAGAAAAAAATTAGTAATACTTAAAATTTAATTGATTTAAAATATTAGAAAAATAGTGAGAAGATGATTTTGTCTAAAATAGAGTTTTTTAATGAAAATTAAAAAAATTTAAAATACTTTTCTAAGTATATTAACACTTTTAATATGACAGAAGAAGAAACATAATTCAATAATAGAGAAAAGACATTTGACACACCGAAGTTGTCTCAAATTTTCAAAAAGACACTTTAAGTTTGCGGGCATCCTATTACCACACAAAACTAGTTAAAACCATTACAAATAACTTCTTTTGACCTATTTTTTCATCATCTTTACTTTCAAAGTCAGCAAGTGTAATACACTTCCATTTATATATTATTATTATTTATTTATTTAAATTTAACTCATTTAATAAAGATTTTTTTCTCTTTCTTTTTCCTCTCAACTTCTCCACCATAACCACCCAATTTTCACCTTCAGTGAAACAATCACCAATTTTATTGTAGGGTGACAAAATAGTTTTCAAACTACCGCTAATTAATTTTAGAAAAATCAAATCCATTGAATAATTAAAATGTTAATGCTAAAATAATCATCAATTAATCAAATTAAAATACTCAAATTACCACCAAACTAAATTTGAAATTGTAATCACCATCTTTTCTAGCTTATCTTCGAATCGAGATATTTTCATCACCTTATTACATTCAATCTCCATTTTTGTAGGAGAAAAAGAAGCACTGAAACAATTTCAATTTGTATTTGAAAAAAATTAAAAAAGATGAGAAATTTACATTATTTTTTAAAAATAAATTTGAAACAATCAATGCAATAGAGCAACATAAATTATGAAAATTGTCCTTTTTCAATTTTGATCAGATAATTATAAAATCGTAATTTCTATAAATCGACTATAATAATCAAATAGAAAATAGAAATAGAAAAAGAAAAATTGTTTTGATTTTTTTCCTCAAACCCTAATAAAAAAATAACATTTGATTTAAAAAATTTTAAGCAAACTAAGACGAAATTAAAGTTCCGAAGACTAAAAGTAAGAAAAAAATTAAAACATTAATGACAAGATTACATCTTTTAAGGCTGATTGTGTTGAGATTAGATTGAGAATAGAGTGACTTTTTTTTTTTTTTTGAAATCAAGCTTCAGGGCTTTAACCATGGAGCTTGGGGGAAATCGAATTTTTAAAAAGAAGATGAATTTTTAAATTAATTGTCAAATTTAATTATACGTGTCGCTTTCTAATTGTTGGTTGCTAACAATTTTCTTCATTCACACGTGGCATAGACATGACAACACGCATAGGCTCAAAATCGTTCAAAATAATTTATTTATACGAGTCTATACAAGTTTTGCAGTGTAATAGTTCACACACAAAATTTGAGTATGTTTTTGTAAATTCGAAACAACTTTAATGATTATTTTGTCTTTTCTCTTCATTCAATAGCAGAAGAAGAAACATAATTTTCAGTATCACATTATTATTTATCATGAAAAGATCATGGATGCATGTCCACTATATCGTAAGGGCAGTGTCAATTGCCTTACATAAGGAGTCTATTTTCGCAACAAAACAGGAAACAAAGGACAATATTTAAAGACCAACCACGAAGAGGCACATTTCGTGCAAGTATCCAAGCCCAAAGAAAATGTATACATGAGACGCTGACAACCAAATAGTAAATGAGGGCTCCTTTTAGGGCTCTTCCTTTTTTCGATGGTTGCAACATGTATACCGAAGTTGGTATGGGCTGATTCTTCCACCTTAAGCAGCAGTATAAGTCCTGCTCCCTTGGACGAAAAATAATTTAAAAATTATATATATGTCGGCTATGTTATATATATTAATAAGGAGAAAGAGTAAAGTAATTAAAAAAGTGGGAGAGAGTGTAATCACTTTTAAAATATTGGTATTTATGTTATTTATACAAAAATAATTGATAGGTTTATGTTTTGTATAATTTTAAAAAAATAATTAAGACTGATTTGATTAATATATTTTTTATTAATTTTTAAATTTTTATCTATTTATGTGTCTCTTAATTCTAGAATAATTAATTTTAAGAGTAAGTTGGAAAACAATAATTAATGCACTCTTAATTTTTTAAATTGACAATTGTTCTGAGAAAAAGATTTTTTAGTAAACATGCCAACTATTCTAAGATGCTGGGAGTATTATCTTAAGAGACCACATTATTGTCAAGTTAGTCACTTTGACAGCTTGGCCTTAAATTCACCCAAACAAGTTCAAATGCCAAGTAGCAATGTGGAAGGTACTACATTCCATAAGTTTGGTATTGACCATATCACTGGTTTATTTCTAAGCATTTTCTCTTGGTTATGTTTTTCAAAATACGATGGGGTTTGTAACTACCAAGGAAAAAGTTCCATTACTACTATAACTTTGGTCTCAAATATTCTGTCTTGAATTTGACATACTTAGTAGTCATGACCATGAAAGTTATTTTTTTTTGGAATTGGAGTTGGAGTTGAAGATGAAGTTGGAGTTGGAGTTGTGTTTGATCATGTCTTCCTGAATTATTATTTTTTTAGACTTTTGAAAAATCTTTTTTAAATATGATTTTATGCCATCAACTTTTAAAAATTATTAAAATCACCCAACTACTAATTTACCTACTACCATACAACCAAATTTTGAGAAAATAATTTATATGTCTTCAATTGATAAAATAATTAACAACAAAATAATTATTATGATTGTTATTCTTCTAAAATTTGAATAAAAATATCACAAGCACGAGCTCAATAAGTTTATCTAACTATAATCGATTAAATAGAGAAAAATATATTTTGATAAATATGATTGATAGATATAAATATCTTTTATATATTCTTAAATTTGTTGATGAAAATTCTTAATTATTTTCACTTTAATTAATTATTTTATTGAATTTGATCTTTTTAAAAAAATTACGAAATTTAGTTAATAAGAGGGGTTTGTGTAAAAATTTAAAGATTGAGGTTCTATGTAATAATAATGAAAGTTGAAATTAGAAGTGGAAAAAAGGGAAATCCATTTTCGAAATTTTATTAGGAATTGTTCTTCAAAGTTTCATGGCCAAACACCATAATTTCCAACTCCGAAAATTTTTTTCGGAAAGAAAGAAAAAATATCCATGGCCAAACGGGCACTTAATTTGTTCCGATTTTGATAAAATAGATAAGAATTCATACATTATTCTCTTTAAAAAAAAATCAAAAAAATCTTCATGAGTACCTACTCTCTCCGTCTCAAATTATCCGTCCCAAATTTTCTAAGTTGATTTTCCATTTTACTTGTCCTTTTTCATTAATCAAGAAGATACAAATTTGTTTTTTCATGTTTTACCCTTTGCATTAATTATTTTTTCTTCAAATTAAAATATAAATATTATTTAATAGGGGTATCATGGTAAATTAAACTAGTCATATTATTAATTATTTTTCTTAATTAATGTGTCATCTCAATTTGGGATGGAGGGAGTATTTAACTAGTGGAGCGTTAATTGAATGAGGCATTTAATGAGATAATGAGTAGCTAAGACAAATATTCTAATTTAATTAAAGCTATTATAGATCTTTCTTAGGATGTCTGCAAAATCTTAGTATTTTTTTTTAAAATGGATTTTTCATCATGTATTATTCAAATAAAATTTGAGTACATTGGTAATCAGACACGGAGGGTTAGTATCTCACTCCATTGAATCAGACATAGAAGCAGATGCTCTGTCTTGATGATGAACAATTTGATTCGCTGATTTCTTAACAAACAACAAGGAATAAATGATAATTTTTTTAGAAGAGTTTTACAATCAAAGACTAAATAATCAAAATAAGAGATTGTATAGACTTGAGGTAGTAATGAAATAGCATAATTTTACCAACAAGGGTTGTGGTGCATTGAATGAGCTGCTCCATCCTTAATCAGAGGTCGAAGGTTCGACCCTAGTTATGGAGAAAACTCTGTTGGGAGAGCGGACACTTTAGCAGGCCCTGCAATGCGCGATTCGAATTAGTCGGGGCTCTAATGCAGATATCGAATACCGGATGGGAAACTAAAAAAAAGAACTAGCATAATTTTATTTTAAGAAAAGGTTAATTACATGAACACTAAATGATTAAAAAAGGAAATATAAGAAGACCAAGACTTGGAAGAATGTCCGTACTAGTTTGTCTGTAGCGGTTTGACATTTTATGTATGTTGCGCACCAGCGCGGAAGGAACCACGAAATTGCCCAAAAAATGAACCATTTTTTCCTATGCTCGTGCTATATGGAAAATCTATAAGGAGTATAACTGTGACAATGCCATTGGTACCAACCACAACATAGATCAAATTAAAATGGACGTTTCATCAAGCAAAATTTGTGAGAGCAATAAAAGGAAGGAGTGCAGCCCGGAATTGGATGATGAAGAAGAGAAGAAGATGGACAAGTTCTATGAGATCATAAGAAGTTTTAGAGACCATGCTAGCCGTTTGGTCTTAAATAGTAACATCATGCCCAAAAACACTGAGAGTACGCAAGGCGAATTAGTAGAAAAGATGGTTCTCAAGAAGAATAAGAAGAAGAAAATTGATTATAAGGGAAAGGGTGATGATAAAAGTAGTAATCACATGGATCTCTTCTTCATGAGTCCTTCTCAGACAACTACGTCGTTGAGTTCTTCCCAGACCGACACTACTAGAAATTCGCCAAATTCAGATGGAAGAGCCCTTGGTGTTAATGTGATCAGTGATTACAAGCTTCAAAGATTCTCTGGTGATCAAGTTCATGATGATACACAGGGTTTAGACCTTAATCTTTCGCTTTAATTTAATTAGTCGTACTACGATTTATCGTTTCTATCATGTTTATTGGAAGTTGCAATAAGTGTTAGGAGTGATCGAGTCTCTCTAGCTTAGGTACTATAGTATGTTATGTTATATGATCCATATTTTTCAATTAATCCAGAAGAGAGAAGGTCAAGTAAGGAGAAAAACAAGCACAACACATTCGACAGTATCATATTATTGCACCATGTTGAATGGACGAATTCAAAATTTTAAGTTTGTTATATCGAGAGAAAATAGTATTACCAATTAATGTCGTTGGGACAATTTGTTTGAAATTGCAGTTAGAGTTGAAGGCAATGGATAAATCTACATCTGTTGCCTCCAACATACATTACGCACTATAGCTGGTAGGGGCAGATCCACCCTTGTGGTACCAATTTCATCTAAATCCCATACTTTTCAAATGGAACATGAATTTATATGTATAATATCAATAAAATGTCACAAATAGTAGATATGAACTTGTAACTTTAAAATCATAATTGTTAAATTCTAAGAATCTTAAAGACCCAAACCATAATTCAAATCCTTGATCCATCTCTGCAAACTGGGGCAATTGTTGTTCTCGGATATTGAACGAGCGTAGTACTAACGGCATTGATTGTGTTCGTAAATTCTGAAAATTGTTTTAAAATAGTACCGTTTTGATTCTTTGTGAAGGTATGTACAGTCTTGAACGACATAATCCAAATGGCGACTGAATGAATTGCGTCATGTATAATATATTTTGAGAGGCAGATAGAGAATTGCAACATTGAGTTTATCTCAATCTAATACTATACTTTCTAACACTAAACATAAATTTATATGTAAAAATCAACAAAAATAATATTAAATAATTGGTTGGAACTCAGACTTTAAATATATAATGAATACGATGCTAAAGTTTTTGAAATTTGAACTTCAAAGGTTAAATTTTGAATCTGTTTGATTTACAAATGCATGTTAGTAGAACTACTGAGAACAGTGTGACGGTATTTGGACCAGGAGTTCAAGCAGAGGGCTTTTACTATTTTTTCGCTATATCTCCACGTACGGTCCCAATATGGACAACAACTACTTACCTTTTCTTTAACTTAAATTGAAAATAGTTGACTTTTTGTCAAGTATTAATACCATATATAGTTAATGTCTACTTTAACATATATAGTGTATCTACTTTACCATATATAGTGAATGTCTATCTATGAAAAAGTTAGAAATCCCAAGATTAGTTTTCCCCTGTAAATAAAGAAAGTTTTCTTCATTGTAATTAACTTCTCAAGAATCCTCATGAGAAATAAAGAATCCTCCTCTCTTTTCTCTCTATTCTTCTTGTATTTACTTTATATTTCATAATACGTTATTAGCACGAGACTCTACCAAACAAAAGGTAATTTCAAGGTTAGTGATTCCTTATGTTATTTGTCTTTTACTACTAATGATATAATTATTACTGAATTTGAGGAAAAAATAATTGATTTGAAACCACTTATGCTTTAAATTTGTTCATGAGGAACAATATTGTTAAAAAATATGATGAAAAATTTAAGTCTCATCTCGTTAAGAGGATAAGACATTGGGTTAAAAGTTCCAATGCACCATGATAAGATGTTAGGTTTAAGTCCCATCGAATTACAGCCTAAGACACCTTTTTATATGGACAAAATATTAAGTTTAACTCTCAATACACCATTTGATGATATTATGATGGCTAAGGCAAAATAGTTAGTGTTTGTGAAAATTCATGAGACATATCCCATTGAATATGTTCCATTCTCTGAAGTAAATGTGGTAGCAGTGCATAATATGTTTGAAAGAAGACAAATGATTGAATGTACGAATATAAGCGTGAAGGGCCAATATGATAATAATCATCAAAAGTGATAATATTTTCACATGCTTATTATGAATATAAAATATGTTAGAGAAAAATTCTCTACATTATATGTATGCCTCGATTTGCTCCTAAGTAGTAATATCATGAAAGGGGTTATAAACTATAATAATTTGATAGGCTTAAGACACGATTATATTTCATTCTTAGGGAATGAGAAGCTTATCAATGCAAACGTGCACTTGATTGTGATGGTAGCATAACTCATCTCCGAAAGAGGCAGAATAACTAAGAAGAGTTATTTTAAAATCTACTTCTGAAGTAGTAAATTTGAAATTTATTCATCTAATAGTAAATTTGAAATTTACTAAAGTAAAAGGTACCTGTCATGGTAAACTTAGAGTTTGCGAGAATAAAAATTCGTAAATTGACATGAACGATTGCGATATCCCAAAGATATGCATAATAAGTATTGGACATATATTAAATAATTAAACAATTCTTCATTATTTTTTATGTTGCCTGTTCTCATGATAAGTTGGTTGGACCAACTAATTTTGGGATTGGATCCCTTAAAATCTGAAAAGTATAAAAGGTGAATAAGGTTTCGTTCATCAGTCATGTGATCTGTTAAGATACATCGATATAAGATGATCACTTATATGTTTATTGTCAACTTGCAGTTTGACATTCATAAAGTTGTTTGCTCAATAAAATTGAGTTAAAAGCATAACTTTCAGATTGTGTAATCAAGATAATTCATCTTGGTGATGATGGTTTGGCATTGAATGCCTTCGATAAATAGTTGAACCATTGCTAATTAGAACAAAAGTTTCATGTGTTGGTTTGAAATATTATATACAAAAGTACTTGTATGCATCAAACCAATAAATTATGATAAATTCCATCTCAAAGTTGGTTCTAAGTCAGGAACCATACGTTGTCCATCTAATAATTTTGATGTGAGGTATACGATTAATGAATATACCATAATGCAAAAGGATGGATTCCTCAAAGAATATGGAGGATGTATGTTAGTTTTCCTAACATAAGGGGGAGATTATAAGCAGCTGTGAAATATTTTAGGAATTATCATCAGATCTCTATTCAAAAGATAATTCTAGTCAAGTGCCGAACGCATCTCATATTTAAGCTGCAAGTGCTCATATTTTGTGTCCATAAAGAACAAAGTCTATGCATGCGTGAAGCATGGTAGATTAATCGATTCTAATGAAATCATCTTTGAAAAATAAGGAGAAAATAATCATAATAAGAAAGCAATGTTCTCTTGAAGGCCCTACGACATAACACTTCATGAAACTTTATGACAGATTCAGGTATCTGAAAATAATAAAGTGATGAGATTTCAAAATGTTATGTCACACTATGAACTGATACGAAATGATATATCATCAATATATTTTATAACATATTGACGCAATATTGTAAAAGATTATGAGAATCTAAACTCTACATTTATTTGAGCATGCTGATGTAGAAACATTTATCAAGTGAAGTGAAATGATGCATCTTGGTAAGCATAAAACTTATTTGATTTGCAGTCTAAACACTTGAAGATATCACACATGAAATAATGAAAATTGTCACTTGACAAAATTTATGTGAAAACTTTTAAAGATTCAAAATGTTTGAAGCATATAAAAGTTTCTGGGAAACTTATCTAGAATCCCTATATTGCATAAATTTAGGACTTGAAAATTATTGAAACTCTTGGAGAGTTTTCAAAAGCTATAAATTATTTGCTGAAATGAGTAATATACCGAATTAAATTGGTTATGAAATATCATATCTTAGTGCAATTGGTGCACTAAAGTATCTTGCAAATATTACAAGGTCTGATATAGCATTTTTCAATTAATTTGTTAGCAAGGTATAGCTTTGATCCTACTAGAAGATATCAGAATAAGATCAAACATATAAGCTTATTTTATTCTAAAGATTGTAGTCCTGATCTTGTTGGTTATGCTGATGTTGGAAACTTATTTGACCTGTATAAAGCTCAGTCTCAAATAAGCTATGTGTTCATATGTGGAGGTTGATATTGGGTATATTTATGCATTCTAGCGTCGCTATTCGAGTTTTTTTAGCCTTATTTTGAGGACGATTCTATGATATATGGGTTGATAATGAGATACATATGTATCAAAGTGTTAAAACATGTGTTTATAAGGTTCAATGTGAATTCCAAGTAAGTTGGTACTTCAAAGAGTCAATTAGAGCTCAATAGAGAAAATAGTCTTTCTAGCTTGAGCTAGTTGCTTGTCTAGTCTATCCTGTTGGATTCTATTGTGTTACAAAAGATTTTAAATATGTTATTATATGTGGAAAAACTTGTTAGGAGTGGAAAATGTTCAAGTGAGTTAAGGGAAGAGTTGAAACTTGAAGTGAAAGATCATAGAAATCAACCTAGTCTAAGCTCTTATTTTTTATTTATCGTGATGGATATTGTGTGTTTGTACCTCTAATTCGTGTGGGGTTTTCTTGTAGGATCCCCTGTGAGCTTAATAATATGATATATGAATGATATAGAGGCTGTAAAATCATTAGAAAGACACCACAAGACAAGGGATGAAAGGAGGAAGGACCAACACTTAACCAAAATTCGGGAAGCAAATTCCAGTGAAGGCGTGCGATAACCGTGCGTCGCATACTCTATTACTATGGAATATAGGGAGTGTCTCATGCTCCATTCCATAGGAATAGAGGGTGCAAAGCATTGTATACTCCACCCCAGGGCTTTTCACCTAATTCAACTGCAACACGGACTTGGCTTACCCTTATGTTATAAATACATATTGTATCACGTTTTTACATACTTTTGAACGTATTTGGACAAGAGGAGGATTATATACACATTATTTAAGTTTTTTTTTTTATCTTAAATTAGTTTCTTTCATGGTTTGTATCATCAATCCAAGGGATTGGATGATGGATATTTCCATTAAAGGCTAAAACTCCCTTTTCGGGGTTAAGGCCGAGATCATGACTACTTTCATTTTGAATTAAGTTTGTTGACTTGCTTATCATTATTGTTTGCTTGTTTATTCTTATTTTAAATATTTTAAGAATTAGATACTCTTATAATACATCAATTGTCAACCTTATGATCTCGGGAGAGAGAATAGGGAGATAGAACAATAGAATAAGCAAAGTATGGTTCTTGTTTCTTTATAAAATAAGAGACTTGAACTAGCATATAGGATAGGGATGTACTTAGATTCCTTAATTAATTCACACATAGGATGACAACTTAAATAACTTAATTGAATTATTACATTCCCGCTCAACGATATAGGTGGAAGGTCTAACTTAAGAAAAAGATTAGAGGTTGGGAAACCATAATCATGCGATTAACCCTACGATTCAACAACCATGATAAACAATCTAACAAATGAAGTTCAATAACGCAGTATGATTAATTGTAAGCCTTAACCCTGGTCTTCTATCCATTGATTGTCCTAAGTTATTACTTTACCGCATTAGTTTAGTTTGCAATTCTAAAACCTTCTTGTTTACTTTTTCTCAATCGTTAAACTAGAATAGGATATTTGTTTAATCCAAGTCCCTGTGGGATCAATAACTCGACTTTCTTGAATTCCACTTTACTACTTGATAGACCACGTATACTTGCGTGTACGATTGGGCGCTGTCAAGTTTTTGGCGCCGTTGCCGGGGATTTGTAAATTAACAATTATATTATTTTTTAGTTTTTATATATTGAATTGTAAATAGTTTTTGTTTTTTTAGTTTTTTTTATTTTCTTTTATTTTTATTTTTCTCACTTTCTTCTTGAGATGTCATCCTGGGATAGATGGTTTTTAAGTGATGGTGATTCTTATTGTTTTTGTAAGGGACACTACCTTACGTCTTATTGTCCAGGTTTTGAATGAAGTGCGTGGACTCCCCTTCACAATATGATGCGAATACTGTTCTATCTATGGAGCAGACTGCAACTTGGTATTTGGTTTATGGTCAAAGTGGTCATACTGCAGCTATGTGTGCTGTCAATCTCGAGTCAAAATTGTTTGTAGGATATGCTGAAAGGCAAAATTATATAAATATCTACAATCAAATGGTGCAGACTCAGCCACAAATACAACCATGGAACAACCACCAACAGCAGTTTCAGCAGGCTCAACCAAATTAGTCAACTAGCAACTTGGAAGATATGCTGAAACAACTTTTAGTATCTCAAGCACAGTTGTTGGCAGATCTGAAGAACCATAGGGAGGCTGCAGAGCAAGTGTATCTCCAACCAATTGTAGAAATAATTGTTGATATTTTAAGAAAGTCTGAGTACTCGAAAAATAAAGTTGCTGAGCAAGTTATGGAGATACCACCACCACTATGTCCACAGATGCTAAAAAAAAAAAGATATGATGAGGATACGAGCCAATCTGTGGAACAAATACAGGAATCGCAGCCACTCGATTGTCATCTTTCTTTCAAGACTGAAATTGAGAAGGTGAATAAGAGTGATGGTGTTGAGGATAGTCATTGTAATTATAGATTGAGTGTCTTGCATTTAGTAGAAGTGTAGAGTCTCCTTAGTTGATGATTATTATAGTTAAGAGTTGTTTGAGGAAGAACAAGGCTTTAAGTGTGGGGTGGTGATGTTGGGTGTATTTATGCATTCTAGCATCGTTATTCTAGTCTTTTTAGCCTTATTTTGAGAATGATTCTATGCTATATGGGTTGATAATGATATAAATGTGTATCAAAGTATTAAAGCATGTGTTTATAAAGTTCAAAGTGAATTCCAAGTAAGTTGGTACTTCAAAGAGTTAATTAGAGTTCAATAGAGAAAACTAGTCTTTCTAGCTTGAGCTAGTTGCTTGTCTAGTCTATCCTGTTGGATTATATTGTGTTCCAAATGGTTTAAAATGAGGAACAAGTTTTTAGGAGTGTACAACGTTCAAGTGAGTCAAGGGAAGAGTTGAAACTTGAAGTGAAAGATCATAGAAATAAACCTAGTCTAAGCTTTTGTTTTTGATTCATTGTGATGGATATTGTGTGTTTGTACCTCTAATTCGTGTGGGGTTTTCTTGTAGGATCCTTTGTGAGCTTAATAATATGATATATGAATGAAATATCATATATAGGCTGTAAAATCATTGGAAAACACCACAAGACAAGGGATGAAAAGAGGAAAGACCAACACGTAACCAAAATTCAGGAAGCAAATTCCAGTGAAGGCGTGCGATAAAAGTGCATCGCATGATTTATTCCTATGGAATAGAGGGTGAATCACATGATCCATTCCATAAGAATAGAGGGTGCGATGCATGGTCTACTTCACCCCTGGGTTTTTCACCTAATTCAACTCCAACACGGACTTGGCTTACCCATATGTTATAAATACACGTTGTATCACGTTTTTACATACTTTTGGACGTCTTTGGAAAAGAGAAGGCTACTTTACACATTATTTAGGGTTTAATCATCTTAAATTTAGTTTCTTTCATATTTTTTATCATCAATCCAAGGTATTGGATGATGAATATTTCCATTAAAGGCTAAAACTCCCTTTCCGGGGTTAAGGCCAAGATCATGACTACTTTCATTTTGAATTAAGTTTGTTGACTTGATTATCATTACTGGGGTCTTATTTATTCTTGTTTTAACTATTTTAAGGATTATCTACCCTTAGAATACATCAATTGTTAACCTTGTGATCTCGGAAGAGGGAATAGGGAGATAAAATAAGGGAATAAGCTAAGTATGGTTCTTATTTCTTTATAAAATAAAAGACTTGAACTAGTATCTAGGATAGGGATGTACTTAGATGCCTTACTTGATTCACACATAAGATGACAACTTACATAACTTAATTAGATTATTACATCTCTGCTCAACGATGTAGGTGTAAGGTCCAACTTAGATAAAGGATTAGAGGTTGGGAAACCATAATCATGCGATTAACCCTAAGAATCAACAACCACGATAAGCAATCTAACGAATGAAGTTCAATAACATAGTATGATTGGTCGTAAGCCATAACCCTGGGCTTCTATCCATTGATTGTCCTAAGTCATTACTTTACCGTATTAGTTTAGTTTACAATTCTAAAACCTTCTTGTTTACTTTTTCTCAATCGTTAAACTAGAATAGGATAGTTGTTTAACACAAGTCCCTTTAAGATCGATAACTCGATTTTCTTGAAGGCTATTTTACTACTTTGTAGACCACATAAACTTGCGTATGCGCTTGGACGCTGTCAGAGGTACTGCCATATCTTAGAGATATACAAAGCAGTCTATCTAGCCACTTCATTGAACCATGTTGAGATAATAGCTATTCATGAAACTAGCAGATAATGTGTATAATTGAGGTCTATGATACATCTCATTCGAGAAAAATATTATTTGAAATGTGATAAAGTACCCATGATTTTTTATGAGGATAATGCAGCATGCATACCACAACTTAAGGAAGGACTCAAGGAGATAGAATGAAGCACATTTCACTAAAGATTTTCTATACACACGAGCTACAAAAGAATGGTGATATTAACGTGCTACAAATTCGTTCAAGTGACAATGTGACTGATTTATTTACAAAGTCTCCTCCAATTGCAACTTTTAAGAAGATGGTGCACAAGACGGGATACAAAGTTTCAAGGGTGTTCTCATTAGGGGGATTTAATACGCGCTGTACTCTTTTTTTCTTACGAGATTTTGTCCCACTAGATTTTTCTTGTAAGATTTTTAATAAGGCGGCCTATATGCATATTGTTAGAGATGTGTACTCTTTTTTCTTCATTAGATTTTCTTTTTCACTATTTTTTTCTAGTAATGTTTTAACAAGGCACATTATCTATCAATTAGACATTCAAGGGGGAATGTTATAAATATAATACCATATATAGTGAATGTCTACTTTACCATATATAGTAAATGTCTATTTATAGAAAAACTAGAAACCCAAGGTTGGTTTTCCCCTATAAATAAAGAGGATTTCCTTCATTGTAATTAACTCCTCAAGAATCCTCATGAGAAATAAAGAAGTCTCCTCTCTTCTCTCTCTATTCTTCTTGTATTTTCTTTATATTTCATAACATCAAGCAAATTCTTTTTTGTTGCAGTGGTAATATTGTTATATATATATATATGTATATATATATATATATAAATATATATATATATATATATATATATATATATATATATATTAAAATGATAACAATTAGGCTGCATTTATTTTTTTAAGATTCATACGTCTGAATTTGAATGCACATCTGAATGATTAAGACGTTGTTTTTAGATCTGAAAACTGCATGATTAAGACTGTTTATTTTTCAACATCTGAATGTGTAAATTTTTTATATGTATACATAATAAAATAAAAAATACAATTCAAGTAAAAAAACTAATTATATATCAGAAAAGTATGTAATTTAATACAACAAAATTATTATTTGATTGAAAAAGAAAATATTTATGTTTGTTAGTGGTAATGGAGATGGTTTATAATGGTGGTTGCGGTGACAATGATTGATATTTGTGATTAGTAATGTTGGTGGTGATCGTTGTGATAGTTGGTATTGTGGTGACTGTTATGATGGTGGCGATTGATAGTGGTGGTGGTGGTTGCGATGTGACGTTGCTTGATGTTAGTAGTTGAATGTGTTGATTATGATAGCTGAAAAATGAATGTATAATGGTTGACGATGTGTTGGTGCTAGTTGGAGATGTTGTTAGTTGTTATGGTGGAGACGATTGTTAGTCGAAATAAATTGTAGCGATGGTAGTGGTTGAAGTGGTGGTAGAGACGGCATTACTAGTGACAATGGTGGTAGCGGCCGAAGAATGTGTGGAGTTTGTGATGTATTAGTGGTAGTTAGCAGTGATACTAGATGTGATAGATGAGTTGGTCGGTAGTAGGGATTGGCGGGTAGTGATTGATGATGGTGGTGCTGTTGAAGGTAGTGGTGGTGGTGAATATAATTAGAATAATAGAGGTAGTACGTGTGGTAGTGGTTGACAATAGTGGTTGATAGCGATATTTGTTGTCAATGGTAGAGGTGGTTAGTGGTGGGTGGTGGTTGACAATGGTGGCAGTGGCAGAAGTGGTTAGTGGTAGTGACTGATGATTATGAAAGAGTGACAGTGAATATTATCCAACACCAGAATACATCTTTAGACCTATTAAGACCTGATTCTAGATCTGAATGATTAAAACGTATTCAGACCTATTAAGAACTAAAATCTTAATAAAAAACAAATGCACTTAATGATCTAAAATCTGAACCATTCAGATTCAGGCCTCCATTAAGTGCAAACAAATCAACCCTTACAACTTCTAGTAGCTATATAGGGGTTTTAATGTAGTTTCTAAGTGTTAAAGTTTATTTTTATATAATAAGGAACCTAAAGAAAATCCCACTTGTAAATTAAACTTACTGAATTTCTTCCTTAAAATTATGTTATTTTTGGTAGCGAAGGAAGGGAACTTATTCTATATCATTTCTAAACAGTCAAATGTTGACTATATGAGTATTCGCTTGTCTTAGCTTTTTGAGTGTGAAAATATAATTCTTGAATATTTTTTGAGGGGTTAACTATATGAAATTTATTTTTCCTATAGTAGACGGTGCTGTGTTGAACTGACTATATATCTATAATCTATCTATAATATATATAATAATATAATAATATATTAAAAATATGAAAACTCTTAGAAAAGTGATTTG
The DNA here is from genome assembly GCA_030864225.1 of Capsicum baccatum var. pendulum. Taxonomy (NCBI): domain Eukaryota; kingdom Viridiplantae; phylum Streptophyta; class Magnoliopsida; order Solanales; family Solanaceae; genus Capsicum; species Capsicum baccatum. Next base: position 102,291,406 of record CM061550.1, on the reverse strand, counting down.
AACTTTTTACCCTTCATTAAAATATTTTGTAATAGATAAAATCATCTTTTCACATATTTTCTTCAATTATTATTTAATTATTTATGTAATATTCAAAATTTTAAAATTAACTAAAATTAGTAATTAAAATTTTACTTATTATGTTAAAAATCCTAAATAATAACGAAATTGAGAGGGGAAAGTTTCATGCTTGCAAAGAAAACAAGAGAGTTTTTGGTAGTTTTTTTTTCTCTTTTCTTTAGTTTCCTTTTCCTTTTTACTTAACTAATAAATCTTTAAAATATTTAATAGTTATAGTTATATATCAGTATGAAAAGAGATACAAGGTAAGCTGAGTCATTTTTTTACTCTAATTAAAATTAATTCATAGTATATTCTTAACCAACTTTATATCATTTTCTATACTTCTAAATTAATTAAATTTTACCTTATATACACATTGAAGAATTTTACAATTCTTCTACAAGAAACATACATTCCTTTTACATTACCTTTTACTTTTCTTTTGTATTACCTTATTTCTTTTAGTTAGTAAATTTAAAGATTATATGAATTGTCCATAAATAATTTTATTCTTTTCCTTAATAATTTCTCGTGTGATTATTGATTCTACCCTTTTAATAATTTCTCATGTTTCTCTTTCAGGTGAAAATTTTAGATTAAAAGTGACTTCCTCTATTGAAAGTTGGTTTTGATTCTATGTATTTTTTTCATAATAAGGTTTGTGAATATAACTAAGTAACTATTCTTTATGTGTACACAAGCCAGACTCTCTTGCTTCTTTCTTGGTTGAATGAAGATATGGCCTGCTTTATTTGTTATATGTATAAACAACAAATTATATATATTAGTGATATGAACAACAACAAATTATATATATTAGTGATATGAACATAAACATGTACGTGATATATTATTTATTGAGAACTATATGTAGACAGATCAGTACGAGAAAAGCCTGTATCTATATCCATATCTATATTATTTATATTTATATTTATATTTATATTTATATTTATATTTATATTTATATTTATATTTATATTTATAATCTATTAAAAGTGTGAATACCCTTAGAAAAATGATTTGAATTTTTTCCCTTCATGAGAAGACTCTCCATGAATAAAATTATTTTTTCACTATTTTATTCAATTTATTATTTAATTTTTTTATTATATTAACTAGACTTCCTAAGATATATGACTCGTAAAATATATGGAAGGAGAATTAATTAATATTTTCTTTTCTACTATTCAATTAGAAAAATACTCCTAAAATAGGACTATATTAAGGAGTTACTTCTATAAATATTGAGATGCACACTAAACTAGAGAACAAACCGGTTTGCCTATTGGGAGAATATAATTGATGCTCATCTAACTTGATTCAATTGCATGTCTAGATTGGTGGATGCTTGATTTTCTAACCCTCAATTTCACTGTTTTTGTAAGCATAATAGAATTCAACGTGTGTGTATATATATCTTCTTTGTTTTCATTCAAGTTATTCTTTAGGGTCAAAATTTTCGCTCAGACAAGAATTAGTTTGATCAAAATCGAAGCTTTATGATCACTATTATATATATATTTTTTAAAGTTTATAGGTCGTAGATGAATGTCGGTTGGCTTTGAAGAATTTCTTGTGTAAAGCTTAGGTTTAATTGTATTATTTTGATATCTTTATTATATTATTTTATTTTAATTTATAGATGTTAGATGAATGTCGGTCGGCTACAGATGTTATTATATTATTTTATTTTAATTTACAGATGTTAGGTAAAGGTAAGGTTTAATTGTATTATCGTAATATCTCTATTAGTTTATTATTTTGTAGTAGTTTACAGTTCGTAGATGAATGTCGATCGACTTTGAGGAATTTTTATGTGTAAAATTTAAGTTTAATTGTATTATTTTGATATCGCTTTTATCGTATTATTTTGTTATAGTTTACAGGTGATAGATAAATGTTGTTCGTCTTTGAGAAATATTTTTAGGTAAATGTTAGGTTTTATTGTATTGTTTGGATATCTCTACTTTGAGATTTTTTTTTTTTATGTAAAGTTAGGTTTAGTTGTATTATTTTGATATCTCTATTATCGTATTATTTTGTTATAATTTATAGGAGGTAAATGAGTGTCGGAAGACTTTGAGAAAATTTTTGTGTGTAAAGATTAGATTTAATTCTATTATTTTGATGTCTCTATTATTGTATTATTTTGTTGCAGTTTACAGATAGTAGATGAATGCCGATCGACTTTTAAAAATGTTTTTGGTAAAGGTTAGGTATTTTAAAAAAATATTCCATTTAGTGTTATGTTTAAACTCATTAAAGTGAGGTACACGCGCAAAACGCATACACCTAAACTAGTATATATATATATTGGTGTTGACCGAGTACAATTTGTTCAAATAATTTCTGAGAAATTCCTGCTTCAAATTGAATAGATTTGTTTTCGACTCTCAATTCCTGTTGATCTAATATACCAATTACCAAGTAAATTCAATATAGGTGAATTAAAAGAAAATTTTAATCTTAGAACAAGCTTCCTTTCCCAAAAAGAAGCTGCTAGCAGGTTCAAATCGTTTTCTAGTTTTCTTTTTGCCCTTCCTTTGTTGTCTTTTCTGAGTAATGGTAGAGCCAGAAATTTTACCCCGATAACGATATAGTCAAATTTGTAGAGGAGACCAAAAATACACACGTTAATACTAGTTCTGTTTGGGACCCATTACTAGCTATAGCATATTGATTATCTATGCGATAAAATAACGAAATATAAAGTAAGTAAATATTGAACAAAACTATAAAAAGTAAAGAATCAGTGCAAAGGGCTCTTGTGGACGTTCCTCGAGGGTCAAAGTTTGTCCACGAGAGTCCCCAATCAGCGAGAAAACAATACAAAGGCTAAAGCTATTAGAGAGCAAGTAAAAGTGTATTGTATTATTGTCTCGGGTTACATGTGTTTGTAAATGAACAAAAATCCTTATTTATAGGTTGCAATGTAGACCAACGACCAATCAAACCACTTCATTCTCTGATATCTCAATAGTACTATTACCAATGAAATAGTACCAGGTGTCTTTGTCGGTTATAAGTGTCAGGTTGTATCTACCGCCTAGGCCGAGACGTTGTGCGTCCACAGGCCTGACATATCTAGAAGTTTTGTCCCTTGTCCTTTTCTTCTACATCATTCTAGCTTTTTGCTAGGACTTCTCGGTAAATGTTCTGGCGGAACTCTTTCTCTTTCGTTAGCTTCCGTCTATCTATTAGGAATATTTATTTGTTAGGAAATGTAATTATCTATACACGTATATTTGTCATTATAAATAAAGGTTTTTCTGACTCTTAATTCATTGAGTCATTCACCAAAACATTCTCATGGTATAAAATTAGCCGAAAAATTCTTTTGTCACTTTACTACAACCATCTTTCTTCAGTTTTCTTGAATTCTAATATTGTCATTACAACTACTATAAAGTAAATTTTTTATTTAAATTGACTTGAACACTCTTATTTCTTTTCAACTAGGATACGATAGTTTACTGCATAAGACTCTATATTCTTGAAACCGTTACTATCTAATCTCTCTATTTTCTTTTCATATCTCCTGCTAATCTCTATCAACTTTTTTTTTTTTAAAACAATGGCTTCTCAATCCCTGCCCACATCTGGTACCACCGTCTCTGCATCCTCTATTACTGTACCAGTCATCTCTACCTCTCCAATGACTTCTCTATCTTTTCCAGCATCTCTAGCTACCCTATTATTCCTATTTCTTCATTCCCCACAGCTTCTGCATTTCTTAGATTGTCACCAAGTTTTGTTGGACTGCCTCTTGCTTCTCCATATACTGATCTGGCATCCTCCTCTAGCTTACAATTTTTTGCTGCTTTGGTTGTCCCTAATGTTACTAATCTGGTAACAATCAAGTTAAACTCTATTGAAGATTATCTTACTTAGCGTACACAATTAACTTCTCTGCTTATATCTCATGATTTATTGAGTTTTATTGATGGCTCTTTTATATCATCGTCACTACTCATTGTGATGTTGTTAGCTCTCCACAACCAAATCCTGCCCATTGTTTATGGATTCGAATCGATCAAGTTGTTCGCTCTTATTTTTTTGCTATGCTGACACGTGAAGTATTTGTTGATGTCCACCCTTTTCCTACTTCACATGATATTTGACTCTCCCTGCACAGGAGGTTTATGGATGCTCGTCAAGCAAAAGTTGTCCAACTGAAACGTCAATTTATAACTACGAAGAAAACTAATTACATGTTTGTTGATTAGTATCTACGGGAATCCAAGCAATTAGTTGTTTCCCTTGCTGTAATAAATTCTACAGTAGCTAATCGATATTTTATTGACTACGTACTCCTTGAATTAGGTGCAAAATATGATACGTTGGTGGGTATTATAACTCACTTTCCAAGTCATATATCTCTTGAAGATTTGCACTCCAAACTCCTTCTCCATGAATAGAGGTTAAAGAGGTTTTGTGAACTCGACTCACCCGTGTCACATCATGCCTTTAGTACACAATTTATGCCATCGGGATTCTTCGAGGCATCTGGATATACAACTTTCTCTCAAAGGTAATTATGGTTTGGGACGAGGTTCATATTCATTATCTCAGACAGGAAATACCTAAATTGCTTTTAAAAAAAAGGATCTTAAAACATCTAAGTGCAACATATAACAATTTCTGTTTGAAAATTTTCAAAGCTCGGTCATCCATCGCAACAGATGCGTAATATAATGCATGCATTAGTTAATGTGTATTGCTAGGACCTTGTTTGGTACGACTTTTTGCCTATGTATAACTAATGCAAACATTAGTTATACACTCTATTATGTATTGAAGTGTGTATTAGTAATACACTTTATTTCCTATGTATTGGTAATATAAAGACTTTAAACACATGCATTAACTTATTAAATTACCTTAATACCCCTCAATTTCCCTCTCAAAATATTTCACCATTCCTTTTCCTGCTATTTTAATTTGCACTAGTGAATCTTTTCAAAACATTTCACAATTTTTTTTTTCTCTTTTCCCACTATTTGAATTTACAACAATAAATGGTTGATTTAAATAACTATACCATATTTTTTCTTTGTTTCGAGAGTCTTTAAAAAGATTTTAAAAAAATTGAGACTATTTATTAATTTTATGTCTTGTATTTTATTTTTGTTTCGACTATGTTAATCCATCGGCGTAACATTTTTATGCAAAGATGAAGGTCTTGCAATTAATCCTAAACCTCTATATAATCGTTCAACAATATTAATTATGTTTGAAATAACAAAAGAACTTTGTTGCAAAAAAGTGTACAAAATCAAAGAAAGGTATTTTTGTAAACAAAAATTTCTTTATAGAAATTATGTAAGATGTATTATTTCTTATACATCAAACCAAACAATGTATCCAAAATAATACATGAATAACTAATACAAGCATAAATAATACAAGTATTACTAATGCAAGCATTACTAATACAGTATATTTTGCATTGTTCTTATATACTCTACCAAACGACCCCTAATTGATTAATCTAGGACCAAGGATGAGTTCTCATAGGCTAAACTACAACTTCAATTGAGTCTTTTGGTAATTGAATGATGAGACGGTATTGTGTTCCTCCTGACCAGAGTCGTCGATCGATCACTCTGAGCTGAATCGATTCTTACTACCTCATATGTTAGACCAATACCTTAATTGATTAAACTAGGACTATAGGTGAGTTCTCATGGGGTCAACTATAACTTTAAATAGATCTTTTGGCAATTGAATGATGAGACGGTATTACGTTCCTCCCGATCAGAGTCGTCGATCGATCACTCTTAGACCAATACCTTAATGGATTAATCTAGGACCATGGGTGAGTTCTCATGGGGTTAAATACAACTTTAACTAAGTCTTTTAACAATTGAATAATGAGACGGTATTGTGTTCCTCCCGATCAGAGTCATTGATCGATCACTCTAAGATGAACCGATTCTTACTACCTCACATATTGGACCAATACCTTAATTGATTAATCTAGGACCAGGGGTGAGTTCTCATGGGGTCAACTACAACTTCAATTGAGTCTTTTTGCAATTGAATGATAAGACGATATTACATTTCTCCCGACTAGAGTCATCGATTGATCACTCTGAGTTGAACAGATTCTTACTACCTCATTTGTTAGATCAATACCTTAATTGATTAATCTAGGACCTGGGGTGAGTTTTCATAGGGTCAACTACAACAGATAACAACTTCTATTTGATAATTTACAACAGATGGGTAATCTGTTGTAATATATGGTAAGTCATTTGATAATTTACAATAGATGGGTAATCTGTGATAACTAATTACTTAATTTGTTTGATAACTTGCAACAGATGAGTATTTGATGCAACAGGTTGAACATTTGTTTTTATAAAATTTCAATTGAGTTCATATACCTAAATTGATTAATCTAGGACTAGGGGTGGGTGAGTTCACAGGGTTAACTACAACTTCAATTGAGTCTTTTGGCAATTGCATGATGAGAGGGTTAAAAGTTATGTATATATTTTATAATTTTAAAAAATCATTAAGATCAATTCGAACTAAATTAACATTTTCAAAACTTGTCATTCTTTTCCAAAATACAAATCATCCATTTGTGAGAGAAACGTTTCATCATTTCAAATCTCGAGTTCTCGCTCTTTTCTCTTTCTCACTCAACTATACAGTACAGAAAACAACTACAACTACTCAATAAATTTCTCTACCCTTCATAACAGATCAATTTTCTTTTTATTTCCAACCACATAGGTGTTATTTTCGATTTTATTCTTATTTGTATCAGTCATTTTTCTATCTGTGTAGGTAATAGAGTTCAAGAAGAGTCCTATATTTATTATTTTTTTCTAAAAAATAAGGTCTTTTAAGTTAATGATGAAAAAAAACTTTTAGTTGTATTATCTTCGAGAATGGATTTATAATTTTGAGTTTTGATGGTAAAATCATAGGAAGAACTCGAGAAAACCCTAGTTTCTATTGCAGTGTTGCGTTGACTATCATGGTATTGTTGGATGGTGTTTATGGTATTTGTGGTGGTGGTCGTCGTGGTGACACTGGTGGTGGCTGTTGGTGGCATTGGTTGGTGGTGTTTGTAGTGACATTGGTTTATGGTGTTTATGGTGGTTATTAGTGGTGTTGGTATTCATAGTGTTTGTGGCATTGGTTGGTGGTGTTTGTGGTGGTGGTGGCTGTTGGTGTGTCGTTATTGGTGGTATTTATAATGTATTTTTAAAAATTTCTGCATACATCAATTGTAGTGTATTTTTTATTTTTCTATTATTTGTAGGTAAAATATGTCTCCCAAAAGAAAATAAAGTAAAAGTAGATCAACGTCTAACCACCCCTAAAAAAAGGCTACAGTACAGAGGGATTCAGAGGAGCTTCCTGAACAATCTCAGTCAGGGAAACAAAGTAAAGTTGAGGAGAGATAATAAAAACAATGTTGAGGGAGGTGGACAAAGGACTGTAGATGGTGATGAAGAAAATGAAAGTGAGAAAGAGGAGGAATTAAAGAGTGAGAAAGAGAAAGAGAAAGAGGATGATCATCAACATGATGATAATGGATTACCAATGGGGTGTGAATTAATATCGACATCCCAGTATAATCCTATTAAAACTTTTAGTACTAACAAGTTTCAAGTTGTGATGTCAATAAATAACAAAAATACAGAAGAAGAACTATCAGGTGAAATTGTACTTAAATGTTAGATGGGGAGTAAATTTATTTGTTTTAGGAAAATTATGAAGGACCAAAACATAGACGGACTTTTTAAGAATAGATGCTTTGGATGCTTTCTTGAGCTGATTGAGGATGCCCCTGCCCATTTCCTAATAAGGATGGTATATGGTCTTCTCAAGCGCAGGATCAAGTACGTGGGGGATGATGAAAATCCGAAGGAGGGGGGCAACAAAAAGAAGGGTGAAATCTAGATCAACTACTGTGGCATGCCAGTTTGTTTTGTCTTGCAAGAGTTTGCCATAGTGACAGGCTTGAGATGCCATCGTCCAGAAGAACCACATATCGCCAAGGGAACACCTCGCAAAATATCCAAGGCATAAAAATGCAAGGCAAAAATAAATGGGTTGTTTGACATTGCTCGATGTGGCTACAAAGCATCGGATTTATTAACAGATCTTATGGATAAAACCATACTAAAGTAGTACAGGGAGAAATTATGCTTAGTTTGGTTTTCCCATTCGGTTATATTGGCAAGAGACATCAACAAGGTCATAGAAGATGATTTGTTGGCACGTGCTGAGGATTTTGATAAATTCAACAATTATCCCTAGGGATATGACAGCTTCTACACGACTATCCAATATTTACTTACAAAGCTATCCTCAGGGACGACCACATTATACGGCTTTTCTTGGGCTTTCATGGTAAAATTAATCACTATTTTAATTCATCCATTAAGTTATATCAAATATAGTTAGTTATTATGACTTTTTTCTGCTTGCTTCCTATTTACATTTTTTAGGCTTGGGCATTTGAGGCCATACCTCCTCTCTGAAAGCAGATAATGGATTACCCAGATGAGGTTTCTTATCCAAGGATTTTTAGGTGTTTGGCTGCAAAGAGCAACAAAAAAATTAAGGAGGATGATCTCTTTAACCTTCTGGATGATGCAGTACGTCTTCTTCAAGTAAAATAATTTTACCCAATGAAAGATATTGAACAAATGTTATATCTGGTGCAACAGATGTTATATCTGCTGCACCAGATGGGACATCTGTTGTGACACATTACCTGTACTGTGCCAATAGGTGCAATAGATGGATACTCTGTCATGACAGACAATTGATATCTTGCATCAGATTACCCATCTATTGCTTTAGTTCTTTGAACCTGACTCTTAACAGATTAACCATTTATTGCAAATTATGCAACAGATGTATAATCTGATGTAACATATTGTTAATACACATACAACTCATCTTTTGCATAATATGTAACCCAATAGATTACCCATCTTGTGCAACTGGTGCAACAGATTGGTAATCTGTTGTGATAGATGATTGATATTTTGCATCAGATTATCCATGTGTTGCTCTGGTTCTCTGAACCCGACTCCTAACAGATTAACCATCTACTGTAAATTATGCAATAGGTGTGTAATTTGATGCAACATATTATTAATCTATTATAGAAGTTGACTGTTAAAATATTAACCCAACTGTGAAAATTATTATATTATATGATTTAAATGTATTTGTCTTTTTTTCTAGGTTGTGCATCCATGGATCGTGCCTATAGAGGAGGAGTCCTTGATGACTTCTTATATTACTCTAAGTCATATTTATACTATAGCAGACCCAATGGTGGAGTTAATAAGGAAGGAATTGGCTGGAGCAACAACTATAAAAAGAGAGGTTAGGTAAGGTCAGCCTAATGTTGAGGCCCTTCATGACCAAACTACTAAGGCAGATCCGAGTGCTTCTTATGGTGGAGTTGTTGGTGTTGGTGGAAGGCATGCTGATGCTACTACCACTCATGATGACGAGCACGTTGATGCTCAATAAAAAATAAATATGTTTGAAAATACTTCTTTTCACCCTTACAAAAGTACCTCTCACCCCTCTTCACCCTCGTGTTCTCATTGCGAATATGAAGAATACAAGGACAGCCAGGATAAACTCTTTGAAAAAGTAGAGGCTATCTCTAAAGCTTTCGAGGAATTCAAATCTAAGAGGGGTGTCATACTATCCAAGAAGTTGAGAGAGCGATACACTCCTACACTGTTGGTTAGGAGGAAGAAAAGAGCAATGACCGACGTACTCTCTTATCGAAAATAAAAAATAATTGCAACTCCTCCCTCTCAAAAATCTGTTAAAGTTCAGGGGTCATTCAAGAAGGTGGACATATACGCAGAACTTGGCACCAAAGAAAAGAGGGATATGCGACAGGCTTAGAGTGCCAAGCCAGGCACGCCAGATTACCCCGGGCCTCCCTCCCCCCCCTCCGACTTCCAAACTATGATAGATATGCGTATGTGTTAGGAGGACAAGGCAATTTTATTTTTCCTAACCTAGCCTTCTAATCTAATCTACCCCATGAAGAAGAAGATACACAACAGATGTGAAATCTATTGTAACAGCTGGGTATTCTGGTGCAACTGGTTGTGGTTCTATTTCAACTTAGTATCCATCTGTTTCATAAGTTGCGCTGGATTATTGATTCGGAGAACTCTATGCAACAGATGTACCATCTTTACAATTACTAACCTATTTAAAAATTATCTTCTTATATCAAAGCATATTGATAAAATTATCTGCCTCATGAGGAAAAGGCAATTTACGTACTCGGAAGCTTATGACGTTGTAGATATGATAATGAGCCTCGAATTCTGCAAGAAGCTCAAGGATAAGTATGATTAACTCAATGATTCCGCATTAGACTATGGCGCGAGAATTGATTTCTTACTTTCTACGTTGGACTGGGATGAAGAAGAAATGTTAAAATATGTTAGAGAAGAGAGGACAAATCCATACGGCAAGAGTTGGACTGAGGAGGATTCTTACAGTCGTTAACGTGAACGACATACATTATCGATATGTTGAGATACTACTCGAGGAGGGAAAGATCAAAGTTTATGACTGCAATGAATCTCTCATCGACGATGTCGATCTTTTTTTCCTCGTGCAACTACTGATGGAGCTATTGCCCATCTTGTTAAGGGAGGGTAAACTGATGAATAATTTTCCAAAAGAAGTGTTGATGAAGAAATCATGGGATTTTGAAGGTCGAAACAAGGGCATGAACCTTCGAAAAAATGACACCGATTACGCGAGTGGCTGGCACGCCCTTGCACACATCGAATATTTGTTGACCGACATAGAAATAACCGAGCCAACGACCTTTCTATGAGACAATGCTATGGCAAATGGGTACTAACTGGATGCTTGGAGACTGTGTATATAGAAGAGCCTATGAAATAATTTTTTTTTATTTCAAGTCACACTTCACTTTACTTTAAATTACATGTACATGTAGTGGCAATAATTTTTTTCTGATGAATAAAAGTTGAGTTTTTTATAATGTAATAGATTTTCCATCTGTCATAAAATATATTCTATCTGTTCTGTCAGATGGTTTATCTGTTGCAATAGGTGGTTGGTCATCTGTTGCATTATGCCGATGTTATTTTTATCTAATTTAAGTCTAATCTGTTGCAACAGCGGGAAGACCTATTTGATAATTTCCAACAAATGACCTAAATTTTACATCATATGCCTAAATCTATTTGATATTTTGCAATAATTACATGCTTGAATATCCATGTGCTCGACAACACCAAACCAGTAGAAATATACCACCATGAAAATTTCAGCAATTAGGCTTGAAAATCCATGTGACCAACATCACCAAACCAGTAGCAATAATGGCAACAATATAGTATTTTCTTGCTCAATTATGTTTTTCTTCAGAAGCCTTGACTTTCTTCAACAAACTCTAGATTACACGATTTGCTTGTGTAGGGTGTCATTCTTTAAATCAATCAAAGTAATTGCATCCACCTAATTTTTAGAAAAACAAGAACACAATTACAAAATATTTATAAGTCAATAATTAATCAACTAATTAAATAAAAAAAATATTATCTTTGAAATCTTACAAGTAAAAAACTTACGACCTGGATTTTATTGAGTCCAAGAAGTCTTCAATAGAGCTTCATGATCACACTTACAATATAGAAAATTGTTATCACAAAAAATAGTGGAAGATGCGCTCGACATTGTCAAGCTCAGTTGGAAAAAATGAAAAAAAGATGAAGAAAAGAAAGACCAAATGAAAATAATTTGAAGAATTTGGATACATAAAAAAAGATGATGACGAAAAAGAAGATTCAGAAATTTAGGGTTAAATTTCATGAAGAAGATGAATATATAAGGCATTGGGGTAAATATGACTGTTGGGGGCAAAATCAGACGCCAAGTCAGCAAAAAGTACCAACCTGATACATTTATGCCTATTTTATTTTACGTGTTTAAAATGAACTCTGTCTACTTGATGCTTATTTTATTTTAGGTGTTTGAATTTAACACTGTCGATGGGTTCCACCTCTTTTATTTCAATTCACTTTCACTTTTTTTACATGTAGTGGTAATTTTTTTATGTCCAATGAAATTTGAATTATTATAATGCAATAGATTCTCCATCCGTTGTAACAAATATTCTACCTATTCTGAGATATAGTTTATCTGTTACAATAGGCTGGTCATCAGTTGTATTATGTTGGTGTTTTATGTTTTTATCTAAGTTTCTCTATTGCAGCAGTGGAAAGACCTATTTGATAAATTCCAACAGATTACCTACCTGTTGCAACATATGTCAAATCTGCTCAATATTTTACAACAGATGTTTCATCTATTGCAACATATACATTATCAGTTGCAATATTTGAATCTAGTATTCCATTTCAATTAATAAGTTCAAATCTAAGAAAAAAATAAAATTCATAGATAAAATAAAATAAATCGAAGCCTTAAGAAATTAGCTGAAATAGAATCAACGAATAAATGAAATGTAAAAAAATTGTTATGGGTAAAGATCTCAATAAATACATCAACAATTTAAGTATTGATGCCAAGGATTCCTAAGGAGGGGTGAGGTTATTACTTTGACAGACTCAACTCAAGCTATAAAGATCTACTCAATATGGATAAGTTGTTCTTCATCCGGTGTTATGAAATTCGGCTTTGCTCGTCATGGATCTTTAGTGTCGCTTACGTACGATTTCTGCGCTTTTTGTTCTTCGTATTTCCATAAAAAGAGTAGAGTAGCATATTGTCAATGTTGTTTAGAAGTAGCTTCTACATCCACCTGGAAAGCCATAATTGGTTAATGCTAATCACAGAGATACAACAAAACGAAAAGGATAACTCATCTGTTCTAGCAAATCAAACAAGTCTTCCTCCTATTTAAATTGTCCCGAACATATTATATTTCTGTTGCAATAATGAATCAATTGTTGGGTCAAATTTCTACATGAGGAAGACTTGTATGATAATTTCCAACGAATGAACCATCTATTGCAACATATGACTCATCTATTATAGCAGATAGGTCAACTGTTGGTACAAATAAAAGTGGTACGAAGAGCTTTTTGATTTGCTAAAACAGACGAGACATATATCGCAATAGGTACTTTATCTGGTGTAATAAGTTAGTCAGCTATTGCAACAGATGTATAAATCTGTTTAATAATTTTCAGTAGATGTGTCATCTGTTGAAATAGAAGTGTGTTTGTTTGTTAGTTGGAAGACATATATATTCACCTTATTCAGCCCGTGCTGCTCTTCTTTGGACATTCTACACATTGTACATTGCACAGTGCAACACACAGACAGAGAAGTTGCAATTTTGGTATTTTGGATGCTTGATAATGCCATAGAAATCACTTTCCTTCTCCTCTTAGCCTTAATCTCTAATGGACTGGATGGAAATAGAATCCTCTTTGATGGAATGAAACCCCTCTTAGATGTCAATTTCTTTACAGAAGTAGTTAATGCATTAATAACATTAATCACTACATCATGTTTCGCCCTGCAGTCTTGACATTTGCATGCAGAACATTCGCTAGGAGAGGTAAAATCTATATAACTAGTATGATCATACTTATAATGATTTGTTTTAAATGTTGTAAGAGGAGCATCATTAGCACCAATAGCAGCACCACTACCACCACCAACAACTCCATCACCACTAAGACCATCAATAACAATAAGCCCATCGTCTAAAATTATTTTTCTTATAATGGTTGTTGCGATAAACAATTCCATTTTTATTCTGTCGATGACCTTAGACTCCGATAAAGTTTGCACAGAACGTAAAGTAAGAAAAATGACATCTTCAACTCTCGATTGGTCGGAACTAGCGATGGATGCACAATCTAACACAATTCATTACAAATATTAGAATGATGATTAGATCATTCAAAAAAAATCATTCATTAAAATATAAACTTAATTCTAATTATACTTACTACATTCTTCGGGGGGTTGAAGAGATTAAGAAATTTTGTAATTTTTTCAGTTGTGGACAACAACCATCTCAAGATTCTTGGACAGAAAACTCTTCCTGGTAGTTCACTTGTTGTCTCAAATGAGGAATCGCTTCAAGCGCCCAAGCCTATAAAATAATTCCCATAAATCAAAACCATTATTGCGTAAAAAAATGAATGATATCATAATACAAGAAGGAAACAAAACATTTACCCTGAAAGCCCATGAAAAGCCATATAAGTTGACTGTCTTTGGCTCTAACGGAGTCAACAAATATTGGACAGTCATTTTGAAGCTTTCATAACCCCAAGGATATCTGTTAAACGCCTCAAGATCCTCGGAGAGCTTTATTAAACCAACGCTTATGTTGTTGTTAACGTCTCTCACTCAAAGAATATGATATACAAACCAAACCAAGAACAATGACTGCTTGTGCTTCTTTAAAATTTCTTTACCTTTCAATGCTTTTATCAAATTTTTACTTTTGAAGCTTGGACCAACAATGGACACTAGGTCATCATAATCACACAACTTGCCTTTGCCTTTTTAGGGTATGAGGGGTGTTTTTTTTGGGTTAGAATAGGTATAACTTGAGGAGGAGGATAACATTTTAGTCCAGTAACTATGACAAACTCCTTCCAACCAAAAAAATAGTCATGCCACAGTAATTTATCCATACCTCATCCATCTTATCTTTGTTTTCATACATAAACCTACGCTTTACAAGTTCATATACCGTTTTCTTTTGAAACAAGCATTGTTGTCCTCCAACAAATCAAGATATTTTTCAAAGCAGCTGTCCCTAAAATAAGCATCCAATTTTTTTTCTCAAAATATTTTTCTGAAGGCATCGGAATATTTTCCCATGGCTGAATTAACTACGAAATCACCTGTTAAATCTATTGCACCATCGCACTGTATTTTTACAGGATAATGATCAATGATGAAGATTTTGACCAAATATTTGGTGCAAGGGCTATTAGTATTTGGATCATCTCTTTTGAAACATTCCTTCTCCCCGTGTTCATCATATTCTGCTCCTGATTGAGATAACGCTTGTAAAGCAAACTCATAGAGTGGTGGATGTAGCCTAGCTTCTTTACTTGTTCCTTTACTTGGACTTGATTCAGCTTCTTTTCTTTTGGGATCCATTTTATCTAAAATTAATAGGAACATAAAAAAATATATTATAGTTGATTAATGCATCGTTAAAAAAGGATAACAGTAAATCTAACAAGCAAAATAGTAAAATAACAATTCCAACAGATCACTTATCTGTTGCACCAGGTAGTATATCTATTGCAGCATATAACAAACCTGTTGTGGTGGATGAGCAATCTGTTGCAACAATACAAAATATATCACTCATCTTTTAAGATAGATGAATGGTGTGAGCAATAGATCACACATTGTTATAACATAAGTGATCTGTTGGAATAGTTAAATAACCTGTTGCAACAATAAAAAATATATCACTCATCTGTTAAGAAAAAATAAATGGTCTGTGCAACAGATCACATATCTGTTGCAACATCATCTGTTGCAACGTATGAGTGATATGTTGGAATAGTTAAATAACCTGTAGCAACAATTGAGTAATCTTTTGCGACAATACAAAATATATCACTCAACTGTTGTAACATTATCTGTTGTAATATATGAGTGATTTGTTGGAACAGTTAAATAAACTGTAGCAACAACTAAGTAATCTGTTATAACAATAAAAATATATCACTCATTTGTTGAGATAGATGAATAGTTTGTGCAACAGATCACACATCTATTGTAACATATGAGTGATCTATTAGAATAGTAAACTAACCTACAACAATAGATGAGTAATCTATTGCGACAATACAAAACATATAACTTATTAGCTGAGAAAGATGAATGGTCTGTGCAACAGGTCACACATCTGTTGTAATACATGAGTGATCTATTGAAACAGTTATCAACGGTCAATATTGTTTAGTTTTATTTCAACATTGGGTTATCTATCACGGTAGATGAATAATCAGTAGGAAAAATCATGTATTGGACATGTCCTGTTGGAAGAGTTGATAGGATTTTATCCAATAGAAGGTTCATCTATTGCATCAGGTCATTAATCCAATGATTCTTATGTTGCATCAGATGGTTAATCAGTTGCATCAGATTTTTTTATTCGATGGTTAATCTATTGCAATATATGGTTAATATGTTACATCAGATAGTCAAACTGTTGTATCATATGCTAAATCTATTGCATCAGATGATTAATTTATTGCATCAGAATTATAATTTGATGGTTCCTCTGGTGCATCAAATGGTTGATCTGTTGCATCATCTGACAAATCTATTGCATCAGATAGTTAATATATTGCACCGGATGGATAATCTGTTGGATAAAACAAAAAATAGTTGCATAATTTTGTTCAACAGAAAAACAACAATATCACTATTTTTACCAAGAACAAAAACAGAACAAATCAACCTAAATCGTTGTTTTGCTTTTATAAACACAAACAACAAAAATCACACTTCAAAAAAATGCAACAAACAATAAAAAATCATAATTCACTTTGAAAAGAGAAGAGAAAAAAACCCAGAAATTAGGATTTTGTTCAGACCATATTTTAAATTAAAGAAACAAATATTAAAATTGTTAACCAATACTATAAGAGAAGTTGGCTCAGGTTCCTCGTTTTCTTCAAAACTAAAAAAGCCATAAATTTTTACTTGAGAAAGAATAAAAGGAATGATGATAAATTTGAAGCTATTGTGGCCGGAGAGCAAGACTATTACATCGATTGAAGGTTGAAGTAAAAAGGGAACTCGAAGCTCAACTATTTGTTGTCGGATATTGAAGTCTTCGAGGATTAAAAGGAGAAATTTGCAGAACTGTTAGTTGTGAGAGAGTTAAGAGAAGTTGTTGAGAGAGAAAAGAGAGACTTGTTGATTTGGATTGAAGAGGGGTGTGGGTTAGGTTGATTTGTATTTTTGAAAAGATTAGAAAGTTTTGAAAATATTAATCAAGTCCACAATTAACTTAATCAAGTTTCTTAATATGTTTGACTCTTTAAGTTAGTCAATTTCACCAATCCTTCATTTAAGACTTAAAAGACACCTTTCCTTCAATTTTCTCAATAAACACTAATAGTAAAATTAATTAAAAAAATACTAAAACAGTTAGAAAGCACACTTAAACCTTAATTTTTTCTCCCTCTTACTTTTTATTTTTTCGTCGTTCTCTTCCACTGGAGCTTCATCCAACTCCTTCTTGTCCTCTTACTTTTCTTCCACCGACGGAAGAAAAGTGATATAAGTATGACCATGAAGGTGGGCATATGTGATATGTATTGAACCTGAGACTTGGGGTGTACAAATGAAGTGCAAAGAGGGCCTAAATAGGCTCCAAAATAGTCCACATTCTACACTCTAGGGGTGCCTAAGGTGAAGCATTTGACTAAGGGGTCTTTTGGACATTTCACACTATTTTTGTAACCTACTATAAATAGAATATGTTAGGTCATTTACTAAGTTTTTGAAGAATATTGAATGTTGTAACATTGAAACACCCTCTCTTGAGAGAATGACCTTTTAGCCGAAACATAGTAACTTGGGATATTCAACTTGAGTGTGGAATCACTCGTGTTGGGTTCAAGCTTGGAAACGTTGGATGCTTGGTAGATCGAGGTTGCTCTAGTTCCAATATAGGAGTTAGGTATTTGTTGTGTGTGGTGTTAAAGGTGCAAGAGCGGAATAGACTCTTGGATTTTTAAGATTATACCTTCATTTTGTCTAACTATCTATCTTTTTTTTTGATGTAATTATTTCTTTTATTTGTTGTTGTAATCATGGGATCTTGTTGTTGTTGTGGAATTCGAAACTTGTGTCTTGTGTTCATCTTGTTCATCCTCTTATTATTGTTGTAACTCTTGTTATTCTTGTTATTCTTTTGTTATTTTATTGGATGAATTATCTCTCAAAGGGTCCTCGGATTCCTCTAACTTTATGGATTATTTTACATTATTTATTTCCTTTCGTAGTTATTCTTATATCATTTGGTATCAGAGCATGACTTGATCTTTTTCCTACAAGATCAAATCTTGTAGGCCGAATATGGATCTTGTAGGCTGAATCTGGATCTTGTGGCTAGCTCACTTGAAAAAAAAAATTTGAAGTGTTCTTGTTCAAATCTGGATTTTATTATTGTCTAGGCCAAAAACTTGTTGTGTGCCTAGATTTGATAGTTTTTTGTTTGTTTAGTTGTTTCTAAGTGTTGGTATTCTTGTTCACTAGAACTTTGAGTCTATATCTAGATTTGAGCTTGAATTTTTGATGTTGTTGTTGTGAATCAAAGTGTGGCCGATTATTGTTGGTCTTGTTGTTACGGATTCACCTTGGATATGTATTGTTGAACATTGTTGTCATAAGGTTGGCCGTGTGGTGTTGTTGATAATTGGTGGACCAAGAACATTTAGTTGAGGTTGTAGTAGTCTTTGCCATGTGTTGATGCTATTGTTGTTGTGGATTGGAGTTGGCCATGTAGTGATGTTGTGGATCTTGGTGATTGTTGTTGAATTTTCTTGGTGATTGTTGAAGTGTTCTTGATGTTCTTCCCAACCTTCATACCTTGTTAAAATAAAGTGAAAGCTAGATCCAAAAAGGTGAAGGAAAAAGTGTGAGAACTTTGTTAGTCTTGAAAGACTTACAATCACTCACCAACTAGTCAATCTTATCTTAACCACTTTCCATAAAACAAGGACCCATGTTTTGAGGAAGAGTGCAAGTCAAGTCAAGATTTTTGGTGTTTGAATTTCAAAAGGGCTCCAAAACTTGTATTTCCCTCCATTAACCAAATTCCACAATTCCAAAGTTGTAAATTGACCAAGACTTGAAATTGGATAAAAAAAATTATTAGAAACCGCAACAAATTCTGTGCTACCACATCATCATTGTTACTGTTCACGCAACAAGTTTGGCTCAAATTTTAGATTTTCTTAATTTTATTTTATTGTTTCATAGTTTCGTTTGATTGGTTTGAACACTAATTGACAAGCTAGTAAACTCTTACTAGATTGTAAGTTAGTTTGGTGTCCGTTTGTTCATGTTAACGTTCTTTGTGTACTTTTTTCTTTTGTGAATTTGCTGTTAGTTCTTGACTCAAGTCCCACAAGATTTCGTTTGAGTTTCAAACAAAAATCTATTCCAGACAAGGGTGGACTCGACCTCAATCACTCACAAAATACAAGCCAGCTTTCAATACTTATTAAACTAAGTGTGAGGTAAAAATTGAGAGTGAGAGTGTGGTGAGGTATTTTTGAGCTAACAAGTTTGTTTGTTTTATTGTTCTTTGTTGTCTTTTCTTTTAGGTAACATGGATGCCACCAATCTCGATACCACGTTTGACCACATCACTGACAATATTGAAGACATAAAATGGCACATTGAAAGGCTACGCCAATTGGTATCCACACTTATCCCAACAAATCCATAACCTAAGGTCCAAACACCTTGCGGTGAGAGTTTTTCGAAGGAATTTGCTGCCCAAACTTGTGAAGGACTTTCACACTGAGGTAAAGACAAACATATTCATAAACATCAAGGTAAAATGGCTAACTCTTACACTTTGGTGTATGTGAATGATGAACGTATGACTAATAAGCCATTGAGTGTGAGTAGTTGCTTACCTACATATGAGTATATTGATTCCTTACCACTTGTGGATGATGTACGTGTTGTGCGAGTGAATACACTAGTTGATCATGTAGATGACCGAAGTGACTCTTCTAGTAAGATCAATTTGTGATACAAGTCAAATGGTCACCCTAATTTTTGAAGACATGATTGGAGACCATCACTTAAAGGCTCAAGACTTGGTCACCCCGAGGGCACAAGAATATGCAAGGAAGACCAATTATGAGTCTACAATTGAGTATACCATTCATCAAGGCCGTGAGTGAAAGATTGCATGGAGCATTGAAGACTTGAGGATTCATTATTTTGGACACTTAATAGCCCACGGTTTTTGGGACATCTTCATTGAGGGCATTTTGGTTACTTCACTTCGCCCAAAATACACTCCATGGCCACCCCTCTCATTAAGGGTAGTCTAGTTATTTGTCTTCTTTTATAATATAATATAAATAGAACAAGATAGGGTTTTTAGGAGTTAGTTGTTTATTGATGTAAGACAAACTCTCTCTCTAGTGTGAGGAGTATAACACCCCTTAGTTGTAGGGCTTGGAAAATCCACCAATCTGTAACTAGGGCTTGCCAAGTGTGGATATCACTTGTGTTGCATCGTTGGCTTAATACATTGGTGTTTAGAGGAGGTAACGTCCCTCTTGTGTCAACATTAGAGTTAGCTTTGTGTCGTGGGTAGTGTTAAGGGTCCAAGAGTCTCACAATTCTTGGGTTCTTAAGATTGTCCCTTCATTTGGTCTAACTATCTATCTTGTATTGTTGTTGTAAGTTTCGTATTTCTTGTTGTAGTTAGTGTAACTCGTGAGTTTCTTGTTGATGTAATATTGTTGTTCTCATATTATGTTGATAATATATTTTGTGGATTGCTGAAAATTAGGTGTTATACACCACAATACTTTGTGTTCTTGTTGTTGTTCTTGAATCCGAGAGGGGTCACTCAAAGGGTCCTCGGTTCTCTTAAACTTGTGGACTATTTTGGGTGTTTGTTTTGTGTGTTCTTGGTTGTTCTTGTATCAGTTTGTGTCCACCTAGTGTTGAAGCTATTGTGTTGAATGAAAGTACATCGTCTTATGAATTTTGTGTTGACCAACTTGTGTGTAAAACTTGCCCACTACTTGAGAATATGTATGATGTAATTAATGAATCTCAAGTGAGTGAAGAAATTAAAGATGTTTGTCAAGGAAAAGGGAGTGAACCTGTGAGCCTATGTTGTTGTAAATATTCTAATGTTTGCTTGGCTCATAGGGTTAATCATGTGCATGACAAATATGGTGACTTGAATTGTGATCCCTTTGATGTTAATGGTGGTTTTTGTCTACTTGAGGACCCTAGGGAAAATATGTCATTGTGTCTTTGGGGTGTTGCTTATATCCGTGCATCCATGTTTGATACACTTGTACTTATGTTATGTGAACGACAACTTAAGGATGCCAAGTTGTATTCTTGTTTGTGTAAGAGTCCAAGGATGTTAAAGGCTTCTTGTCACATTCATGAGGTTGGACAAATTGAAGTATCTTGTGGAACTCTTGGGAGCATGCTTAACATCATTTGTAGAGGGAAACCGAGTTCTTGGGAAAACTACTTGTCTTGGATTAGATTATTGCATGGTAGTTTCCCTATTCTCCCTATTGGTAGGACTCCCTTGATGGAATGCCTTCCCTCAGGAAGTGGTTGGAAAAAGAGAGGTCCTACGTGCTTGAAATATCCCTTTCTCTCTTTGTGTGTTCTTACTTCTGAGTACATCTTGGATGAGAATTGTGTCTTTGGTGACTTTCTTCACTACCTATATGAATATGATGATATTCATGGTGTTGTTGGATATACATCGTATGAGAGGTGTAGTTTTAGTTTTTATTCCTTGTTTCTATATGTTTATCCTAGCCCTTTTCTTTGTGATGTTGTACAAAGGCTTTTCATAATTAACACAAAGGATCCTTAGTTGTACTTCAAGTGTGTACCACCATGGCATGATAATTCTAATTGTTTATTTTGCTTACTCTAACCCTTATGCCATGAGGATGTGTGCTTGTTTGTTTCCTCTTTGATTTTGTAAGGTATGGATTCGAGGTCGAATCCCTTTCAAGAAGGGAAGGATAATACGAGTACGACCAAGAAGTTGTGAATATGTGAGATGTATTGAACCCGAGACATAGAGTATGCAAATGAAGTGCAAAGGAGGGCCTAAATAGGCTCCAAAACAGTCCACATTCTACACTCCAAGGGCACCTAAAGTGAAGCATTTGACTAAGGGGTCTTTTGGACATTTCACACTATTTTTGTAACCTACTATAAATAGAATATGTTAGGTCATTTACTACTTAGTTTTTGAAGAATATTGAAAGTTGTAACATTGAAACACCCTCTCTTGAGAGAATGGCCTCTTGGCCGAAACATAGTAACTAGGGATATTCAACTTGAGTGTGGAATCACTCGTATTGGATTCAAGCTTGGAAACGTTGGATGCTTGGGAGATCGAGGTCGCTCTAGTACCAATGTAGGAGTTAGGTATTTGTTGTGTATGGTGTTAAAGGTAAAAGAGTTAGGTATTTGTTGTGTGTGGTGTTAAAGGTGCAAGAGCGGAATAGGCTCTTGGATTTTTAAGATTATACCTTCATTTTGTATAACTATCTATCCTTTTGTTTGATGTAATCATTTCTTTTGTTTGTTATTGTAACCATGGGATCTTGTTGTTATTGTGGAATCTGAAACTTGTGTCTTGTGTTCATCTTGTTCATCCTCTTATTGTTGTTTTACCTGTTGTTATTCTTGCTATTCTTGTGTTATTGTTGTTGGCCGAAGTACCTCTCAAAGGGTCCTCAGATTCCTCTAACTTTGTGGACTATTTTACGTTATTTTGTGCCTTCCGTAGTTATTCTTGTAACAAAAGTAAAGAGAACAAAGAAGAAGATAAAGCTCCGAAGAAAGCAAGGGCGGCTTAAGCATATAAGTGGCCTAAGGCCAAAATCGAAAGGAGGCCTTAATTTTTTTTTTTTAAAAATAAATTTTTAGTAAAGTCTATTTTAAAAATTTTATAATCCTTAATAATATAATCGATGCATTAATCTTTCCCGAGACATAGTACTCTAGATATATCAATTTTTTTTAATAATTTTTATTTTTATATAAAAAAGGTATTTTTTCATCAAATAATATTATTGTTTTTCTCAAAAAAAATATATAATCCATTATTGTTAAAAAATGAGGCCCCTCAAATTTGAGGGCCTAAGGCGGTCCCCTTTTTTGTAATGAAGTCGAGCCGCCTCTAGACGGAAGAGAAAAAGAGGACGAGGAGGATGAATTAAAGGAAAAAAAAGTTAAATTTTAAGTGTGTTTTTTGAAACTGTTTTAATATTTTTAATTAATATTTTTATTATTATTTTAATAATTATTATTTTTATCAATGTTTTAATCAATTTATTTTTGTTAATTTTTTATCATCTAGTGATCTGTTCATGATATTAGAATTTTCTTGTTTTTCATTCTTTTTACTTAGGACTTTGCTTATCAATATAATATTGACAAAACTCTGTATCAAAGAGATTTAACAACTTTGTGGTGTCATGATAACATATTCAAGTTGGGATTTTGTTAGAAAAATACTACAATATTGATGTTGGATAGGAATTATTAATAGTAAGAGAGTTGTCACAAACACTGTGTCGTGGCAAGCCATTGCCTTGAAAGCGATTTCGGCCCGACTCTGGTGCAAATCCTTCTAGCCAGTCGCTCCCCAAGGTTCCGCAGCTACTTCCAAATACGTGCACTAGTGGTTGGAAGTCTAGAGGTTGCCTAAACCAATTGCCCAAAATAATTCAAGAAGAGGAAAAGAGGAAGACTCTTTTTCTTTTCCTTTCTTTTTGTTGTCTGTTTTCTTTTCTCCGTAGGAGCTCTTTATATAGAATCTGAAAGTGACAAAAACGGGTAAACTTTGAAGGAATTAATAGTGAGTATTAATGACATTAAAAATCCATTACTACATGTTATAAAGTTTATGTTCTGAAGGAGATATGTTCACTTTCTTTATTAAGTAGAAGTGTTCAACTCCTCTGAAACGTATGTTTTATTTTTTTATTTTTTCTTTATTCTTTGCATTATACAAATGCTTTAAGGAGAATTAACTCCACAATCCCCCACTAATGCAAAGATAAAGAATATGAATACATTCTGGTCAAAAGGAAGGAACATGTACTAAGTGTCAATTTTCGATTTAAATTGACACATAGTGATATGAGGCAACAACAAATATCCAAAATGTGAAGTACTTTTGAACTGGATGGATATAAGTTGAGACCCTCACAACACATATCATATCCTTGATTTTAAGCAACTCCACGATACTACAAAGTGACTTTTATGGTTATGCACACAAACCTTGGGTCTCATTAGTGCTCTAGAAAAACAACCCAAGTTTTTCATAAAAAGGTGACCAACCTTTTACACTCACGTAGGTAATCCATCAAGTCTATCTCATTGACCACCTTAAGGCTATGGATCATTAAGAGCAAAAATAAGCTCAACCCTATACTACACTACCTCACATCATAGGGATAGGATATGTAGTGTTTATTAAAGGCCTATATGGCTTCGTTTGACTGCAAATGGGTATCCACCATATTATCTCAATCCATGGGATTTAGCCCCACCCCTTTCGACGATTCAAGAACCATTTTTCTTGTCAAACCCTTGGTCATATTTGGATTTTTCATATTCTAAAAAATAACACCGTGTTTCAACAATTGTTTAACTGCACCATGTCTGATGCGAATATGTCTCTTTTTACCATTGTATACATAATTTTAGCAATCTGAATTGCCGCCTGTGAGTCACAATGTAAAGAGACTGGTGACATTTGTCTTTCCCATAAAGGCACATCTGTCAAAAGATTTTTGAGCCACTCAGCTTCTTGCCCTGCCAACTTGAGAGCAATGAATTCAGATTCTGTGGTAGAACGTGCTATATAAGTCTGCTTTGAAGACTTTCATGAAATAGCACCTGCACCCAAAATTAAAAAAAACCACTAGTTGAGCTAACTTAATCATTGTCAGTCACCCAGTTTGCATCACAAAAGACTTCTAAAACGACAGAAAATTTATTAAAATGCAAACGCCAATTCATAGTACCTCTCAGATACCTTAACAAGCGATGAAGAATATTTTAGTGTTCACTACTGGGATTATGAGTACATCTACTCAATCTACTAATAGCATAAGCTATATCGGGCCGAGTATAGTTCATGAGAAACATTACACTCCCAATTATTTTAGCATATTTAGCTTGAGAAACACTAGAATCTCTATTCTTTTTCAAGTGTATGCTAGGATCATAAGGAGCTCACTGAAACTACATCAAAACAATCAAATCTTTTCACGATGTTTTCAATATAATGAGACTGGCATAAAGAGAAACCATTAACAGTTCTTTTGATTTTTATTCCTAAAATCACATCAGCTTCTCCAAGGTCTTTTATTTCAAATTTAGAAAATAAAAAATTTTTAGTCTCATTTACAACATTAACATTACGGACAAAGATTAACATGTCATCCACATATAAACATATAATCACACAATCCGATCCTATTATCTTAGAATAAACACCGGTATCAGATGCGTTAACAACAAAGCAATTATCCATTAATGCGAAATTAAATTTTTATACCACTGCTTAGGTGCCTACTTAAGTCCATACGAAAACTTTCTCAATTTGCATACTTTATCCTCTTGTCCTGGGACCACAAAACCTTCAAGTTGAGTCATATAGATCTCTTCCTTTAAATCACCATTTAAAAATGTAGTTTTGACATCCATTTGGTGTACCACTAAACTGTGAATAACAGCTAGAGCAATAAGAATTCTAATGGTCTCTATTTTAGTCATAGGAGAATATGTCTCAAAATAATCAATACCTTTCTTTTGGTTAAAACCCCTAATCACAAGTCTAGCCTTATGTTTATCAATTGTACCATCAGGCCTCAATTTTTTCTTAAATATCCACTTACTACTTATGGCTTTACAACCTTTAGGCAAATCTTACAAGTCCCAGGTGTGGTTAGAGACTATAGAGTCTAATTCACTTTTAATAGCCTCTTTCCAAAATGTCACATTTATTGATCTCATTACTTCATTATAAGTTTTAGGGTCTTATTCTATTAAGTATATAGACACTAACTCAACATTTAAAGTATCAATATCAAAGCCCTTAGTTAAGAACGTGGTGATAAAATCAAGACCAAAACTAGTCTCAATTATTTGTCCTTTACTCCTTCTAAGTTTATTTTCGTGCTCATTAGCAATATCATCAGAAGCAGGCATAACATAAGAGTTAACAGACATAGATACATAGATATTATTTTGCATATCACTAGGCACATCATTTTTCAAAGAAAAAACATGCTCAAGAAATTCTGCATCTCTAGATTTACAAATAGAATAATCATTTAATGACCTAAATCTATATGCAACACTATTTTAAGCATAACCAATAAAGACAGTATCAAAGGTCTTAGAACCTACATTTACTCATTTAAAATCAGGTAGACCAACTTTAGCCAAACGTCCCCGCACTTTTAAAAATTTCAAGTTAGGGGAAAATCCTTTCCATAACTCATACGAGGTCTTATCTAACCTTTTATGAGGGACTTTATTAAGAATATAGCATGCAGACAAGATAGTTACCCCCCATATATAGTCAGGTAGACCTGAGCTTAAAAGCATAGAATTCATCATTTCCTTAAGAGTTCTCACAAAAATCTTATAGAGTTTTAGTACTATATTCACAACCCCTGTCAGATCTAAATCTCTTGATTTTCCTGTCTAATTGATTTTCTACTTTTATTTTGAATTTTAAAAACATGCTTTCAACCTCATCTTTAGACTTAAGGAGGTATACCTTAGTGTACCTAGAAAATTCATCAACAAAAGTAATGTAATACTTTTTTCCACCTTTACTAATAGTGTTCTTAAAATCTGCTAAGTCTGAATGTACTAGTTCAAGCAATTAGGTCTTTCTACTAGTAACATATTTTAAAAATTTCTTGGCATGCTTTGTTTTTACACATATAGGACATTTAGAAATGTCATCAATATTTACTGTAGAAATTAATTCCATTTTTCAAAGTCTTTTAATAGAAGCAATATTAACATAACCTAACCTGTCATGCCATAAATTAATAGACTCGGAAATATAAGCAGAATTAAAAATATTTGCATTATTGATAATCTTTTGATCAATGTTCAGTAGAAACAAGCCCTCACAAAGCTATCTCTTCCCAAAAAAATTTTCTCCACGAGAAATAATTATTTTATCAGCTTCAAAAATAAGTTTAAGGCCTACTTTGTTGAGAAGTGCTCCAGAAACTAAGTTCTTACAGAGCGAGGAAATATACAGAACATTGTTCAAGGATAATGTTTTTCCAGAAGTTAATTTAAGTAAAATTTTTCGTTTACCCAAAACTCCAGCAGTAGTAGAGTTACCCATGTAGACACACTCCTCATTGGTGGATTCCTGAAAGTCATGGAATAACTCTTTGTTGGTGTAGAAATGCCTTGAAGCCCCTGTGTCCAACACCCATTCAGTCTTGTTAGACACCAGGTTCATCTCGACGACCACTGCCGCAATCACTTTACACCCTCAGCAAGATGAATTTGGACATCATTTTGTCCTCTCTGTTTTGAGTTTTGCAAACTATCCCATGTTTTTTTAGCATATTTGTAAGCAAAAAATAAATCAAATAAAGTATTAGTCATATGACTCAATAAATACCTTTTAGAATTAATGTTATCATTTTTAACCTTCTTTTTAGCAAATTCATACAAAATCATAACAGTGTTAGAACCAGTAATAATGTTAGAACCAGTAACAATGTTAGAACCATCATTAAACAAAATTTAATCAACTTCTAATTGTTCTAAAAAAATCAAAAGTTTTTGTGACCAACGTTTTAAATTATTTCTATTCAATGGCTCAAATTTTGACAAATCAGGAATAATTTTGTTCAAAGAAATAGCCATTTTCAATATTGTATGTAAGAAAATCGCTTTCAAATTGTTAAGAAAAATACTACAATATTAATGTCGGATAAGAATTAATAATAGTAAGAGAGTTGTCACAAACATTGTGTCGTGGTAAGACACTGCCTTGAAAGTGATTTTGGCCTGACTCCGGTGAAAATCCTTCTAGCCGATCGCTCCCCAATGTTCTACAGCTACTTCTAAATACGTGCACTTGTGGCTGAAAGTTTATAGGTTTCCTAAACCAATTACCCAAAATAATTCAAGAATAGGAAATGAGGAAGACTCCTTTTCTTTTCCTTTCTATTTGTTGTGTGTTTTTTTCTTTGTAAGAGCTCTTTATATAGGATTTGAACGTGATAAATATGGGTAAAATTTGAAGGAATTAATGGTGAGTATTAATGGAATTAAAAATCCATTACTACATGTTATAAAATTTATGTTCTGAAGGAGATATGTTCACTTTCTTTATTACGTAGAAGTGTTCAACCCCTCTGAAACGTATGTTTTATTTTTTTCTTTATTCATTACATTATACAAATTCTTTAAGGAGCATTAACTCCACAAATTTTCAGTCCTGGAAGTGGAATAGCTCGAATCGTTATGTTGGTATTTGGTACAACTTTCAGAAACAACTATTATTGTGGTGGCAAAGATTCAACTGGTGTTCTCAAGATATCTGAGGATGGAAATCTTATTGTGATGAATGGAATGAAAGAATTTTTTTGGAAGTCAAATGTTTAATCTATTTCACATGTTGTTGTGCATTCAACTGCTCAGTTACAAGGTGGGAACTTTGTTTAACTTGACGACGCAAAAAATGGAAACATAATAGGACAAAGTTACCAATATCATAGTGATACATTATTTCCTAATATGAAAAATCCTATTAACTCTGTTAAAACAGGAGAAAAATGGTTCTAAAATCTTGGAAAAGCCTTTTGAATCCAAGTTTTGGAGATTTTTCATCTAGTATTACCCTGATTTTTCCTCATATTTCTTAATTATGGCGTAGTGGTCAATGGAATGGTATGTTTTTTCTTGGAATAAAGGGTATGCATAGCGTTCATCCTAGTGGTTACAATGTTATTGTTGTTAAAGAGGGCACTGTCTATCTTATGGGCCTTGTTGAACAAAAGGAAGCTACTAGGTTCGTCTTGGACCCAAATTGGAACTTGGTACAGTCATACTGGGATGGGATTGAGAGGATTTGCAAGTTTCCATGGTCAACTATCAAAAACAATTGTGATTTTTATGGAAATTGTGGTCCATTTGAGAGCTACACTTCATTGGATTCCCCGATTTGTTTGTGTTTAAGAGGGTTCGAGCCAAAGAATAATGATGAATGGGAAAAGAAGAATATCCTATAATAGTCGAGACTTTTTTATAACAATCATTATTTATAATAATTTTTCACTATAACGGCCAGGTTCTCTTTGGAAACAATTTCAATATTATGTTATATTATATGTTTTCTATAAACGCATTTCATTGAAAGCAGCCAAAAAAAGATCTGGACAAGGTTTTTTTTGGAGTTGTAAGGTTAACTTCAACTCTTTGAAGTGAAAACAAAGAAAGAAAGAAGAGAACAAATAATTTACTGCACAAAGGTTGATTTTTCATTATTCTGAAGTGGTACTTAAATACTACAAAAATGCAATAACTAAAGCCTATAATTAAGACACTACTTTGTACATGATTTCATGATCATCAATATCCAAAAAACTACACCACTAACATCTAAAAATCAGCCACTAAACTAAGTTGAGAACATGGCTAAAAAAGTTGGATAATGTCCAAAAATTGTTCCTACTTTTATTGTAGTAACTAAGGCCATAATCAACACTCATCCTTGCTTCAGTTGCTGCAAATTCTAAGTCTTTCTCTGAGAAATTCAAATCTGCTCTTTGGCAAGGTTTTGGTAAATATATCTGTCAGTTGAAGATCCATCTTGCAATATTTGTTTTCCATCCGATGTTTGGTACCCACATTGGAGTCCGACTAATCCAAATTCGCACCTCGTAGGATCCCATTTGGGGGGGGAGGGGAACGCTCCCTTTGAGTGACGGAGTTTGGTGAGGACCAGTCAGATCTGTGTGGATTAATTTTAGTTTTTCAGTGGCTCTCCAGGTTGCTTTCTTGAAAGAAAGTCTTGCTTGCATGCCAAATTGACAAGTTCTATAATCTGGTATTTTGGCTTCAAGATTAGGCAACCCTCGAACCAAATCTTTCTTTTGTAAGTTAATTACAGCATCATGGCTAAAATGTCCGAGTCTTTTATGCAGAACTTGTGCATTGGTCTTAGTTGCAGAATAAAATTTTTGCTCATGATCTAAAAGATCCAATATAAAGCTCCTTCCCTTCATCATTACCTTGAATAAGTTTCTGTCATCTTCATCCTTGATTTGATAGTGATTGGATTCAAAGAGAAGTTTGAAACCGTTCTCAAGAATCTGGCCAACACTTAACAGACTATGACTAATATTAGGTACCAAAAATACATCTTTTATTAGTTTTGTACCTGAGGAGCATTTCATTTCCACAGTACCTTTACCTTCAGCAGAAATATAGTTTCCATTACTAACTTGTACTTTGGAAATTACTGAAGTATCCAACTCCTTGAAGAGATCACGATCAAATGTCATGTGGTTTGTGCAATCACTTTCAATAAGCCACTTGTCACTCGAGCAGCTAGTTGCCAAACATGTCGCTACAAAGAGTTTCTCTTCATTTTCCTGATTAGCTACCTGTGCAACATTGGTTTGCTGAGTATTGTTCTTGCAAACCTTCTGATGATGTTTCATCTGTTGACATTTCTCACACTGTTAGTATGGCCTCCTCCAACATTTGAATGGTGGATGACCATTCTTTCAACAATACTTGCAAGGAGGAAAATCATGTTTCGCTCCCCTATGTATCCCAGGAGAATGAGATCCTGAGTTTTCCTTATTATTCCACTTCTTCTTTCCTTGGTATCCCTGGTTTGATTGAACTTTTACGGGTAGTTCACCCACAACAGATCCTTTCAATCTCATAAGTCTTCTCTATTCTTATTCCTGGAAAGCATCCAATATTTTGCCAAACTAATCTGTGACAAATCCTTAGAATTTTCCAGTGCGGAAATAGTTGTTTCAAACCATTCAGGGACTGTTACTAGAATTTTTTGAACTAATATAGAATCGGGAAATACAGAGCTAAGTAATCTCACATTGTTGTAAATGTTGAGTAATCTATTAGAATACTCTTAAATTGTCTCTGAATCCTTCATCTTCTGAAGTTCAAATTTTCTGATCAGGTTAAGAGTACGCATACCTTTGATCCGTTCATCTCCTTTATATTCTTTCTTTAGGAAATTCCAGACCTCAAAAGCTGATTATGTTATAATCATAACAAAGAATTCAGATGAGACTGCAGTGAATAACGTTCCTTTGATTTTCTTGTTTTCTTTTCCTTGTGATTCCTCATCTGCGCCATGGTTGGATTTTCAGGTAAGGGAGGAACTTCATAGTCCTCCTCAATAGTTTTCCGAAAATCATTTTCCTCTATATATGCCTCTATTCTTACTGCCTAAATATGATAGCCTTACCTTTGAAGACAGGTGGTGCTAGTGCAGTGAAAGGAGTCTTTGAATCCATAGGAGAAAAAAACAAGAAGAAAACGATATATTTCCCTCAAATCCAGGTCCCTCAAGAAGAGAGTTCTTGATACCAATTTGTTGGAGTTGTAAGGTTAACTTCAACTCTTTGAAGTGAAAACAAAGAAAGAAAGAAGAGAAAAAATAATTTACTGCATAAAGGTTGATTTTTCATTAATATGAAGTGGTGCTTAAATACTAAAAAATTGCAATAGCTAAAGCCTGTAATTAAGCCACTACTTTGTACATGATTCCATGATCAGCAATATCCATAAAAACTACACCACTAACATCTAAAAATCAGCCACTAAACTAAGTTGAGAACATGGATAAAAAAGCTGGATAATGTCCAACAATTGTTCCTACTTTTACTATAGTAACTGAGGCAATAATCAACAATTTAACTATAAATGTTCATTATAACTTTCCTGTTTTATCTCATGCAAAAGCTTGAGTTGTTAGCTTAGCTTGAGTTGTTAGCTTAGCTTGAGTTGTTACCATAGGATAATACTTTGAATGACATTATCTTTTGATGAATATTTAGATTCTTGGATTTGAGCAAACGATTGCACATTATCGAAGGGATTGGTAGAGGAATACTATATCTACAAAGAGATTCAAGAATAAATATAATTCACAAATATTTAAAACCAAGTAATATTTTGATAGATAATTATTTCAATCCAACGATTTTAGACTTTGACATGGCTAGGATTTTCAAATTCAACCAAGATCAAGCAAAGACAAGAAAAGCCGCAAGAACCTAGTAAGTATACATATAGACATTCGACGTGGAAATTTTTTATTGTTGTTTAAAATTTCCCACATTAAGCCACTTCGTTGATTTTATTGTCAAATTTGCATCGTTTTAGTGAGTATATGCAGTGGAGTGGTGGAGCCAACATTATTTGTAACGCCCCAAAATCTAGTTCCCAGGATGCCACACAGTGCTCTGAACTACAAGTAGTCCTGAACTAATCCTGGCTTCCTTCTAATACATCTGAATCTCAACATAAGGAAATATAAGTATAAATCATGATGAAATGTGGAAAACTATCTGAATAAATCTGAAAGTACTAATCTCATCAATCTGATTAAACAAATGCTAAAAATCTGAATACTAACTCAAAGGTCTAAATCTAAATCTAACAGTCCGACAAGCCTATACTATTTGAATCTAGAGAGTCACTGGGATAGGCCCTAGCTGACTTAACTTTATGAAATGTGTAAAGACATATGTACTAGTAACTTGGAAATTTGAATAACTAAGCCCTCGAAACTATGAGGACTCACCAACTATATGGATGTAGATAAGATGCTCGAAGATCAATCACGCTGCTGATACTGAGCACCTGCAGCTACATTATGAGACAACGTAGCACATAGACATATATGTGGATCAGTACTTTGATGATGTACTGAGTATATGGGGTGTATGCAATAAGTAAATAATATCATCACAGTTTATAGATCATGCATGCTAAACTAAATGACTCATATAGCTTGAGTAAATTTGAAATACTAAAATATGAAATCATGAATAATGATGCATATATTCTAAATCTTGGGATTCATTACACTTTGTTCTAAAAATCTGTATTCTCTTTTTGGTCTCAAATTATGTAAGCTAGATGAAATCTGAAGCTCATTATGCATAGTAAATACTTTATCTCAAAAAGCTATTTTAAGAGTGGGGGACATCTAATTGGGTGGTTCTTCTAACCGACATGTACACTGTGTGAGCATCCATGGGTCCCACGACTAGCCCCCATAAGGTTAGGACTGTTCTACCCTTGCCATCAGAATAGAACAATCTCATCTTAGTGATCACAATCTTAGTCATCCACATAGAAGTGGGAATAATCTAAATCCTACATTGGCATGTAGTTTTGGGGTATGAAACCATAGTAACGTACCCATATCGGTGCTAAATACTACTCCTAATCTCAAGAAAATCCACTTTAAAGTAATCTTATGGTTTATAATAAAACCAATTGTAAAATTTATAATCTCAATTTGCAAGGTGGATTTCAATCTATTGTGACCAAAAGGTCAAATCTTTCTCAATAATCTCAAAATAATCTAATCATGGGGTTCTTATAGCACAATAATTCTCAAAATAACAATCTTAAATAGAGCTTAGTGACCCATGTTTAAATCTCATGATAAAAACATCTCAAAATTCATGCTTGATAACATAAACATTTATGATTCATCATAAAATCTGAAAATTTCAGCAGTGTGCATAAAAATATATTCATACTCTTGCAATTCAAATTCTAAAGCATTGAAAATCTCATAATCTCATGAATAGCAATATGGGGTATAAGCCCAACTTCAAATTCATAGGAAAATGTATAAAATCATGTATCTTTATAAATAGAAACAAGTTTTTGGCACAAGTACAAAAGGATTGTCCTTGTTGAAACCCCACATACCTTATATGATGAATTTTATGCGCAAGCTTACTTTTTTGAGACTCGATTCTCTCTCTTGAATGAAGATTCTTGAAGCTCTTGTTCTAGGGATCTTAAATCTTGAATCAATTTGGAGAAACAATGTTGGAATCTTGAGTTTCTTGGAGATGAATGTTGAAGCCTATGGTTTTAGATGAGAGAAATTTTGATGAAACTTAGAATATAATGCTTCTAAAAAGGCTTTAATCTCATATTTGAACGGATTGGGGTTGGGGAAAGTCTAAAATACCCCTCTTTAACTTCTAAACGAAACTGAAAAAATGAACTGGGGCCCCGATTTTTGGACTGGGCGTGACGCACCATAATCGCGCCAAGGCACTAGAAAATGCCAATTGGGAATTAAGCAGACTCCGCGACGAGGGGTCATCACGGTGCTCCTTTGGAATGCCATTTTGGCACATGGCGTGACGCATCATTATTGGGCTGGACCTTTGGAAATTGACTATCGGGAAATTGGCCTTCTCCGCGATGTGACAATATCGTGGAGGGCCACTGAAAAATGACAATTAGGAATTAACACTGCTCCATGACATGCTAAGGTTCCAAATAACGGTGTTTTACGACTGGAACTTAAAATGGCCATAATTTCTTACCCGGTTATCAGATTTAGGAAAATTTTATATCGTTGGAAATATTATTAAATTTCCTACGTCATGGAAATCTCAAATCTAAAGAATTCCACTTAAATTAAACTTTATTTATTCTAAAATCTAATCCTTGACTTTTTTTCTAGACGACTTTAAGCTAGGAAAATCGCGGGGCATTGCAATATCTCCCCCTTGGGAACATTCGTCCTCGAATGTGGCTAGCTAAGCTAAAATTTCTAAAGAATCTTAAGAATATATGGTAATATGCACAACTGAAATGAACTGAACATCTTAATCTAAATCATTCTGAGCTTATGAGAAATCTAAGAGTGCATGGACTCACATGAGGACATCTATATTGCTGAATATCTGGTTAGAAAAGGATGGAATTAAGGAAGAGCATTGCCTTCGGCTAGATCTGAGTTTACAAATAAAAGGAGAGGGTACTTGGCTCGCATGTCTGCTTCTGCTTTCCAAGTAGCGCCCTCAACATACTGATTCAGCCAAAGAACTTTGACCAAGGGAACTTATTTGTTCCTTAGTCTATATATCTAATGATCTAAAATCTCAACTGGAATCTCTTCGTATGAAAGGTTGTTCTGAATATCTGATCTTTCTAAAGGAGCTATAATGGTGGAGTCACAGATACTCTTCTAAAACATAGAGACATGGAATACAGGATGAACTATTGACAAGTCTGTGGGAAACTCAATCTCATAAGCTACTTTCCCAATACGACTCAAAATTCTATATGGGCCAATATAACGGGGACTAAGCTTCCCTTTCTTGCCAAATCTTTACACCCATTTCATGGGTGAAATCTCCAGATATACTAAATCACCAACTTCAAATTCGAGGTCCCTTCTTATTATATCTGCATAGGATTTTTGAAGACTCTGGGCTATTTGCAATCTCTCTCTAATCAGCTTAACCTTCTCCATAGCTTCGAACACTAAATCAGGCCCAAGCAAAGTGGCGTCACCCACTTCAAACCAACCTATGGGTGATCTACATCACCTCCAATAAAGAGATTCAAATGAAGCCATCTAAATGCAAGAAAGATAACTATAATTATAAGCAAACTCAATCGATGGCAAATACTCATCCCAACTACCTTTGAAATCAAGAGCACATGCCCTCAACATATCTTCTAAAGTCTGAATGGTCCTCTCTGCCTGACCATCTGTCTGAGGATGAAAAGTTGAACTTGGGTTCCCAGACCCTTCTGTAAATCTCTCCAAAATTGAGAAGTAAACTGAGTACCATTTCCTAGATGATAGACAAGGGAACTCCATACAATCTGACTATCTCTCGGATATACAATTTAGCATAATCTTTAGTTGTATAGGATTTATGAACTGGCAAGAAATTCATTGACTTAGTCAATATATCTACAATAACCCAAATTGAATCATGATGACGACGTGATTGGGGTAAACCGGTCACAAAATCTATATTCACCTCTTCCCACTTCTAAGTGGGGTTACCAAACTCTTGTAATGTACCACCAGGTCTTTAGTTCTCTACCTTAACCTGTTGATAAGTTGCATATTTAGATATAAACTCTGCTACATCTTTCTTCATGCCATTTCACTAATAGATCTCTCGCAAGTCGCGGTACATCTTCGTAACACCTGGATGAATAGAATAACATGCACCATGTTCTTCTTCCATAATTCTCTGCCTCAAATCATCAACACAAGGCATATACAATTTACTTTGGTATCTTAACACACCATAGACCTCTTGGGATAAAACCTCTACCTTTTGGTCTTTAATTGACTCCTTCAGTTTGACCAAACTAGAATCCATATCTTGCTTTTCCTTCACTTCCAAAACTAAGAAAGATTCAGAACTACTCTGAACCCAAACATTACCTTCGGCTAAATCAACCAACCTAACCAAACGATGAACTTCTCGAGCTAATTATTTCTTCTCTTTCTCCACATGAGAAACACTTCCCATAGATAATCTACTAAGGGTGTCTGTCACTACATTGGCTTTGCCCAGATGAAACAACACACTTATATCATAATCTTTCAACAACTCTAACCATCTCCTCTGACGAAGATTCAACTCACTTTAAGTAAAAATATACTACAAGCTTTTGTGATCCATGAACACATCAACATACACCTTATACAAATAATATCTCTAGAGTTTCAAAGCAAACACCACAATAGCTATTTTAAGATCATAGGTTGGGTAATTTTTTTCATGAGGATTAAGTTGTCTATAGGCATAGGTTAAGACCTTACATCTCTGCATCAACACACAACCCAAACCAACTCTGGAGGCATCACAATAAAGTACAAAACCATCTGTACCATTAGATAATACTACCACTGGGGCTGAAGTGAGCTGAGTCTTCAACTCCTAAAAATGATACTCGCAAAAATTTGACCATTGGAACTTAGCCTTCTTTTGGGTCAATATAAACATACGAGATGCAATAGACAAGAAACCTTTAACTAAATGGCAGTAATAGCTAGCTAGACCCAAGGAACTCCAAATGTCTGAGGGAGAGATAGGTCTTGGCCAATTTCTTACCGCTTCTATCTTTTGGGGATCAACTATAATGCCGTCGGAGGAAATAATATGACCAAGAAAGGCTACTGATCTTATCCAAAATTCACACTTGCTGAATTTGGAAAAGAATTGATGATCTCTAAGAGTTTTCAAGACAATTCTAAGATGGTTTGCATGGTCTTTCTCACTACGGGATTACACAAGGATGTCATACATGAATACTATGACAAACATGTCTAGATACTATTTGAACACTCGCTTCATGAGTCCATAAAAGCTGCTGGAGCATTGATTATCCTGAAAGACATGACTAAAAAACTCAAAATGACCATAGCGGGTTCTAAAGGAAGTCTTCGGAATATCATATTCCCAAATTTTGAGCTGATTATAGCCGGATCTAAGGTCTATCTTTGAGAATTAACTTGCACCTTGCAATAGACCGAATAGGTTATCAATTCTAGGAAGAGGACATTTGTTTTATACTGTGTTGACACCTAATTTTTTTCCTCTGCAATCCAATTTAATTGTCAGTTTTTTTCAATTTTAAAATAATATCACAACTTTGTTCAAATAAATACTAGTTTAAATTACTTATTCAATTCAATTTTATCATTTAATTAACGATTATATATTTTTTGCATTTTTATATACGAGAGTGTTTAAATTTTGTTATTTAAATGAACGTTTTCATAAAAATTAGATTTTTATTGATTAAACTTGAAAATTAATTCAAATGGATAAAATCTTGGTTTTAAATATGATTTGCTCTCAAAATATTTTATTTGGAAGAATATTTGTTGGATTTTTATCAAATTAAGAAACTCGAGGTTAATTTGTTACTTGATTCGTGCCAGATTGCGATTCAATTGAGCAAACTAATTAAATATGACCTCAATTAAAAGCCAATTGTCCCCAATAGATATTCAATTTGGTTAGAATTTAAATAAGTCGTTTAAATTGTAATTCAATCTTAATCCCCAAAAGTTACCATTTCTTAATGGAGATTATTTTAATCCGATTAAATTTAATTAGGATTATTTTTAATCCAATTAAATTTAATTATGATTATTCTAATCTAATTAAATTTAATTAGGATTATTTAATAACCCAATTAAATTTAATTGGGGTTATTAAATAACCGCAATTGTTAACCGCCCCAGGCCAAACCCACTCTTCAAATTACCCTATCCCAACATCGTACCTCCATTCACCTGACCAATACAGTAGCTATACCTGACCCGTTTTAGCTTCTCTTCAATAAAATAGCAACGTACACTAACTCCATTAACGACCACAACACATCAAACATCGATAACAATAATTCCAACCCGAGATCCCCAAAATCCAACCAAAATTCATCCAAATCGACCTGAATCCGTCGAACCAGCCCCCACCCAGCGATAATCATATTCAACCCGTTCTATCATACGCAAATTCATGCGAGAAGATGCCGAGAATCTTCTAGAAACACGCTTAGGTGTCTCACCCAATGTTCAAATCCTAAAATTCTTGGATAGAGCTGTACGAATTCGTATATAGACGAAAAATTTTCATTGGCTTGTGAAGATTATTCCCTTTCCACCAATTTCTATTGGCCACTTTTTGGAATTCCGTTCAAGAAAATCAAAATAGAGGTACAGTTGGTTATGGTCCGGATCTTTTGAATTTCAAAAATGAACCCTCAATCCCCTTCTATAAGTAGCTCTTTTTAGAGCAACAAAAGGGAGGATGGTTTTCTCTAGGTCACTGTTTTTAGGGTTTGAAATTTTGGGTCTGGGAAAAGGGGGATTTTCTCTTTTAAGCTCTTAGGTTGAAAAACTAGGGTTGGGAAATTTTGAGGTCTGATAAGGAAGGAAAAGTTTTGAGGATTTTTGGTTCAAAGTTTAGGTTGAAGATTTGGGGGTTCGGAATCAGGGGTTGAAAAATTAGTTAGAGAAAAAGGTCGGGGAAAATTATTTTCTCTTTGAAAAGAAAAACCAAAGGGGAAAAAGAAAACTCAGGGAGCACAAGTTGGTTCCCTTAAGTAAAATTCCTTTCGCGGATTCATCAACTAATTGGGGTCTCAAGGTGACGATTACGACATTTTTCCGGTGGTTGTGATTCTGAACGAAGCTCGAGTCCTATTTTACTGCCCCGAAAGAGGTAAATACCTCATCCCTTTTAGTTCTGATGTTTCCTTCTTCCCGACGATCTGTTAGTGTGTTAGATGTATTCTCGTCATAGTTGAAGAAATTCTAAAATTTGTAGAAATGCTAAAAATTATTTGCTGGGAGTAGCTGTAGGAGCCTCGAAGGCCTTAGGATTTCTGTGATTATTATCCCTTGTGTTGAATAAATATTCTGGTTCTATTTGGCTTGTTGTTTTGGCTACATGATTGAGAATTCATGATTTTGTTTTCATTTTGCTTAGGAGAGAATTGTTATGCCCGTTAATTGTAAAACTTATCGACATATGATTGATGGTAGCATTATTATTTCTTTCAATATCAAAGTGTTTCATTTTAGTTTGTATGCTGCCTTTGGTTTTCTTGGATTTAAACGTTCTTTGATTTACCATTTCATATTGATTAAATATGCTGGTTTTAGCTTCATCACTGAACATTTTGTTTGATTAAAGTTTTTAGAGTTACCTTCTCTTCGATTTGATTGTTCTAGTTAAGATTTCGTTCACCAAATTTTTGAATTTTCTATCCTTCTCCCATCTCTTTTATTTCTGTCTTGATGGTTATTTGGACTATCTTGTTTTCTCTAAATATATTGTGACTTCTCTCAGTTTTCTCTTGATTGGCGATATCGATGAGAATAGTGGAGTAAGTCTATAAATGAATGGTATTTCATCCGAGGATCCCTCGATGACCCTGTTATGCATGAAGTTCTACGTGAACGAATCGGGGAGAGGAGTAAGGTGATCAACGTCGAAAAATAAATAATAATAATAATGATAATTAAAAAAAATGTCTTCCATCTTAGTTCAAGTTTCTCTTGGATTCCTGCCATATTAGTTAGGTGGTTGTTGAAGTTTTGAATCAGATGTTAGAAACAGTTGGTTCATTTTCTTGTTAAAATTTAATATCCAAGCAGATCAATTTTATCTTTGTGAGAACTATAAGGCGTCTGTTTCTTGTTTGTTTTGTTTTTCTTTTCTCTTTTTTCTTTTTAAGTTATTGAGTTTTGAGATATACGTGCAATTTGTATGATAAAATAATGTGCATTTCATTCAAGGCCGAATCTTTATTTCTAGATGAATTTGTTTAATTTTTCATGTTATGATTGGGAGTAATATGTTTCCTTTAAGGACGTCTAGCTTTCTCTCCCATTTATTTTTCATGATTAGGTTATCGTTAGTGATTTTCATGTGCATAAAAAATTTCTTTTCCTTGGGTTGCAAAATCATGTGCATAAAAAATTTCTTTTCCTTGGGTTGATTTTGCGTATAAATATTGCCCTACCTATCTAGCATCCCTATCCTTTAAACCTTTGTAATTTGAAAATAACTGCACTGTGAGCGCATCCAATAGAGTTCTTAAGTCATTTTGTCTTGCTTTGAGGTCCGTAAACTTGCTCGTACTTTTAAATGTCCGACTTTAATTATTTTCTTTTAAGGTCAAGTTCTAACTAGTTATACTCCTTTTAACTTACTGAATCAAAGTTATTCCTAAAATTGATTTGATATTATGTTTTGGTCGTGTTGCTATTTGGATAGTGATAACTTAGTTTACTTTTGATTACTCACAGATAGAACAGAGTTTGTCTTATCTTGTTTGATTTGTATAAAGCCGGTGATCTGAATATGTATAGGACCCTAATTTTTTTCCTTCTTCCTTTTGCATGTTAACTGTTTTGGAGTCCATGACGGACTCCCTTCCACTGCATTTACGAATGGACCAATAAGGTCTACCTCCTCAAAGTTTATGTTCGAAGTCGATCAAATGGCGTGAGATGTATTGATGCAAGAAGAAAAATTGGTTAAGATCCTATTTTTTGAAGCGTAAAAGAGACTAGAAAGTCTCTATTTATTTAATTATTGATTTATTGTTGCCTTTATTTGTTTATTTATTCAATTTTTAGTTCATTATTTATTTGGGTCTCAAAGACAAAGTTGTATTTAATACAGGTGGAATAAAATTTGAGCCAAAGGCTCAAAAATTAGATTAGGACATGTAAAATGGGTCGAAAGCCCAATTAGACTAGGACAGGTCTCATTGATTTGGGTCCAATGGTCTAAATCCCTTCCGTTCTCCCTTTCTTCTTTTTCTTTATGCTTGTTTACCTTACGTGTTTTGTGAATCTAGTTAAATCCTTAGTCAAGTCGCTAAAAAATTGGTTTTGCATAAACACCAAAATATTCCTAAAATTGCTTTCTTTTCAAAAATCAACTTTTTTCAAGGTTAATCAAAGACGATTTTCAAACAATCCGGATAATCGTAAGTTAGCGAACGTTTTAGGTGCCTAACACCTTCCTAAAACGTTAATAGGAACCGCTTACTTAGAATCTTTAAAACTTAAGCGATTTTTCTGTTTTGAATCGTGTAAGTAACTCTCTAAAGGTTTCTTAATTTCTTTTCAAAATTAAGTGGCAACTCTCAAAAAGTCAAAATTTTCATAAAATAGTAATGGCGACTCTCAAAAAGTCAAAATTTCTCCGCAAAATAGATTGTAACCTTGTTTAGCTGATGATAGTCAATGCAAATGTGCAAAGATCCATCTTTCTTTCACACGAATACGACGGGAGCGACCCATGGGGAAATACTAGGCCTTATGAAACCTTTATCTAAAAGATCTTTGAGTTGCTCTTTCAACTCTTTAAGCTCTGCGGGAGCCATACGATATGGTGGGATAGAAATAGGCTGAGTATCTGGAAGATGGTCAATACCGAATTCTATTTCCTTATCAAAAGGTGCCCCTGGGAGATTTTCTAGGAAGACATCTGGAAACTCATTTACTGCATCGACTAATTAAACTGTTGGGATCTCAGACTTGGTGTCTTTAACTCAAACTAGATGATAAATGCAACCTTGGGATATGAACTATCTGGCCTTAAGATAAGATATGAAATGACTCTTGGGAGACACTTAATTACCGGACCACTCAAAGATTGGTTTATCTGGAAACTGAAACTACACCACTCGAGTGCGATAATCTATAGAAGTATAACAGGAATAGATCCAATCCATATCAAGAATAAGATCAAAATCAACCATATCTAACTCTAATAAGTCTGCTAACATGACCTTATAAGGAACAGTGATAGGACACTTTTTATAGATTTGCTTAGCAATAACTGATTTATCTACTGGGGTAGAAACCAAGAAAGGCTCAAGAATCTTTTCAGAACTTATATCAAAATTCATGGCAACTAATGGGGTCACATAAGAAAAACTTGACCCGGGGTCTAACAATATATACACATCAAAATAAAAAAACATGAAGCATACCAGTAACAACATCAGGTGAATCTTCTTGATCCTGGCATGATGGTAAAACTTAGAAACTATTCTGGCACTGACCGCTAATAGTACTAGATGATGCGCCCTAAGAAGGAGCTGGGTGACCTAAAAGAGCTGGTGCACTGTTAGCCTGAGTCTGGGGACGAATATCTCTATTTCCCTACCTAGAATGTAGGTAATCTCTAATACCGTAACCATCCTGGCCATAAACATAACAACCTTTCTAACCCCACAAACATTTACCTTCATGATCCTTACCATACTTAGAACATTGGGGATGATTAGGCTTTCCACTCACGCTATTTTGAGATTTGGATATAGAAGACTTACCCTACTATTCTTGCCTATTTCTGGGTACATGAGCACTGACTGAAGAAGGTGCAGGCTTAGATGAACGATTTTGAAACTGCAAATGATTTTATCCTTCAGACCTATTCTGACCATGATCAAACTGCCCTGTTCTAGCCCTCTTATTTAATCTTTTTTTTTTCATTTTTCTACCTCAATCTACTGAGTATGCATCATCAATCTAGAAAGATACATATCCCTATTGAGCATAGCCGTCCTACACTCCTTAACTACCATCCCAGACACACCGGTCACAAATTTATTCATTCTTGACCTAGGGTAATCCATCTGATCCGGGGAATACTTAGAAAACTGGTTGAACTTAAGGCAATACTCCTTCACTGTTATGGATCCCTGCCTCAAGTTCATGAACTCTTCTATCTTAGCATCCCTCATCTTAAGTGTGAAGAATTTGTCTAGGAACGCATCCTGAAACATTTGCCAAGTCATAGGGGTTGCATTCTCCCCTCTACTCTTCTTCCACATCACCATCTAATCATAAGCAACATCCTTTAGCCTATAGGATGCTAATTATACACTCTCTTCTTCAAAAACATACATAAATTAGGTGATCTTCTTCACCTCATCTAGATAAAGCTGTGGGTCCTCACCTGCCTTCGACCCAAAGAATTCTGGCGGGTTTATTCTCATAAAGTCTCGAATTCTGGCTGGGGCTAAATACCTATCTTGCTGAGGTGGGACTGTATCCTGACGATTACCTTGAACATTAGCAGCCACAATTTGGGCTAGAGCATGAAAAGATGGCCGAAGCTCTGCATGTGACACATTCTCATTCAT
The DNA here is from genome assembly GCA_030864225.1 of Capsicum baccatum var. pendulum. NCBI lineage: Eukaryota > Viridiplantae > Streptophyta > Magnoliopsida > Solanales > Solanaceae > Capsicum > Capsicum baccatum. Next base: position 102,247,828 of record CM061550.1, on the reverse strand, counting down.
AGGATCTGCGGGCTGAGGTGGTTAGTTATCATTTCTATGGGCATTAGCTCTGCAAGGAGGCATATTCTGTCATTAAATAGCACAATTTAATAGCAGATAGAGACAACTGTAAGCATGATAGATTATGAAATAAAAAGAGCATTTTCCTAAAATGCTCCATAGCCTCTTGTTCATAGATGTGGCGCGCTTCACACTGATGATAAAAACTCTACGTAACATAGCTTTTCCGACACCCTAGGACTCTATAAACCTTAGGCTTTGATACCAAGTTTGTAACACCCCAAAATCTAGTTCCCTGGATGCCACACGGTGCTCCGAACTATAAGTATTCCTGAGCTAACCCTGACTGCCTTCAAACATATCTGAATCTCAACATAGGAAAATATAAGTATAAATTATGATGAAATGCAGAAAACTATCTGAATAAATCTGAAAGTACTAATCTCATCAATTTGATTAAACAAATGCTGAAAATCTGAATACTAACTCAAAGGTCTAAATCTAAATCTAACAGTCCGACAAGCCTCTACTATTTGAATCTAGAGAGTCACTGGGATAGGCCCTAGCTGACTTAACTGTATGAAATGTGTAAAGACATATCTACTAGTAACTTGGAAATTTGAATAACTAAGCCCTCGAAACTATGAGGACTCACCAACTATAGGGATGTAGATAAGATTCTCGAAGATCAATCACGCTGCTGAGACTGAGCACCTGTAGCTACATTATGAGACAATGTAGTATATAGACATATATGTGGATCAGTACTTTGATTATGTCTGAGTATATGAAGTGTATGCAATAAGTAAATAATATCATCACAGTTTATAGAAAATGTATGCTAAACATAAATGACTCACAAAGTTTGAGTAAATCTGAAATACTGAAATACTGAAATCTGAAATCATGAATAATGATACATATATTCTAAATCTTGTGATTCATTACACTTAGTTCTAGAAATCTGTATTCTCTTTTTAATCTCAAATCATGTAAGCTAGATGAAATCTGAAGCTCATACTGCATAGTAAATACTTTATCTCAAAAAGCTGTTTTAAGAGTGGGGAACATCTATTTGGGAGGTTCTTCTAATCGAAATGTACAAGTTAGGGCTGTTCTACCCTTGCCATCGGAATAGAAAAATCACATCTCAATGATCACAATCTCAGACATCCACGTAGAAGTGGCATTAATCTAAATCCTATGTTGGGACATAGTTCTGGCGTATGAAACCGTAGTAACATACCCATCTTGGTGCAAAATACTACTCTCAATCTCATGCTTAAAATCTCAAGAAAATCCACTTTAAAATAATCTCATGGTTTATAATGAAACCAAATGGAAAATCTGTAATCTCAATTTGCAAAGTGGATTTCAATCTATTGTGACCAAATGGTCAAATCTTTCTCAATAATCTCAAAATAATATAATCTTGGGGTGCTTATAGCACGAAAATTCTCAAAATAATAATCTTAAATAGCGCTTAGTGACCCATGTTTAAATCTCATGATAAAAACATCTCAAAATCCATGCTTGATAACATAAACATTTATAATTCATCATAAAATCTGGAAATTTCAGCAATGTGCATAAAAATATATTCATACTCATATGATTCAACTTATAAAGCATTGAAAATCTCATAATCTCATGAATAGCAATATGGGGTATAAACCTAACTTCAAATTCATAGGAAAACGTATAAAATCATATATCTTTGTAAATAGAAACAAGTTTTGAGAACAAGGACGAAAGGATTATCCTTGTTAAAACCCCACATATATTAGATGATGAACTAGATGCACAAGCTAAATTTTTTGAGACTCTATTCGCACTCTTGAATGAGGATTCTTGAAGCTCTTGTTCTAGGGATCTTAAATCTTGAATCAATTTGGAGAAAGGATGGTGGAATCTTGAGTTTCTTGAAGATGAATGTTGAAGCCTATGGTTTTGGATGAGAGAAATTTTGATGAAACTTAGCATATAATGCTTCAAAAAAGGCTTAATCTTGTATTTGGATGGATTAGGGTTTAGGGAAAAGTCCAAAATACCCCCCTTTAACTTCTAAATGAAACTGGAAAAATGAACTGGTGCCCCGATTTTTGGCCTTTGCGCGATGCACCACAATCGTGCCAAGCCACTAGGAAATGCCAACTGGAAACTTGGCAGACTCCGCGACGCAGGATCATCGTGGTGCCCCTTTGGAATGCCATTTTATCACATGGCGTGATGCACCATTATCACGCGGACATCTGAAAATTGACCAATGGAAAATTGGCTCTCTCGCGATGTGCCAATATCGCAGAGGGCCACTGGAAAATGACAATTAGGAATTAACACTGCTCCGCGATGCGCTAAGGGTTCAAATGACGGTATTTTACGACTGAAACTTAAAATGGCCATAACTTCTTACCCGGTTATTGGATTTAGGCAAATATTACATTGTTGGAAAGCTTATTAAATTTCCTACGTCAAGGAATGTTTAAATCTAAAGTATTCCACTTAAATTAAACTTCGTTTATTCTAAAAGTTAATCCTTGACATTTTTAAGCTAGGGAAATCGCGGGGTATTACAATATCTCCCCCTTGGGAACATTCATCCTCGAATGTGGATATCTAAGCTGAAATTTCTAAAGAATCTTGAGAATATAAGGTAGGATGCACAACTAAAATGTACTGAACATCTAAATCTAAATCATTCTAAGATTCTGAGAAATCTGAGAGTGCATGAACTCACATGAGGACATCTACATTGCTGAATATCTGATTAAAAAAAGGACGAAATTAAGGAAGAGTATTACCTTCGGCTGGATCTGAGTTTGCGGGGAAAAGGTAAGGGTACTTGGCTCACATATTTGCTTCTGCATCCCAAGTAGCGCCCTCAACAGAATGATTCCGCTAAACAACTTTGACCAAGGGAACTTCTTTGTTCCTTAGTCTACGGACCTGATGATCTAAAATATCAGCTGGAATCTCTTTATATGAAAGGCTGTTATGGATATCTGAGCTTTCTAAAGGAGCTACAACGGTGGAGTTGCAAATATTCTTCTTAAGCATAGAGACGTGGAATACATGATGAATTGCTAACATGTATGCGTGCATCTCAATCTCATAAGCTACTTTCCCAACACGTCAGAATTCTATAAGGGCCAACATAGCGGGGACAAAGCTTCCCCTTCTTGGCAAATCTCTTCACCTCTTTTATGGGTGAAATCTTCAGATACATTAAATCACCAACTTCAAACTTGAGGTCCCTTCTTGTCGCATCTGCATAGGATTTTTGAAGACTTTGGGTTATTTTCAATCTCTCTTTAATCAGTCTAACTTTCTCCATAGCTTCAAACACTGAATCAGGCCCAATTAAAGTGACCTCACCCACTTTAAACCAACCTTTGGTGATCTACATCTCCTCCCATAAAGAGATTCAAATGGAGCCATCTAAATGCTAGAATAATAACTATTATTATAAGAAAACTCAATCAATGGCAAATGCTCAAGAGCACATGCCCTAAACATATCTTCTAAAGTCTGAATGGTCCTCGCTACCTGACCATTTGCCTAAGGATTAAAAACTGAACTAAGATAGACTTGGGTTCCCAAACCCTTTGAAAATCTCTCCAAAATTGAAATGTAAACTGAGTACCCCTATCCGAGAAGATAGACAAGGGAACTCTATGCAATCTGACTAACTCTCATATATACAACTTAGCATAATCTTTAGCTGTATAGGACGTATGAACTAGGAAGAAATGCATTGACTTAGTCAATCTGTCTATAATAACCTAAATTGAATCATGACGATGACGCAATTGGGGTAAACCAGTCACAAAATCGATATTCACTTCTTCCCACTTCCAAGTGGGGATACCAAACTCTTGCAACATACCACCAGGTCTTTGGTGATCTACCTTAACCTGTTGACAAGTTGCATATTTAGCTACAAACTCTGCTATATCTCAATTCATACCATTCCACCAATAAATCTCTCGCAAGTCACGGTACATCTTGGTAGCACCTGGATGAATAGAATAACGTGCACTATGTGCTTCTACCATAATTTTCTACCTCAAATCGTCAACATAAGGCACATACAATCTACTTTGGCATCTCAACACACTATCTCCCCCATGGGAGAAAACCTTTACCTTTTGGTTTTTAACTGGCTCCTTCAGTTTGACCAAACTAGAATCCATATTTTGCTTTTCCTTCACTTTCAAAACTTATGAAGATTCGAAACTACTTTGAACCCAAATATTACCTTCAGCTGAATCAACCAACCAAACACCCAACCTAGCCAAATGATAAATTTCTTGAGCTAATTCTTTCCTATCTTTCTCCACATGAGAAATACTACCTATAGATAATCTACTAAGGGCGTCTGCCACTATATTGGCCTTGCCCGTATGATACAACACACTCATATCATAATCCTTCAATAACTCTAACTATCTCCTCTGAGGAAGATTTAAATCCCTCTGAGTAAACACATATTGCAAGCTTTTGTGATCCGTGAACACATCAACATGCACTTCATACAAATAATGCCTCCAGATTTTCAAAGCAAACACCACAACAGCTAGTTTAAGATCATGGGTTGGGTAATTCTTTTCATGAGATTTAAGTTGTGTAGAGGAATAGGCTATGACCTTACTTCTCTGCATCAACACACAACCCAAACCAACTGTGAAGGCATCATAATAAAAAACAAAACCATTTGTACCATCAGGTAATGCTAACACTAGGGCTAAAGTAAGTTGAGTCTTCAACTCATGAAAACTCTTCTTACAGGAATCTGACCATTGAAACTTAACCTTATTTTGGGTCAATCTAGACATAGGAGATGCAATAGACGAGAAACCTTCAACAAAATGAAGGTAATGTCCAGCTAGACCTAAGAAACTCCAAATGTCTGATGGAGAGATAGGTCTAGGCTAATTTCTTACTGCTTCTGTCTTTTGGGGATCAACTTTAATGCCGTCGCCAGAAACAATATGACCAAGAAAGGCTACTGATCTTAGCCAAAATTCACACTTACTGAATTTGGCGAACAATTGATGATCTCTAAGAGTTTACAAGATAATTCTAAGATGGGTTGCATGGTCATTCTCACTACGGGAGCACACAAGGATGTCATCTATGAATACTATGACAAACATGTCTAAATACTATTTGAAATCTCTCTTTATGAGTCTATGAAAGCTTCTGGAGCATTGGTTAGCCCAAAAGACATAACTAGAAACTCAAAATGACCATAGCAGGTTCTAAAGGCAGTCTTCGAAATATCACATTCCCTAACTTTGAGCTGATGACAGCCGGATCTAAGGTCTATCTTTGAGAAATAACTTGGACCTTGTAATTGATCAAACAAGTAATCAATTCTAGGAAGATGATATTTGTTTTTGACAGTAACCTTGTTTAGCTGACGATAGTCAATGCACATGCACAAAGAACTATCTTTCTTTCGTACGAATTTGACGGGAGCGCCCCATGGAGAAACACTAGGCCTTATGAAACCTTTATCTAAAAGATCTTTGATCCTTTCTATTTAGTTATGCCAACTATAATGACTAGTTTTATTTTCTAATCACTTGCTTGAAATTGATCTAATAACCATTTTTACTTTTATAGATCTCTAATAAGTTACTAGGTGTTGTTTATCTGTAGAACGAGGGGGCTATAGTCATGCTTTACTAGGTGCTACTTAGGAGTAGAAAAAGAGGGCTATACCCATGCTTTTTCTTGCACAGAAGCTGGCTCAACATGGGTAGCTCCACAAATTTATAAATTAAAAATAAAAATCAACTCCAACTAACCATGTTTTTTCTGTAAACACCTTTAGGTTGTCAATAAAATCAAACTCATATGTGATCATGTTTTTTATGTAAACACCTTTAGGTTGTCAATAAAATCAAACTCATATGTGATCATGACAGTACACTGATGAATATGTCAACTTTAAGTACTCTTCATAATTGGCCAAAATTTCTGATAAGATGTAAGACTATACATATACTAGAGGGGCATGGTTTGCGTTGAGTGTGGGCCCAACATTAACATGATTGTGCTTAAATCAAAGGATAAGTAATCATAAACAAAAGTGGCTTTAATAAAATATGGGTATATTATGACTCTACATAAGAATATTGTTCTTCCAACAATAACTATCTAAACTTGCAAGTGTTGCTATGTTTTTCATCGTACTTCTTGTTGCAAGTGAGACTCAATGTCAACACATTGTTTAACTCCATAATTGTTCAAAGCTTGTTCCTTTTCTTTGTCAGTATACTTCTTTGTGGTTGGGTCTACATGGAAGTAAAATCACCTGATTAATATTCTTATGTAGTTCTCCTTAACAAATATTTTAATGTTAACCTTGAGAACTATGAACATGTAAATAAATCCATCTACATATGCTATCAACCTAAAACTATTCTGTCAGGAAAATAAAATAATAATTCTTACTAATAAATAATTCCAGTGCCTTTTCATGTGCTGCTCTCAAATGCTAACTAACATTTATATAATGAACATAATTCTTTCCTATTTATTTCCCATTTTATTTCTGTCTCATTGAACGTACTTGAGTAGTATCTACAATGTTGTTCTATTTTTTCTGCTTCATATCGATATTTAAGTACTCCTCCATAACTATATTCACTAGCATCTGCTTCTACTATAGATAAATCACTAGTATTATATTGGAAGATATCAGGAATAGAATTAACCCCAGGAAGTAAAATATTTACAGCAAGATGCAAAAATTTATATGTATTAACAACAAAACATAAAATAACAGGAAAAAATAAGATTAACAAGATACGAATAGAAAGCCCATTCGAACAAATTGTAAAAACAATAGATTATATCTGTACTGTAGTATATATCTAATTCTAGATTTTCTATGTTATTTAGTATCTTGTGTTGTTCTTCTCGTAGTGAGCTTTTTAAATTATATAAACTATCACATGTAATTTTTTCTAAATTTTCTAAGGTTTTTTCTATCCATATTAACTTTTCTTTTAGATTTTCCATTATTTTTCTAATTCGGTTTCTATAATTAATTTCATTATTTAGATTATCTTGGTTTTCTCTAGTTTTTCTAATATATTCTAACATCCTTGATCTGAACAATATCCTTCTGGGTAAATTTCTTCGTATAACTGTTCTAGCCAATTCATGGTTTCTATTTCATAGTCTATTACCTTTTCTAGTATTATTTTCTTAATATCTATAATTTCTATATCTTTAAGTATATATAAGGTTAAAACCTTAAGGTAGTCTAAATGATCTATTTTTTAAAATTGTTATTTTATAGTTGTTTATTTTAGCCTTAGTAGTTTTTGCATATTTTTATTAATAGATTTTATATATTTTTTATTTTTATTTTCCATGTATTTGTCTATATTTGTTTTCATCCGTTTTTCTAGTAACTGTATATTTCGCATATCCTTTTCTAAAAATTCTATGTAATTTATCATGATAAGTATTTATAAGAGTAGTTAGGTAGGCATGGTATATAATTTACTCTAGCCATGTAATATTCACCAAATGCTTTTTCTAATATAATTTTTCTTATATCCGCTACTTTTATATCTCTAAGTGCATACAAAATAAGTATCTTAAATTTATCTACCATCACATCAGATAAATTATCATTCATTTTCATAAAATTGCTTTTTCAAAATATTCCCTTCAACCATGTACATAACAAAATATGGTCATCTTAGATCACTATATACTAGATTATTCTTAAATAACATGTTCTTCGGTCACTATTAGCATGGTAATTCGGATACTTTTTCCCTTAAACAGCGCCTTGACTCTGGTTACTCCCCGCCACGGCTTCTTGCCTTATTGGTTTCACCTTTAGGATGACATAGTTCTTAGGGATTTTTCTCCGTTTCCACTTTGTTAATAAACTTCTTAACATATTATTCTTCGAATAATTCTACTATAAAGTAACTAATATGAATTTATTTTATCATATCATGATTGTTGGGAACTATGAATTTAGCTATTCATAATCATAAATAGATATACCTGTTTTGGTAGCTTTGATATTTTTGAGGTTTGTTTCTCCATAGCTTTTTCCATTGAAGTATGCATGTAATTAACTAGGCAAAATATTTGTTACGGAATGGAGAGAGTTTTTGCTTGGTCGTAAGAAGACTTGCCCTTGCAATGTCTTCTGCTTTCTTTATTTATAAAATGAAAGAAAGGATCTTTACATTTGTGTACACGTTTTTTTAATGTTTGCTAAATGCTAAAAAAGAACAAAAAGGTCAAAAAGCCTATAAGGCTAAAAAGTTACCTAGGTCCTATAAAGTCTACAAATTACAAACTACACTTAATGCTCAATAATGCTACCCTATTATCTTTTACGTAAGTACTTAAAATTTATACAAATTTATACAATAAGATCAAATATCTTGTCTCCGTTGATTTTGTCGTATCTGCCATGTCTCTATTATTGTTTCTCATCTTATCTTCCAGTTGTCATCTTGTCTTCTTGATTTTTTATTCCAGATGTACTTCTGGAATAATATTATCTTCTCCATTACACCTCGAACATTGGTGATCTGGATATTTATGTCCAATTTATTTTACAGTATCTTGTTAGTAGTCCGTCAGAAATAAATCCTTTTTTAATAGCTCGTGCAGTAGATTGTTTCTCTGGGTTGAGTAGTGTCATTATCCATTGTCTTACATCCTCCATATCTGTTGGTCGTAGCTCTTTTGAATTTGAGTAAATCATTTGGTGATCCCTCGAGTAGTAGCTCCATATTGGGTTTCCGTTAGTATAATTATTTGCTAGTTCTTGTATAATCGTAGCTAGTCCGATAAGTCTTTTATTTGAATAGAACTCTGGTATCTCGATTCTAGGTAACTCCGGTTGCTGCGCAATATCTTCTGGTATAATCATATCTCTAGTTAATCCTATTTTTACGACTTGTATAACTGGTTTTATCTCGTCATATAATATCTCTGCGGGTGCAGTATAACACTTTATATAAAATAGAGTGCCTTTCGTTATTCTTTTATAGGTAGTGAATATCTTGTATAACTCTTCCATGGCTGTCACTTCTTCTCCGTCTTGGGTGTATATGGTGTTTAGCAGTCTGTAGTCAAAACAGGTTTTTACTAGGCCTGGGTTAGTTTTCGGTAGTGCGATTAGCTTGTTATATCCTTGTAATTTTTGGGTTATATAGTTGGTGTTTAGTTCTTTGATGTTTGCAGCTCTTGGGTTATGGTTTAGAAAGGTTTGTACTCTATAGATGTTTTCTATATATTTCTGGGATGTGTAATTATAAACTTTTTTGTCTTGGTTTAGGCTATCTCGGTATGTGGTAACTTGTGGGGGTATGAATAAGTGGTCTTTTTGTATTTTTGGTGTAAATGATTTTTCAAATATTTTATTCATGTTCGTGTTTTGGTATCTTGGTCGACTAACTCCTTTGCTTGTACCTGCAGAAGTAGATTGACAAATGTTATGGGTTTTATGGAGTGTCCCAACGTCTCCTTCTAGCTTTGGAATTTTATTGTCTTCCGATCGACATAGCTCTGCACACTGCTGAGTTAGCTGATTCATAACTATAGACTTCAGTTTACCTTCATTAGTTATTAGCTTTTCTATCTCAGTACCCATACTGTCCACTTTCAATGAAAGCGTAGTTAGGGTGTTGAGTATTTTTTCTAGAGTATCTTCTTCTATATTTTCAGTCTGTGTAGCTTTGTCTTGATATGTAATCTGCAATAACATTTTTGTTAGTACTGATCACTTCTATTATAAATGTGAAATTTAATATATTTAAAACTAGTCTCCGAATCTCTTTCGTTGTAACTGAATTTTGTATTTTCTTTGTTAGACACCAGCGTACCTGTGTATTATCTGTTCGCACAATAAATTTGTTATATACAATATATGGCTCAAACGCTAACAAACATTTATATAATGAACATAATTCTTTCCTATTTATTTCTCATTTTATTTCTGTCTCATTGAACGTACCTGAGTAGTATCTACAATGGTGTTCTATTTTTTCTGCTTCATATTGATATTTAAGTACTCCTCCATAACTATATTCACTAGCACCTGCTTCTACTATGTATATAAATTTTCTATTTTCATCTGGAAATTGTAATTTCGGTAATTCTTTATAAAGTGATTTTATTTTTTGAACTTGTTTTTTATCTTCTTCATTATAGTTATATTCTATATCCTTTTTTAATTTTTTTCTGTAGTGGTTTTAAGTTTTTGTTAATTTTGGAATATATTCTCTTACTTGGTTTACTAATCCTAAAAATGATTGTAATTTCTTTTTTGTATCTAATTCTTCTTTTGAATTTATTATTTTTTGTACTATATGTTGTTGCATTTTTACTCCACTTTTATCTATTTGTATTCTTAAAAATTCTATCTGGTTTTTCATAATTTCAGCTTTCTTTTCGCTTAGACTTATTCCCGATTTTTCTACTATATCTGTAAATTGTTCCAATAATTTTATATGTTCTTCTTTAGTTTTTGTATATAATAATATATCATCTATGTATACTATACAATTAGGTAATTGTTTAAAATAATTATCCATAAAATGTTGATATCTACCTGGTGCATTTTTATATCCAAATGGTAATACATTCCATTCATAAAATCTTTGTGGTACTGTAAATGCGGTTAATTCTTTAGATTCTTTTTCTAACTTTAGATGGTAAAATCCTGATTTACAATCAAATTTGCTAAAATAATTATATCCTTGTATTTGTCTTATTTTTAATATCTTATTTGGTATTGGATAATTATATGTTATAGTTTTTGCATTTAAATTTCTATAATCAATAACCATCCTAATTTTTCCTCTTTTTTATTCACTATGTTTATTTACTATAAATGCTGGACTATTATGTTTACTATTACTTTTTTGTATATATTATTTTTCTAATAATTCATCTATATGCATTTTAAATTTTTTTAAATCGACAAAATTATAGGTTAATGGTTTTTGGGTTATTATACTATTTTTATCTATTAATTCAATTTTTATAGTAGTTTTATGTTTTTCCCATCCTTTTAATGAATCTTCACTATATAATTGTTCTAAATTTTTCTAAACTATTTCTATTTTATTTATTGAAAATATAGTTATTTCTGTTTTATTTATCGAAAATACTACTAGTTCTATTGTATCTTCAGTATTTTTTATATTTTCTAACTTTTGTGTATTTTTTTTCACTTCCTCTTATCCAATCAGTTTTCTTTCTTATTTTATTATTAACTCTTTTTGCTCTTACTTTTTGTTTGCATGGTGTTGTAAACCACTAGTCGTTTCTAGTTATTATATGTGGGTATAGTTTATCTAAAAATGGCATTCCTAAAAGTATATCTTTTGACGTTAGTTCATAATTATAAATTTCTTCTATTGTTAATATCTTATCCCATATTTGTGCTTTTACATTCCTAGCTTCATAAGTAATTAAGCTTCCTTCATTATTAAATCCTTTAACTATTATTGATGTTTTTAGTTTATCCCATTTACTTTCTGGTAAGCAATTATGTCTACATAAATTAGCTTCTGCTCCTGTATCTATCATAGCTATATAATATTTACTGTAATATCCTTCCACTACTATCTTCATTAATACGTATATTTTCATTTTTATGTTAAGGCTCTTTTTAAGAATAATTTATCTCTTTTATATGTTAAGGTTAATTGTGTATGTTCTATATTATATGGTTTTACTTGTTCTAACCATTTTATTCCTAATATTATATCTACTTTTTGCATTTCTTCTTTTACTCTGCAATAATATTATATCTGCTTTTATTTTTCTAAAAATAAAAATAGAATTTGAAGTAAAAGAAGAAATGCAAAAAACAGATATAATATTAGGAATAAAATGGTTAGAACAAGTAAAACCATATAATATAGAACATACACAATTAACCTTAACATATAATAGAGAGAAATTATTCTTAAAAAGAGCCTTAACATTAAAATGAAAATATACGTATTAATGAAGATAGTAGTGGAAGGATATTACAGTAGATATTATACGCCTATGATAGATACAGGAGCAGAAGCTAATTTATGTAGATATAATTGCTTACCAGAAAGTAAATGGGATAAACTAAAAACACCAATAATAGTTAAAGGATTTAATAATGAAGGAAGCTTAATTACTTATGAAGCTAGGAATGTAAAAGCACAAATATGGGATAAGATATTAACAATAGAAGAAATTTATAATTATGAACTAACGTCAAAAGATATACTTTTAGGAATGCCATTTTTAGATAAACTATACCCACATATAATAACTAGAAACGACTGGTGGTTTACAACACCATGCAAACAAAAAGTAAGAGCAAAAAGAGTTAATAATAAAATAAGAAAGAAAACTGATTGGATAAGAGGAAGTGAAAAAAAATACACAAAAGTTAGAAAATATAAAAAATACTGAAGATACAATAGAACTAGTAGTATTTTCGATAAATAAAACAGAAATAACTATATTTTCAATAAATAAAATAGAAATAGTTTAGAAAAAATTAGAACAATTATATAGTGAAGATCCATTAAAAGGATGGGAAAAACATAAAACTACTATAAAAATTGAATTAATAGATAAAAATAGTATAATAACCCAAAAACCATTAACCTATAATTTTGACGATTTAAAAGAATTTAAAATGCATATAGATGAATTATTAGAAAAATAATATATACAAAAAAGTAATAGTAAACATAATAGTCCAGCATTTATAGTAAATAAACATAGTGAACAAAAAAGAGGAAAAAGTAGGATGGTTATTGATTATAGAAATTTAAATGCAAAAACTATAACATATAATTATCCAATACCAATAAGATATTAAAAATAAGACAAATACAAGGATATAATTATTTTAGCAAATTTAATTGTAAATCAGGATTTTACCATCTAAAGTTAGAAAAAGAATCTAAAGAATTAACCGCATTTACAGTACCACAAGAATTTTATGAATGGAATGTATTACCATTTGGATATAAAAATGCACCAGGTAGATATCAACATTTTATGGATAATTATTTTAAACAATTACCTAATTGTATAGTATACATAGATGATATATTATTATATACAAAAACTAAAGAAGAACATATAAAATTATTGGAACAATTTACAGATATAGTAGAAAAATCGGGAATAAGTCTAAGCGAAAAGAAAGCTAAAATTATGAAAAACCAGATAGAATTTTTAGGAATACAAATAGATAAAAGTGGAGTAAAAATGCAACAACATATAGTACAAAAAATAATAAATTCAAAAGAAGAATTAGATACAAAAAAGAAATTACAATCATTTTTAGGATTAGTAAACCAAGTAAGAGAATATATTCCAAAATTAGCAAAAACTTAAAACCACTATAGAAAAAAATTAAAAAAGGATATAGAATATAACTATAATGAAGAAGATAAAAAACAAGTTCAAAAAATAAAATCACTTTGTAAAGAATTACCGAAATTACAATTTCCAGATAAAAATAGAAAATTTATACACATAGTAGAAGCAGATGCTAGTGAATATAGTTATGGAGGAGTACTTAAATATCGATATGAAGCAGAAAAAATAGAACACCATTGTAGATACTACTCAGGTACGTTCAATGAGACAGAAATAAAATGGAAAATAAATAGGAAAGAATTATGTTCATTATATAAATGTTTGTTAGCGTTTGAGCCATATATTGTATATAACAAATTTATTGTGCGAACAGATAATACACAGGTACGCTGGTGTCTAACAAAGAAAATACAAAATTCAGTTACAACGAAAGAGATTCGGAGACTAGTTTTAAATATATTAAATTTCACATTTATAATAGAAGTGATCAGTACTAACAAAAATGTTATTGCAGATTACATATCAAGACAAAGCTACACAGACTGAAAATATAGAAGAAGATACTCTAGAAAAAATACTCAACACCCTAACTACGCTTTCATTGAAAGTGGACAGTATGGGTACTGAGATAGAAAAGCTAAAGACTAATGAAGATAAACTGAAGTCTATAGCTATTAACCAGCTAACTCAGTAGTGTGCAGAGCTATGTCGATCGGAAGACAATAAAATTCCAGAGCTAGAAGGAGACGTTGGGACACTCCATAAAACCCATAACATTTGTCAATCTACTTCTGCAGGTACAAGCAAAGGAGTTAGTCGACCAAGATACCAAAACACGAACATGAATAAAATAATTGAAAAACCATTTACACCAAAAATACAAAAAGATCACTTATTCATACCCCCACAAGTAACCACATACTGAGATAGCCTAAACCAAGACAAAAAAGTTTATAATTACACAGCCCAGAAATATATAGAAAACATCTATAGAGTACAAACCTTTCTAAACCATAACCCAAGAGCTACAAACATCAAAGAACCAAACACCAACTATATAACCCAAAAATTACAAGGATATAACAAGCTAATCGCACTACCGAAAACTAACCCAGGCCTAGTAAAAACCTGTTTTGACTACAGACTGCTAAACACCATATACACCCAAGACGGAGAAGAATTGACAGCCATGGAAGAGTTATACAAGATATTCACTACCTATAAAAGAATAACGAAAGGCACTCTATTTTATATAAAGTGTTATACTGCACCCGCAGAGATATTATATGACGAGATAAAACCAGTTATACAAGTCGTAAAAATAGGATTAACTAGAGATATGATTATACCAGAAGATATTGCGCAGCAACCGGAGTTACCTAGAATCGAGATACCAGAGTTCTATTCAAATAAAAGACTTATCGGACTAGCTACGATTATACAAGAACTAGCAAATAATTATACTAACGGAAACCCAATATGGAGCTACTACTCGAGGGATTACCAAATGATTTACTCAAATTCAAAAGAGCTACGACCAACAAATATGGAGGATGTAAGACAATGGATAATGACACTACTCAACCCAGAGAAACAATCTACTGCACGAGCTATTAAAAAAAGATTTATTTCTGACTGATTACTAACAAGATACTGTAAAATAAATTGGACATAAATATCCAGATCACCAATGTTCGAGGTGTAATAGAGAAGATAATATTATTCCATAAGTACATCTAGAATAAAAAATCAAGAAGACAATATGACAGCTGGAAGATAAGATGAGAAACAATAATAGAGATATGGCAGATACGACAAAATCAACAGAGACAAGATATCAAGATATTTGATCTTATTGTATAAATTTGTATAAATTTTAAGTACTTACGTAAAAGATAATAGGGTAGCATTATTGAGCATTAAGTGTAGTTTGTAATTTGTGGATTTTTTAGGACCTAGGTAACTTTTTAGCCTTATAGGCTTTTTGACCTTTTTGTTCCTTTTTAGCATTTAGCAAACATTAAAAAAACGTGTACACAAATGTAAAGATCCTTTCTTTCATTTTATAAATAAAGAAAGCAGAAGACATTGCAAGGGCAAGTCTTCTTACGACAAATCAAAAACTCTCTCCATTCCGTAACAAATATTTTGCCTAGTTAATTACATACATACTTCAATGGAAAAAGCTATGGAGAAACAAACCTCAGAAATATCAAAGCTACCAGAACAGGTATATCTATTTATGATTATGAATAGCTAAATTCATAGTTCCCAACAATCATGATATGATAAAATAAATTCATATTAGTTACTTTATAGTAGAATTATTCGAAGAATAATATGTTAAGAAGTTTATTAGCAAAGTGAAAATGGAGAAAAATCCCTAAGAACTATGCCATACTAAAGGTGAAACCAATAAGGCAAGAAGCCGTGACGGGGAGTAACCAGAGTCGAGGCGCTGTTTAAGGGAAAAAGTATCCGAATTACCATGCTAATAGTGACCGAAGAACATGTTATTTAAGAATAATCTAGTATATAGTGATCTAAGATGGCCATATTTTGTTATGTACATGGTTGAAGGGAATATTTTGAAAAAGCAATTTTATGAAAATGAATGATAATTTATCTGATGTGATGGTACATAAATTTAAGATACTTATTTTGTATGCACTTAGAGATATAAAAGTAGCAGATATAAGAAAAATTATATTAGAAAAAGCATTTGGTGAATATTACATGGCTAGAGTAAATTATATACCATGCCTACCTAACTACTCTTATAAATAGTTATCATGATAAATTACATAGAATTTTTAGAAAAATATATGCGAAATATACAGTTACTAGAAAAAACGGATGAAAACAAATATAAACAAATACATGGAAAATAAAAATAAAAAATATATAAAATCTATTAATAAAAATATGCAAAAACTACTAAGGCTAAAACAAACAACTATAAAATATCAATTTTAAAAAATAGATCATTTAGACTACCTTAAGGTTTTAACCTTATATATACTTAAAGATATAGAAATTATAGATATTAAGAAAATAATACTAGAAAAGGTTATAGACTATGAAATAGAAACCATGAATTGGCTAGAACAGTTATACGAAGAAATTACCCAGAAGGATATTATTCATATCAAGGATGTTATAATATATTAGAAAAACTAGAGAAAACCAAGATAATCTAAATAATGAAATTAATTATAGAAACCGAATTAGAAAAATAATGGAAAATCTAAAAGAAAAGTTAATATGGATAGGAAAAACCTTAGAAAATTTAGAAAAAAGTACATGTGATAGTTTATATAATTTAAAAAGCTCACTACGAGAAGAACAACACAAGATAATAAATAACATAGAAAATCTAGAATTAGATATATACTACAGTACAGATAGAATAAATTATTATACAGAAATTTGTAACTCTGCAGTCACTACGGGATAAAATAATAAGCCAAATAAATTAATAGATACATCTTACAAAAAGAATAAATCATTAAAAAATATTAAAACAAAATCTAAGAAATATCCACGCACAAAAAAGAATAGATTCATTAGAGATAATAAATCTATTTTATATAAACTAGTTATCCGCACCCTCCTACAAATGGTAACTTGGGGGATAAGTTTCTATTACCACAGAACACCTACGACACAAAAATTTACTTTTTATTATAGCATTCATGTCATGATCAATGAACTTTTGAACTTTTTAATTTTAGAGCTAAATCATATCTGTAAATTAAAACATATTTTCTAAGGTCATTCAACTATGCAACATTATCATCCATCATTTCTATCACCCTTAAATTAAGAATTTGTATCAATTTTAAAAGCAAGTCAGCATTTTATTCAATTGGAGGAATAGAAATGGGATGTAGGCTTCATTAACCTTGTTGCGCAATGCAGTGTCTTCCTTTGACAATAGATTACCATTCTGTAAACTCATTTATAATATTGTTTACCTGTAGATGGTAAACTATAATTACTATTAAAAACAAATTAAGTTAAATGCAAGACTGGCTTAGCAAAAGAGACATACCTCTAGTTGAAGTTATTAGTGGAGGTGAAAAAAAACTTTTTTTCTACAACACATCTACTTGATGTTGATCCTGATATTAATGTTTAGACATATAGAACTTATTAGATTAACCAAAAAATTTTAGTTTTTCCAACTCATCTACTTCAAAGATAAAGATGCAAACAATTGTTTATGTTAGGACAATAGACTGCAAAAAACTTAAAGAACAGAGGCTAAAAGTAAGAGGACTCAATATATCATAAAACTCAGCTTTTCTGTACATTAAAAATAACTGAAGACAAAACTTTATATAGATTTACAAAACAAACAAACCACTAAGTCATTAAGTTAACAACTACATTAACTAAGCAACAACTATCCACTATCAATTAATTAAATGATACTGCAGCATGACTGCTAACAGTCCAAGAAAATAGGAAAATACTAACAAATTAAATTTGACCAGGTCATACATTGAATTAGTCTTCAATACTCCCCCTTAATTCAAAGTTACAGACACCAAGCAAAGCCCTCAAATAAATATACATGTCTGCTGCCAAAGACTTCGTCTGTATATCAGCTAATTGCTTATGAGTGTTGCAATATTTCACTATTATTTCCTCTTTTGCTATCAAATCATGAATGAAATGGAAACGGACATCAATATGCTTAGTTCTGCTGTGAAAACTTGGATTCTTTGTCATGGCGATCGATGTTTTATTGGCATAGTATATCTCTCTTGCACTTTCTTGCTTATGTTGAAGTTTTGCTAGCATCCTTCTAAGCCAAATAACTTGACAAACGGTTGAAGTTACTGCAATATACTCAGTTTCTGAGGTTGACAACGTTGTTATAGCTTGCTTCTTTGAACTCCAAGTCACTACTCCTGAACCTAGAGTGAAAACATAAGTCGAAATTCTTTGTCTATAATCCAACGAACCAACATAGTCACTATCAATGAACCCACATAATCTAAAATTGGAAGCTTGTGAATACCAAATACCATAGTCCATAGTTCTAGCAATATAATGCAGAACCCTTTTTGTTGCTCCAAAATGAACCTTTGAAGGTTGTTGCATGAACCTAGAAATGACACCAACAGAGAATGTAATATTGGGGCGAGTGTGGATTAGGTAAATCAAACCTCCAACCATGCTTCTAAAACTTCTAGCATCATCCATCTCTGCTCCATCATTAAGCTGCAATTTTTCATCAACATTCATAGGTATGGCTACAAGCTTGCAATTAAGCAAACCAAATTTAATGAGAAGGTCCCTGGCATATTTCCTTTGTGATAAAAATATTCCATGTTTAGCTTGACAAACTTCAAGGCTAAGAAAGTAATGTAATAAAATCATATCTGACATCTCAAATTCATTCATTATTTGCGACTTGAATTCATCCATAAGAGAAATAGAAGAGCTAGTATTAATGATATCATCAACGTAAAGGCAAACTATGACGAAATTAGCACCTTTCTTCTTTACATACAATGTGGGTTCATTCTCATTTCTCATATATCTCTTTTTCTGAAAATACCCATCGGTTTTTCTAGACCATGCTCGAGGGGCTTGCTTCAAACCGTATAATGCCCTTTTTAGCTTTTAGACCTTTGTTTCATCGTCTTTCTTTATGAAACCTTCTGATTTTGATACGTAGACCTCTTCTTGTAAGTCTTCATTGTGAAATGCCGACTTAATATCAAATTGATAAACTAGCCATTGTGACTGCGCAGCCAATGCTAGAACAAGTCTAACAGTTTTAAACCGAGCAACTAGAGAAAATGCTTCTTCAAAATCAATACCATACTGTTGCGCACATCTAAGGCTGGCAACAGAACTGGAATTTTCCATTTTGGTTTATTTAATCCATTTTTGGTGATGTTTCGGTACTGGTAACACAATACCGGTTGATACCGGTATACCGGTACCTAATGGTCCGAAATACGGTACCGGTGCGAACCATCCAAAAATTTCAGTAATTCTGGTTTTGATATCGGTTGACCCGTTGAATGATCCGGCGACGTGAAGATCGTTACGATTTTTTTAAAAAATTTTGTCATTTGGAATTAGACTGGTTGGCAGTAACGACTCTTTTGGATGTTGCAATTGAGTTGTTCCCCTCCCCCCTCCCAATTACCCCATACTACCCCCTTAAAATTTTCACTATAAATATCCTTTAGTTTTATTCTTTTTCCACACAAATATTCTCAATTCTCATACTCTCTCTTAATATTCTCACACTCTCTCGAAATATTTATAATTATTGTATTAGTTGGAGTTGAAGATTTTTCGGAGATATTACAAGCTTCACTTATCATCTTTTAATTCTGACATTTGGTATACGTCTGCTTTTACGCAGACATTCGGTATATTCTTTCCAACTTTAAACTCTTTTTATTTACTTTAATATCTATATTTTTATTTTTTAGTATCTACATTTGTTTACTTACATTAATTTTTTAATTTATAATATTTATATTGCTTGTTTTAATATTTTAATTTTATTTAATTATGAATTTCGAAAAAAATAGTAGTGGTAAAAAAACAATCTTTGGTAAGGTTTTTCGTAGAAATAAAAAAAGTAAGGCTACTACTAGTTCATTAGCACCTAGACTTAGTGAAAATTCTTTATCAGAGCCTAATGATTTCGATGATAGTATCGGTATGGAATTAGATCATGAGACCCTAAGTAGGTATTATGATAATTTTGAGGAGGACTTACAAAAGAAGATGATATAGAAGAACAAGAGTTAGGTGATACCCCTAACCTTACTAGTCTGGTTATGAAATTATCAAATACGGTGAAGAACTTCCCCCTTTACCAAAATTTACTAGGGTCAAAGGTACCGAACATACTAAAAGATCTTTAGTTTGGAAATTTATGAAGCATGATAGGGTAAAAAGTACTGCTACTTGCAATAAATGCAAAAATATTTTTAAATATTTGACCCGAAAAAAATGGCGGGACAGGGTTGCTAACTTCACATTTGTTGAAATGTAATAAAGAATTTATTCGTCTAAAAAATGACGCTAAGGAAAAAAAATGATACACCACTTGCGCAAGAATCTGTAGGAGGTAATATAGTTCAAACACGTTTAGACATGTTTAACCCGGTTGGCCCAAGTTCATCATCGACATATAGCGAAGATGTAGATAGAAAAGAGCTAGCGAAAATGGTTGTTGTTCTGTGTTTGTATTTTAGTTTTCCTTTGCATCCCGGTTTTATTCATTACATTCAATGAGTACATAATCCCTCTTCTAAAGATTTTTCACAAAATATAATTAAAAATGATATTTTTAAATTTCAAGCTAAGCATTGTCATTTTCTTCGTTGCTTATTTGATAAATTTGATAGTAGAATATCTATTACTTCTGATATGGATCGTAGTGTTGTCGGTAATGATTATTTTACTCTCATATCTTGTTGGATTAATCACGATTGGAATATACAAAAAAAAATTATTGCTTATAAATATGTTGACGAGTCTAAAACCAGTAACTAAATAACTAATACAATAATGGAGAGCCTGAAATATTTTAGATTTGTTGGTAAACCTATGGCATGCACATTAAATAATTCTTCTAATAATTTAAAAGTTGTTGAAGAGTTAAAAACTAGATTATGTCCTATAGGTGAATAATGCTTCTAATAATTTAAAACCATGTTGATAGTACATGATGGTGTTTATTTGTTTGGGAATGATTGTTGTAAAGTTTGAATTGCTTGTAGTTATATTTTTAAAAATAAAAGAAAGGATGTAATGGATGATTTTAAATAGAAATGTAGACAATGTGATCTTCCATATAGAAAAGTTCCAAAAGAAGTTCCTACTAGATGAAATTCTTTGTTTCAAATGCTTGAAGTTGCTTTTATACATCGTAAACCTATACAATTAATTTATAATGCTTATAATTCGGATGTTAATTTAATGCTATATGAAGATGATTGGATTAAATTAGAAGAACGTTGTAAAGTTATGAAAACTTTTTATCAAGCTATAAATACAGTATCTGCTCAATATACTCCAACTATTTCTTCTGTTTTAGTAACTATTACTGCTATTTCTAAAGTACTTGCTGAATAAAAAAAATATGCCCTTACAAAGATGTAATTGAAGTTATGGTTGATAAATTTAAAAAATATTATTTTTTTAATCCACAAATTTATTTGACAGCTAGTTTATTCAACCCATTATATAAAGAACATGGTCCAGTGATGTTGGTTCAAAAATTATACAAAAATTTAGAAATTGGACCTCATGAAAAGCCATCAGTTAACACTTGTTGTGCTAGCATAGTACCTAAAGATAGGAGTTTATATAGTTTGTATCAAGTTATGGAACAAAATATTGGGTCGGTCGAACCTCCTACTTCTAGACGCAGATATGATGATTTAAATGACGAGATGGGTGAAGAACTTGGTCTTCAATATTGCAGGAGTAATGATTTTGATTCGTATCTTTCGCAGGATCGGAAAAATATTAGAGATGAAACTGAAAAACAATAATTTTATCATGGTGGAAGACCCGTATCAAATAATTTCCAAGACTTCAAGGATGGTACGAGATGTGCTATCAAATCAAGCTTTATCAGTTGCTTCAGAGCAAGCTTTTAGCGCAGGAAGATTTGTAATTGGAGATCATCGATATTCATTAGCAAGGGACAGTTTGAAGATTTCGGTATTATTTAGAGATTGGATCAATGTTAAACGAAGAAATTTTGGGCTCCCAAAATTACCGCCCCATGTTGAAGACGAAATAGATAAAATTTTTTAGGAAAATAGTGATGATGGAATGAAAGCAATGGAGGAATAATGAAAAAGATCAATTCCTGAAAATTTATCCGTTGAAGGAATAGAAAAGCTACGCCAAAAATACTATAGACAATTTAGATATTAATAAGATTCTACAATAGAGATCTAATTCAAAAAAAACCCTTCCTAGAAGGTGGCTGCGTAGATTAGATTTTCATTTAATATCTTTGTAATAAATGTACAACGTATGAAATTTGAATAAATATAACGGTTATTCGCCTAATTTTATTTAAAATATTTGTCTTTTCTTTGATGCAATTATCTTAGCCAAAATTATAAAGTTTATATTTATAACTTTGAAGTTATGGAAAAAAAAGTTTAATGCTTTCAACTTTTATAACGTTAGAAAAAATTTTAATTTTACAACTTAAAATTATATAAATATAATTTAACTTCTTAAACTTATTAAAAATATTATATTAACTGAAATTAAGGATATATTTTTAAGTTTAAGATATATTAAAACATGTTATATTTATTAACTTAAACTTAAAATATATTTTTTAAGTTAAAATTTTAAACTTTTAAAGATATATTGAACTTAAACTTATTAAAAAAAAGTTAATAAAAAATGTTATATTACTATATTATATTAATAAAATATAAGTTATATAAATTATATAAGTTAATATATATAATTTAAATTAAAAAGAAAAAAACCATGTCAAGAACTATACATAACCAGCTCTGGCTTCTCTTTCGGTATAACTTTGGTGTCGTTTCTGTCCTACCCGGTTCCACACCGGTAACCAACGGACCGATGCGTACCTGGAGAAAGTTTCAGTATTCCGGTTTCGGTATTACCGATTCCAACGACAAATTCGGTAAGGCAATTTCGGTATCGGGTTCGGTCCGTTGCCAGCCTTACGCACATCTTTGGGCTACAAGACTAGCTTTATGCTTCTGTAGGCTCTCATCTGCTACAAACTTTATTTTGAAGACCCACTTCAAGCCGATTGTATTTTTTCCTTTCGGTAATTCCACCATCTCCCATGTGCCATTCTTTTTGATAGAATTTATCTCTTCTATTATAGCACTCCACCATTCTTCCTTTTCAGCTGCTTCTCCATAATGTGTAGGATCTGAAATAGCAAACGAAAATTGACAAGATGTATACATGTCATTAGTATACTTGGGATTCGACTTTGTAAGCCTTGTTAATCTTCTTATCGGAATTGGCTCATCTGGAGACTCTTCAAGAGTTGTAGATAAAGAGTTTTTGCTCGATGAAACTAAAGAAGTTGAATCCAGAAAAGTTGTAGAAGAACCCATTGTTGTAGCTATAACATTTGGCTATTGAATTCCATAAAAAGTGATTTCAGTCGGCATAGGAATCTGCTCTTGCATCTTACCATTACGTCCACTCCAAATACTATATCCCTTCTGATTAAAATCTTTCTACTAAGGGGGTTATACAATCTATATGCTTTGGATTGTGTGCAATAACCAATAAAAATGCACTTTTCAGATTATTCATCCAACTTATGACGAAATTGAGAATTTACCAAAGCATAAGCAATACAACCAAAAACTCTTAAATAGCTTACAGATGGTTTTCTACCCCGCCAAACTTTAAATAGAGTTTGATTTAGAACAGCCTTTGTGGGAGACAAATTCAATAAATGGACTGATGTCACCACAACTTCAGCCTAAAAATGATTCGAAAGTCCCTTTTCTTTCAACATGTTTCTTGCCATCTCCATGACATTGCGATTTTTCCGCTTAGTAACACCATTTTGCTCTGGAGTATAAGGTGTTGTTATCTCCCTATGGATTTCACTATATTCACAAAAGAAATTAAATTCCTTTGACAAGAACTCGCCGTCTCTGTCAATGCGAAAGGTTTTGATGGACAAACCACTTTGTTTCTCAACCATGACTTTGAATTACTTGAATTTTTGAAATATTTTTTATTTGTTTTCCAAGAAATACACCCAACCCATGCGACTATAATCATCAATAAGGAGTATAAAATAATGACTACCACTAAAAGATGTAGTATACATAGGTCCACATAAATCAGTATGTATCAAGTCAAGATATTTTGAAACCCTCCAAGCCTTTCCAACAGGAAAAGATTTTCTAGTTTGTTTTCCATAAATGCATCCTTCACACAAATCAATAGAATCAATTTTTGGAAGTCCAAGAACCATACCTTTGTCAATGAGCAATTTCAAGCATTTTACGTTAAGGTGACCGTACCTCAGATGCCACAACTTCCAGTCATCCTTTGCACTTGCAGCAAGGGCAAAATTTTCCATATTGGAGACATCCAACGGAAACATCTTGTTTGGTGTCATGGTGATGCGAACCTTTTTGCCTGACTTCTTGTTTATAATGACACAAGTATCACTATCAAACCAAAGAGAATTCCCATCAATCATTAGTAGTCCAAGACTCAACAAATTGTATCCTAAATTAGGTACAAATTGGACATTATCTAACATTTTTACTTTGTCGTGGCTAGTGTCAACATCCACAGTGCCTTTTCCTTCAACCTGCATCTCTTTTGTGTTGTCAAGCTGCACCGTTTTCTTTTGCTTCTCATCTAGCTCCTTGAAGAAAGATTTGGCGTTTGTCATATGATTTGAACAACCACTATCTACAAATCATAAATCACTTGACTTATGGTCTGTATCAATGTAAGCAAAGAGATAATTCTCTTCCTTATTTTCTCCTGCTGCAAAATTTATTTTCTAGTCTTTATACCAGCAGTCAACCCTTATATGCCCGTAGCGCTGATAGTGATGACATTGAATGTCATTTTTTCTATTACCTTGTTTATTGGACTGTCTGTGCCCATCACTCCTTCCTCTACCTCTTTTATAACCACGACCTCGACCACCGTGGAATCCTCTTCTTCCTCGGCCTCTACTTGTTGGATTATTATTTTCTCCATCTGTAGTTATTGCATCCTTCACTTGGAATGCCTTCTCTTCATTCTTTTTAGTACATCAATTGAGTCTCACCTTATGAGCTTGAAGAGATCCCATCAATTCATCAAAGCAAAATACTGAAAGATCCTTAGACTTTTCTATTGCAGCAACTACATAATCAAATTTTGGAGTCAAGCTTCGCATTATCTTTTTCACAATGGTCTGGTCAGTAACTTTCCCCCCATAGGATTATATTTTGCTGACAATTGCCACTGCTTTGGATAAAAACTCAACAATAGATTCTCCATTTTTCATCATCAGGATTTCAAAGTCACGCCGAAGTGAATGGAGTCTTACCACAATGACCTTTGAATCACCTTGAAACTCCTTCTGTAAAATGAACCAAGCCTGCTTTGATGTGGTTGCTTCCACAATCCATGAAAAATACTATCATGGACAGGTTGTTGGATAAATTCCAACGCCTTAGAATCTTTTTGCTTGTTGTTTCGCAGTCTATCTTTTTTGTCAGGGTCTGCAAATCCACTTTCTACCAAGTTCCAAAATAAAGTCTCAAATATTTTGGGATTTGAGTATAGTTCTCATACGAATACTCTAGAATTCATAACTTTCTCCCGTGAAGATGGGAATGAGTGGTTGTGTCACACCCAAGGAAATGCTTCTACTCGTCATGGCTCCTAATACCAAAGATGTTGGGACAATAGACTGCAAGAAACTTAAAGAACAGAGGTTGAAATTAAGAGGACTCAATATAAACTCAGCTTTTTTGTATATTAAAAGTAGCTGAACACAAGCCTTTATATTGACTTACAAAACAAACAAATCATTAAGTTAACAACTACTCTACTAACTAAGCAACAACTATCCACTATCAGTTAACCAAAACATACTGCATCATGACTGCTAACAGTTCAAGAAAATAGAAAATTACTAACAAATTAAATTTGACCAGGTCATACATTAATTAGTCTTCAATAGCTTATGTAGCCGCAGAAGCAAGTCCTAAAAAATGGTGTTAGATAAAGTAACATTGATGGTAGTAAATCGCTTTACATATGACGGAGTACCTATATATGCAATGCACAAGCGACACTATGTGAAAATTTACTTTTTGAATTTGGTCTAGCTAATAAAGGATAAAAAATTGAACGCACACTTTGGTTATAGTCATGACTCACAACTTGAGACGAAGACAGTGTATAATTTGAAAGTTGCAAGAGTTGCCGTCTTTTTAATTCAGTTGTTTTTACTCGCTGTTGCGATAGATCATAGAAGAAGTTTATTTCTTTCAGGTGACATTTGTGCATATTTACTACGACGTAACATATTTCTATTCACGCACTGTTGTTCATTTATGTTTAGAGATTCCCAAAGTGCATTGCCATTGCCATTATCTGTCGATATTTCTGTTGCAAGTAATTTTCAATTTTGTTAAAGAAGTTGTCATAATTTAATTTATTCTAAAAGTGTTACATTGCATGGGATTCTTCTTTGGTCACAAAATTGACCTAGCAACATCAAATTGCAATTGAACATGTATATCTTTTGGTAATACTATCAAGCAGAAAATAAATAATAGACTGATAACAGAATATGTTGCAGATGAAGTGCGGGTGGAATAAGGAAATTAAAAGTTGTTCAATTGCTTTGGCATATTATCGATCACCTTAAAGTCATCTCTCTTTATAATGCAACTTATTTTTGCTCAATCACCTAAGTGAAAATAAAAAAATGCAAACAAACAGGGGAGAAAAGAGAGAGAGCATCAATCACCATCGCAGACCATCAATAGAGAAAAATATGAAAAGGATAGAGGTCATGCATTTTAAGTATATTTTAAACATAGAAGAGCACAATATTGAAAAAAGAAAATTCATCTGAAATTAAACAACAGTCCAATGGGAAAAATTTAGCAGCAACAATTGTGATACGGAACTACTAACAAAACAAAAAAATTAAAGAAGAGGGAGCGAACATTAACCAACAAATAAAGATTATAATTAAGAAAAAAAAATTTATTAAATAAGTTCATTAAAGCTAATAACATAAATCTAAATGAACACATGCATGAGTTTAAAATAAACCACAACCAACCCTTTTCAGGCCATCAACTCACAAAAAAATCAAAACTTGAAAAAATAATGGATATAGAGAGGCAAGTCAGCAAGCCACACTATATATTAAAAAGTTTGAAAAAAAGTAGATGGAAATTTGCATGAAGCAAAGGAGCATAAGGTTGTATATGTATGTAAATTGCTACACGTGGTTCTAGGTTGATATCCACGTGTCCATTTGGTTGTTAAATAAGGTACAAATTAAAATACCTTTTATACAATGTGTTAAAGTTGTGATAGTCCCAAGCCTTGTTGGCTTATATAATTGGGTAATATATAGGGATAACTACATAATTTAACAAATATAAATTCCTAATTATTCTATTTAACCTAAATTTTAATTAATTTTAATTTATATTATTTTCTTATCTATTAATTATTCCTAATTAAAATTTATAGCCTCTCTCATATATCTTTTTTTCTCTATTTTCTATTACTCTGCTTTATTTTCTTTTTCAATTTTTTTCTTCATTTTTTTTTCCTTTTTTTTTCTCTTTCTTTTTTCTTTTTTGTTTTCTTTTTTCCATGTTTTTTTTCTTTTTCTTTTTTTCCTTTTTATTTTTTCTCCTTTTTTTTTCTTTTTTTTTCTTTTTTCTATTTTCTATTAATCTTCTTCCTTTTTTTTGTATCTTTTCTCCTTTTTTTCTTTTTTTTTTCCTTTTCATTTTTCTCCTTCTTTTCATTTGTGCGAACTAGTAAACTCAAATACAAGTGTGAATTATAAAATATAAATACAAATGTGAACTATAACATATAAAATACAAGTACAAAAATAAAATACAAATACAAATGCGAACTGTATACAGATACAAGTGTGAACTATCATTTGTATTTTTTAATTATTGAAAAGAAATGATTGATTTTTTTCTATGAATATTTATTTGTATTTATTGATACAAATAAATAAAATCTAAATTTTTATACAAATATAATATATGTATTTGTATTTGTACAATCATTTATTTCATTTGTTTGTAATTGTATTTGTATCAAATTATATTTGTTTATTTACAAATACAAATGATAATTTTGACATACAAATGCAAAACGGTACATTTATATCAAATGATACATTACATATTTATATATTTTAGAATCAAAAAAATACAATTAATGCATTTACTTGTTTGTATACAAAAATGATAAATTGTACATAATCATGGCTAAATACAATATGCAATCAACTTACAAATACAAATACAAAATAATTTTTAAAAATAAAAAGCATCGACGAAAATAGAATATAAATACAAATATAATTTAAATATACAAACACAATAAAATCACAATACAGATATAATTTAATATAATATACAGTAAATTATAAAATAGAAATACAAAATAATTTTTTAAAATACAAGTGTGAATTATATAAAATATAAATGATGGTGCGAACTAATAAAAATAAATACAAGTGCGAACTATAAAATACAAATATAAATACGAACTACAAAATACAAATTGAAACGTGAACTTTAAAATACAAATACAGTTGTATAAATGAATACAAAAATATAAATGACGGTGTGACTACAAATACGATACATAATTATGGTATTTACGTATCATCCATAACTTGTGCTCGAGTAATTATATTTTTCAAAAATACAAAAATATAAAATAGAACAAAAAAATGATAAATAAAATAAGTACAAAAAAGAAAACAAAAAAAAACAAAGAAGAAAAGAAAAGAAGAAAGAGAATTAGAAGTTAGAGATAAAAGACAAAGGAAAAAAATAAAAGACAAACAAAAAAAAAGATGAAAAAACGAGGAAAACACGAAAAAGAAAGAATATAAAAAATGAAAAAGAAAAAGAAATGGTAGTGTTTTAGCGAGATTAAATATGTAGTGTATTTATGTTTTTTATGAATACAGACCACTGAGTAAAAGTGAATACAGCGGCTGTGAATCGAATATAACGGCCAAATAGGTACTGTATTTATATTTATATGACTACAAACTATCATTAAGTTCGAATACAGCGAGCGTAAATTGAATACAGTAGCTATAAATGATAATTATGTAAAATATGAATATGGAAGGTGAGTTTTACGGCAAAGTGTACATATTTCTGAAAGATCCTCTAATATATATGCACCCTAAGAAAATGTACTTTGTTGGCTGAAACAGTGGCCGAATTGCTATATTATGTAAGAAAGACAAAATAGCTCGGTGGACCCTTGTACTTGGTCTGGTATGTAAAGTGTATACTTCTACGTAGCCTTTTGTCATCTGAACCCCTTAACTCATTAAAACAAAATATTTTAAATTCCTCTGACCGTTGACCAAGTCTATGTGGCATTAAGGTGGCTGACTTGGATGATGCGCGTGACTACACGCACATAAGTGAGAGTGGACATTAATTTTATATTAAAATAATTTTAAAAAAATAAAAAATGACATCCCACCCCCACCCCCAAACCTTTCTTCTTCGACCCCTCCCTCCTCCCAAACCTTTCTTCTTCGACACCCACCACCATCCAAACTCCCCCTCCCCCCTCCAACCTTTCTTCTTCGACACCGACCACCACCCAAAACCTTTCTTCTTTGTCACAGTTATTTAGCCATTGATTTTGGATCATTTCTTGAATTTTGTTGTCAAGATTCTCGAGTAAGCTAAAATAAAGACCGCATTTCAAACTTCTTGTCTGCAACTTTGCACCAAAAAAAGAGTAAGAATTCCTCATCTAGAGCAAATCATTTGTTGACCCAATCATAAATATATTGAAGCAGAACAATTATGATGAAATTGCTCAACAAATTCAAAAGATTCATACAAACAAACTGCAAATTACAATTTGAAAAATGGAAAAAGTTTTTTTTTTACAATGCATAAAACACACATACAAAACTGTAGAAAACTTAAGCAAAAGCAAGAATTTAGTAGAAACGAAAAAAAGGTGCAA
Organism: Capsicum baccatum var. pendulum; assembly: GCA_030864225.1. Classification (NCBI taxonomy): domain Eukaryota; kingdom Viridiplantae; phylum Streptophyta; class Magnoliopsida; order Solanales; family Solanaceae; genus Capsicum; species Capsicum baccatum. The sequence goes on along the minus strand of CM061550.1, from coordinate 102,217,681 downwards.
ATTAGAGAAGAAGAACGGAAGAAGAAGAACTCTAAAGAAGCAGCTTGGCAAGCACAACGAATTGGTAAGATTTTCAGTCAAGAATTAAACCTGAACGAACAACTCTAGAAGTAAAAATAAGGGAAGCCAAGGCATCAATTTATGAAGTCTAACTTTTATCCCATGCCTTCTATTTGTGGTTCTGATCAGGTCAATCGCAGTAGAAATAAAAAGGTCTGAAGATGGGCAAAAATTCCATGCCTTATTGTTTCCGCTGCCTTTGACCTGACCAGAGCCATAAAATAGAGGCATGGGATACAAGTTTAACTTCAGAAATCGACACATTTACTTGATCCCTTATTTTTACTTCAAGAGTTGTTTGTTCAGGTTTCAATCCTAACCGACAATTTTACCACCACCGGTTCTTGCAAAGCTGTAACCTTAGAGTTTTGGTCCTGCATTTTATGGGTCTTTATTCAGGAAATGCTAGCTAGTTGCAGTTCCCTAACAAAGTGCACAACTCCAGTCTACTTCAGCTTTTTTCTTTTCAAAATGGACTGATGGATTTTTATTTTTGGATACACTTTCACATTTGCAGCTTATTCAATTTTTTTCATTTTTCATGTCAATTTCATCAGCCAGTTTCGCTACATTTTTCTTCCTACCCTGTGTTTCTTCTTAAATAAGGCCTGAGTCGATATATGATCTTTTCCACCTCCCCCTTCCCACACAGGTATTCTTCCAATCACCTTCTGTTGTATAATAGTCTCCTCAAGCAATTCATTCATATAAATTTGGACCAGAGCAACAACTATATTTATTTCCACTCTTGTTTGCAGCAGTGTGAGGCTTTGGAGGCCTTTCACAAGTCTATTGAACCCTTAAAAATAGTCCAATCACTATTTGAATGTTTACATTTCCACCAAAAACTTGAACCCTTCTCCAAACTTGACACACAAATATTAGCAAAATCTTTTTAAAACTATAACAGGGTATCGACACCACCTACTTGGTCCCTCAACATTACCAGTTTGAAACTAACAATCTTAACTGTAAAATGTCTTATCTTGTTTGAAAGATTAACTCCTAATAGGTAAAGAGCCAATATTTACCAAATTAGTGTACTGGATATGTGTTTTCACGATAGGTTGATCAGTTTCACTTTCTTTTATTTGCAAACAAAAAAAATATTTGATGTCAAACAAGATAAAAATAAAAAGAACATTACAAAAGGGTAACACAAAATTGAATGAATCAACAGATGACTCATCTGATGCAATAGATTCCCCATCTATTCGATCTATGAGTCATCTGTTGCAATAGGTGATGCTGTGGCAACAGATGGCTGACATGTTGCAATAGATGGGTCATCTATTAGAATAAATATAATACTCTCGCAAAATTCTCTCGTAGGCTAAGCCTTAGAGCGTGTTCAGCAAAGTGTAAATTCGGCCCTAAAAGGTTGAGAAGTGTCTTTCCAAGTGAGAAATATTTTTAAATGTATAGAATTTCCCTAATATCGACTTTTTGTCATGTATAGAATTGAATAATCTTTCCATCGATACCAATTTTGCCAATATCCGACATCGAACGAGAAAGTTATGGCCGTTTTACAAAAAGCAGTCGGAACCGCCCAGATATGACGGCCGGGTGGATGGACCGTCGAGATTGCGACGGAACATGACCCAGACCATCGCAACCAAGGAAGTAACTCCTTTTTTGGCTCTAGTTCAACGACCGAGAAGACGGACCATTAAGATAGCGATGGACCATCACCGCTGAGGTAGTATGGCCTTATCCTGACCAACATGGGACGGACGATTTGATGGACCGTTGGGTTTATGATGGACCGTTGATAGGACCGTCGCATTGAGGCAGTGTGTTGTTTTTCTGATCGATGTGCGACGGATGATCCGATGAACCGTCAGACTAAGCAACGAACCGTCGCAACCCCTGTTCATCATTTTTAACTCATTTTAAAAAGAATTTTTTGGTCTTTTTACACTCTTTTCAGTCCCTATTTATATCCAATCAAGGCTCACAACTTCATTTCTTCTCTTCAACATCAAAATCTAAGGTTTGTACAAAATCAAAACCCTTTTTTTTTCTTCAAGAAAAATCAAGAGAAATTAAGAAATCAAGAATCTCTCTAAGAACCTTCAAGAAAGCGTTTCCCTAAGGTATGCAGATGTTCATTCTTGGGTCCCTTTCATCCAAGAATCTCAATAATCCTTTTCTAAATTCAAAGATTCTTATGTTTATGAGTTTTCATGATTCATGTGAATTGAAATTGGAGTTCATGCTATTATTGAGTTTTAATTCATGTTTTGTTTACATGGTTTTCAAGATTTGACCCTAGTATGTGATATTAATGTGATGTCCATGATAAAACTTCTTTAATTTGTTTTTAAGTGATGTGTTCATGTCAATTAAGTGTAGGATTTGTTGAATAAGCAAAGCATACTCCCCATATGTTTGACAAAATGCTTATGTGAAAGAATTAGAGCCATTAGAGCCATTATAGCATGTTGACCAGAAATCCCCAATTGTGTGCAAGCCCATGCATGCCAAGTGTTTATTGAAAAGCCTTAGTGAATGAATTGTGACATGATAGCATGAAATTCCCCCAGTTATGTGCTCTTCGATATATGCTAAGACTTTAATACATGCTAAGTGTTTTTATGGATGTCGAATCTATGTTATTTTATCATGTTCTATGCTTTTGATGTTTTTGTATACTGCCTTTTATCTAGAGCCGAGGGTCTATCGAAAACAACCTCTCTACCTCGTTAGAGGTAGTGGTATGGACTGCGTACATTCTACCCTTTCCAGACCCCACTATGTGGGAATATACTAGGTTTGTTGTTGTTGTTGTTGTTGAAGTGTTTGATGCAAGACCTTGTTGAATGGAGTATCAGCCAATAGAATGTCTCCCTATACTATCACATGTTTATGATTTCTAAATGCTTGAAGAGATGCTTTAGCGATTGTGATGGTGAATGAATGTCCATGATCTTGATTTTCAAGAATGACTATGTTTTACTTTTATGTTATCGAGTCCTGGGGGTATTTATACCCAAAAAATTAGCTGTAATCTAGAGCCCGCATCTGTTTTCTCGATAATATCAGTCAAGCCAAGATTCTCAAAACTCAGTGAGTTATAGAACTCTGTACTCTCAGATAGATACAGAACGTAATAAATCTCAGTATTCACAGTTATCTCAGTATCGCTAGTATTCTAGATTTAGTTCAGTACTCAACTCAGATCTCGTAGTATTCAAGTGTCCATTTCAGACCTCAATAGCATTAGAGTAATCTTTTCAGAGCTCAACATCATTCAGTTAGATAATGAGATTCAGTAATATTTCGTCAGATACGAAACCAAGTGAATTCATCTTAACCCAGTAAGATCATTTGAGAAACATAATCAGTATCAGATTCAACTCAGTTTAAGTTCAGTTAAGAATCAGTTCAGAGTCTTTCAGTTGGGAGTAGGATCTAGCACAGAGTGAGTGCAGGGATGGAGGCTCCCTGTTAGAGAGGAAAAGTCGTCAGGAGCAATCCCTGAACTCCAGAACTGTGTTGCCAGCGCAGGATGTAGTAGTCACCCGTTAGGAAAAGGCTTGACTATTATACTGCTTTAGGATTGACTTCCTATGAGGGTCACCCGTTAGAGAGGCTTGACTAGATTTGAGGTACTTACCTATGTCAAGGTATTGATACCCTTCCAGATAGGGTTACAGGTTAGACCCCACTATTTCAGATTCGGGGCATGTCGGTTAGGTGAGAACTCCCATAGTTACAGTTTTAGTATAGTCTTCAGAGCAGAATTTAGAAATCGAGACTGTCAGATATAGTCACCTGTCTCAGTAAGGAACTCAGATAGTTCCATAGATTCATGGACCACCCGATATATAGGCCTGGTCCCTTATAAAGTTATTCAGTGTCAACATTATTAGATCCATAGATCACCCGTTAGATAGCTTGATCTCAGTCTCAGATTCAGTTGAGTAATCTCATTATTAGATCCAAAGATTACCCATTAGATAGGCTTGATCTGATTCTCAAATTTAGTTGAGTAATCTCATTATCAGATCCAGAGATCACCCATTAGATAGGCTTGAACTTAGTCTCAGATTCAGTTGAGTAATCTCATTATCAGATCTAGAGATCACCCGTTAGATAGGCTTGATCTAAGTCTCGAATTCAGTTGAGTAATCTCTTTATCAGATCCGGAGATCAACCATTAGATAGGCTTGATCTCAGTCTCAGATTCAGTTGAGTAATCTCATTATTAGATCTTGAGATCACCGGTTAGATAGGCTTGATCTCAGTTTTAGATCCAGTTGAGTAATCTTATTATCATATTTAGAGATCACCCGTTAGATAGGCTTGATCTCAGTATCAGATTTGGTTAAGTATTTTTATTATCAGATCCAGAGATCACCCGTTAGATAGGTCTGATCTCATTCTCAGATTCAGTTGATTATTCTCATTATCAGATTCAAAGATCTTCTGCTAGATAGGTTTAATCTCAGATATAATCTCTTCTTATCATTGATAGTAGATTCAGGGATCATCCGTTAGAGAGGTTTTATCTTTGATTCAATCAGTTGAGAGTAGCAAACTCAAAGTGCAGTCACTGATGTGAGTAGATTCAGTTAATCAGCTCTAGTAACATCAATTTCTGAGATCACTCACTAGAGAGGACTGATCTCAACTCCAGTACTCAGTTATCAATATCAGGGGATTTAGTTATTCAGTATCTCAGTATTAGTAGTGAGTTCAGATGATAGTAAAGCAGTACCCGAGTTGCAGTATTTCGAGTCATGATGATTTTAGTTATGATTTGTGCATTCATGCATGTGTTTTCATTCAGTACTCTTATGATTATTCAGTTAAGTAATTGTTCATGCATAAGCCCTTGCATTTAGCCTTACTTCATCTTCATTCTTGATACATTCCCATACTGAAGCATTTGCACTATGATATTTTATTCTATATTATACAGTGCTCAGGTACAGATATCAGTAGAGGGTTAGCTTTTGGTCCTTCGGGACGATGAACACCATGTGATGTTCCAGTTCCAAAAAAATTAGGTCGTTACAATAAATCAAACCAGCCTTAGTACTGGTTTGATTTCTTCCAGCAGTTGCTCTGTCTGTTTGAACAGCTATTCATCTATTGCAACAGTTGACGAAACTACTGCAACATCACCCCCAAAAGCATCAACAATAAAGAAATAACACCATATGTTCCAACACCATCAACAACACAAACAACACTTGTTCCAACAACACCAATACCCCCAATAACAGCATAACCAAAGTAACAAACAAAAGACATAAAAAAATGATACTGACAACAAGCTTTGTAAATTCTACCAACAGATGACTTTTTTTTTTACATATTTTAATAAAAACAATGGTTAGTTCATTTAAGATTTAAAAGTTACCTTTCCTTCAATTTTCTCAATAAATAGGAAACTAGTAATGGGTAAATCAATATTAATAACAGATGTAAATATCTAATTTAAATAACGTACAAAGAAAAAAATGAGAAGGAAAGAACAATAGTGAACCATACCTGCAATGTCAAAAATGCAAAGAGATCAGAACACCTATTTCAGTCAAGAAAAGATATTGATCGGTTGAGATTTGAAAGTATCCTCATTCAAAAGACGAGAGAAAAGAGAGGAAAAAACGAGGCGATTATGATTACCCCAAAGAAGAGATAAAGAGAATTTTGAATAAAAAAAGAGATGAGTTGAGTTAATTTATGGCTGAAGGAGAGAGAATTATAGATATGGGTTTTAAATGTCTATTAATAACTTTGAGGGGCATAAGGAGACGGTGACATTTAAAAGACAAGATAAGATTGCCCAATGAGGATATTTTTGAGTTATCCAAGTAGTATTTTTTACTGCCTTAGCATTTTATCCTTTTTATCTCAAACAGGAAATTAGAAAATTACTTTAAAATAAAAAAAAATCCTAAAACATAAAAGTCATACTTTGCAACAGATGACAATTTATGTTTGAAAATTTCAAATGGCTCGGTAATCTGTCGCAATAGATGGCATGCCTATTTGATAATTTATAATAGATAGTTAATCTATTGCAACAAATGACTTAATCTATTTGATAAATTACAACAGATAAGTCATTTGTTGCAACAAGTTGAATATTTATTTTTATACAATTTTAATTGAGTTCATATGTTCAATTACAACTTTAATTTATTAAGCTAGAGCTAGGTATGAGCTTATAGGATCAACTACAACTTCAATTGAGTTTTTTGGCAATTGCATGATATTGGTGTTGCGTTCCCCCCGAACTGGGTAGTCGATCGATCACTCTGAGTTGAAGCGATTCTTATTACCTTATTGTCAAGCTAATACCTAAACTGATTAAGCTTGAACTAGGAATGAGCTCATAGGGTTAACTACAACTTTAATTGAGTCTTTTGGCAATTGCATGATGCTGGTATTGCATTCCTCCCGACCTGATTCATCGATCTATCACTTTAAGTTGAAGCGATTCTTATTGCTTCATTGTCAAGCTAATACCTAAATTAATTAATCTAGAACTAGGGGTGAGTTCATACGATCAACTACAACTTCCATTGAGTCTTTTGGCAATTGCATGATGTTGGTATTGTGTTCCTCCCGACCTGAGTCATCGATCGATCACTCTAAGTTGAAGCGATTCTTATTACCTTATTGTTAAGTTAATACCTAAATTTATTAATCTAGAAATAGGGGTGATCTCATAGGTTCAACTACAACTTTAATTGAGTCTTTTGGCAGTTTCATGATATTGGTATTGCGCTCCTCCTAACTTGAGTCGTCGATCGATCAATCTGAGTTGAAGATATTCTTATTAACTCATTGTCAAGCTAATACCTATATTGCTTTAAAATAAAACATATAAATCAGACTTTGTAATAAATGACAATTTATATTTGAAAATTTCCAACGGCTCCATCATCTGTTGCAACAGATGGCAATACCTATTTGATAATTTACAACAGATAGTTAATCTGTTGCAATAGATGACTTAGTTTGTTTGATAAATTCCAATAGATAAGCCATCTATTGCAATAGGTTGAACATTTATTTTTATACAATTTCAATTGAGTTCATATGTTTTACTACAACTTCAACTAATTAAGCTAGAACTAGGGGTAAGTTCATAGGGTCAACTACAACTTCAATTGAGTCTTTGAAAATTGAATGATATTGGTATTGCATTCCTTCCGACCAGAGTCATCGATCAATCACTTTGAGTTGAAGCAATTCTTATTACCTCATTGTCAAGCTAATACCTAAATTAATTAATCTAGGACTAGGGGTGAATTCATAGGGTCAACTATAACTTCAATTGAGTCTTTTGGAAATTGCTTGATGTTGATATTGCGTTTATCCTGACCTGATTCGTTGATCGATCACTCTAAGTTGAAGTGATTCTTATTGCCTTATTGTCAAGGTAATACCTAAATTGATTTGGCTAGGACTAGGGGTGAGTTCATAGGGTCAACTAAAACTTTAATTGAGTCTTTTGGCAATTGCATGATTTTGGTATTGTGTTTCTCCCGACCAGAGTCGTCAATCAATCACTCTGAGTTAAAGCAATTCTTATTACCTCATTGTCAAGCTAATACCTAAATTTCTTTAAAATAACAAACAGATCTTAAAACATATAAGTCATACTTTGCAATAGATGACAATTTCTGTTTAAAAGTTTTCAGTGGCTCGGTCATCTATCGCAATAGATGATAATGCCTATTTAATAATTTACAATAGATAGTTTAACTGTTGTAACAGATGACTTAATCTGTTTGATAAATTCCAACAGCTAAGTCATCTATTGCAATAGGTTGAATATTTATTTTTATACAATTTCAATTGAGTTCATATGTTCAACTACAACTTCAATTGATTAAGCTAGACCTAGGGGTGTGTTCATAGATTCAACTACAACTTCAATTGCGTCTTTGGAAATTGCATGATATTGGTATTGCGTTCCTTCCGAACTGAGTCATCGATCGATCACTCTGAGTTAAAACAATTCTTATTACCTCATTCTTAAGCAAATACCTAAATTAATTAATCTAGGACTAGGGATGAGTTAATAGGGTCAACTACAACTTTAATTGAGTCTTTTGTTAATTGAATGATGAGATGGTTAAAAATTACGCCTATTTTTTAAAATTTAAAAAAATAATTAAGATCAATTCGGACCAAATTAACATTTTCAAACCTTGTCATTCTTTTTCAAAATACAAATAAACCCATACAAATCATCCATTTGCAAGAAAAATATTTCATCATTTCAAATCTTGAGTTCTTACTCTTTTCTCTCTCTCAACAATACAGATAACAAATACTTAAAAGATTGTTCAACCCTTCATAACTGATTGACTTTCTTCCCATTTCCAACTACATAGGTATTATTTTTGACTTCATTCTTGCTTGCATAAATCATTTTCTCTATCTTCATAGGTAACAGAGTTTTAGAAGAGTTCTTTATTTGTTATTTTTTCTAAAAATTAGGGCTTTTAATTTAATGATGAAAAATAAGACTTTTAGTTGTATTATCTTTGAGAATGAGTTTAGAATTTTGAGTTTGATGGTAAATCGTTGGAAGAACTTGAGAAAACCCTAGTTTCTGTCGAAGTATTTCATTGACTGTCGTGGTATTGTTAGATGGTGTTTGTGGTGGTGGTGGTGGTGGTGGTGCTCATTTTTTGTGGCACTGGTGGTGTTTGTGGTAGTTGTTGGTGGCATTGGTTGGTGGTTTTTGTGGTGGCTATTGGTGGTGTTTGTAATGTATTTTTTAAAATTTATGCATACATCAATTGTAATGTAATTTTTCCTTTTTTTTTGTTATTTGTAGGTAAAATATGTCTCCCAAAAGAAAAAAAAAGTGAAAGTGGATCAACTTCTGACCACCTAAGAAAAATGGCTATAGTACATAGGGATTCGAAGGATCTTCCTGAACAATCTTAGTCAGGAAAAAGTAAAGCTGAGGAAAGTTATGAAAGTGATGTTGAGGGAGGTGGGCAAGGGTCTGTAGATGGTGATGAGAAAAATGAAAATAAGGAGGAGGATGAAGAAGATAAACAAGAATAGGAGGGAGAAAAAAGTGAGAAAAAGGATGATAATGCATCACCAATGGGGCATGAATTAATATCAAAATCCCAGCATAAGGCTGTCAAAACTATTAGTATTGAAAGGTTTCAAGTTGCGATGCCGATAGGTGACCCTGCAGAACTAACTGGTGATCCTGTACTTAAATGTCAGTTGGGGAAACCTTTTGATGAATTTAGGAATATTATGAAGAATGAAAACATAGATGGACTTTCGAAGAAGAGCTACTTTGGACACTTTCTTGAGCTTTCTGAGGACCAAACTGCCTATTTCTAAATGATCTTGGTATATGATCTTCTTAAACAGGATCAAGTATGTGGGGATGATAAAGATTCGAAGGAGGTGGAAAAAAGATGGATGAAATCTGGATCAACTTCTAGGACATGCCGGTTTGTTTTGACTTGAAAGAGTTTTCTATAGAGATGGGATTGAGATGCGATCATCCAAAAAAACCTCTCACCAAGAAAATACCATGCAAAAGGTCCAAGCCAAGCAGCACAACCAAACCACCACCATCAAATAGTGGTAAGGCATTGTCCTAGCGACCACCCACCAATACCAACAAACGCAAGGAAAAAATAGATGTGTTGTTGGACATTGCTAGGCGTGGGTGCAAAGCCAATGAGTTGATAGAATATCTTAAGGTTAAAACCATACCAAAGCAGTACAGGGAGAAGTTGTGCTTAGTTTGGTTTGCCCATTCCGTTATATTGGCAAAAGACGTCAACAAAACCATAGAAGATGATTTGTTGAAGCTTGCTTAAGATTTTGAGAAATTCAATAATCATCCCTGGGGATATGACAGCTACTACTTGACTGTCAAATATTTATTGACAAAGATATTCCCAAAGACGATCACATTATACGGCTTTCCTTGGGGATTATGGTAAATTTAATCACTATTTATTTACTCATCCACTAATTTATTTTAAATAATTATTATGACTTTTTTTTTCTTGCCTCCTGTTTACATTATTTAGGCTTGGGAATTTAAAGCAATTCCTCACCTCCGAAAGTAGGTCAAGGATTACCCGGATGAGGTTTCTCATCCAAGGATCCTTAGGTGGTTGGATATAAAGAGAAACATAATAATTAAGAAGGTTGATCTCTTTAACCTCCCAGATGAAGCAGTACGTCTTCTTTCAATTAAATTAATTTAACTTAAAGAAAGATATTGAAATAGATGTGCCATCGGTTACGATAGACGGGTTGTCTATTGCAATAGATTACCCGTCTACTATAATTGGTGCAATAGATAAGTAATCTGTTGCAATAAACGATCCATATTTTGCAATACATTAACCAATTGCTGATCTGTTTCTTTGAACCCGACTCAATAGATTACCCATCTACTGCAAATTATGCAACAAATGGGTAATCTGATGCAACATATTGTTAATCTATTGCGACATATAGATCAGCTATAGCAACAAATAGATTATATATTGCATAAGTTATTTGTGTTAAAATATAACCTAACTGATTGAAAACTACTATATGATTTAAATGTATCTGACTTTTTTATAGGTTGTGCATTCATGGATCGTGCCTATTGAGCATGAGTTGGGGATGAATTCTTTTATTACTCTAGGTTTTGTTGATACAATGGCAGACTCAATGGTAGAGTTAATAAAGAAGAAATTAGATGGAGTAACAGTCATAAGAAGAGTAGTTAGGAAAGTTTATTCTAGTGTTGAGGCTCTTCATGACCAACCTAATACAACAGATCCGGGTGCTTCTTCTGGGGGTGTTGCTAGTGGAGCTGATGTTGGTGGCAGGCATGCTGATACTACTGCCAGTCATGATGTTAAGCATGTTGGTGCTCAAGTAAAAATAAGTATATTTGAAAACACTCCTTTCACAGGTTCCTCTCACCCTTACACAGGTCTCTCACACAATTACATCGGTCCCTCTTACCCCTCTTCACCCTCATGTTCTTGTTGCAAATGTGAAAAGTGCAAAGATAGCCAGGATAAACTCTTTGAAAAAGTAGAGGCTAACGCTAAAGCTGTTGAGATATTGAAATCCAAGAGGGGTTTCATGCCATCCAAGAAGGTGAGGGAGCCATACACTCCTACAGTGACAGTTGGGAGGAAGAAAAGAGCAATTAGCCAAGTACTCTCCAATCAGAAATCCAAAAAATTTGCAACTCCTCCCTTTCCAAAAGCTGTTGAAGTTCAAGAGTCATTCAAGAAGGTGGACGTATACGCAGAACTTGGTGCCAAAGAGAAGAGAGATCTGCGATGGGCCAAGAAAGGCACACGAGATTACCCCATCCATACCTTTTCCACCCAAGACTTTAGAAGTACCTAGCCTTCTAATATACTTGTCATCTGTTGCAACATATGTGTATTCTGGTGCAACTTGTGGTGGTTCAGTTACAACACATTACCCATCTCTTACATAAGTTGCGTTAGACGGGTAATCTGTGAATAGATTCAGAAAACCCTCTATAATAGATGGACCATCTGTTGCATCTTTCCACTATGTTTTCCTTCTTTACAATTTCTAACCTATATAAAATTTGACTTCTTATACCACGTTATGCTGAAGAAATTCTCGGACTCATGAGGCACAGACAATTAGCATATCCAAAAGTTTATAAAGCTACCGATAGAATAATGGACCTCTACTTCTACAGGAATCTCAAGGATAGGTACGATGATCTTAGTAAGCCAGTGTCAACTCCCGGTGGTGAGGGATTTCATTCATTACTTTCTGGGTTCCAATGGGATAAAAAATGAAAAAATATATTAGAGGATATAGTCTAAATCCACACGGCAAGGTTGGACAGAGGCAAAGGAGATTATTGGAGTCATAAACGTGGATGGCATACATTATCAGGTTATTGAGATACTTTTCGGGGAGGGAAAGATCAAGGTTTATGACTGCAACTTACCTGCCTTGGACGAGGCCAATTTTTTTACCTGCATACATCCACTGTTGTAATTATTCCCCATCTTGTTGAGCCAGAGTAAACTGATAGATCGTTTGAAAAAAAGTGTTGATGAAGAAACCATGGGCTTTTAAAGGTCGAAACAAGGACATGGACCTTCCAAAATATAAAACCGCTGCCTTGTGCGGGTTGTATGCTCTTGCACACATCGAATGTTTGCTGACTGGCACAGAAATAGTCGATCCAATGGCCTTTCTGTGCAACAATATTATGGCAAACATGAAAGAGGTCTGGGCTTAAAAGGTACTAACTGGATGCTTGGAGCCTGTCTTTAAAGAAGAGCCTGTGAAATAATAATTTTTTTATTTCAAGTCACTTCACTTTACATACTTTACACAAGCAATTTTTTTTGTCTGATGAAAGTTGAATTTTTTACAATGCAACAGATTGTCCATATGTTGTAAAATATATTCTATCTATTCTGACAGATAGTTTATCTATTGCAATAGGTTGGTCATTTGTCGCATTATGATGATTTTTCTATCTAAGTCTTATCTATTGCAACAGTGGGAAGACCTGTTTGATAATTTCCAATAGATATCCTATATGTTACAACATATGTCTAAATCTGTTTGATATTTTCCAATAATTACGTTTGAATATCCATGTTCTCAACAACACCAAACCAGTAGTACATACAAATACACCACCATGAAAATTTCAGCAATTAGGCTTGAATATTCATGTACCCAACAACACCAAACCAGTAGCAATAATGCCAATAATGTAGTATCTTCTTGCTCGATTTTGTTTCTCTTCAAAAGCCTTGACTTTCTTCAACAGACCCCAGATTACACGATTTGCTTGTGAAGGGTGTCGTTCTTCATACCAATCAGAGTAATCTCATCCACCCAACTTCTACAAAAACAAGACCACAATTATAAAATAATTACAAGTAAATAATTAATCAATTAATTAAATAAAAAAACATTACCTTTAATATCTTACAAGTAAAAAACCTACTACCTGAATTTTTTTGAGTCCAAGAAGTCTTCAATAGAGCTTCATGACCACACTTACAATATCAAAAAACTTTATCACAAAAAATAGTAGAAGATGAGTTCGATATTGTCAAGCTCAGTTGGAAAAAATTAAAAAAAATATGTAGAAAAAAATAAATACAAATAATTTGAAGAATTTAGATAGAGAAAAAAAGATGATGAAGAAGATTTAGGAATCTAGGGTTAAATTTTAGAAAGAGGATGAATATATAAGACAATGAGGAAAAAATAACCGTTGGGGGCCAAATTAGACGCCAAATCAGCAACAATGGGGGTTCAACGAGCCTTGGCTGCGTGAATTACGCATGAGCTGCCAACTGGGCAAAAAGTGCCAAACTGATACATTTGATGCCTATTTTATTTTAGGTGTTTAAAATAAGCATTGTCTACTTGATGCCTATTTTATTTTAGGTGCTAAAATGAACACTGTCGATGGGTTTCACATTTTTTATTTTATGTCACTTCACTTTACATGTAGTGGAAATTTTTGTATGTTTAATGGAAGTTAAATTTTTTATAGTGCAACAGATTGTCCATCTATTGTAACATATATTCTACCTATTCTGATAAATAGTTTATCAGTTGTAATAGGTTAGTCATCTGTTGCACTATGTTGATGTTTCTATCTTAGTCTATCAATTACAATAGTGGAAAGACCAGTTTGATAATTTCCAACAGATTACCTACCTATTGCAACATATGTCTAATCTGTTTGATATTTTCCAACAGACGTGTCGTCTGTTACAACAGATACATTATCTGAATCTAGTATTTTATTTCAATTAATAAGTTCAAATCTAAGGAAAAAATAAAATTCAAAGACAACATAAAATAAATCGAAGCCTTCAGAAATTACATGAAATAAATCAGCAAATAAATGAAATGTAAAAAAATTATTATAGGTACAGATCTCAATAAATACAACAATAATTTAAGTATTGATGTCAAGAAATCCTAAGGAGGGGTGAGTTTATTACTTTGACATACTCAAGCTATAAAGATCTTATCAATATGAAAAAGTTGTTCTTCATTCGGTACTATGAAATTTGGGTTTGGTCATCATAGATCTTTAATGTAGCTTGAGTACACTTTTTGTTCTCTGTATTTTCATAAAAAGGGTTGCATATTGTTAATGTTGTTCAGCAGTAGCTTCTACAGTGACATCCACCTGGTAATCCAGAATTGGTCAATGTTAATCACGGAGATGCAAAAAAATAGAAAAGGATAACTCATCTGTTTTAGCAAATCAAACAGGTCTTCCTCTTATTTTAAATTATCCCAAACTGATTATATTTTTGTTGAAATAGATGGATCAACCATTAGGACAAATCATAATATGAGAAAGAGCTGTATGATAACATCCAATGGATGAACCATATTTTGCGACATATAACTCATCTATTTGGACAAACTAAAATGTTAGGAAGTCTTGATTTAATTTGTCTCAACAGATGACCCATCCGTTGTAGAAGATAAGTTATTTATTGGTACAAATAAAAATGGTATGTAGAGTTGTTTGATTTGCTAAAATAGATGAGACATATGTTGCAACAAATACTTTATCAGATACAATAGGTTAGTCAACTATTGCAACAGATGTATATATCTATTTGATAATTTTCAACAGATGTGTCATAAGTTGAAACATATATGTGTCTGTTCGTTTGTTGGAACAAATGATATATATTCACCTTTTTAGCTCGTGCTGCTCTCCTTTGGTCATTGTACATTGCTCAATAGTGCAACACACAGACAGAAGAGTTGCAATTTTGCTTTTTTGGATACTTGATAATGCTTTGGAAATTACTTTCCTTCTCATCTTTTCTTTAATCTCTAATGGAGTGGATGGATATAAATCCTCTTTGATGGAATGACACCCCTATTAGATGTCAATTCCTTTATAGAAGCAGTTAATGCATTAATAACATTAATCAGTACATCATGTTTCACCTTGTAGTCTTGACATTTGCATGCAGAACATTCATTGGGAGAGGAAAATCTGTATAACTAGTATGATCATACTCATAATGGTTTGTTTTAAAAACTCTAAGAGGAGCATCATTAGCACCAACAGCAGCACCACTACCACCACCAACAGCTCTATCACTACTAAGACCATCAACAACAATAAACTCACCCTCTAAAATTATTTTTCTTGTGATGGCTGTTGCTCCAAATAATTCTATATTTATTCTGTCAGTGACCTTAGGGTTTGATAAAGTTTGCATAGACCGTAAAGTAAGAAAAAATGGCATCTTCAACTCTCGATAGGTCAAAATAAGCGACGGATGCACAATCTAACCTAAATCATTACATATATTAGAATGCTGATTAGATCATTCAAAAAAATCATTAATTAAAATAAAAACTTAATTATAATTATACTTATTGCATTCTTCAGGGGGTTAAAAAGATGAAGAAATTTTGCATTTTTATCAATTTTGACCGACAACCATCTCAAGATTCTTGGATAGGAAACTTCTTCTTTGTTTACATTTGTTGTTTCAAATAAGGAATGGTTTTAAACGCCCAATACTATAAAATAACCCCAATAAATCAAAACCATTATTGAAAAGTCATATAAGTTGACTGTCTTTGGCACTAACAGAGTCAACAAATATTTGACAGTCATTTTGAAGCTTTCATAACCCTAAGGATATCTGTTAAACGCCTCAAGATCCTTGGAGAGATTTATTAAACCAACGCTTATATTTTTATTAACGTCTCTCGCCCAAAGAGTATTATGTACAAACCAAACCAAGCACAATGATTGATTATGCTTCTATGAAATTCTTTTATCTTTCAATACTTCCATCAAATTTTGTTTTTGAAGCTTGGACCAACAATGGACACCAGGTCATCACGATCAATCGACTTGACTTTGCTTTTTTTGGGTGTGCAAGGTGCTTTTTTGGGTTAGAATAGGTATAACTTAAGAAGGAGAAGGAGGATAACATTTTAGTCCAGTAACTATGGCAAACTTCTTCCAACCAAAATAAACAGGAATGCTACAGTAATTTATCCACACCTTATCCATCTTATCTTTGTTTTCATACATAAACCTACGCTTTAGAAGTTCATATACCATTTTCATTTGAAAACGAGCACTTTTTTTCTCCAGCAAATAAGGATATTTCCCAAAGCAACTATCCCTAAAATAAGCATCTAATTTTTTTCTTGAAGTATTTTTTTGAAGGCATCAAAAGTTTTCCACAGCTGGCGTAACCTAAAAATCACCCGTTAAATCTATGGCACCATCACACTGCATTCTCACAGGATAACAATCAATGCTGAAATTTTTGACCAACTCTTTGGTGGAAGGCCTATTAGCATTTTGATCACCTCTTTTGAAATATTCCTCCTCCCGTGTTCATCATATTCTGCTCCTGATTGAGATAACGCTTGTAAAGCAAGCTCATAGAGTGGTGAATGTAGCCTAGCTGCTTCACTTGTTCCTTTACTTGGACTTGATTCAATTTTTGTTCTTTTGGGTGCCATATTATCTAAAATTAACAGAAAAATAAACAAATATATTATAGTTGATTAATGCATTTTTAAAAAAGGATAACTAAAAAATCTAACATGCAAAATAGTAAAATAATAGTTTTAATAAATCACACATCTGTTGCACTGGGTAGGTTATCTGTTGCACCAAATAACTAAACTATTCATCTGTTGCAGCAATACAAAATATATCACTCATCTTTTAAGACAAATGAATGGTCTGTGCAATAGATCACATATCTGTTGCACCATATGAGTGATCTATTGAAATAACTAACTAACCTATTGTAACAAATGAGTAATTAATTGCAATAATACAAAATATATCACTCATTTATTGAGACAGATGAATGGTCTCTACAACAGATCACATATTTATTGCAACATATAAGTGATCTATTGCGACATATAACTAATATGTTGCAATGAATGAGTAATATGTTGCAACAATAAAAATAGATCACTTATTTATTAAAATAGATGGCTGGTCTGTGCAACAGATCACACATCCGTTTCAATATATGACTGATATATTAGAACTATTATCAATGGTCAATATTGTTTAGATTTCTTCCAGTATAAGGGTCAGCTATCACGACAGATGAATGATCAGTTGAAAAATCAAGTCTTGGACATGTCCTGTTAGAATAGTTAATAGGATTTTATCCAACAGGAGGTTCATCTTTTGCATTAGATGATTAATCTATTGTATTAGATCTTTAATCTAATGGTTTCTTTGTTGCATCAGATGGTTAATCTGTTGCGTCAGATTTTTAATCCGATGGTTTCTTTTTTGCATCTGATGGTAAATTTGTTACATTAGATGGTTAATTTGTTGCAACATATGGTTAATCTGTTGCATCAGATGGTTAAACTATTGCATTATATGGTTAATTTGTTGTATCATATGGTTAATTTATTACAATAAAATTTTAATTCGATGGTTCCTCTGATTCATCAGATGGTTAATCTATTGCATCAGATAGTTAATTTGTTGTATCATATGGTTAATCTATTGCATCAGATATTTAAACTGATGGTTCCTCTGTTACATCAGATGGTTAATCTATTGCATCATATGCTAAATCTATTGTATTAGATGGTTAATCTATTGCATCAGATGTTAATCTGTTGCATCATATGGTTAATTTATTACATTAGATGGCTTATCTATTGCAAAAAAAAAAATAGTAGCATGATTTTGTTTAATAGAACAACAACACTATCAACATTTTTACTAAGAACAAGAATAAATCAACTCAGCAATGGGCGCAAAACGAAAAACACCAAAATCATTATTTTGCTTATATAAACGCAAACAACACAAATCAAACTTTAACAAAATGCAACAAACAACAAAATCATAATTCACTCCGAAAAAAGAAGAGAAAAAATACCAGAAATTAGGGTTTTATTCAGACCGCATTTCAAATTAAAACAATAAATATTGAAATTGTTAACCAATACTAGAAGAGAAGTTGGCTCAAGTTCCTCGTTTTCTTCAAAACTAAAAAGGCCATAATTTTTTACCTGAGAAAGAAAAAAAGGGACAATGAAGAATTCAAAGTTGTTGTGGCCGGAGAGCAAGGTTGTCACGTCGATTGACTGTTGAAGTCGGTAAGGAACCCAAAACCCAATTATTTATCACTGGAGGTTGAAGTTGTCGGGGATTGAAAGGAGAAATTTGTAGAACTATTAGTCCGAAGAAACTGTTATGATAGAGAGAGAGGTGGAAAAGATAGTTGATTAGGATTGAAGAGGGGTGTGGTTGATTTTGTAATTTTAAAAAGATTAGAAAGTTTTGAAAATATTAACAAGTCCATAATTAACTTAATCAAGTTTTCTAATTATGTTTGACCCTTAAAATTGGTCAATGTCCTCAATCCTTCATTCAAGACTTAAATGACACCTTTCCTTCAATTTTCTCTACTTTCATTGTCCAAAATTTTGTGGCAATGATAGTCAATTATATTTTTAAAATAATTGAAGTTTTTATTTAATTATTATGATCCATAAGTTTTTTTTTCTATTTCAATTTAAGTGACATTGATATAATTTTCAGGGTCATTCAAATATTTTATATCCTTTATATATTATAATTTTTAGAAATATATAACAAATTAAATAAAGTAAGACCTTTTAATATGTATTATTTTTCTTGTCTCAACTCATGTGATTAGATAGAATTTAAATAGTCAATTAAATATTTTTATATAATTTTTAGACACCTTAAATTATTAATTATTGTATTTTATAATTTTTTTTATATCTTTTAAACACTTTGAATTGTCAATAATTGTGATGTATAGTATTTTATACATAGTTTCTCTCTCTCTCTCTCTCTCTCTCTCTCTCTCTCTATATATATATATATATATATATATATATATATTATTTCGAGAAACTTGAAAATTTTGTGCCCAAAATTTATGATAAAAAATAAACTTATTTAAATCTTAATATTTGAAAATGTAACACATAGTTAAGATGGAGGGAATATCTTATATATTTTTTTTATTAATTAATAGTAGTGAAAACTCAATTTTCCTTTTAATTTGTTTAGGGGTCAATTTATTAAAAAAAAAGGACCTAAATTTGCCCATTAGAATCACCAATTAACCCAATCCAATAACCCACAACCCGACCCAAATTTTATTTAATCTCTCAACCATCCAAACTTTTGATCGAATAGTGCATGTTCATCCCTAAGACTTGTTTTCTTTTTAATCTACCATATCTTCTAACCTAACTCTGTTTCCCCCACCCTAGCCATCGCAATCTCTTGTCTCTTCTCCCATCATTATCATCGTCATCGGCAACATCTCCTCTCTCTAATTGAATCTGTATCATTGAAGTTTTATATCAAAACTCCTAAAATTTAATGGTTTTCTTACTTTTTTAATTGTGTGTAAATGGATGATTTTTACTAATGGGGTTTCATGGTTTTGACCCTTTTGTTGGATTACTAGAAAGGTATTTTTTAGTGACTTGGGTATTTGTTACATTTAGGAAAGATTGAGTTTTTTCGTTTGTTGGGTGTTTGAATTAGTCTAAATCTTGATCTTAATTTATGGGTTATTGTTGATTCATTTGATTGACTATATTGTTCTGGTAGACTGCTATTTTGATCAGAAATGGGCTGAACTTGGGTTACCTTTGATTTGATGATTTAGTTGATGTCTTTGGGGTTTTGCAGCTTGTGTATATTTTCAAATTAAATATTTGATGATTTAGTTGATGTACATTTCCCTCTTTCTCTTTCTAACAAACAAACGTATACATATATATAGAGTTGCTTGCACAATTTATTTGATATAAATCCCCTTCTTTCAATTCCTAAATCTGAATCTTTTTACTTTAAAATCTTTGAATTTTTGGAGTTGGAGGAATAAAACCCCAACTTTCACTTTCACTTTGAAAATTTCTTTTTTTAAGAATCAGAAGTGATTGTCTTTGGTAGATTCCATCATTTACAGTGTTTGAGTAGTTTCTTGATTTTAATTCAGGCGATATATGTAATCTAGTTTCTTATGAGAAGCCTTCATTCTCAGAATTTTGAGTTGAACATATTAAGTAATCTTTCACTTTCTTGAAATTGTTCTGGAAAGTACAGAAATGCCCTTTGGTAAGTCTGTTGGTGATGTATGGTGAGATAAGCAAGGGAGAATTTGGTCAAATCAACATTACTCTTTCCATTACAGCCGTAACAAGCTACTTTTCCAGCCAACAACATTGTTCTAATTCAAGTGCATTTATCGAAATGCCCTTAAGTGCCAAAGCAGGCAGCAGTTCAACATGTCTGCTTTAACACTTGATGATTGAGCCTATTCCCCTTTATTATTAAGTAGAATAATTACTAGCATTGTTGTATGCTTGTGGTTTGTCTTGGTATATAATTGATATCTTTAAACATGAATATTTTATTGGCATATCTATTTTTGTGAAAAGGAGAAATCCAACTTATAAGTTTAAAATTGAAATTTCGAGTAAGAAAACTAATTATTTTAAACAAAACTTTAATATTGAACCAACTTGAACTTATTTGATTGTGGATTATAATTTCTCGGAAACAAAATAAAACACCCTGGTTTTCGTACCTTAAAACATTTCCTGAAAAATTAGTCTCTGGACCCAATATGACTCATGGGTATGAATCGTATGTTGGGGTACGAATGGTATGGTCCAGTTGTATGCTAACCAGTGTTGGTTGTTGGGATGGATTTTTGTTACTGGAATGGGTACGACTTGAATGGTATGAGTTGCATGACTGGATACGGATCGTTTAGTTTGGGTTTTCCTTATCTTAATATTAGACTTGGTAACTTCTGTTGGATCTGATTATGAGTGGCTCACCATGAGCCGTAAGCCAGGGTATGAGTTGTACCTAGGATTCCTATGGTGGTTAGTGTTCAAACCTCCTGGATTCTATTCTTCCAGGGGTACAGTTTATGGGTACCAGTCATATAATTGGATACGACTTGGGTTTGGGTGTGTCTTACCTTGGACAGTGTTGGGTCCAAGTGGGAAAACCTAGGATATGAGAGGTGGGTAACACTCGTATAGGTTGGGTACTACTCGTAAGTGTCAGTTGTACCTTATGATAAGAATTAATGGAGTTTAAGAGAGGGAAATCTGGACATTTCTCCACTTATCCTAATAAGGTCCCAGACTTATGCTGCACTTGGGATGCTATTTTCCTTATTATTGTATTCTTAAACATTGGAAAAAACTCTATAATTCTCTCAGGAACTTTTGGGAAAGGAAGCTAGTGTTTCAACTAGAGGACTAAATTAGGGATCTTGTTGGTGGTTTCTCTCTATCTACTTTATCAATTAAGGCATGCTCTCTTCCTTCATTATTAGTTTCAACTGAAGGCATGGTTTTATACAATGTTTTTATGATTTGAATGTTGTATGATTTTGTGGTTTTGGTTATATATGCTTGGTTATGGTCTTCCCATGTTTTAATTATGTTTTTATATGCATCAATGGTGGTTTTGGATAATTGGTTGCATGAGAATAGTTCTTTGGTAATGTACTTTGGTTTTGAAAATACTATGTCCCCAATGTGTTTGATAAAATGTCTTTAACAATGTTTTTACTACAATATTGATTTTTCCATGGAACTTATGCATGGTTTAATCTTGGTAATGAAGTCCTAAATTATATGAATGGTTTAAATGGTTTTAAATGGATTGAAAAGGCCTTGGTGGCCATGGTTTTGGTAAATTGGAAATCATGTGGGGAATATAGAAATCCCCTAAGGATTGGCTGAGGATAATACTTGCAAGTTATTGTTAGTATGATGATACCACTACTAATAGACTTGATTAATAATAATGGAATAGTGGTTTGGATAGAAAATGGTTTTATTGGGCTTAAAGGAGGGAGATGTAGCAAAGCCGTGGAAGGTAGAGGTTCCGGGGGGATCTAAACTGGAAACTCATATTTGCCGATGTAAGGTTTGGTCTTAGTGACTGTGTGCATGATGTCACGATATATATTTTGAGGGGTGTACTAGTCATCCTAGATTTTCTTCCCTGGTTGTGTGGCTTCACGCACTAGGTCCCTTGCAGATGAACTCATATAACCCGTGGGTGATTTAGGACGGCAAAGATACACAATCCAGATAAAGGTTTTAATGGCATGCTAAATCCGGTCCCTTTTTTAGCATGGTTATATATATATATATATATGTATGGTGGTGTGCATATGAATAGTTTTTACTTAATTTTATAAATGACATCCTTATCTTGAGGTCATGCTAACATTCACCCGCTAACACGTCTTCGGGAATTGTATTCCCACGTGATACAGGAATCGGTCATTCCACTAATCCTGCTTAGTGATTCAGACTTCGGGGACAACATTTGTATTAAAGTGGTGAGTTTCTATCTATTCGAAAGGTTCCATTTCATGGATGTTATTTCATACTTTGGCTTATTTATGGATATTGGTTTTGTCTATGGTTGGGGACATGTCCCAACCAGATTTTGGTATTCTTTGGGTTAGAGGCTTTGTGGTACTAATATGGGTTGATATGGATGGGATCAGACTGGTGCTAGCCTTAATATTGGCATTGATATTGGGACTGAGATCATTAGACATAATTTTTCACTGTTCCATCCTATTTCATTTTGGGATTAATCATATTATGTTTTGGAACTCATTTGGTTATGGCCCTTGGTTCGGTATTGGTTTGGCTTGGTGGTTTGGTTTGTATGGTTTGGTGGACGGGAAGACTTGGTAGGGTTGGTCTAGGAGTAGACTTATCCCAAAGTCAGTCCTTGTCCAGTCATGCTAACTTGTTATATGTTCAAAATTCAGCCAACTCAAGGTACGCGGCTGGAGTTTGGGTTGGGTAACGGAGGTGGTCTTCGGTCCTGGTCAGACTTAAGACACTAATTACGACAAGGCCCTAGGTCGGTTCATGTCACAAAAATTTAAACTAAAGTTCCATAATTCAATCCGAACAGTGTAATGCATCTCACATAAATAAAAATGTAATTGAAGCTCCACTTTGAATGACATAAATTTTGATCCAACTATTGAGTAGTTGTCTGCATTAGAGTATGATAAGAAGATAAATGTTGAGATTTTAAATTCAAAACTCAAGAACAATGCCCTCTTTGATAATAAATTTACTAAAATATCCTTTATTAAACTTCATATGGTGCAAGAGCTCGTTTAAATTGACTTATTTAAAGTATTTTTCAGCTAAAGTAGCTTTTAAACATTTTGGGACTGTTTGAGTATTTAAAAATTGTTTATAAGCACTTGATTAAAGTTAAAATGATTAAAAAAAAGTAAGTTTCACATAAATCCCGATAAGTTTATCCATATTTACATCGTATTCTAATTTTTTTCAAACTCTCAATTTTGTGTTTTAAGATACATATAAGTTAAAAGATATACAAGTTGATGATACATCTTAAAAATTAACAAATTAGCTAAGATTAAGGAATGTAATGGTAAGTGATAAAGTAGCAATTTATTCAGCCAATCAGTTAATTAACTGAAAAATCCCCTAAAATACAACATTATATTACTAATTCAATTTTTTTAAAATATTAATCTCCATAATCAATTTGAAGATTCATTCTTCTTCTTTTTATTTTTTTTCTTCAACACCATGGAGATCAGATCTCCAGTAGGATTGCCTAGGCTAGGTGTTTCAAATTTTTCTTTCAAGACACCAAGATCAGTAGCATGATTGATAGGGCAAAGCTTGGGCAATTGATCAAGAATCTAAGAGAAAGCAAATCATATTTCACAAACGACAGACATCCCCCAACCAAACTGTGTCATTGTTGGGATGCTTCACTCTCCATGCCAAGAAAAATCCAAGTACAAAAAATCAAACAACGATCAAAAGTCTGAATGGGAGAAACAATAGAAAAATAAAGTACATGTCATCTCAAAGTATCTGAAATCTGTAGATTGCATTGCATGGATTAAAGCTAGACAAACTAATGAAAAATTGAATAATTCAGATTTGCTGAGATACATATTTTATTATGAGATGTTGTATAGAAACATATTTTGTTTGCAAGAGCATGTTGATATACATAATTTATTTTATATATCTGAAAATTTTTTAAAAAATATATTTGATCAAGATTATGTTGCCTCTTTTTGCATCAGTTTTATGTTTTTGAATTATGTGAGACATATCCAAGTTATAATATACAAATATACATAGTTATGATAGTAGATATGCATACATGTGTTAATAAGAGATATATAACAAGTTTCAGTAAAGAAATATTTGTTTTTTTATAGGTTAGGGCATCGTTACCTTATGTGTACTCTAGCAATTACGAGATACATATTATTATGAAACATACATGTATCTATAACAAGAGATACATTTTATGTATTTGGTGTTTTTTTTTAACATATTTGATCGAGATACATAATTCATTAACTATAGCATAAAGAGATACATAATCTAGTGTATGAATTGCACATAATTTGTTATTTATTTTATTTATTAAATTGAATAGCTTATAAAATATTTAAAAATATATCTGATGATATTTTTAGTATTTAGTTTTTTTTTTAAAAATTTTGTTGTTGTTTGTTTTTGCAGCTATGTCCTAAAATACTTAGGTGATTGTAATTGGACTTTTAAGGCGTCATGTCGAAAGAGTTCAAAATTATTCTAAGTAAGGATTCTTCAGAACTTGAAATTGATGAAACAAGAAAGAAAATTGAAGCCCGATACATTGTTGATGAAAACTCATCTTCGTTGCTCATCCGTAATGATATGGGTACAAAATTCTACATAGAGGTTAAAAAAATGTGCTCAATACAATTTTATTTTTGAAAGAATAAAGAACTTGTAGCAATTAAAAATCAGGATTCTCATAAAGAATTCAAATAAAATAAAATTCTTTTTACTCGGATTGCTAAAAATAGGACTGTATATGTGGTGGATTTGGACCATTATTGCTAATTTCTGTTTTTGATCAATATTAGTAGTATTTGTGGTAAATTTTAATTTTGGTTCAACATTGCTAGTTTTGATTTTAGTTGATTGAAGTATTTTTGATAAATTTTGATTTCTTTCATTATTGCTAATTTTGATTTTTGGTTAATGTAAGTATTTCTTTTGGTAAAATTGATTTTGGTCCATCATTGACTTGCATTTTTAAAGAAAATTTTTAGTTTGAAATATTATTTGACTTACTTTATATTTGAAGATAACATAAGTTTTAAAAAAAATAAAATTCAAATATAACATATTTCCTTGTGAGATATTTTGTGCATCCTAATTCATGTGAAGATGTGCTTGTATAGCTCAAAATCGAAGAAAAAAATATTATTTTTAAATTTTTTATCCATAATTATGGTCTTATTATATATGACGACAAGAATAAGCTCACATTAAAAAATTAAAGATATTTTTAATTACAAAATCATTCAATTTAGAGAATTATGGTAATCATCTGATCCTTTTTCAAATAGAACTCCAACAAATCTAGGAGGCGTAAATTACGGTAAAAGGAAATGTAATATTAGAAATTATATAACAATAAAATTGTCTTTCCTTGTCTTTTACACAAAATATATTGGAAAAAAAAATTATCGGTGACCATATAACATATGAAAAGTTGATTTCGGTCATTGTTTTAGAGATTTAAAATCGATGAAACAAGGAATAAAATTGAATCCTAATACATTATTGATGAAAACTCATCTCCGTTTCTCATCCGTAATGATATGGGTGTGTCCGATACAATTTTATTTTTGAAAGAATGATACATAAAATTTCAATTCGTAGTGATTTATTTTTTAACGAAAATACATTTATCGTTTGATGGAGTATTGATTAATAAGGTTTGGTATCAAAACAAGAGATACATAATCAAGATGTATCTTTTAGTTAAAGTTACATATTAGAGTAAATGATTTTTAGAAAGATAATAAGTAGAATATCCTGCGATGTTTTGTAAAAACTTTATTCATTAGAAATATATTTGTTAATTAGAGATACATTTGTCACAAAAATGTATCGAAGTCTTCTTGATTGATGTTAACATATGTAACAGGACTAAAAATAACAAGAGATACATCATTTTGCATGTGTAACAGAACTAAAATTAACAAGAGATACATAATTGTGCATATTTAACAAATTAAAATTAACGAGAGATAAAATTATGCATATGTAACTAACTAAAAATGACAACAGATACATAATTATGCACTTGTAACTAACTAAAAATAACAAGAGATACAAAATTATTAAAGCAAAGAGAGATGCAAGAAAACTAAACTAAACATTCGAGAGATACAAACTTATCTTTATGTAACAAACTCAGATAACAAGTGAGAAACACTAGTTATGTAAATAGCTGAGATCACATTACAACAAGACAACGAAAAGAATTCAAACTTACAGAATATCATAGATGATATAAACAAATAATTCTCTAATACTTCTTTGTAACATAGACACGAGTAACTCGTCCATGGTTTAATCATGCACTATCATCTTCTGAAATCATCTAGAATACCGTTCAACATGAATTGGTTTTCTTCGCTTGCTTGTAGAACATCTGTTTGAAAATCAACAGATTTATGTCGGGAAATAAGTCAAAACTAATCGAGGTTCACCGATAATTTATGTGTCCACAGTTTCTACAATATTTATCATTAGCAAAGAGAAACACTAGTTTAAAACTAACAACAGAAACCAACACATTTTGTTCACAGAGAAGTTCAAAAACATAATTCATGAATAAGAAGATAGCTTATTTCATATGTTTACTTAAGCGATTTCAATACTAAAAGGTGGACCTGAATCTGTTGTGCCCCATTTTTCTCGCAAAAAGCGGGATTCGACGTGACCACTCTTTTTGAGATTGTTTGAAGAATGAGTGTGAAGAGTCGCCACCTAAAGTAATAAGGTGCATTAGAGGTATAGGCTACTGCGAACCTATTTTGTTGTTTTGTCTTAGTTCATCAAAGTTTAGGTAAGGATTTAAATTACCTCACGAGAAAGGTGCTAGGCACCTTTCGAAATCCACAAAGGTTGTTCCCGATTGAATTCGTATTTTACGTAGGGATTCTACGTGATCAAATAAAGGTCTCATGTTTTATGAACTTAAATGTTAATTAAGTGATCAAGTAATTAATAAGCAAACACATGTTATTTTATTATTTCTAATTGTTAATTATTTAAATGATAAAAACATATAATAAGATAAGCGAGGAGAAAGAAGTGATATAAATTATAACAAAGGGGCGTCTTATGTAATAAACTAACTACCCAAAATATATAAACATGCAGTGTAAATAAAAGAGTAAATTTGAAAATCAAACAAAGAAAGGTTTTTGTTTCATTCGAATCAGAACCCCAACTTGTTTAATCATCATCCGAACCACTGGCTGAACTCTTAGACAATTCATATGTCTTGCCTTTAATATATGTTGGAGATCATCATTTTTGAATGACTACCCGCCCCACCCCACCTACGCTGGTTTTTTACTCTAAAGGCGTTCTACGACAAGGATAAAACTAGTGT
Source organism: Capsicum baccatum var. pendulum (assembly GCA_030864225.1). Classification (NCBI taxonomy): domain Eukaryota; kingdom Viridiplantae; phylum Streptophyta; class Magnoliopsida; order Solanales; family Solanaceae; genus Capsicum; species Capsicum baccatum. The sequence continues at coordinate 102,190,059 of CM061550.1, read as the reverse complement.
CTTTAGTAATTCCTATCGTCCCGCCTATCGTCCAAGAGGCATTGGAATTTTGCTATTTTGGTTTTGTGGTCTAGACAAAATAAAACTATATTACCTTGGACTCAAAACGTGTAACAAGTAGGACTTCACATAGCACATAATTATCCCAAGTTAACCTCTTGGTAAATTAAAGTCAATTAATGTGATGGACATACAAAGACAAATAATTATTTATTTTGTGTCATAACCTATAGGCATGATGTCTAAGTGTTCAACAATTGATTAACATGACAAAAGGTAACTGTGATTCCTGTATGTAACAATGTGTTGTCAAGTTGTTAAAAGAGGATGTCAAAGTGTGGTAAATGTGTCAAGAAATTGTTCTCACGAATTTCATTGTGCAAGTGTTGTAAACTAAGGCGAACAAAACATTGAAAGTACATTAACATGCTAAGAAACACAATGTACTTAATCTAGTGTTTAACATATTGAAATGCTCAAAAACATACATTTTAACATGCTGTCAATTATGCTAATAGTCCAGAAATTTCATATTAATATGCTGAAGCTAAAAATGCCTAAAATCTAATATGTTAACATGCTGAAATTTATGCTAATGCCCAGTAATTTCATGTTAACATGCTGAAGTCGCATTAATGCGTTGAAAAACAACATACTTAATATACAATTTAACATGCTGAAAATGCTTATATTAACATTTTAATCATGCCGAACATTAATGGTTTTATGCAGAAACGCAGTTTAGACATGCTGAGCAACGACTTTGTATGTTGGAAATAAGTATTAATATGCTGGAAAATTAATTGTATTGCTGAAAATTATTAAAACAGACAAACACTTTGTTTTAACTTGCAAAAGGAATAACTTTATGTTACCAAACATTGCCTTTGAAAAATAAAATTGTTTAACATCGAGATTGATTTTATATTATAAAAAGTGGTGATACAATAAGACGTTGAAATTAATGACAATGCCAAAACTAAGTAAAACACGTCGTAAAGCACGTCACAATTAAATTAGATCGTAAGTTAATTGATTATCCTTTAAAGCAAGCTTTCTATGTGACCACGAAAGTTTATTGTTAGTCCTAGATTATTCTTTTGCCTAGGTGAGTCACGTAGCACATAAAACTCCACCCCCCATGAAGTCCCATAAATATTATTATTTCATTGATGGCATTTATAAAATATTACATTCCAATAAACAGAAGAATTGACGAAACTAAAAGGGAAAAACATAATCCCTCTCAAATCCTCGAGCAACTTTTCAATTCCCCCAAACCTGTTAAACATCGTGGCATAGCATGGAAAACACAAAGAGACTAACAAAAATATCAAGATATGATTATGAACACAAAATGACACAACAACGATACAACACACAAAAGTTCAAATAATTCCTAGAGACATGTTTTCTAGCATTATCATATAAGGTATTAAAATTACGTAGTCAGAAAACTTACTGGTTGAATATAGCAAACAATACTAGAAAAACCAAATAATACCAAATGTCAGACACGAATTTCCACGGATAAATTGATACCAAAACTCTAAAGGTAGAAATGCAACTCAGAATAAGAACATTAACTAACTTTTGTTTTTTCTTAAAGCTTTTGTATGAGGGAGTGTAGAAATCAAATGTGTAAAAGAGGAGAGAGTTTGCTTGTTCTCCCCGTAATGAAAGAGAGTTTTGTTTTATAGTGGATAGAAGAATGAATAAGTAAAGGAAAGGAGATAAATCAGGGATGATTATAGAAATTCTTTTCCTTCATTACATAATCATATCAAGATTTAAATAAATCAATCACAATTAACATAATTGATCACATAAAAGATTATCCGAATTATTTAAGGCAAGACAAATAAGGAAGGAAATTCATCTCAAAAGATTTTTCAAACAATTTGGTAAGGATAATCAAAATCAGTCAACTTATCACACATTACTTGGCCAACTAATATTCTCAATTAAATGTAAGACTGAATCAAGATTACCATGAATAGAGAAGTAAGAAAATATGCCAGCTAAAATCAATAACTAGTGACATCAAAACAGCTATCACATAATTTCAATACTAGTGAGAAAAATAAATCAAATTATCACATTTAGCAAGCAAATACCATACCAGACAACTTTTAGAATTAGGCGTCTCTGTGTACCCCATTAATTTTGAATCAACGATATGGAATCTTTTACAAATCATATATCGGGGTTGATCATGATTGAAGGCTAACTAAATTCATCCACAACATACTCATTGTGTCAAACAAAGCCTTCAAACAAAATGCATTTAACAAGTCAGTGACCATCAATGTAAACTAAAAATAATCATCACTGATAAAATTTGGACATTTTCATATATGTTAGTCTAAGGGCAGAAACAAACATAAAATTGAGAGAATAATCTCAAAAACCAAAGTCAAATTCCACCGATTTCAAATCTAAGAATCCGTCTAAAAAAATAAGGGTAGACGAAGAGCATAAATTCAAAGGGAGAAACAATCTGGGCGGGATTCAAAAAATCCGTCAAGGACTTTAGTGTTTTCCAGCGATGTTGGACTGAAGCTCGAAGGCGACAGTGGCTGGAGCATCGGAGCTCCCGCGGCTGGGTAGCGGGGTCGTTGGCTGATGGCAGCTGGAATGACTGCTTATGGCTGGCCAGATGGAATCACAGCTAGAGAAGAAGGACCGAGGTAAGCAACGATGAGGAACAACAGTTGGGTTCGCCGACATATTTCACCGGTAGAGCAGTGGGTGAAGCAGCAATGGCTTGGGCCGGTTGAGAGAGAGAGGGATGACACTGGTCGCCGGTCTGGGTGCGTCGATTGGGGGTGTTCATGGCTGTTTTTGCTAGAAATGATAGAGAGGAGCACCAGTGAGAGAGGAAAAGGGATAGAGAGAAGGTAAAGAGAGAAAGAGGGGTGTGGCTGGTAGGTGCAGCTGCTGTTTGTGTAAAAAAATGAATTAATGTTTGATTGTTTTTTATTAAAAGAAAAGAAGAGGATGTTTTGACCTCAGCCATTGGATCAATATTGAAAAACGACTGAAATTTAAATAATATGATGGTGATTTAAAAAATGGGTCAAAATTGAATTTTAAATTTGGAATAAAAAATTGATGTCAATTTGGCTAAAATTGACGTCAATTAAAAATAACAATGGCTAAAATTTAAACATGTAGAAATTGAATAAAATAGGCTGTTATTTAAAAAAATTAATAACAATAATAATAGACAATGTATTTGTAAATTGTCAGTGTGCATATTTGTGAAAAAATAATTTAATAAATATTAATAAAATTATGTAAAATGTCGTATTTGAATTAATAAATTATAAAAATGATGCTAAAAAGTAATAAAAGGATTTGTGCATTTCTTAAATCATGAATATGACATCTCACTATTTGTTTGATACAAGAATAATGTGTCAAAATAATAATAATAATATTTAAAGTTAAATAATTTTGTCAAAATAGCAGCCTAAGAGGGCATCGGGAGGTCAAAATTGGGTGTCAACAACTGCCCCTTTGTTGCTTGAGAATGATAAAACAATTGTCAAGCAATGAAAATTGATGTAGTAGCCAATTTTGTTCGACCGAGAAAGATTCGTTGGAGTTAAAGCAACAAGAGTTGGATTTTTTAAAAAATAGTGTGGCTGAGACTTCGGTTTCAAGTCGCCTACATATCTCTAGTTTTACGAGAATCAGGTCGTTTGTAGTTCTAGATTTAGGAATGAACAATATTCCTGAAGAATGTCAATGATAAAGAATACACATTCAACAACGATATCATGGGTTGGTGAGATGAGAATGAATATGATTTGGGAGTAATGACATGAGGAGAGGTGTGAAAATATAAGGTAGGTTAGTTTCAAATTTGAGCTTATGTGGTGTATGGGCGAATAGTGTGATGTTTCAAAAATAGGAACGAAAATTATTTTTGTTTGTTACTCTTTCTTTGTCACCTGCGTACTTTACAATAGACTCGATAACCAGGGTTAAAGCATGTAAATAATAAGCATTTAACAAACATAAAATGAATGTAAGAAGTAAAGAAAGCGTATCTGTTGTATTTGTTGGATCAATTGTTGAGTCATTCGATATAGTCTTGGATAAACTGTTGGGCTTCTCGACGTGACATTGGATCGGCTGTTATGCTTCTCGATATGATGTTGGATCGGCTATTGGACCTCTCGATGTAGCGTTGGATCAGCTGTTGGGCTGCTCGTGATGGAGTAATTTGTACCTGTTAATCCTGCCACTTTTAACTCAACTAGATAAAAATGGTTAGCACGGATATATGTGTATGTATAGAAGATTGAACAACGTAGTGAAAACAACCATAACAATAAAAGGAGGTAAGAAAGTGTATCTATTATACTGTTTGACCAGCTATTAGGTTTTCTCGTCATGATGTTGGACTGGTCGTTGGGCCCCTCATGATAGGTTGATTCCTATCATCTGTACCTGTTAATCCTGTACTCAAATAAAAATTGTGAGTTTGTAAAAGGGGAGGTTGATTTATGACTCTGCCTCGATTGAAGTGTTTTCTTCTTAATGTCGTCGTCTTGTTAAAGACGAGTGAGGACATCGAAAAATATAAAGTTTCAAGAACCCCAACATTGTTGATTAAGGTTCTACATTAAATCGATATTGTTAATTAAGGTTCTATAGAAACCGAAGATTGTCGATTAAGGTTCTACAGAAACCCGATATTGCTGAATAAGGTTCTACATAAACCTATGATTTTTCAATTAAGGTTCTACAGAAATACAAGATTATTTGTTAAGGTCCTACAGGGACCTAATATTGTGGATAAGGTTCAACAAAAACCCAATATTACAGATAAGGTTCTACAGGAACCCAATATTGTTGACTAAAATTCTACAGGAACCTAATATTCTTGTCTAAGATTCTACATGAATCCAATATTGTTGAATAAGGTTCTACAGGAACCTATTTTTATCTATTAAGGTTCTACAAAAATTTATTATTGTCCATAAAGGTTCTACAGGAACCCATTAATGTGGAATAAGGTCTTACAGAAACCCAATATTATTGAATAAGGCTCTATAGGAACCCAAGATTGTTCAATTAAGGTTCTACAGAAACCCAAGATTATTTGATAACATTCTACAGAAATCCAATATTGTGATTAAGGTTCTACAGAAAACCAATATTGTTGAGTAAGGCTCTAAAAAACCCAATACTGTGATTAAGGTTCTACAGGAACCTAATATAGCTGATTAAAGTTCTACATGAACCCAATATTATGATTAAGGTTCTATAGGAACCCAATATTATTGATTATAGTTTTACAGAAACCCAAGATTATTTGATAAGGTTCTATAGAAACCCAATATTGTGCAATAAGGTTGTACAGAAACCCAATATTATTGAATAAGGTTCTATAGGAGCCCAATATTGTGAAATAAGGTTCTACAGAAATCCAACATTGTTGAATAAGGTTCTACAGGAACCCAAAATTATTTAATAAGGTTCTATAGAAACCCAATATTGTTGATTAAGGTTCTACAGGAACCTAAGATTATTTAATAAGATTCTATAGAAATCCAATATTGTTGATTAAGGTTCTACAAGAACCTAATATTATTAATAATAGAATATCAGATTAAATATCATCAAAGTTAAAAGATAGAACAACTTAGCTCATTTCCCTTATTGGGGATGTAATCCTGGCCTCTTTGATGATATCACAACATCGTTGTTTCATTTGGCACCTGTTATCTGCACTCAAAGAAAAATCATCAGTCGAAAAGAAATATTGATTCGTACCTTGCTTGATTTGACTCTTTGATCGTTGTTTCTGCTTCATGGACCATTGGGACTTGTACTTCATCATAGTAAAATTTTTAAAAAATTCTCAAAAATTTATGCCCCAGTTTAGAATGAAAGGCACTTTTTGCACATCATTGAGAATTGATATATTATTTACTTATAAAAAATTTTGAGGTTTTCTTGAAACCTCAAAATTTCTGCCCTAGTTTTGTCTTTGGAGTCTTATATTCCTGTATCACTCATAGAAAACATTAGTCCAAGAGAAAATGATTGTCTCATATTTGAATGTCGTAACCTCAATTGTAATATGCCTTTATATGCTCAAGAGTTTGGCCTGTTAGCTCAACATTTGGAAGTGTAAGAATTTAAGAGAAACGAAAAAGAAATTATTTTGCTAGTTTAAGACCGAACCCAGAGTGGGCTACCTACGCATCCAAATAGAATTCAGGTCAAATGTAGTTCGTGATTACAAAGAAATGTAGAGAAAACAAGAAAATGTTATTGACCATAAGAAGGATCAAAGGAGAATGGTAAAAAATAAGAAATGTTTGTACGTCAACTCATTTGGTGTGCTTTATGCTTCTTTTGTGAAAGTCTTGAAAATATTTTTGTTGGATTACCTTGAACAAAGATATCACCCATAGTAACAAGATCATTACTCACTGGGCCACGCTACACTTTTATCCTTTTTTGTTCGATTAAATTTTTAATCTTGTACCTTAGCGTCGAGCATTCCTCAATATCATGGCCTTGAATATTTGAGTGATAAGCACATTTTTTAGATGGATCAAAATGAGGAGATGGATGTGTAGGGATCTATCCTCTCCTAGGTTCCATGATACCTTGGGCCCTTAATATTTCAAATATGTTTACCAAGGGCTCAGTCAAGGGAGTAAAAGCTTGGGACTTTACTCTCTCCATTTGATGGAAAGCATTGTGTACTGGATAAGGTCCTTGTTGAAAGTTGGGTTATGTTCGAGAAGCCTCATTTTGAGAACCTTGCTGGATAAAGTAGGGTTGGATCTGAAAAGCTTTGTTTTAAGAATCTTGTGAGTCATAAGGTTCAATATGTATCCCACGAGAATAAAAAAAAGCATGAATCCCTTCATTATTCGGGTAGCCTTGTGTCTGAGGTATGGAGGGTGATGAATCCTCTTCTCCTACCTTGGATGGACTCTTTGATGTTTGAAACGTGTCAAAATTTATAGAAACATCAATAATTCTCCCTGCTCGAATTTCATATTCTAATTTCTTTCCAATCAAAATTAGACTCTCAAAACTGTGGCCAATTAGGAAGAACATTTTCTGAAAGTATATTTTGTCTAGTGATTTAAGGAAAGTTTGGACCAACTCCTCTTCAGGTATAGGAGGGTGTATCTTAGAAGCTTCCAATCGCCACCGTGTTGTGTATTTCTCAAAAGATTCATGGTTCATTCTTTTTACCTCAAGTAAATCCCACATTGTTGGACCGGTGTTGATATTAAACTTATATTTCCTTACAAAATCTTGAGCCAACTCTTCCCAATTATTCCATTTGTCGATATCTTCTTGGCGAACCAAGTGAGTGCAATTCCTGATAGACTTTGAACAAATAATCTCATTAGAAGAGCCCCATTATGTCCTATGCCACTAGTCTTCCACAGTAGTTCGTTAGATGTGCGATTGGATCTCCACGCCCATCAAACATGTTAAACTTTGGAACTATGTATCCTGGAGGTAACTTGACTTTTGGATGTAGACATAGTTTCTCATACCTCAAGTCATAAATGTCTCTCGAACCTAGTTTCTCATCCAACATTTTCTCTAGGTCATGAAGCGTTTGACGACGTGCATCAGAATCAAATCTCTCATAGGGAGAAGCAAATTATTGAGAGGGTATGTGCATAAGGTGAGGATAAGGAGGCACAATGTTTTGTCTTGGGTGAGAAGAAGGAGGGCTGGTGTATTTTTCGATATTGAGCATATTTGTCATATTGCGGATTAAATTGAGATCGATGTTCAAATGCCAGACAACCTTTAAATAAAATAAACAAGTCAAACAAAACTTACCACAGAACACATAGGTTCAAAATATAATAAATATAAAGCGAAGGCATTCTAAGATGAAAACTAAGACTTAATAAGCATTCCGGGCATAAATATTTAAGCTCCTAACGCATGAAATATGATAGCGATAGAACATGATGTCGAAATTAGAAATTATGATTGCAAAGAGAATAAGAAAGATAGTAAATGGACAAGGTCGACTTTTATTGAACATCAAATTTCTCGATCCCCATCATATTGTTAATTCATTCAACTCCATACAGAAAAAATGACAAAATAGGGGAAAATAATGTTTTATTACCGAAATCATAAATGAGCGCCTACGTATCCACAAGGGAATCAGGTCGATCGTAGTTTAAATTACATTAGCAAAGGAAACATAAAAGAAAACTGCAAATTGTAAAACTTGAAGGAATTTCAAATGTCAGAGAGCCTGGAGCGGAGAATGAACATGACATCCTCTTCATCATTGTCAACAAGTGCAAGTCTAGCTTAGAAAATCAATCCTCTTTGGAATTTGACCCCACCACGTTTATCACTTTAGCATCAATCAACTTTGGATCATTTTCTTCAAGGAAAAGCATGCCTTAGTAGGATGTCCTCTCATCTCGGAGTGATATGAGCAAATTTTATCAAGATGATACCATTAAGACTTTGGATCACAAGGTACGCAGCAATGGGCGTGAGGTAGCCCGCCTTCTTAAGTCATTCATACAACTGTTCTATGGGTTCATTTAAAAGAGTGTACTATTTTGATAGATCTTTCTGAAGCTTATGTTGAGGTTTGGTGGATTGGTTGAATTGTTGGTTTGTTGGTGGATTTTTATAAGACATTAGAAGGTAGTTTGATGTTAGAGCAACAAATGGAGATGGGCACCAAACAGTCTAGGGATAAGGTTTTGTAAAGAACTGGGGTAATAGACTTGAACATGATTGGATGTTGGGATGATTTCTGGAGCTGGGTACCATATCAGTTGAGGTTGAGGTATGCTTACTTTAGGCTTTGGAGGTTTGAATGTCTCATCGAGGATCGTCTTTCCCTTATCTCTGAACTGTGACTTGACCTAATCAGTCTTGATTGTGAGCTTCTTTTTTAGTTTACTGTCGAAGCGCCTAATAAATTGAGTTGCCAAATGGTCCCATGAGACCCCTTTGCTTCGGTCTTTCTCTGCGTACCACATCAATGCTGGACCCGTAAGTGAACTGACAAAAATCTTCCTCTTAAGATCATTGCTTTTCCCTATAACTGCTAGTTCATCAAGGTAAGCCTTCAAATGGGAATGGGGGTTTCCAGACCCATTGTATAATGGAAAGTTGAGGTCCTCAATCTTATCCTTGTCTTTCTCCTTAGCTTTGGGAGGCTTATTCATCTCAAGCTATTGAGATGACCCTCCTTATGGTTAGGAATTTGTCTTTCCTTTTTCTTTTTCATGCCCATAGTTGTAATCCATTGAGTACTTTTTGCAGCGTAACTGAATACCAACTTGAAGACGATTGCACCTCACGATCATGCATGGGTAAGGTCGTCAATATAGGAGGCAACATGGTGTATGTGGGAGCAATAAAGTCAGCTTCAGATAATGGCTCTGGAAAATCTGGTGGTATCTCAGATGAGCCTCAGAGATCAATCATTATCCCCCTAATTATCTCTATTCTTCCTTCCATCCTTCTGATGCTTAAAATAACTTTGTTATGACGTAACCCCAAATTCTCATGCTCATCATCGCTATTGACAAGATCGATAAACAATGCTTGACTGACCATTTTTGATGTTCAACTTTAGTCAACCTTTGAAGAAAGGATTTATGATTAGAAACAAAGAGTACGCAAGAGAGCCTATGATGAATATTCTACTCATTCAAAAATAATGAATTATGCTCATTCGGAGTGAATAGAAGTTATGAGAGCTCTATGTAACTTAGAGATTATGAAAGCTAGAGTACGGCACAAATATGATGATATTAATGTCCGAGGATTGTGGTAGGACAATAATATATAAACGTTAGAAGCATTAGGAAGAAGATATCCTAAAATGATAAGTTGCACTAAGATATTGTGAATAAGGGTAAAATCTTTTATCAAATCCAAAGTTGAGCCTAGAGATGATTAATATGCTAACGGATGAGTCAGGAGGATAATTTGAAGGAAAGTTTTGAATAGGCTCTAAGAGGGTATTGTAAAGTCCTAACATGATAAGTGTCTTAAGAGTAACGAGCTCTAAAGTGAGGAACACTAAATATAAGGAGTGACTAAGGCAAGAACGAAAACAACAAGATAGGCAAGATGTCAATACATACGTAGAAATACAATACATAGCAAATAATTGTGAGTCCCTTTGAGGTCGTGAACCTCTTTGGGCTTTGAATAAGACTAACATTTAACAAATCAAGGACGCCAAGGCATCCTACGTTGAATGGGACGTATGTTTCTTACTAAAGGAAATATGTAGCCAAGACCTAAAAGACAAGACTGGGTTTATGACATGGTTCCCTTGATTGGATTGCTCGAGAGTGGGAAAGCGTGTGACTGTCAATACACCGCTGATCGATCGATACACAAGGCATTTTTCGAAGGGTGTTTTAGGAAAGAACATTCGTACAACCACACAACCGTTTATAAAAAGAAAATAAAGGAGGTTCCAAGTGGAGGAAAGTATGAGAGGAATGCCAGTTATATAAAGTAGTAACACGTAGCACATAGCAAAATATAATAACATGCTTAGCAACATAAAAATAAATAAAAATCAAAACATATAGCCAACAAAAGAGAGAAGAGGGGAAAGAATAGGCATGATCAAAAATGAAAACACATAAAAGGGAAAGAAAAAGGGCTAACATATGAAAAAATAAATCAAGGTGTCAAAACAAACGATAATCATGAAAGGTCATAATTAATAATAAAATTCAGACACACAATAGAATCCCACATAAAATACAAATTCGTAATGATTAGAACCTAAGATCCCTAACAGAGTCTCCATTCTGTCGCACCCTATTTTCCTCGTGAAAATCGGGATTCGACGTGACCACTCATTTTGAGATTGTTTTAAGGGAGATGTGAAGAGTCGCCACCTAACGAATTAAGGGATGTTAGGGCACCGGTCTAGGCTACTATGAACCTATTTTATTGTGGTGTCTTAGTTCACCAGAGTTCGGGTAAGGGTTCAAATTACCTCGAGAGGAAGGTGTTAGGCACCTTTTGTGGTCCACAAAGATGGTTCCTGGCCAAATTCGTACTACGTGATCAAATAAAGGTCTCATATTTTATGAACTTAAATGTCAACTAAGTGATAAAGTAATTAATAAGCAAACACATGTTATTTTATCATTTCTAATTGTTAATTATCTAAATGATAAAAACATATAATAAGATAAGCGAGGAGAAAGAAGTGATATAAATTATAACAAAGGGGCATCTTATGTAATAAACTAACTACCCAAAATATATAAACATGCAGTGTAAATAAAAGAGTAAATTTGAAAATCAAACAAAGAAAGGTTTTTGTTTCATTCGAATCAGAACCCCAACTTGTTTAATCATCATCCGACCCACTTACCAAACTCTTAGACGAGTCATATGTCTTGCCTTTAATATATGTTGGAGATCATCATTTTTGAATGACTACCCGCTCCACCCCACCTAGGATGGTTTTTAACTCTAAAGACGTTCTAAGACAAGGATAAAACTAGCGTCTTTAGTAATTCCTATCGTCTCGCCTATCGTCCAAGAAGCATTGGACTTTTGCTATTTTGGTTTTGTGGTCTAGACAAAATAAAACTATGTTGCCTAGGACTCGAAATGCGTAACAAGTAGGTCTTCACATAGCACATAATGATCCCAAGTTAGCCTCTTGGTAAATTAAAGTCGATTAATGTGATGGACATACAAAGACAAATAATTATTTATTTTGTGTCATAACCTATAGGCATGATGTCTAAGTTTTCAACAATTTATTAACATGACAAAAGGTAACTGTGATTCCTGTATGTAACAATGTGTTGTCAAGTTGTTAAAAGAGGATGTCAAAGTGTGGTAAATGTATCAAGAAATTGTGCTCACGAATTTCATTTGTGCAAGTGTTGTAAACTAATGCGAACAAAACATTGAAAGTACATTAACATGCTAAGAAACACAATGTACGTAATATAGTGTTTAACATATTGAAATGCTCAAAAACATACATTTTAACATGCTGTCGATTATGCTAATAGTGCAGAAATTTCATATTAATATGCTGGAAAATGCTAAAAATGCCTAAAATCTAATATTTTAACATGCTGAAATTTATGCTAATGCACAGTAATTTTATGTTAACATGCTCAAGTCGCATTAATGTGTTGAAAAACAACATACTTAATCTACAATTTAACATGCTGAAAATATTTAAATTAATATTTTAATCATGCTAAACCTTAATGGTTTTATGCAGAAACATTGTTTAGACATGCTGAACAATGACTTTGTATGTTGAAAATTAATATTAATATGCTGGAAAAGTAATTGTATTGGTGAAAATTATTAAAAAAGACAAACACTTTGTTTTAACTTGCAAAAGGAATAACTTTATGTTACCAAACAGATTGCCTTTGCAAAAAAAAAACTGTTTAACATCGAGATTGATTTTATATTATAAAAAGTGTTGATACAATAAGACGTTGAAATTAATGACAATGTCAAAACTAAGTAAAACACATCGTAAGGCACGTCATAATTAAATTGGACCGTAAGTTAATTGATTATCCTTTAAAGAATGCTTTCTATGTGACCACACAAGTTTATTGTTAGCCCTAGATTATTCTTTTGCCTAGGTGGTTCACGTAGCACATAAAACCCCGCCCCCATGCAGTCCCATAAATATTTTATTACAACGATTGTGTTTATACAATATTACACACCAATTAAAAGAAGAATTAACTAAACTAAAAAGGAAAAACATAATCCCTCTTAAATCCTTGAGTAACTCTTCAATTCCCCCAAACCTGTTAAACACCGTGGCATAGCATGACAAGCACAAAGAGACTAACCAATATAAGACTAATAAAAATCAATCAATCTTAGATTTTGTGAAAAAACTTACACTAAAAAATATACCAAATATAATATGCAAATTACATTAAACGCAATCTTTATCTTTTACTTATGTTTCAATATATAAAATAAATATTTTCCTTTATATATACGTTAAATGACGTTAAACATGTATAATCGTTGTATAATTAACATGTGTATATATATATATCATACCGTTTGGATAGACAATTGAAAACTGATTTTTATAGTACGTATTTGAAAGCTGAAAACTGATGTTTATAGTACATATTTGAAAGCTAATGTTTATAGCACGTATTTCCAGTCATAATAATGTAATATATAACCGATAATTCATCAGAATATAATGAATGTGTTCTATTATAAGGTAATCTACTTTTGGATGTGATATACATAGTACGCATTCAAGAGTTCATATATATAAATATCTTTATATATATATATATATATATATATATATATATAAATATGATGTAGTGATTGATTAATGAATGATGTAGTCAAAACCTTGTAGAATATAATTAAGCTAATCAAATATCATTAATCGATCACTCATCAGAGCATGAATATGAAATACGTCGCATTAAATTGTTGGATAATATACTCGTTTATGTATGTGATATATATAATACGTATTTAGAACTTGATATAGTTGATAGTGTGTATATGTGTATGTATGTATAGGTATATATATAGTATATACATATTATATAGTGAAGGCATATTAATGACATAAGATAAACTAATCAATAATTATCTGAGTATATATATGTGAAATACGTTGTATATTATTGTGGAGTAGTAAAATCGTGTACTTGATGTTTAGAGTACGTATTTGAAAGCCGATAAACAATTGAATATATGTATATCTCGTGTAGTGACGTATGCAGTAATCGAAAGCTAGATATATAACTGAATGTATATATCAAAATATTTTGAATGATACGTTGATATATATCATACTATTAAGAAAATAGATATACTATTTTGGGTCAATGTAGACACGCGGATGTTGTTGAAGTTGTAATAACGTAAGACAAGTATTACGAGGTATATATGGGAGGGAGGAGGATGGAAGTGGGGGAGGGAGACAGAAAATTGAATCTAGAAACTGGCATATACTTACCATTTGCTTTGAATTTCAAATTTTGAATGACCGCCAAATTTTAGCGATGAATTTGATTTTTTTCGCTTACAAGTTTTGTATCTGAGTATATGTGGAATACGTTGTATATTATTATGGGGTAGTAAAATTATGCATGTGATGTTTATAGTACGTATTTGAAAGCTGATCGACAATTGTATATATGTATATACGTATATCTCGTGTAGTGACGTATGCATTAATCGAAAGCTCGATAACTGAATCTATATCAAAATATTTTGAATAATACATTGATATCATACTATTGAGGAAATAGATAATACCGTTTTGTGTCAATGTAGATACGTGTATATTGTTGACGTTGTAATAACGTAAGACAAGTAATCGATAATTTATCTGATTAACACGTTGTACTACGAGGTATATATATATATATAATATATATATATATATATAATATAATATAATATCATAATTAAAAAAGCTAACTAACCAAAAATTTATCGTAATTTTCATTGATGTTATTATACGATTGAGGAAATATACTACTCGTGTTAGTGTGATAATAAAATAACTAATTATCTGATTTATATAAATACACATTGTATTAAATTAATTGGATATTGTTATTAATATTATAGAATTTATTAAAAAATTAATTTGTTAAAAATTCATTCTAATTTATTAATTTATTAATTGTAGTTTATTAAAAATATTTCCAGAAAATTGACCATATGTGGTTGGTTTAATATTAATAAAAAAATTAATTTACAAGAATAACCCGACCCGACCCGGCCGAACTAAACAACTAAACATACACATACACATATACACGGCAAACATACACGCACTCTCTCTTCCAAACACACAAACACATGCACACACTCTCTTCCAAACACACACAAAAACCCTACTGTCACCGCCCGCATGGACTGCTGCTGTCACCGAGCTTCCACCGTCGTCAGGTACAAACACCCATTTTATCAATTTCCTTTTCCATTCTTGCCCTTTTTACTTATTTTTATCAATACCTATTTTATCAATTTCCATTTCCGTCACAATTTTGACACTTGGGTGTTCTTGATTTTTGTTGTTTACTTTTGCTTTATTTTCATTTTGAGGATTGTTTGCTTTATTGGGTGTTCTTGATTTTTGTTGTTTGATTTAATTTGAATGTAAAGATATGTGGATTGCTTGCTTAATTGGGTGTTCTTGTTTTGTTTTTTGTTTAGTTTAATTTGAATCTAAAGATCTCGCCATCTCTCTCTCTCTCTCTCTCTCTCTCTCTCTCTATATATATATATATATATATATATATATATATATATATATATATACTTTCTTTATCTTCATTTTGTGGATTGTTTGCTTATTTGAGTGTTCTTGATTTTTGTTGTTTAGTTTAGTTTGAATGTAAAGATACTTGCTTTATATTCATTTTGTGGATTTGCTTAATTGGGTTTTCTTGGTTAGTTTAGTTTGAATGTAAAGATACATGTTTTATCTTGCAAGTTTATTTTTCTTGTTCTTGCAAGTAAATTAGAGTTTTACTTTTCTTGCTACTTCATTATAGTTTTAGTATTTTGGTGGTTTTTTAATGGTGATTTTAAGATAAGAATACAAGAAAATAAGCGAAAACATATTTGTAAGAAATTGGATTATGGTTGGGAACGTGAAAATTGATTGTAGCTAATGGTCAAGATTTTTTTCTTCTAGTTGCCTAATGAGTTGCTTGGAATTTGATGCTTCTGTTTGACAGAATTCGAATTCGGGAAAAGAATTGTTTTGCTATTTTTCGGTGACCGCTTATCTCTTTCACTTTAATTTAGGCCAAGCAAAGGTAAATTTATTTCTATCTATTTTCTTATAATGAAGTTTTTAAATATAGTTTAATTTGGAATTGTTCGCTGTAGAAGACTTTGAAAGCCATAGGAATTTTGTGATGATTATATGGTGTGAGAGGGACATGCGACGCCTCTACTTATTTGATTTTTTTCACTTGTTCAATTGTTTGACTTATTATACTACAAATTAATATGTTGCTTGAAAGTGAATAAGTGTAGTTACTTAGCTTGAAGGTGAGCTTTAATTTTGAATTTTGTTGAAGCGTAGGTACTTGAAATGTGAACTTTTTTATTGTGAATTTTTCTATCCTTGATAATTTTGAATGTGCTTTAGTTTGGTGACTTGGGTGATAACTTAGTGAGTTGAAATTTACTAAGTGTAGGAACTTGAAAGGTGAATTTTTTATTTTGAATGTGGTTTAGTTTGGTGACGTGGGTGATGACTTAAGTGAGTTGAAATTTACTAAGTGTAGGTACTTTAATGGTGATTTTTTTTGTTTTGAATGTGGTTTAATTTGGTGACTTGGGTGATGACTTAGTGAGTTGAAAATGTTGAAGTTTAAGTACTTGAAATGTGAATTTTTTGTTTTGAATGTGGTTTAGTTTGGTGACTTGATAGGTGACTTAGTCACTTGAAATTGATAAAGTGTAGGAACGTTAAAGGTGTATTTTTGTTTTTAATGTGGTTTAGTTTGGTGACTTGGGTGATGACTTAGTGAGTTGAAATTTACTAAGTGTAGAACTTTAAAGGTGAATTTTTTTTTTTTTTTGAATGTGGTTTAGTTTGGTGATTTGGGTGATGACTTAGTGAGTTGAAATTTACTAAGTGTAGGTAACTTAATGGTGATTTTTTTATTTTGAATGTGGTTTAGTTTATTGACTTGGTAGGTGACTTAGTCACTTGAAATTGATAAAGTATAGATACTTTAAAGGTGTATTTTTGTTTTGAATGTGGTTTATTTTAGTGTCTTGGTAGGTGACTTAGTCACTTGGAATTGATAAAGTGTAGGTACTTTAATGGTGAATTTTTATTTTTAATGTGGTTTAGTTTGGTGACTTGGGTGATGACTTAGTGAGTTGAAATTTACCGAGTGTAGGAACTTTAAAGGTGAATTTTTTGTTTTGAATGTGGTTTAGTTTGGTGACTTGGGTGATGACTTGGTGAGTTGAAAATGTTGAAGTTTAGGTACTTGAAATGTGAATTTTTTGTTTTGAATGTAGTTAACTTTGGTGACTTGGTAGGTACTTTTTCATTTTGAATTTAGGTACTTGAAATGTGAACTTTTGTGACTTGATCTAATTAGTTAAATTTGGTTGATTGTGTAGATGGAACCTGATTATAGCTGGATATATCAACGAAATAATAAAAATAGAATGAGTCTTAGGGAGGAATTTGGTGAAGGTGCCAGACGATTTGTTGAACATGCTAAGACACTTGATATTTGGTCACATTTTGGGCCTATTCATTGTCCTTGTGTTAGATGTGATGGTATAAATCTTTTAAAATAAGAAGTTGTGAAGGAACATTTTTATAGGAGGGGGCTTCACGAGGACTTTTTAAGATTATGTGCTATTGATGGTGATGTTGGAAAAAATAACTTTGTTGTTGTAGAAAGTAGTAGGTCTACAGGGCATAATGAATATCAAGATACTAGGATTCCAGAAATGGTGCATGATGTTTTTGGGATGCAACACGGGGGTGACTTTAGGGAAAATATCAAAGATGTTCCAAATAGCGAAGCGGTCAAATTCTATGAACAGTTGCATACTGCTAGTAATCCTTTGTTTGATGGGTGTTCGCACTCTCGTTTGTCTGTTGCTGTTAGATTATTAAGTATTAAATTTGACTAAAATATTGCTGAAGGAGGAATGGACTAAATGATAGACCTTATTAAAGAGTTAGTTGATCCTGGCTTGGATGTTCCTGATTCTTTCTAGAAGGCAAAAAGATTGGTGTCAAAGTTAGGTCTCACCTCGGTTAGAATTGATTGTTGTGAAAATGGTTGCATGTTACACTTTAAGGAAGATGCTAACCTAGAGTCCTATAAGTTTTGTCAGCACCCTCGATATAAGCGTGGTTGTAGTAGAAATAAAATTGCTATTAAGGCAATGCATTATTTACCTCTAATACTTAGGTTGAAGAGGTTGTATGCTTCAAATATCTCAGCACCTCATATGAGATGGCACAATGAAAATAGAAGGTCCACAGGTGTTATATGTCATCCATCTGATGGAGAGGCTTGGAAGCATTTTGATGCAACTTATTCAGATTTTGCAGCTGAGCCACAAAATATTCGTTTGGGATTATGTGCGGATGGCTTCTCTCCTTTTTCAGTTGGTGCTATGCCATATTCATGTTGACCTGTATTTATCACCCTATATAATCTTCCTCCTGAAATGTTGATGACTAGTCCCTATATATTTCTGAATTATATTGTTCCTGGCCCGCATAATCCAAAAAGCGAAATAGATGTCTACTTGCAATCTTTGATCGATGAATTTCAAATTTTATGGAATGAAGGGGTTGAAACTTAGGACATCTCACTTAAATAGAATTTCAATCTGCGTGCATATCTAATATGGACTATTAATGATTTTTCTGCTTATGAAATGTTGTCTGGGTGGATGACAGCTGGAAAGTTGGTTTGTCCATACTGCATGGAAAAAACAAAATCTTTCACAATGAGATATGACAGGAAAAATTCATGGTTTGATTGTCATCATTGTTTCTTGCCACCTGATCATGAATTTAAGAGACTCAAGAATGCATTCAGAAGGAATAGAAAGGTACATGATGGTCTACCTCCAAGGGTGTCTAGTCATGACATCTGGGAGATAGTTCAGAATTTGCCTAAAGTCAGTGAGGAACCATTGTACAGGCTTGATGGATAAAGCGTTTTGTATAACTGGACTAAGCAAAGTATATTTGGGGAGTTAGAATATTGGCCAGATAGTTTACTTAGAAATAATGTGGATGTCATGAATACTGAGAACCAGAATATTGCAAATACACAGAATTACACTTACAAGAGGGGCTCAATGGCAATGTTCTTAAGCCCAAGGCTAGTTTTACATTCAAGTTGGACCAAAAGCATCAAATATGTGAGTGGATCCAAAGTTTGAAGATTCCCGATGGATATGCCTCAAATTTAGGAAATGGGGTCGATATGGCACAAGGAATCTTGCATGGAATAAAAAGCCATGATTGTCATATTTTCATGGAATAATTACTTCCAATTTCTTTTATAGGTTTACCTGAAAACATATGGAAACCAATAGCAGAGATCATTTTGTTCTTCAAAGACTTATGTTCCACCACATTAAAAGAAGAAAATCTGGCACGAATGGAAAGTAGTATTGTTGTTATCACCAACAAGTTGGAGATGATTTTTCCTCCAACGTTCTTTGGTATGATGGAAAATCTTCCCATTCACCCTTTGCACGAAGCTCGGCTAGGCGATCCAGTTCAAACTAGGTGGATGTATCCATTGGAATGGTAAGCAATTGCAATAGATTTAAATTCATACATATCTTTTTTTAACATAATAAATATCTAATCTTAAGATTGTGCAGGGCAATTGGAAAATTAAAAAGGGGTCCCAAAAATAAAAATAGGGTGGAAGGCTCTATAGTTGAGGCATATTTTGCAAGAGAAACGTCTCAATTTTGTTCATACTACTTTCGTGATGAAGTTACTTGTTCAAGAAACCGACCGAATTGTTATCAGGACAATGTGAATGAGCCTTATTTGCAATCGATATCAATTTTCAATCACTCTGGTTGTAAGGCTAAAAAGACCATACGTCGCGGGCTCACTCCCACGGAGTGCAAATTAGCAACTTTGTATGTCTTGCTGAATTGCATGGAAGTTGAGCCCTTTCTGAAGTAAGGATATTAAAATTTTAACATATCTTATTTATTTACTCATTTCTTTAACAAAATAATTATGTTTCACATGTTGGATCTTCAGTTCATTTAAGATTCAATTCCACGAAAATCAAGTGTATGCATCCTTTGCAACATGGTTTACATACAAGGTTCATAAGTGTATTAATATTTCTACAAATTTTAAACATTTACACATTCCTCAACTAACATATATATATATATATATATATGTGTGTGTGTGTGTGTGTGTATAATATTTTTAGGTACACCAGCCACCAAATGCAGCCGCATACGATCAGTTCTTGAGAGATATTTCTTTGGGTCCAGCTGAAACTCATGAAATGTCCCATTACACAGTAAATGGATTTAAATTTTTCACCAGAGAACACTCCAGAACAAGAAAAACAAATAATAGTGGTGTTTGGATTAAGGGTGATGATGATATTGATTACTTTGGCATCATACACGAGATCTTCGAATTGGAGTATACTGGTTTTCCAATAAAAAAATTATCCTCTTTCGATGTAAGTGGTTTAATCCAAGCACAAGAGGCACAAGAGTACATAAGGAGCATAACATCATTGAAGTGAAGCACAATAGGTCGTATCCTCTTTACGATCCATTTGTTCTAGTGCAACATACTAAACAAGTGCATTATGCTCCTTATACGTTGCACAGTGATAAGTATGATTGCTGGGTTGTAATAAAAGCAAAGCCTATAGGACGGGTGGAAGTTGAGAATGTGCTGGAGACTGTGTACCAAAATGAAATACATATTGATCACCAGATAGTGGACATTGACTTAGTGAATAGTTTGAATCACTCAAAAAATATATTTGAAGAAGTTAATATTGCGAAAGAAGAGGTTGAGTGGGTGGGATATGAGAAAACTTCCAAAGAGGGTGAATGGTTTAGTGAAAAGTCTTCAGAAGAGGAGGATTAGATTGTATAGGTTGTATTTATTATTTATTGATGTTTGTATGCTTTGTACTATATATTTACCTTTATGTTTCTTGTTTAAGATTGATATGTAATATACCGTTTAAGATTGTTGTTTTCATTTTTCCATAATTTATATAGTAATAAAAATATTCTTGTCTATCTCGTGTTGTTGGAGAGATTTGAAATGTAAATTAGTAACTTGAAATTAGTTACTTGGAATGTTTTCTTATATATTCATTTTGTAGGAACTAACTACTTGTTAACTTTACATAATTTAGATGTCAGGTAGAAATGAAAAAGGTAAGGGAAAAGTTGATCCTACGAAAATAAAAAAGAAAAAATAACCTCCGCCTTATAGATACTGACAGGTATTCATATATCTGAAGGTCGATTTGTTGATGCGCCAGCATGAACCTTATATTCTAGGTCGTCTCAGCATTCGGTTCTTGCTCTTACATATGTGGGGCCACTTCATGGATCTACATCGACTCATTCTGCTCAAAACACCATGCCACCACTATCACAGTACTATCGAACGACCGCTGGCACATCCAGACATCTACCATCGTCAGTACCCTCCTATAGAAGTCACCCAGGTTCGCACAGTAATTCTTCTGGATCTATTGGGTTGTCGGATCTTCATCTTGGAGGCACTCCATCCGATGCTTCAGATTCGCCCATGCCAGTGCATCCACCAGCACTTTCTCCGTAGCCTAGATACAGAGATGATTATGGTAGGTGTTATCTTATTCATTATGGAATAGGGTAAGATTTCTAAATATAATAACATTATTCATTTTTCATTACTATATTATTATGCTCTATGAAGTTACTGTTTGATCTTATGTTGTAGGTTTAAGCCGGATACTGGAGTTGGAACAATTGCGAGGAAATGCATTTGTCTGCACTTCAATGGCTACTGGACTAGTTGGCAAAAGGTTTCATAAAAGGAGAGAGAAAGAATGTTTAACAAATTTCATGTAAGGATTTAACTTATCAACTACTTAACACATTGTTAGAACAAAAGATTGAATATTATATTTTATTACTTTGTTGTAGAAATATTATTGGTGGTATGATGCGAATGAATGGGCTATAAAGAGAAATTTTACAGAAAAGCTAGATCCAGATTTAACGATCTGTTGGATTATTCCAAAACCAACTTGGTACGACCTGACTGGATAAGTGAATCCTTGTGGCAATAGTATATTCGCTATTGGAATAGCAAAGAATACCAATTGTTGAGGGACAAAGAGAAGAAAGCCCGGGCATCATCCAAGGGTGGCTCCCTACATACTGCGGGTGCAGTTAGTATGATTGTTGTGGAGGAAAAAATGGTATGTAACTTTTACAGTTTTAATTGTTTATTTCTATTTAAATTTTAAATTATTTGAATATTATTAATTTTTTCATATGCAAGAAAAAGAAAATAGTAGGAAGATACCACATGATGAGTTATTCGAGGAGACATGTGTGAAAAAAAAAGAATCCGACTGATGAAGATGTTTGGGTTGAGTCTCGTGCAAAAGCTGCTCATGTAAGAATCAAATTTTGAATTTATGAATCTTTTTCTCAAAGTTGATATTATTCAAGTATAAGTACTTTAATATTTTTTTATTATTAATTTTAACTTTTACTTTGAATATAGGACAAATGTAGGCAGCTCCTTAGTGAGTTTCGTAGTAGTCAGCCTCCTGAAAGTCAGGGTGACCCAATACCCCAATATGTAGAGGAGTTATGGGAACAAACTATGGGTCCTGTAGTTAGAGGCCATTTCTATGGATACCATAGAAATTATTTTGGCGAGAATATTGGGTCTTCGTCCGGTCCTACATCCTATACCTCTTTAGTTGATAGAGAAGCCATTGAGTCACTAAAAAATATGATTTCTAAACTCACTGAAGAGCTTGCTGAACAGAGAGAGGGCGCAGAAGAAGGAGGAGGAAATAACATCACAAATCAGGATGCTGCAGGAACAGTTCAGCTCTTTTATTCAGACTGCAGGGGTTATTCCTCCATGTCCTGGTGATGCAGTTTGGGCTGCAAAAGGTCTAGGCCCACTGAATGATATCAGCACAAATGAGGATGCGGAATACGAAGACGATGACGATGAAGGTGAGTGGTAGTTTTTTGACTTTCGTATGTATTGTACTTTGGATTTTGATAAAAAAAAATTGTAGTTTTTACACTTTTGTATGTATTGTTGCAGTTTTTACACTTTGGTTTGTTGTTGTTGTTGTTGTATGAATTTGGACATTTTGTTGTAGTTTGTACTTTGGTTTGTTGTTGTTGTTGTTGTTGTTCTATTGTATGCTATTTCATTTGTTTTTGTTTTTTTTTTTTAAAAAAAGTCCAAAGAAACCGACCCCAAGTGGTCGGTTTTTTTTAAAAAAAATTGCATAAAACCAACCACAAGTGGTCGGTTTTAATAAAATTAATTTATTAATTAAAAAAAAATCGACCACTAGTAGTCGGTTTTGATAAAATTAATAATTAATTTTAAAATAAAACCGACTACTTGTGGTCATTTTATTTTGAATTTTTTTATTTTTAAACTCATTTTTTTCTATTTTAATAAAATAATAATAAATTTTAAAAATATATATATTTTTTTTTAAAAAACGACCACACGTGATTGGTTTTCACGCAGTTTAGTTGGTTTTATGGTCAGAATTTAAGGAAAACCGACCACTTGTAATCGGTTTTTGTGGTCGGTTTTTCTCTTTTTTTTTTAGTAGTGTTTTATGAGCGTTGAGAGCTTGATTAAGCTTTTGGTGAATCTTTGCTTAAAAACGGGGGTTGTGTAATGATTGATTTCTATTGAAGTTTTCGTAAGAGTTAGGTACTTTTTAGGATCAATATGATCGAGGTATTAGGGTTTAATATGTCCTTTGGTTGTTTTCGATTTTCTATCTTCTGTCTCGCTATTTATCTTTTATTTTTATGTTCTTTAATTTTTCACACTTTCTTTTCTTGTTCGAGGTTTGATTTCCATCACCAACAAGGTAGGAGTTTAGGTGGCTAACTAACTGAGCTACTAAGATTTTCACTGGACTAAGAGGTTATTTTATTTAAATTAAAAAATTTAAGAAAAAGTGTGAAAAAAAGAAATAAAAACTACCAATAGTTGGAATGAATAAGTCTTATTATTTTACACAACACTTTAATCATTTAGCTTAAAATCTGATCACCAAATATAAAATTGTTTTCATGGCATTATATATTTATTTAAACCCACTACTTTTAGTACGAAATACTATGATTTATACATATACTAGATTCGACTCTCAAAACCTTGAGCAATAAAAATGTGCAAATGAACTACATTCATAAAGTAATTCAAAACAAAAACAACTAATTAATTATAATGATGAGAACATGAAATTAAGATCGAATATCGCAAATTCAACTTATAATCACTATTTTTTTGCTAAATCATATGAATATGCATACAACAACAACAACACTAAATCCCAAATAAGTCGGGATCTAACTATATATAAGATAAAAACTATGTGTGCATATATAAAATTAAAATATAAATTCACATAAAAATCTGTCTGCTTTAAATCAAATATTTAAGAATTAATCAAAAAGATTTTGCTCCGTAAACTGATTAAGCATGTCTTTTGTAGATGATAAGTTGTGGACATCACGACTTAAATTCTTCACCTCTTTAGCAATTGCTTTTGGGCCGCTTACAAGTGCTATTTTTTCAAGTTCTTTAGATCTTTCTTTGTGTGAATGAGAATGATATGTTTTCTCCAACTCTCGGAAGTTGCCCCAAAATCCATAATCATTTCCAAAATTCAACAACACTCCTGCATCAGCCGCCGCCTTTCGAAAATTACCTATCATTGGCACATTCTTCGCCGCCAACACATCAGCAGAATTATTTTTGGGTGCAGCCTTTGGACGAGGAGTAGTCTTGAAAGGAGGATGAATTTTCCTGTAGAATAACACAGCACCGGTCCGCTTATCCCTAACAGGTTCTAAAGGTGACTCCATGAAAACTTTGTGTGTTCTATTCTACTTTTGTGTGTATATATACTAGTGGAATTTGTATAAGCACAAGAAACCTAATAAATGAATTTTTCCTTTTTATACAAAGCTCCTGGAATTATAGGAAAATAATAATCCTGACTTGACTATACTTAAGGTAAGTGTGAAGCATGTCAATCATTATTTGTCTATTTATGTTATATAAATTTAATTGAACTACGCTACTCTTGTTTTTGTTGTTTTGGATATGCACTTCTAGCAGGACTTGCTTCTCTATAGATTATTATTCACTCAGAAATTAATGTTCTAATTATCCATCATTAGTGTAGTTTTGAAATGAAATATATATATAAAGGAGAAGGGATCTAAAATACCCCTAATTTATCGGGCCAAGAATATTTTCGAGGTTAATTATTTTTGGTCAAAATATACTTTTCATATTAACTTTTCAGCTCAAATTTACCATTATTTCTAATAGTCCTGTTAAAATAAAATAATTAGATATTTATTAATCACATTACCTAATTTGATTGAGTCATTTGCATTTTGCACTCTAATGTGTGTATTTTTTTTTCGTAACTTGCACCCTATTCTATTTTTTTTAATTATTTACACCCCGGTCTCTTTATTTCCTTGCAAAACAATAAAATCATCATTTTCATAATTTTTTCATGAGAATAAAGTAGGAATAACAATAATAAGGATTTTAGATTTGAAGAGAGTTGAAACATTTTTGTAGTCAATTTAAACATTAACAAACGAAACCATGAAAATAATGAATTAAGTGCATATCAAAGTAGGGCAACTGAAGTTTTAAAAGAAAGGTTATTTTGAGTATAAAAATGACATGTATCTAGTGAAAACTGAAAAATGCTCCCAATTGAAAAAATTAACTACCATTTGAAGAGAGAGTATTCTGTGTATGCTTGCCTGTAAAAAGTAAAAAAATTGATAGAAATCAAGCTATGAAAAACACAAACATAATTTGAGCTGATTGAATCAACAGGTTCATTATCATCTTGATAAACACTCAATAAGAGAGCTCAAATTAACTTGAGAATTGATAATACTGAAATATTGAAGAACTAAAGTGAAACTGCCTCCAATAAAGACTTGCAAAGAAAGGATGAAATTTTCATTTCCTTTAATTCACTACAACAACAATTTTTTGTTCTATCTCCCACAACAGGTATTGCGGAAAAAAAATCCTAATCCTAATATCTATACCTAAGTAATTAACTAAAAACCTAAATTTTCAAAAACAATTGCTATGCCCTAGTAGAATACTAAATAAACACCTAAATACAAAACCTCATTTACAATACTGAGACTTCTCTGATACATAGTTTGTGGTCATATTTTGAGATCATGGGTTTAATAAGCTCATCGAGATCATACAATTGTCTGTATCTCTGTGGGACCATTCTCAGAAAGTGGTCTTTCCTCACTTCTTTGATCAATAGTTTGTTCCTCTTCATCACTACCATCATCTAGGCTAATAAAATCAACAAACCTCCACTCCTTACAGAATATGTCATTTCTCCTTCTTCATTCAATATTGTAGTTTCTTTTTACTTTCATCCATTGATGAAATACTCGTATTGTAATTTGTTGTCTTCAGTAAATATGAATTGTCGCTTTGATTACGATTGCAGAGAGTTTAACCTAATATCAGATGAAAAAGTAAATGGCGAGATGAATTTAATTCATTTAGCCTCCAACATTAAAAATTAAATAAATTTATTTTAAAAAATAACATATTGTTATTTCTATTTTACCCTCATAAAAAAATTATTAAATGAGTGGTTTTACTGTTTTGTAAGAAAATAAAGAGATTAGGGTGTAAATTAAAAGAAAAAATAGAATAGGGTGTAAGTTAAAACAGATAGCACACCTTAGGGTGCAAATTGCAATGGATCGTAATTTGATTGGTCAAAGTTTAAACTTTTTCCAAATAATTTTTTTAAAAGAAAAAAGGTATTACATAAATGGCCCTATAAGCAAACTATAATTGACACAAGCTAGTAATTACCCTAATTTGTCCCCTCGTTAACTAATTTTGCAAGCAAACTGCTCATATCTTTAACAGAATACATATACAGGCCCCTCAACTTTTTTCGTATAGGCACCTCAATTAGGCCATGTACCTATTGAACCCTTTACTCCTTCACAAATGGTTTCAATTGAGCCCAATTTGCTGATGTGGCAAAAAATCTAAACTGCGTATAATACACGCATCAATGATATGGCAAATTAATAAACGAAATGTGGCATTTTAATTTAAAATAATTATAAAAATATTATTTTAATATATATAAATTTAAATTTTAGAAAAACCATTAATAACCCCTCCCCCACTATAGCCCTACCCAATCCTAAGCCCCCCTCCTCCCCCTTCTTTTCCAAACACCCCTTTCTCTATCTTTGCACAACAGAAACGTAAAAAAAAGTATCTTCCTCTTCTTTCGATACCCCTTTCCCCACCATTGAAGAACTTCAATTCCGTTGATACTCCTTTCCCCACCATTTAAACACTTCAATTCCGTCGATACCCAACAATATTCATCTTCCCTATCTTTACTTCACTCTTTCGTTTCTTCACCAAAATAATATCCAACAACAAATTCAAATGAATTAGTGTATTTTGGGCATTTGAATTTGGATAATTGAAGATTAATTGTTTGCGATCGGAAGAAGGACGGGCGGGGGAGAAAAAAACTAGATTCTATTGGATATGAACCATCTACCATGTAAGGCACTGGTATTTGTTGATCTTTAAATAAACTCATCTAGTGAACCTTTACCGTCCTCCCTTTGCAAATTGAGTTACCTTAGATTTCTTGAATTGTCTTATAGCAAAATCACGATGGCCAACAGAACTCGTATATAATTTCCGATGGGGGTTTGATCGTGAATGGGATTGGGTAACTGTTTTCACTTTGCTGGAGCTCCGACGAACTTGGTGACGGAGGAAATTGAAGAAAAACAGGTCAAATTTCTGACCCCAACAATCCTTTTTCTCTCTCCCTATCTCTTTTTTTTTTCTTTTATCTCTCTCATATCTTTCTCCTCCGTTCACTGTTTATCCATCGATTGTCTCTTCATCGCACCTTCTTTCTCTTTATTCTCTCAGTTTCTCCTTTGTTTTCCCTAAATTCTCATTTTTCCTACTCCTTTGCTACTGTTTTTTCCACTTCTTCCTCCCCAATTTTTTTATTTGTATCATATGTGTGTAGCTGCGTGTGTTGTGAGTTGTGCGGGTTCTATAATCTATGTGCGTATATGGACTGTGTGTTTTATGATGTGTATGTAGATATCAATTCTATGTGTGCTGTGTAAAAGAGAGAATTTGTGTGTATTGCGTGGTTTTATTGTGTTTTCCATAGTGAGGAATGTGTGTGTGTCCCCTCTATTCAATGGAAAAAGGAGTATATATGTAGATGTGTGTATAATTCCCTATGGGCCCCCACTAAGTGTGTATTCTTTTAAAAATAAATCGTCATTTACAAATTTAAGTATCTTTGATCTCTCTGGCAATTCGTTTATAGGATCTTTGAAAAGTGAAAAGTGAAAAGTGTGCACCCAATTAGTTTGTAACGCCCCGAGATCCCATCTCGAGACGTCACACGGTGCTTATGGACCCGAAGGACCACAAACTAACCCTTTTCTAATATCTATACCCGTACACTGCATAATATCTGAAATAAATGTAAAAACTTGGCATAAGGTTCAACACATCGATACATACTCAAAACTGAAAAACTGAATACTGATATATCCGTCTGAAAAGCCTCTAACTTTCTGAACTATGGAGTTGATGGGACATGTCCCCAACTAACTCCGTCAACAGAAAATAAACAAAGTCTGAAATAATATAGAAAACTGAGACTCATCCTCGAAAGAAGAGGACTCACTGCTACTGCTGTTGACTGAGACCAAACTGCTGAGGATAAACTGGATCTTGTGCCTCTGAACCTATGGTACCAAATAAAACACCATAGTGCAAATGCGTCAGTACAAAAATATACCGAGTATGTAGACGGGGTAGGCTAATGCAAGAGTACATGCATGCATAATATCTAAACTAAATAATCATGAAAATGCCACGTGAGAACACATACATGAATGCATAAAACATGAACACATTTATCGCAACTCTAGCTACTGAAACTCAGATACCACTTTACAGTTGACTGAACTCACTACTGACACAGATTTACTGAATCACTGACTCATCTGATACTGATAACTGAGGATCTGGATGTGCTTACATCAATGAATGAATTCTTAGACTTACTGTTTTCGACTGAAAGGATTAGAGATCAACCTTTATAAGAGATGATTTCGGAAGATTTATCAATGATAAGAAATATGATTATATCTGAATTTGACAACCAGATTACTCAATAGAAATCTGATACTGTGATTAAGCCTGTCTGATGGTATATCTCTAAATATGATATCAAATAACTGTATGTGAGACCAAGTCTATTTGATGGGATGGTCCATAGATCAATGGAACTATCTGAGTTCCTCACAATGATAGATGACTGTATCTGACAGTCCTAATTTCTGAACACTGAAACTGAAACTAAGATGAATATGAAACTGAAACTGTGGGAAGTAGTCACTTAATCGACATGCCCAAACCTACCACATGTGGGGTCCAACCTGTTCCCCAGTTGGAAGGGTGTTATTATCGCGCCACTGGTGAAGATAACTCTATGTGACCCTCATCTAGCAAGTTACTCAAAAGGTCTAACTGAGTTACACTGAGATCACTTGGTTTCTTATCTGACAAAAAAGATATCGAATCATGGTATCTGACTGACGATACAGAGCTTGAATAGATTACTCGAATCTCTTCTAAGATTAGGATTGAATGAATTAAATACTATTAGAACTGAGCTGATTACAGGTCTGAGGCTAGATTACTAGCGCTACAGAGATTACAGAGATAACTGAGATTATTGAGCTTTATTAAGCTTCGCATTTATCTGAGGATACAGAGTTCTATAGTTCACTGAGTTCTGAGAGTCATGGATCGATTGTAATTATCAAGAAACTGACACGGGCTCTAGAAAATAGCTCTATTTTCGGGTATAAATACCCCCAAGACTCGACAACATAAAAGTAAGACATAATCATTCTTTATCACAAATCATTCATGCATCATCACGGTCATCCATTCATCACTACAATCATTTATTCATCATTACAAGCATTCATTCATCATTACAATCATTTATGTATTATCACAATCGTTAATGAATCACTTCAAGTAGTTGAGCATCATAACATAATTTCCCTCTCAAGCTCCTTAGGACATCGCATAAAGCATTTAGGAAACATAGACCTCTATTCATCATCACAACCACCAAAGGGTCACTCCAAACCTTTAAGGATCATCAACATCGGCTCACTATCATATACTAGCCTAGGGAAGACATGCTATTAGATTATACCCCATTCAATGAGATCTTACATCAAATACTTCATACCTATATCGGCCTTGTTATGTATTTGGATATCACTTGATTTGTGGGAAACTTCATACTAACACGTCACTATTTACTTGCTAACCACTTGACATGTATAAAAAGCTTTGCATATATCAAAGAGCACAAAATCGAGGAATTTACAACCATCATATCTCGACTTGTTCACTAGGGTCTTTCAATAACCATTAGACACGACCGATTTTACACCTACTTGGGAATTTCATGCTATCTTGGCACATTTCACTCACTAAGGCATACATGGACTAGCTCACAATTTGGGGTTTCCTATTCAACATACTATAGTGGCCCTTATGCTTCACCTAAGCTCTTTATCAAACCTATGGGAAACGTTCTTTACTTATTCAACCATTTCTACACCCAAAAGTCATGAACACATCACATTGAAAAATAACTTCAAGAGGGTCTATCACAAACATCACATGAATTCCACATACTAGGGTCAAAGCTCATAACTTTTGTAGGCAAACATAAATCAAAACTCAACAACACATTAAACATCCATTTCAACTAATTCAAATCATTAAAATCTCATAAACATAAAATCTTTTAGTTTTAAAAAGAGTTCTTGAGCTTCTTGGATAAAAAGGATCCAAGAATCAACATCTACATACCTTAACCTTTGAAATTGGATGAACTTTAATGTTTGAGACTCTATCCGCACTTATAATAAATAATTCTTAAAGCCCACACTATGAGAAACTTTATTCTTGAAGAAATCTTAAAGAATTTATGGATGATTTTTTTAAGATTAGGGTTCTTGATTGAAACCCTAGTTATTTTTCCTCTCAAGAGAATTGAGAGAATTAAAAGAGAATAATATTGAAATTAGGTTTTTGGAAGAGGTTTCCATATTTATAGAGGCTCAAAAAAGGTGGGGAATGACCAAAATACCCTTATAAAAATGTCTCTAAGTTGCTGGAAAAAAATGGCTGACGACATTTATGACAGGCCGTCACAAAAAGTCATCACAAAAAGGGTTGAATTTTTTATTTTCTGCGTAAGACTGACGCCGTCGTCAGAAATGGCGTAAAAAATGTGACAGCCCGTCAGAAACGTCGTTAGCCTTTTCCAGATTGATATGCTATAGTAAAATGGCTATAACTCTTTTCTCCGATATTGGATTTAGGAGAAATTGGCTATAACTCAAAGATCTTTCATTTGATAGATAGCAAGCCACCCAGTTCTCCATATATAACGAGTTATGGTCAATTAAAGTTTACCCAAATTTTGACGGTGACTAAAACTTGAATGATAGGAAACTTTTCAACTCTTTTATGAGTTATAGGACCTCTATGATCTTAATTCATGCTCAAATAGATTCCCACACGATTTTAAAGTATTTCATACTTGGGAGGATATTTCTTAAATATTTTGACTCGGATTTTCTCTTTATCAAATACGCTCTAATGCTCAGACTGGAAAAGGATTTTGCGAGGCATTACATTATCTCCCCCTTGAGAACATTCATCCTGGATTACGCAACTGGAACAATTGACATATAGAGTTCTCACACTGGGCATGCATATATGATGCATGGAATACTCGACTGGTGATAGTTATATCTGAATTCTCATAATACACATGCATATCTGATGCATGGACTCATAACTGGGATGATCTCATGAATACACGACTGAACACACGCTGACAAGCTGAACTCTTTCTACTAAATGCGCATATCTAATGCATGAATGTCCGGCTAAGCTGACTTTTGAAAGAACGACATGACAATGCAACAATGATTAATGCTAACTTCATAAGAAAAATCTATACATGCATCGAGATGAATCTAATGGCATGAAACATCATAATACCATGGGGTATCTCGCCCTTGGGACTCTATGTCCCTCTAAACACACTTCACTAAAATACTGGAGCGGTGCACGAGGCATCTACAGACTGGGTTATAATTGACCGATCAAGATCTAAAACTTATGCATGACTCATGTAACATATAAGCTCAAAATGAGAGAAAAGGATCTATCAAATCATAACATAAAGATGAAGGGCTCATAATATACCCGGGTCAATTTCAGGGGATCTTTCACGATCAAGGTGATCCTGAAGTGCATACAATCTATTATGAGCTGAAGGATGACTACGCTGACTTTGGGGACCTAGATTAGGACAGTCTCAAACTTTGTGACCGGTCTTTCCACATCCAAAGCACACATCACTACCGGTTCTACACACACCCTTTTGATTCTTACCACATTCTTCACACAACGGGTAGGTACGAACACCACTAGTACTACTCTGGGTTTTGAAGCTTGGTGCTCCCACAAATCTGACACCCCCAATGTAGGTGCAAGTACACTAGCTGAAGATGGATCTGGGACTAAAAATCTTCGACCATACTGAGAACTACTACCACTTTGAGACCCTAATTGCGGGAAACAACGACTACCTGTCTTGGCTCTCTTACTCACTCTCCCTTTCTCCTTCATGTTCTCTTCCAAAATCTGTTGTACATGAATCATTAGCCTAGAAATATACATATCTCTATTGAGCATGTCAACTCTTTCAACACATCACTTGATACCCCAGTTAAAAACTTACTCATACTCGCTCTAGGGTCAGCTATCAAGTCGGGAGCATACTTAGCTAATTGGTTAAACTTAAGACAATACTCTTTCACTGTTATGGAGTCTTGCCTTAGGTTCATAAACTCTTCTACCTTAGCTTCTCTCATTTCTAGCGGGAAAAACCTATCTAGAAAGGCACTTTGAAACTCTAGCCAAGTCACGAGAGCTGCATTCACCCCTGTACTTTTCTCCCACATTACTACCCAATCATGAGCAGTATATTTCAACTTATAAGATGCTAACTCAACACTCTCCTCCTCTGATACATGCATAATCTGGGTGATCTTCTTCACCTCCTCAAGAAACAACTGTGGATCCTCACCTACTACTAACCCAAAGAATTCGGGCGGTTTTATTTTCATGAAGCTTCTAATCCTGGCTACAAAAGAATTCTCATCTTACTGAGGTGGGACTGCAGCCTGACGGATACCATAAACATTAGTCACCGCCTGGGCTAGCGTTTGGAAAGCTGATGAAACTCTGCATATGACATGCTTTCATTTTCAGGATCTAGTGGCTGAAGGGGCTGGTCATCAACCCTATGGACAAAGTCTCTGCGAGGAGGCATACTCTGTAAATAAAAGAATGAAGTGGATTAGAATGAGGATCAACTTGAGCTCATGCTCACTCTCATGATTTGATCACTAGAAAAATAGGAACTGCTCCTAAGAACATAATATAACCTCTTGTACATAAATGTGGCGCGCAACACACCCATGCACAAGACCCTACTAGATGCGGCTTTTCAGACTCCCTAGGATACTCTTCAACCTTAGGCTCTGATACCAAGTTTGTAACTCTCCGAGATCCAATCCCAAGATGTCACACGGTGCTTATGGACCCGAAGGACCACAAGCTAACCTTTTTCTGATATCTATACCTGTACACTGCATAATATCTGAAATAAATGTGAAAACTTGTCATAAGGTTCAACACATCGATACATACTTAAAACTAAAAAACAGAATACTAATACATCCGTCTAAAAAGCCTCTAACTGTCTAAACTGTGGAGTTGATGGGACATATCCCTAATTAACTTCGTCAACAGAAAATAAACAAAGTCTAAAACAATAGTAATAAACTGAGACTTATCCTCGAAAGAAGAGGACTCACTGCTAATGCTGCTGACTGGGACCAAACTGCTGAGGATAAACTGGATCCTGTGCCTCTGAACCTATGGTGTCAAATAAAATACTATAGCGCAAATGCGTCAAGAACAAAAATATACCAAGTATGTAGACGGGGTAGGCTAATGCAAGGGTTCATACATGCACAATATCTAAACTGAATAATCATAAAAATGACGGGTGAGAACACATAAATAAATGCACAGAACATAAACACAATTATCGCAACTCTAGATACTGAAACTCAGATACCACTTTACTGCAGACTAAACTCACTACTAACACTGAGATACTAAATCACTGACTCATCTGATACTGATAACTGAGGATCTGGATGTACATACATCAATGACTGAATTATTAGACTTATTGCTCTCAACTGATAGGATTAGAAATCAACCTTTCTAACAGATGATTTCAGAAGCTTTATCAATGATAAGATATATAATTATATCTGAATCTGACAACCAGAATACTCAATAGAAATCTAATACTATGATCAAGCCTGTCTGATAGCATATCTCTGAATATGATATCAAATAACTGTATGTGAGACCAAGTTTATCTGATAGGATGGTCCATAAATCAATGGAACTATCTGAGTTTCTCACAATGATAGATGACTGTATCTGACAGTCCTAATTTTTGAACACTGACTCTGAAATTGAGACTGAATCTAAAACTGAAACTGTAGAAAGTCGTCACTTAATTGACATGCCCCGACCTACCACAGGTGGGGTCCAACCTGTGCCCCAGTTGGAAGGGTGTCATTACTGCGCACTGGTAAATACAACTCTATATGACCCTCATCTAGCAGGTCCACAAACGAGAATGGTGGAGCCCTCATCTAGCAGGTCAAGCCACCTTATCTACCCTCATCTAGCAGGTATGATATCTCTCATCTATCCTCAACTAACAGGTGTGATGTCTCAACCTATGCTGGCTACATAGTTCTGAAGCACAAGGATTGCTTCTAAGAATCACACCCTCTATTAGTAGGTGAGTTCCCATCCTTGAGCTCGCTCGGTGATAGTTTTTACTCCCAACTGAAAGACTCAGAACTTAATTCTCAACTGAACATTGGCTGAACTGAATCTGACACTGATCATATTACTCAAAAGGTCTAACTGAGTTACGCTGAGATCACTTAGTTCCATATCTGATGGAAAGATATCAAATCATGGTATCTAACTGACGATACAGAGCTTGAATAGATTACTCGAATCTCTTCTAAGATTAGGATTGAATGACTTGAATACTATTAGAACTGAGCTGATTACAGGTCTGAGGCTAGATTACTAGCGATACAGAGATTACAGAGATAACTGAGATTACTGAGCTTTATTAACCTTTGCACTTATCTGAGGATACAGAGTTCTATAGTTCACTAAGTTCTGAGAATCATAGCTCGATCGTAATTATCAAGAAACTGACACGGGCTCTAGAAATTAGCTCTATTTTCGGGTATGAATACCCCCCAAGACTCAACAACATAAAATTAATACACAATCATTCTTCATCACAAATCATTCATGCATCATCACGATCATCCATTCATCACTACAATCATTTATTCATCATTACAAGCATTCATTCATCATTACAATCATTTATGTATTATCACAATCGTTAATGAATCACTTCAAGTAGTTGAGCATCATAACATACTTTCCCTCTCAAGATCCCTAGGATATCGCATTAAGCATTTAGGAAACATAGACCTCTATTCATCATTACAACCACCAAAGGGTCACACCAAACCTTTAAGGATCATCAACATCGGTTTACTATCATATACTAGCCTAGGGAAGACATGCTATTAGATTATACCCCATTCAACGAGATCTTACATCAATTACTTCATACCTATATCGGTCTTGTTATGTATTTGGATATCACTTGATTTGGGGGAAACTTCATACTAACACGTCACTATTTACTTGCTAACCACTTGACATGTATTACAAGCTTAGCATATATCAAAGTGCACAAATCAAAGTATTTACAACCATCGTATCTCGACTTGTTCACTAGGGTCTTTCAACAACCATTAGACACGACCGATTTTACACCTACTTGGAGATTTCATTCTATCTTGGCACATTTCACTCACTAAGGCATGCATGGACTACCTCACAATTTGGGGTTTCCTATTCAACATACTATAGTGGCCCTTATGCTTCACCTAAACTCTTTATCAAACCTATGGGGGAACGTTCTTCACTTATTCAACCATTTCTATACTCAAAAGTCATGAACACATCACATGGAAAAACAACTTTAAGAGGGTCTATTACAAACATCACATGAATTCCACATACTAGGGTCAAAGCTCATAACTTTTGTAGGCAAACATAAATCAAAACTCAACAACACATTAAACATCCATTTCAACTCATACAAATCATTAACAACTCATAAATATAAAAATCTTTTAGTTTTAAAAAGGGTTCTTGAGCTTCTTGGATGAAAGGGACCCAAGAATCAACATCTACATACCTTAACCTTTGAAATTGGATGAACTCTAATATTTGAGACTCTATCCGCACTTATAATAAATAATTCTTGAACCCACACTATGAGAAACTTTATTCTTGAAGAAATCTTGAAGAATTTATGAATGATTTTTGGAAGATTAGGGTTTTTGATTGAAACCCTAGTTATTTCTCTTCTCAAGAGAATTGAAAGAGAAAAATGTTGAAGTTAGGTTTTTGGAAGAGGTTCCCATATTTATAGAGGCTTAAAAAGTGTGGGAAATGATCAAAATACCCTTGCAAAAACATCTCTAGGTTGCTGGAACAAATGGTTGACAACATTTGTGACAGGCCGTCAAACTTGTGATAGGCCGTCACAAATGTTGTCACAAAAAGGGCCAAATTTTTTATTTTTTGCCTAAGGCTGACGACGTCATCATAAATGTCGTCATAAAGTGATGATGTTGTCAGAAATGACATCAAAAACGTGACAGCCCGTCAGAAACGTCGTCAGCCTTTTCCAGATTGATATGCTAGAGTAAAATGGCTATAACTCTTTGCTCTGATATCTGATTTAGGCGAAACTGGTATCTTTGGAAATCTAATTAAAATATATTTCATTTGATATATATCAAGCCACCCATTTTTCCATATACAATGAGTTATGGTCTATTGAAATTGACCCAAATTTTGACGGTCACTAAAACTTGAACGATAGGAAAGTCTTCAACTCGTTCATGAGTTAGGGGACCTCTATGATCTTAATTCATGATCAAATATATTCTCACATGATTTCAAAGTATTTCATACTTGGGAAGATATTTCTTAAATATTTTGATTCGGATTTTTGCTTTACCAAATACGCTCTAAGGCTCAGATTGGAAGAGGATTTTGCGGGTCATTACAGTTCAATACGCCAATGAGCTAATTGTTAGAAGTATCCAAGTACTAACAAATACCTTTTACTATTGCTATGTTTAAGGTTTATGGAAAGGAAGATATGGAAACTTAGCAAGAATAATGGAGAAGAAGATGATAGATTTTTTTTAATTACTTTTATGTGTTTTTTTAAATTCTTTTTATGTGTTCTTTTTTATTGGTTGAAATTTTTTATGTTTAATTTTTTTAATTAATTATGGTTTCTCACTCTCTTAAAGGAGAGTATATTACACATGCCACGCCATATCAGCGTCACGTCAGCGATTGGGCTCAATTGACACGTTTTCTGAAGGAGTATAGGTACATGACTTAATTGAGGTGTTTAAATGAAAAAAGTCGAATAGTTGAGGGGCTTGTATATGTATTCATCCCATGTCTTTTATTTTCGCACATGATGTTAGCATGACATTAGCGTGCCACAATCATACATCAATCCTTTATGATAGTTGGTATATTATGATATCTTATGTCACTTTGACATCAGGAAAAAAAAAAATTGAAGGAATAAACAAGAAATAATTAACAAAAAAATATTAAACTCACTGACTTACTTATTAAACTCTAAACTAATAGAAATATATTCTTATAATTTTCTGTCTTTTTGCACATGAAAGTAAATTTGTATTGACAAACAACTCTATTTTCCAAACTATTCTTTACCAAAATTAATTTGCTAGAAATGATATAAAAATGAAACATCACTATTAAGCTTAAGCTTTCCTTGCCCTCTTTTATTAATCCTTTTTTCTTCTTAGTCCTCAATGATAGTTTTCCCAACTATTGATATTATTTTCTTTTTGTCAGGTGTTCCTAACTTTTTAGAATCTTTTTTCTCTTATTTTGTTATTCTCCCGTTAATATCTTTTTTCTCATGTTATAGGTTGGGTTAGAATAAATTAGCAAATGATTTAAAATAGGTCAACGGAAAGATAACACATGATTAATAAAATTTTGAATTTTATTCTCAAGCGAATTCGGTCAAAATGTAGGTTTATTGGTGTTTTTTTTTTTTTAACTTGTTTGAAAAGATTTTTGTTAAGTAAGTTATTTTAGTGGAGAAGGGCATAAAATAACCGTGAACACTGAAATTTGGTATAGTATTGTTGTCTATTGCCCTTATGAGTCTAGGTTGACAGAAATAAGTGTTAAGAAATAATGTGGACGTATTCCCCATTTTCAACATTATCTTCATTTTCAAATGAAGACTTTTCAGGCACAAACCAACAATCTCCATTGGTTGTAATGTTGGCAAAATTGTGTATAGGGCTTTGAGCTAAAAATGGCAAAAGAGTTTGAAATGAGGTGTAGGTGACTCAAGTCTTAATAAATGAGTGGAGGTGACAATTACTTTTTATGGATTAAGAAAGTTGGTAAATTTTTGAATAGCCCACAAGTTTTTAAATTTACGCATTAATCCAAATGTTTACCTAATATAATAGAAAACGGAGGAAAAAAAGGGTTTGTTTCCCTCTCTTCTCATCCATTGTTGTTTACTCTCTCTTAGCGATTTTTGTTGTTCATTGTTGCTACTACTTTATTCATCATATTCTGCTTCATTATCATCATCTTTTACTTCATTATCATCTTTATTTTCTTCTTGTTGACCATTGTTGTTGTTGTTGTTGTTACTGCTACTGCTGCTATTTGACCAATTTCTTAGGGCAAATTCTGTTTCATATATCATTTTCACTTTGGCATTACTTCATAGGAGACTTTGGTAAGTCAAGTTATGATTTTTAGTTGAATTTATCATTTGGGTAACTGTTATTGTGTTTTTTTTTCAATAATAGATAGCATGCGAACATGAATACAACATAAGAGTCATCTGTTTAAACAGATCAATCATCTGTTATGACAGATGAGCCATTTGTTGCAACGAAAAACTCATACGTTGGATTCATGTTTATGGTTCTATAGTGTCGTAACATGAATCGAATAGATGAGTCATCTGTTGCAACTTATGACCTATCTGTTGTAACAGATTAGTTATCTGTTACAACAGGGTAAAAATTTATTGCAACAGATTAGTAACCTGTTGCAACGGAACCTAAACTCGATTTCAACAGACATGGCGTCTGTTGCATAGGGTAAATATCTGTTGCAACAGATTATTAACCTGTTGTAATAAAACCTAAACTCGATTCCAACAAATACGTCATCTTTTGCAACAGGTAAGTCATCTGTTGCAACATGTCACTCATCTATTGGAATCAACTTCAAAGGTTTCTTAGTACAGTAACATCTATTCTAACAGATGCTTCAGTTGTTGTAACAGATGTTTAGTTTGTTGCAACATATGATTCACTTGTTACAACAGATGACACATCTTTTAAATTCATCTTCAGGAGCGTAACATGAATCCCAACAGGTAAGTAATCTGTTGCGACTGATCACTTACCTGTTGCAACTTATTTTTCAGCTGTTGCAACAAATTACAAATTTTTTTAGATTCATGTTACGGCACTATGAAATTACTATTAACTTTTTTTAACAAAATGACTTTATTTAGGTACCACTAATGGAGGGATTAATAACAATAGGGGTGGATTGTCATGGTCAATGGATTGAGAAGAGCAATCGATATGTATGGCATTGGAAGGAGGGTAAAATGCTAGAGACTATAGCATGACAGTCCAAAGTGATGTTTTGTATGACAATTTTGTGAACTTAATCATCAGCTATTGTGGACTGAATTATCAATCGGAAGAACTCATCATCAAGTACATGCACAGCTCCTTTGAAAATCAGAGGGTACTACCTTTCAAGATAACCGATTAGGTCCGAATGCGTGCCTATCTTAGTGAAGAAAGTGTACGTGGTTGAAAAGATGAGAGAGAATGAGAACCAGAATATAGAAGAAAAACAACAACAAGACATCTTTGATGATAGGTTAGATGATCTAGACATGAATATTCCAGATGATGATCAAACACCTACGCC
This sequence comes from Capsicum baccatum var. pendulum, assembly GCA_030864225.1. Lineage (NCBI taxonomy): Eukaryota > Viridiplantae > Streptophyta > Magnoliopsida > Solanales > Solanaceae > Capsicum > Capsicum baccatum. The sequence goes on along the minus strand of CM061550.1, from coordinate 102,149,801 downwards.
CATTGATGCGACCAATACAGTGGGCAGTTCTTCTTGATCGACACAGTCTGACAATCATCAATACAACGAGATCAAATTTTACAAGGGAATGTCATTCAAGGACAAGAAAGAAATATCTACCACTCTGTTTATTTCTTGCTTAAAATAAATTTTCAGAATAAAAAAGGTGATAAATTCGAGAAAAGTCTTTTTCTATAAATATGTTAATCTAAACTGCAAGTCATGGTTGAGAGCGGTCAAGTACTTAAGTTCTGACAGATTCATCATTCATAAACATGAAAAGTATAACACATAGAGCACATTTTGGGCAAAAATCCTCACGCCACGGCAAAGGTCCTCGGTGAATATTTCAAGAATAGAATCTCCGATGGCAAAGGCCTTTCTACAGGGTTATGGAAAATCAACTTCTTATGGAATTGGATGTCCTGGTTAGTTATTAGAAGATATATACGACCATGGGAATTTCCAAGGACTTGGTTAGGGGGATACACGAGCATGGGTATACAGTCCTCCATGCCTACCGTTACATGCTTGAGTCCACAAATCCCAAATGTACAAAGGTGTTGCATGTTGATGAAAACAAAAGGTTTAAGTACATTTTTGTATCCTACGGTGCTTGGATTTAAAATTTTTGACATTTGAGAAAAGGCATAGCTGTCGAAGGTACCTTCTTGAGGAGCAAGGATAATGGAGTTCTACTAGCGGGGGTGGCGCAGGATGCGAAGAATCACATCTTTCTTGTCGCTTTGTGTAGCGGACAAAGAATGTGATAACTCTTATAGATATTTTTTTGAAAAACTGCGATGCTGCGTTGAAGATACCGAAGAGTTGTGTTTTGTTTTAAATAGGTATCCAAGTATTCTAAAGATGGGTTCAATTTTCTTCACTTCAGCTCACTTTGGTTGTTGCATCAGGCATCTTAGAGAGAACAATCGTACCAAATTTCACAATGAAAGGGTCGTGACTCTTTTTTATATAGTAGCTAAAGCATATAGTAGTGAGGAGTTTTTAGACCATTTCAATCAAATTGCGGATATGCATCTCAAGGCAGGAGAACATCTCGTACGTGTCGATTTTGAGAGATAGAGCCGGGCATTCTGTCCGGCAAATAGGTACATTCTTAGGAATTTAATGTTTTGTTTGAGTTACAAGTTTAGTATGATGTCGTACTAAGTGATTCTTTTGTATAAGTGTAAATATTATGACATCAAACATAGCTGAATCAGTGAGTTCATTATTTGGTGATGAAAGAGAATTTTTCAACGTGGCTCTGTTTGAAATAATAAACAAGAAGTATGACTAATTTTTTCATGAAAGGCGTGTGGAGTTCGAGGATGCAGGAACCCCATTTGTTCTGGAAGCAAAAAAATAATATCAACGAACATCAGTCTAGGAAATAGGTTATTATCTCAACAAATAGAATATTACAAGTTCAGCATCAACGGTTATGGTGATGTTGCCACGGTCGATCTTCAAACAAAATCTTGTACGTGTAGAGTTTTTGACTTGAACAAAATACCTTGTTTACATGCGATGGTAGCGCTTCGAGCTCAATACGGTGCAAAATATGAAACTAAAATTTATGAGTACTCCTCTCCATATTATTTAGTAGAAAAATATACAATGGTATATAGTGGGCATATTACTCTGATGCCCCCCGAAGAATCTTGGGTTGTTCCTACAGAGTTTTTGGGGAGATTTATACCTCCTCCATATATTGACCCAAGCACTATCAAACTGGGAAGAAGGTCATATAAGAGGAGGCGTGGAGTCAGAGAATCATTTCCATCAAGGAAAAACAAGTGCTCCGTATGAAAGAGCGTTGGCCACAAGTGAACTACATGCCCGAATCGTAATCCACCATGATCGTTGTAATTGTAAAAACCTGTGTTGTTGTTTGTTGTGGACTTTTATATATTTAAATCATTGTTGTGAACATAAATGTTATCATTTATTATATAAAATATCTTTTTTAATAACTTGTACATCAATAAAAAGAGGCAAAACATGAACTAAATACAGCAAACCACAAAATTATTTTCAACATATGGACATTATCTGGAAGAACACAATATAGTTTATCAAACTGGAATATTTTCCTCCAACAAATGACAAATCTGTCGCAACAGATGACAAATCTGTTGACAGAAATCCAACCGATGACTAATCTTCCAACACATGGTCCATCTGTTGAAAGAACTCAAAAGAAAAAATTGATATTGCTACTGAATTTAAAATTGCTCCTTACCTCCAACCGCCGATATGTTAACATGTGTAAAAGAAGAAATAGACAGAATGAAAATTAAATAAGAATTAAAAAGACAAAATCGGCCAAAAATAATTTTTTCAATAAACGAAAAATAAAATACATTAGGTATAGATCTGATATAGAAAAATTAAAATACAAACTCTAAAAGAAAAAACACATTCTAATTATTATTATAAACATCATCATTATTATTATTATCAGCCGACCAATCGTTAACCAGCAGCAGCAGGGCCCTCATCAGCCTCTGCATCTCTCTGAACATCCTTACTCTCATAGAAACCAAATCCCTCTACAGGTTGTTAACCTACCTATAAAGTTCCCGCATAGTGTCGCGCAGAACTAGTAATGTCCCAAACATGATCAATCATATTTACAACACGCATGAATTGACAAAAAATGTAAACACAAAAGTAAAGAAAAGAGTCCAAATGTAATATAACATATACTACCAACTGGTATATTTACAAAAAAAAAAAAAAAAAACTTATCTCGATGAGAAAGGAATATGCTCCTTGAATAAAAGTAGTTGAAGATGAAATATGAAAAGATAAAATGCAAGAAATAAATAAAAGTCGTAACTTTTTCTTTTACATTTAAACTTCTCACCTTTTCAAAATGGTTTGAGACTTAATAACAGTCATTATTATTGAGTTGTTGCAACAGATTGTTCATATGTCACAACAGATAATCCACTGTCACAATAGATTTACCATCTGTTGCAATAGATGGTCTATATGTACAATAGATAAGACATTTGTTGCATGGATTATCTGTTGTGATAGATGGACCATCTAGTAGAAGAGATGTTTTGATTTCTTCTAACAGTTGATTCATCTGTTGCAACAGATGGAGAATTTGATTCATCAGTTGTTTTGAATGTGTTAGGTAAAAAGTCATGACTGTTCACCTCTTTTTAATAGTCATCACATACCTGAATTAATCCAAATTAGTGATTGTTTTATCATATAAACAGATCTAAAAACAAAAAAGGTGAAAACTCATGACTTGTAGCACTTGTTTTTTCTTGATGGGCAAGTAGTCCTCTAACATTGAAGATGGCTACCCTTTGAGCCTCCGTAGTCTTGTACACTACATAATGATGGGAAGTGAAGAATAAACACTGTCTGACAATAATGGCGTAGGAAGAATAAGGTGTGTGCAGATGAATGGATCTACTTCCATGTATGGGAGTTATGTATTATTGATCAGGCTATCGTGACAGACACACATAAAGTACAATGATTTTATGAATGAAATTTTTTACCGATTAGACATTGATCCTTTAAATAAGATCCTATATTTTACAGTTTAGTTTGATAATTGCAAACTGATAAGGCCGATGGGTTCCAAGACGGTGGTGTCGATACCCTGTTACTACTAGTTTGATTTCTTCAACAGTTGCACCGTCTATTCGAACAGCTGATTCAACTGTTGCAACAGTTGAGGAAACTGTTGCAACACCATCACCAACATCAACAACAAAGAAACAACACCATATGTTCCAACACTATCAACAACACAAAAACCACATGTTCCAATAACACCAACACCCCTAACAACACAACCACTGAAGTAACAAACAAAAAACATAAGAAAGTGATACTAATAACAAGGCTTTTTAAGTTCTCCCAACAGATGAATTTTTCGTATATTTTAATAAAAATAATAGTTCATTCATTCAAGACTTAAAAGTCACCTTTCTTTCAATTTTCTCAATAAATATAAAACTGGTAATGGGTAAATCAATAATAATAATAATAACAGACGTAAATATCTAATTTAAAGGACATACAAAGAAGAAGATGGAAAGGAAAGAGCAATAGTAAACCATACCTGCAATGTCAAAAAAGAAAAGGGCTCAGAACATCTATTTCAGTCAAGAAAAGATATTGACTGGTTGAGATCCAAAAGGATCCTTATGCAAAAAAGGAGAGAAAAGAGAGGAAAAAAGGAGACGGGTGTGATTATCCTAAAGAGGAGAGAAAGAGAATTTTGAATAAAGAAGAGAAGAAAGATTAGTTGAGTTAATTTGTGGCTGAAGAAAAGAGAATTCTAGAGATGGGTTTTAAATATTCATTAATAACTTTGAGGAGCACGAGGAGACGGTGGCATTGAAAAGATAAGATAAGACTACTCAAGGAGGAGATTTTTGAGTTATCCAAGTAATATTTTTTATCGCCTTAGTATTTTATACTTTTTATCTCAGACAGTAAATTAGGAAATTGCTTTAAATAAAAAAATATCTTAAAACATATAAATCATCTATTACAACAGATGACAATTTCTGTTTGAAAATTTTCAATGGCTCAGTCATTTGTTGCAACAGATGGGAACGCCTATTTGATAATTTATAACAGATAGTTAATCTATTACAACAGATGACATAATCTATTTGAAAAATTCCAATAGATAAGTCATCTGTTACAACAAGTTGAACATTTATTTTTATACAATTTCAATTGAGTTCATATATTCAACCACAACTTCAATTAATTTATCTAGAACTAGGGGTGAGTTCATAGGGTCAACTACAACTTTAATTGAGTCTTTGGCAATTACATGATGTTGGTATTGTGTTCCTCCCGACCTGAGTCATCAATCGATCACTCTGAGTTAAAACGATTCTTATTACCTCACTATCAAGATAATACCTAAATTGATTTAGCTAGAACTAGGGGTGAGTTCATAGGGTCAACTACAACTTCAATTGAGTCTTTGGTAATTGCATAATGTTGTTTTTGCATTTCTCCCGACCTAAGTCGTCGATCGATCACTCTTAGTTGAAATGATTCTTATTACCTCATTATCAAGCTAATGCCTAAATTAATTTAGATAGAATTAGGAGTGAGTTCATAGGATCAACTACAACTTCAATTGAGTCTTTGACAATTGCATGATGTTGGTATTGTGTTCCTCCCGACCTACGTGGTCGATCAATCACTCTTAGTTGAAATGATTCTTTTTAACTTATTATCAAGCTAATACCTAAATTAATTTAGATAGAATTAAGGGTGAGTTCGTAGGGTCAACTACAACTTCAATTGAGTCTTTTGCAATTGCATGATGTTGGTATTGCGTTCCTCCCGACCTGAGTCATCGATCGATCACTCTTAGTTGAAATAATTCTTATTACCTCATTATCAAGCTAATACCTAAATTGATTTAGCTAGAACTAGGGGTGAGTTCATAGGGTCAACTACAACTTCAATTGAGTCTTTGGTAATTGCATGATGTTGTTTTTGCGTTTCTCCCGACCTAAGTCGTCGATCAATCACTCTAAGTTGAAATGATTCTTATTATCTCATTATAAAGATAATACCTAAATTAATTTAGATAGAATTAGGAGTGAGTTCTAGGATCAACTACAACTTCAATTGAGTGTTTGACAATTGAAGTTTATTAGGATGAGACGGTTAAAAATTATGTATATCTCTTAAAATTTTAAAAAATAATTAAGATCGATTTGGACAAAATTAACATTTTTAATTTTTTTATTCTTTTTCAAAATACAAATCAACACATACAAATCACCTATTTGCGGGAAAAACGTTTCACCATTTCAAATCTCGAGTTCTCACTTTTTTATTTTTCTCTCAACAATACAAACAACAACTACTCAACAAATTGCTCAACCCTTCACAGATCAAATTTCTTCTCATTTTCGATCATATAGGTGTTATTTTTTACTTCATTCTTCCTTGTATCCGTCGTTTTCTCTAACTTCATAGGTAACAAAGTTCCAAAAGAGTTTTATATTTGTTTTTTTTTTTCTAAAAATTAGGGTTTTTGAGTTAATAATGAAAAAAAAAGACTTTTAGTTTTATTATCTTCAAAAATGAGTTTAGACTTTTAAGTTTTGATGGTAAAATCGTAGAAATCCCTAGTTCTTATTGTAATATTATGTTGACTTTCATGGTATTGTTGGATGGTGTTTGTGGTGTTAGTGGTCATGGTCGTGGTGGTGATCGCCGTCGTGGTGGCACTAGTGGTGTTTGTGGAGGTTGTTGGTGGTGTCGGTATTGGTGATATTTGTAATGTATTTTTTAAAAATTTATGCATACATCAATTGTAATGTATTTTTTATTTTTCTATTGTTTGTAGGTAAAACATGTCTCCCAAAAGAAAAGAAAGTGAAAGTTGATCAACTTCTGTCCACCTAACAAAAGATGCTACAGTACAGAGGGATTCAAAGGAGATTCTTGAACAATCTCAGATAGGGAAAAGTAAAGTTGAGGAAAGATATAAAAACAACGTTAAGAAAGGTGGACAAGGGTCTGTTGATGGTGATGAGAAAAATAAAAGTGAGGGGGAAGAAGAAGAAGACAAACAAGAAAAAGAGGGAGTAGAAAGTGAGAAAGATGATGATCATCAACATGATAATAATGCATCATCAATGGGGCATGAATTAATATCAAAATCCCAGCATGATCCTGTCAAAACTTTTGTATTGACAGATTTCAAGTTGCGATGCCGGTAGATGGCCCTACAGAATTAACTAGTGATCTTGTACTTAAATGTCAGTTGGGAAAACCTTTTGATGAATTTAGGAAAACTATGAAGAATGAAAACACATACAAACTTTTTAAGAAGAGCTTCCTGAGGACCACACTACCCGTTTCCAAATGAGCATGGTATATGGTCTTGTCAACCGCAGGATCAAGTACGTGGGGGATGATAAAGATACGAAGGATGAGGTAAAATGGATGAAATTTGGATCAACTACTGTGGCATGCCAGTTTATTTTGTCTTGAAAGAGTTTGCCATAGTGACAAGCTTGAGATGCGATAGTACAGAAGAAACTTTCACCAAGGAAAGACCATGCAAAAGGTCCAAGGTAAGCAGGACAGTCAAACCACCACCATCAAATATAGGAAAGGCATTGTCCCAGTGACCACCCACCAAAACCAACAAAGGCAATGAAAAAATACATGGGTTGTTGGACATTGTTGGACGTGGGTACAAAGCCAGTAAGTTAATAGAACATCTCAAAGATAAAACCATATCAAAGAATTCCAAGGAGTAATTGTGCTTAGTTCAATTTGTCCATTCTATTATATTGGCAAGAGACGTCAACAAAGTCATAAAAGATGATTTATTGAAGCGTATAGAGGATTTTGAGAAATTCAACAACTATCCCTGGGTATATGACAGCTACTACTTTACTGTTAAATATTTACTGACAAAGCTATCCCCAAAGACAATTACAATATATGACTTTCCTTGGTCTTTCATGAAATTTAATCACTATTTGTATACTCATCTATTAATTTATCTTGAATAATTATTATGACTTCTTTTGCTTGCCTCTTGTTTACATTTTTAGGCTTAGGCATTTGAAGCCATTCCTCACCTATGAAAGCAGGTCAAGGATTACCCAAATGAGGTTTCTCATCCAAGGATCCTTAGGTGGTTGGCTGCAAAGAGCAACATAAGAATTAAGGAGGTTGATCTCTTTAACCCTCCGGATAATGCAGTACGTCTTCTTTCAAGTAAAATAATTTGGCTCAAAGAAAGATATTGAAATAGATATGCCATCTATTATGATAGATAGGTTATCTGTTACAACAGATTACCAGTCCACTGCAATTAGTACAACAGATGGGTAATCTGTTGTGACAAATGACTTATATTTTGCATTAGATTACCCATCCATTGCTTTGGTTCTCTGAACCCGACTCAATAGATTACCCATATACTATAAATTATGCAATAAATAGGTAATCAGATACAATATATTGTTAATCTATTGCGACGGACAAATCAGTTGTTGTGACAGAAAGATCATCGGTTGTATAAGTTGTTTGTCTTAATATGTAACCCAATTGACTGCAAATTATTATATGATTTAAATATATCTGTCTTTTTTATAGGTTTTGCATCCATGGATCATGCCTACTGATCAGGAGTTGGGGATGACTTTTTTTATTACTATAGTTCTTGTTGATACAATAGCAGACCCAACAGTGGAGTTAATAAAGAAGGAATCGACTGGAGCAACAACCATAAGAAGAGCAGTAATACAAGGTCAGCCTAATGTTAAGGCTCTTTATAACCAACCTACTGCAAAAGATCCAGGTGCTTCTTCTAGGGGTGTTGCTGGTGGAGTTGTCGATGTAGGTGGCAGGCATACTGATGTTGTTGCTAGTCGTGATGGTGAGCATGCTGATGCTCAATAAAAATAAATACTTTTGAAAATAACCCTTTTATAAGTCCCTCTCACCCTTACACCAATCCCTCTTACCCTTATTCACCCTCATGTTCTCATTACAAATGCAAAGAGTGCAAAGACAGCCAGAATAAACTCCTTAAGAAATTAGAGGCTATCGCTAAAGCTTATGAGGAATTGAAATCCAAGAGGGGTGTCATACCATCTAAAAGGGTGAGAAAGCCAAACACTCCTACAGTGGCAGTTGGAAGAAAGAAAAGAGAAATTAGCCAAGTACTCTCCAATCGAAAATAAAAAAATTTGCAACTCCTCCCTCTCCAAAAGTTGTTGAAGTTCAGGGCCCATTCAAGAAGGTGGACATATACGCAGAACTTGGTGCCAAAGAGAAGAGGGATCTGCGACGAGCCCAGAATTCCAAGAAAGGTGCATAAGATTACCCCATCCATACCTTTTCGGCCCAATAATTCAAGAGTATTATAGATATGCATACGCAGTACGTGGAAAGGGTAAGTTTACTTTTCCTAACCTAACCTTCTAATCTACTCTATGAAGAAGAAGTTATACAATAGATGTGTCATCTGTTGCAACAACTATATATTATGGTGCAACTTATGGTGGTTCTGTTGCAACATATTACACATCTCTTACATAAGTTGCGTTAGATAGGTAATTTGTGAACAGATTCTGAGAATCTTCTGCAATAGATGGACCATCCATTGCATCATTTCATAATGTTTTTATTTTTTACAATTACTAACCTATTTAAAAATTGACTTATTATATCATAGTATGTTAAATAAATTCTCTGCCTCAAGAGGAGCAGGCAATTATCATACCCAAAAGCTTATGATGCTGCCGATAAGATACTGGACCTCAACTTCTACAAGAATTTCAAGGATAGGTACGATGATCTCAGTAAGCTAATATCAACTCCCAATGGTACAGGATTTGATTTGTTAGTTTATGGGTTCTAATGGGATGAAGAAATGATTAAATATGTTAGAGGAAAGAGACCAAATCCATATGACAAAATCTAGACAGAGGCAAAGAGGATTCTTTGAGTTATGAACGTGGATGTCACACATTAACGGGCTATTGAGATACTACTCGAGAAGGGAAATATCAAGGTTTATGACTGCAATTTACATGTTGTAATGCCCCGAGAGTACACCCTGGACGTTACCCGGTGCTTAGAGTTCTGAAGAACCACAAGCTAACCCTTGAGATGGTAACTGTTGTGAGCACTGAATAAAATAATAATGAACATGTGCAAAATTTAATTGAAAAAATGCCATATGGTTTTTCAACATAGTTACGACTGAAAATTGACTAAATATTTGTACTAGTCTGAAAAGCCTCTATTAACTGACTATGGAGGTGATGGGATAAACCCCCAACTAACTTCGACTAAATATAAAATACTAAACTGATAATGTAAACTGAGATAAATAAACCATGTCCTCTAAGTATGAGGACTTACCACTACTATAGCTGAAAATCTGGTATGTCTATACACGATCAGGGAACTGAGTGTCTGAACCTATGATATGAGACATCATAGCGCAAGAAACGAGTATACGGTCAGTACTTTAAATGTACTGGAATGCTAGATGGTGTTAGGATGATATAACTGGGCTTAGTACATGAATAATACTAACTGAATAGCATGAGATAACTAAATAACTGATATGAATGCGTGAATACTATAAAATCTGTGAATACATGACTAAGCATATAACATGATTATGAAAATAGTCTGTAAACCGAAACACTAAAATCTGATAAGTGAATAACTGATAACTGTATGCTATGGTCAATGCAAACCTGAACTAAGATATACTAAATACTGAACTGAGACTGTGGGAGCTAGTTATAACCGACATGCCCTAATGTACCATCAAGGTACAACCTGTAAACCCAGTTGAAAGGGTGTCAGTACCGTGCCACGGGTACTAACAATGGGTGTATGGATCCACTAATATGAAGTCCCGAAGGACGAGGGTGCCATGCCTATCTGATGGGGACCCCTCAAATCTATGGTGGTGCCGTGGTTTAGAACTTAAGGACTGCTACTATCATCTCATGCCTACTAACGGGGGAGATGCCATCCCTATGTTCGCTCGGTGCTAAGGTTTACTCCCAACTGAAGACACTAAATTATTAGACTGAGCTGAGTTTAACTAATTCTGAATTCTGATAGTGCTCATTATGGTAATAACAACTGAGAAATCAACTATGCTCATGGTTTATTCAAACTATTCTATAACTACCTAAATTCTGTGAACAACTAAGTTTTCGGGTATTCATAACCCCCATGACTCGATAGCAATAACAACAAGATCATACTAAAACTTTGAGGACATGACATATAGTCAATATTCAAAACTCATTCTTTGAGGCATTTCATCAACACTTGCAATGCATGGCCTAAGATACGCATGAGAATAGTTTAAAATATATGATTGAATCACATTGCAAAAATACAAAACCATAAATTTGGGATATAACATGAAAACATCAGCATTCCAACTTGTAAGGGTTAACTTCAACAACAATTACTTATAAACACCAAGAAAAATCAAAATTCATAAGGATTCATGGAGATAATTTATTGCAAACATGTAAATTCATGATTTTAAATATTGAAAATGGATTCTTAGACTCCATGGGTGAATATGACCCAAGGATGAACATCAAACATACCTTAATTGAAGATTTATTAGAAGTTTTTGGTGGATTTCTTGAGAATTATTCTTGAATATTGAAGATCTAGGGTTTGTTATTGAGAGGGAATGCTTTAAATTGGGTAAATTTTGAGAATAAAATAGTAACTTATGTTTTTGGGACCCTAAATCCCGTGTTTTAGATCAATAGGGTGAAGGAAAATGATTAAAATGCCCCCAAAAGTACGTGACTAAAAGCTGGAAATCTCAGGGGTGAACTGGAGCGTGTGTCACATTCTCTAGAGCACTGAAATGAAGCGTGCGTTGCATGATAATTCCATACCCCCTCAGGGGTGGAATGGAGCATGTGTTGCATGCAAATTGCGCGCAGCTACTGTCTCTCTCACAAAAATAGCTATAACTTTTCACTCGGGTATCGGATTAAGGTAAAATTGGTATCGTTGGAAAGATGACTCAGTTATCTACAATTTGTTTTGTCTTGAGCTGTAAAATTCTATGTCTATAATAAGTTATATACATTCAAAGTACGCCCTTGGGAAATCTAACACCAAAATTTGGATGATTCAAAAGCTCTTAGCTCGCCTTGCTCTAAGCGACTCTTATGAACATGTTTTATACATCATAAGCTCTCTTATTACTAGGCTAATGAACATAAGACATGCATTCAACTATTAATTACAGTATTAAAGGTTACACACGTAGGAACAATGGTTCATTTTCAAGCTTAGAAACATGTGAGGTGTTTCATTATCTCCCCCTTGGGAACATTCATCCTCGAATGAAACTGACTGAACTGAGAATACTGAAGAATTGAGACTTCATAATAAGTATACATAATTGGAAGTATGATTACATAACTGAACTAGTTAGTGAATGCATGTGATGACATGAAATTGATTATGTGGCTGAAACTGCGAGTCAACAAGAGTTAATCTAAGGGAAAAAAAATATTGTTACCTTAAGATGAGTCTGAACTTGCGAAGAAGAGATGAGGGTACTTGGTTCGCATATCAGATTTTGCCTCCCAAGTGGCACCCTCAACGGATTGATTCTGCCAAAGGACTTTGACCAAGGGAACTTCTTTGTTCCTTAGTCTATGAACCTGGCGATCAAGGATCTCGACTGGAACTTCTTCGTAAGAAAGGTTGTTTTGAACATCTATGCTTTCTAAAGGGACAACAACATCTGGGTCGCCAATACATTTATTAAACAAGGAGATATGAAATACTGTATGCACTGAGACCAAATCCGTAGGAAACTCAAACTCGTAAGCTACCTTTCCAAAGAGGCTTAAGATTTTGTAAGGGCCAACATATTGGAGACTGACCTTTCCTTTCTTATCTAACCTCTTTACTCCCTCCATGGGAGAGATATTTAGATATACAAAATGACCAATCTTAGATTCGATATCCTTTCTCCACACATTTGCATAAGATTTCTGTCAGCTGTGGGCTGTCTTAAGCCTCTCTCTAATCAACTGAACTTTCTCCAAAGCATCAAACACTAAATCTGGCCCTATCAATGCAGCCTCACCTACCACAAACCAACCAATAGGAGATCTACATCTCCTCCTATATAGAGCCTCAAACATAGCCATCTGGATACTGGAATGATAATTGTTATTGTAGGCAAACTCAATCAAAGGCAATGATTATCCCAACTACCCTTATAGTCGATGACACATTCCCTCAACATAACCTCTAACGTCTGAATATTTCTCTCTACCTGACCATCTGTATGAGGATGAAAGGCGATACTAAGTTGAACTTGGGTACCAAGACCCTTCAGGAAGGCTTTCCAAAAGTGATAGGTAAACTGAGTACTTATATCTAAAATGATGGATAATAGGACTCCGTACAACCTAACCAACTCTCTAATATAGATCTTGGCATAATCCTCGACTGTATAGGAAGTATGGATGACAAGAAATAAGCAAATTTGGTCATCTTGTCTACAATGACCTAAATCAAATCATGCTGATGACGAGTGCAAAGCAATCTAGTCATAAAGTCATTCACCTCTTCCCACTTCCATGTAGGAATGCTGAACTCCTGTATAGTGCCACTAGGCTTTTAGTGTTCGACCTTAACCTGGTGTCAATTAGAGCACTTTGCTACAAACTCTTCAATATCCCTTTTCATCCCACACCACCAATAGATTTCCCATAAATTGTGGTATATCATAGTGGCCCCTGGATGAATAGAGTAATGCACACCATACCAGCAGTTTTTCAATTCCCATGTTAATAGCTAGTCGCAAACCTAGAATGCAAGCTTCATATTCTGCCATATTGTTAGTACAATAGAATCAAAGTTGGGCTATTATAGGATAATATTATACTAATTCAGAAATAAGAACTGCTCCTATCCCTATTCCTTTTACATTAGCAGCTCCATCAAAGAACATCTTCCAATCTGAATAGCAATTATCACAAATAACCTCAACAACATATAACACCTCTTCATCTAGAAAGTAAGCCTTTAATGGCTCATATTTCCCATTGATAGGATTTTCATCCAAATGATCCACTAATTCTTGAGATTTCATTTCAGTTCATTTTATATAGACAATATCAAACTCTTTAAGTAGCATCTGCCATTTCCCGAGTCTGCCTGTGGGCATAGGCTTTTAAAAAAAAACTTTAAAGGATCCATGCGAGAGATGAGGTAAGTATAGTAAGATGACAAGTAATGCTTCTGCTTTTGTGCTACCCAAGTTAAGGCACAACATGTCTTTTCAAAAAGAGTGTACTTAGTCTCAAAAGTGGTAAACTTTTTGCTAAGGTAATAGATAGCCTTTTTTTTCTGCCTGTGACATCGTGTTGACCTAATACGTAGCCAAAAGAATTGTCTAACATAGCCATATACAGTATCAAGGGTCTGCCTGGTTTTGGAGGAACCAAAGTACCTCTTAATTTTGTGAAATGACTCTTGACATTCTTTAGTCCATTCAACTTTAGCATTCTTCTTCAATAACTTGAATATCAGCTCACAAGTTATTGTAAGTTGAGCAATGAATCTACTAATATAATTCAACCTTTCAAGTAAGCTCATCACCTCCGTTTTGTTCTTTGGTGGAGGCAAAGGTTGAATAGCTTTTATTTTTGAAGGATCTAACTCAATGCCATGTCGACTGACTATAAACCCCAAGAGTTTTCCCGATGGGACTCCAAATACATATTTCACTGGGTTAAGTTTGATATCATACCTTCAAAGCCTTTCAAAGAATTTCCTCAGATCTCTAACATGGTTAGACTGCTCTCTTAATTTAATGATAATGGCATCCACATAAACTTCAATCTCTTTGTGCATCATGTCATGAAATATTATGGTCATTGCATTCATGTAAGTTGCCCCAGCATTCTTTAATCCAAATGGCATAACTCGGTAACAATATGTCCCTTATGATGTGATAAATAATGTCTTCTCTGCATCTTTTGGATCCATAATGATTTGGTGGTACCCCGCATAACAATCCATAAAATATGCAAGATCATGTTTAGCATAACTTTCCAACAAAATATGGATATTGGGAAGTGGAAAATCATCTTTTGGACTTTATTTAGATCACGATAATCAATACACATCCAAAATTTGTCATCCTTCTTTGGAACAGGTACAATATTTGCCAACCAAGTAGGATATTGGGCCACTCGAATGACTTTAGCTTCAAGGTTCTTCATGATTTCCTCTTTGATTTTTACACTCAAGTCAGCTTTAAGCTTCCTTAATTGTTGTTTGACAGGAGGGAAAGCAGGATCAATTGACAACTTATGAACTACCAAATCCGTTCTCAAACCAAGCATATCATTGAATGACCATGCAAAGATGTATTTGTACTCAAGAAAAGCTTCAATTATTTCTTTCTTTTGTTATGGTTGAGCATGTACACTTATCTTAGTCTCTCTAATATTTTCATGATCTCCTAAATTGATCACCTCAGTTTTATCCAAATTGGGATTTGACTTATTCTCAAACAGTTTGAAATCTTTGCTTATATCCTCAGATACTTCCTCATCATCATATTCAACTTCTTTATTCATTATTTCATAATTATATTGGTTTTGTAAATCTGGTTGGCAATTCTTTATGCATGTCATATCATTAGAATTAGCATAGAAAGAACTGTATGATAGAAAGTAAATAAGTTAATGTTGGATACAAAATAAAACAAAGGGAAACTGTAGTTTATTAAAAATAAATATAGAAAGAGTTTTAACCTAAAATACCAAGTTAAAGATCTGAATTACAATCCTAGAATGATTTAAATTATAGAAAGAAAAACAAACAAACTACCAAGACTGAAAGAAAAATAAACAAACTACCAAGACTTCTTCATAGTAGGGAGAGGAGTGGCCTCCCAATTTTTAAGATAGACATCAAGGCCTATAAATTGCACATCAGCATTACTAGTACCTTCCCCAATTTTAGCCATATTAGCTTCAATGAACATGTTTTGGAAAATGCCAATCAACTCTGTATCATCATCATTCATTGACTCTGCAGTAGGTAACATAGAGAACCCAACAGCACTGACTTTGATAAAAACTCATAGAGTGGTAGTATCGGCTTGGTAAGTGACCATGACTCTTTCTTATGCTTTTTAGCCTTATTTTTATCCTTAAAAGTGGGCTCGTATCCTAAACCAAAGGTACCAAGGTCCTTATCAAGGTTTACTAGATGAACCCTACCTTGTAAAAACATCCCTAGACCTTTCCCTGGTTTGAAACCATGATTCAATATTTCATTCACTACCATAACAGATGTTGAGGACAATTGTGGCCTTGTGATGAGATTCCCCTCGAGGATATACTCAACAGCCACTGCTTCAGAGGCTTGTGGTGATCCTCTGAATGCATCAACAAAGACAATAAAGAAATCTATGCTGGCATATTCTTCAGCTGTTCTACAACAGAATATTCTGGGAATTTCATCTTCTTCAAGAATTCTTCAGCTGCTTTATCAGTAACTGGCTTTTTAACTGTCATTCATTCTTCATAGCCTTATTTATTCTTTCTTAACTCTACTAGGGCATACATCTCCTAAAATGGGTTAATCCTTCTACTTTATAAACCTCTTCGGTCATTTTTTTTTCCCTTATGAATCACCACAATGCAATCGTAGTTCAAGGGTACTACCTTGGTATTAACCATAGGCAACTGTGACACTAGTTTAATAACAATAGGATCTACGAGAGCTCCTTTTATGATTAAAAGAGGCTTAGTAGATCTTCCAAGAACAATGAGCTTTGGTTTTACTTGACTTGACCTAACATTTTCTAAAATCTCTTTCCTCACAACTAAGGAAACATTCGATGATTCAGGTTTTGTTATCACAACCTCCACTTTTGCATGTTTTTCTTTTGTTCAATCTACAGCATTTGCTGATTTTTTCAAATCAATATTAATTTTAATGATCTACATGAAGGAAAATGCAGCATCTTCACCACTGGGTATTACTTTGAGCATGATTTTTTCATCATGATCTGGTAGCAGATTTTGATTAATATTTGGAGCGTCTGTACTTTGCACTATTATTTGTTATGTGTCAATCAACTCTAAAATGGCTCTTTTCAGGTACCAACATTTCTCTGTGTTGTACCCTAGGGCATCATAACAATATGCACATATTCTAGAATAATCTAAATTTTTTGGTGGAGAATTCGGAATCCTTCTCGCAATTGGGATTAAAACATTCATGTCCCTCAATCTTTGAAACAAGCTTGCATAAGATATTCCAATGGGAATGAAATTATCTTTACCCATGTTAGCCATCTTGAAGTCTGCTTTAGGCTTAAAAGAAGATCTAGGGGGACCTTGTCGAACTTTCAGGATTGGAGGACGATTTTGGATGGCTGGTGCACGCCATTATGGGTAAGAAGGAGCCCGAGTATATGGTTGTGTATTATAAATAGGATATTGGGGGATAGAACGAAATACAATGGATTTTGTACGTATGGATAATGCATACCTCTCCAATTTTGTCGTGGACCTGGTACAACAGTTGCTACATCCTCATTTCTTTTCTTTCCACCAAAACTTCCTATACCACTTTGAATTGCATGTGTTGTTGCTTTCAAAGTAGCTTGACTAATAATTTTTCCTGACTTAATTTCATTCTCTACCATCTCTCCAATGTTAATAACCTCAGTAAATGTGCTTCCAATAGTAGAAAGTAAGTGATACAAATAATCAGGTTCTTGTGCTTACAGAAAGATATCAATCATTTCATATTCCTTTATCGATCGTCTGACTCTTGAAGCCAGCTTTCTCTATCTGACAACATATTCTCAAAAATTTTCAGTCATTTTTTTTCTCATATTGGTAAGTGTAGTGCGATTTTGCACTATCTCAATGTTATATTAAAATTGTTGAATGAAATCCCGAGCCATGTCATCCCACACGTGCCAACGGGAAAAGTCTTAGTTAATAAACCATTCAAAAGTTATTCCTGTCAGGCTTTCTCCAAAGTAAGTCATGAGCAATTCTTCTTTTCCTTCTGCTCGCCTTAATTAATTGAAGAACTTTTTTAAGTGAGCCACAGGATCTCCATGACCTTCGTATTTTTCAAACTTGGGTATTTTGAACCCCATCGGCAAATGGACATTCAAAAATATGCAAAAATCTTTATATGAAACATTTTTTGGTCCTCCTAATCCTTGCATATTTCTTATACTCTGCTCCAAGCTTCTTACTTTCCTAGCCATCTCCTCTTGTTTCTCATTCTTAACAATATTCTCAATCACGATAGGAGAATCGTGTTGATTAACATGATAATATGGATTTTGGGGTTTGAAATTCATTTCAGGAGGATATAATAGATTATGACTTGGTTACCCCATATTCTTTTGTACTGTCGATTGAAGGACCGCAGTAGCTAGTGCTACAGAAGTAAAAAATGGGTTATTTATGACAGACAGATTTGGTGGGCGCATGGCAAAAGTACCTACAACACCAGACACATTAGCATATGGGCCAAGTCCAGGTGAGTAAAATGGATCTATAGTTTGAGCTTGAGCAGGATTTGGATCATTCATATTCGAAAGTCTAGTGATTGAGGAAGGCGGGGCTTGTCCATTCAACCAAGATTGGTACATTTTCGCCATATGTTGTTTCAATAACTTAATTTCTTCCATTGATGCTAATTCCTGTGAAACCAACTGATTTTGCTCTTTGGCACTATCAGACCCTACACCTTCTCTGCGGGTCATCTTTTTTTTTCTCTTGTATTTAATGTTGTACGGATGGGATGCCAGTTTAAACCACAAATCAACCACCAACTACTTTATCTTCTTGAGACCAAGTAGCAAATGGGTAAGTGTTACATATTTAACATATTATAATGCCACATTGTATGTTATGTTTCTAGATGCATTTTTTAACCTATCATGTAATGCCTTATGTTTCATCCCGGCTTTTCTAGGCGCACTTTTAAAAACGTTATGATCAAACCCTTTGAAGGGTTACCTGCGTATCATGCCAGGACATGAATCAAATTTTACATAGTTCGGGAAAAATTAACAAAATGATTGATTATTTTTTTAAGAAAATAAATAAAGTAAGTGAAGTAAAATTTATATAGTATATATAGAAATAAACAATCAATTTCATTACATTCCATAATTTTCAAATACAAATATGATAAAATAAATGAAACAACTCCTAAGATAAAACCTACTAACTGACATCTGACAAATAAAACTAAACTTAAACAAATGCAATTAGCTACAAGACATAACATCTGAACACGAAGTTTTTAAACTGAAACTGAAAAACTATGACAAAGAAAACAACTATCCACTCATACAACTGAACCCCAATGTCTCAACATGCTCAATCAAAGTGACTTCGGCTTAATGTGACCCCCCCCCCTAAATCCAAATATATATCCTCCAATAAAGTGGTGAGATGTTGAGCGAAAGCTGGTACTTGTGCTAAATATTCTTCATGATCCAACTGCTGGTAGTCTAAACCATTATGGCAGTATCCTGCGATACATGAGAGACCTTTCCTCGAAGTAAAATAAAGGTTTGATCCCATTTTTGGGCCTGTCGATCTCGGGAATCAATCATCTCTCTTGCATCCTATTCACGAGAAGAAGCAACTTCCAGTTGTTCTCACAATATCCCTCTTTCATGTATCCATTGAGATATCTCTCGATCAAATTCTTCTTGTATGTTCTTTTCAACTTTCTGTAACTGCTGACGGGGAGATGTGACAAGTTCTACAACACGTGACCCCTAGTTGTACCTAATCTGGTTTGTCCCCGAAGTGCAACCTCGATATTCGCTGACTTAGCTTTCTCTTCAGTAAATTATCTTTATTGTTCTTTTATTCTTTCCCTAGCATGCTCTAATTCTAATCTCAAAGATTGGTTGGCCTTATGATGTTCTCGCATGGCTCTCTCGATCCCTATCTTGATTTCAGCTTCTTGATCTATGGGTCCCTTAACCGATCTTTTTTGTCTAACTGGTGGACTCAACTATTTTTCAAACCATTCATGGTAGTCTGGATGCACTTCTCCTTTCTTTTGCTCTATGACCATTATTTCAGTTCCTATGGTACGACAATCATCCCAAATCTGCTGGGCCAATCCCTCTGGAAGTGAAATCTCTGGTCTGACCTCAAATACAAACTCAGCTATATTTTCTGTTATAGGAATTACTTGACGTCTGCCTAGCTGACGTAGAACTCTCAATGGAACATATGGTTGAACACCCCTAATACCCATTAATAACAAGAATGGCCGAATGACAGAACTATGTATGACTTGCCTCCAAGGGAACCTAGGGAGATTCCAAGTGATTTTATCTGCCGTCACAGAATGAAAAACCTTATCCCAATCTCTAATTCCTTCTAGACACTTATATTTTTGCATTCTTTTCTCATAATCGTTGATGTGATTGAATCTTTTAGGATTAAACCTTGCCACTGTAGGACGTTAGTAAAGATGCTCCACAATCTATATCTGTAGCAAGATATTATATCCCTCGAAAAAACCCTTTCCTTTCTGACAAACGGTCAAAGCATGGTAAATATCGACCAAGATCATTGGTACCATAGTGTAATCTTTCTTAATCAGTATATGTAACACTCCATCTAAATGAATATTAATTTTTCTCTCTCCTCAGGAAGACCATAGTGCCTAAAAATGCTACAATGAATGCAAATTGCCTATGAACTTTCCAAGCCTTAAAACTTTTCTTGTTACAGAGTTGTTTACTGTATTTCTCAAACCCCTCTTGCCTTTTGTATCTGTCATACAAAAATTGCAAGGAGAACCAACCTTTTTTCATTGATTCTTCTTTTGAATTCCGTATATTCATGAGCTTGCAGAATTTGTTTATCGAGATGAGTCTTGGGCTATAAGTTTTTTTTTGATGCATATCCTCATATCCAACATATGCCGCTATCTCCTCTAAAGTCAGAGTCAACTAGGAATCTGAAAAGAAAAATACATTGTTCCTCGGGTCCCAGAAAAATAGCAATGCATCAATCACCTACCTATTTGGGTTATTGTCATGATACTTGTCATAAAACCCAAATACTTGTGTATCTCATCATAATCGAATGTATCTATTTCGTTCCACCACAACCAAAGCTGCAAAGGGGTACAGTCCACTACCTATAAAGGTATTTTCCCATTTCTTTTTCTCTTTAGACACTTCTAACGAACAGGAGGAGACGTTTTATACCTATTGACAAGGACATGAGATCAGAAAATGTCTAGACTCTCAGCAGAACTTAATTTATTAATTCTGAAATTTTTAACTTGACTCGTAAAAATTAATGCGACCATTAAATTGGGACCTAGATACAAAGAACAATTTTATTCAAAAATAAAATTTAGAGAAACATGAATGACAATATTTTTTAGGAAAAACACTTATTTAAATAGACTCTATCAAAAAAATTTACATCAACTGACCCCTAGCCAATTTTGACCATGTATTTGGAGAAAATACCCTCAAAGTACACTTAAAAAAACAAAAAAAAAAATGAATTAGAAATAAAGAAAGAAAAATGATCGTTTTATATATGAAGTTTTATAAAAATCTCAGTCTCACGACCCCTAAAGGTTCAGAACTGTTAAGACATATGTTTACATATTTTATTACTTTATAAAAAATTCAGCTCATGACCCCTAAAGGTTCAGGCTATTATGATTTTATTAAAATTAATTTTTAAGATAAAAAGTGAAAAATAAAGATAATAATACTCACGAAAATAATTATTTTTTTAATTTTATTATTTTTAATATTTTTTCAAAAAATACCCTTTAATAAATTTGTGAATAAATACATTTTTCAAATACAGGGTCGTATCCCAGGTAGGATTTCCTACGTATCCCACTAAAAAGTGAGAATCGAACCCTCATAGTCTATGAAGATAGTAAAACTATGTTACTATATATTTAAAAAAAAATTCTTCCTTTTAAAAATAATTTTTTTCTTTAAAAATGATTCACTAAATTTGAGGATAAATAATCTTTTAAAGTTGCCTAAAAGCCGGTCAACAATCAGATAGCCTTCCAAACGAATGTCAAAGAGCACGTAGAATGCACATGTTGGTCATTATTAAAGGGTCATATGTCCTAGATAGACCCGGCTCCTGTGCCAAGTCCCGCTAAGTCAAAATGCACATGATGCAAATAAAGCAAAACCTAATAGGGATAACCAGATTTTGAGTTTCAGTTCTTCTAAGTTTAGCCTAATAAGGATAGGTGTCTAGACTAGCTTACCCGAGCGGACACTCGAGCTGGGGAGAGACAACTTATTCGGTAGTAGTGCTACTCCACCTTCGTTGCCGATCCGAACCCCGCCTAACATGTGTGACTATAACCCTTCACCGGGTGCCTTGACACTTCAACTATCTCAAAAAGAAAGTAGGATGCATACGCTGCATTCCTTCTTTCCTATTTCAGAGACTCGGAGGAGGTGCACAAGAGAAGACAGTTTATAATACATTTCACACAATATATAAAAATAATTAAATCAAGCACAAGTCAGAATTAAAAGCTAGAATTCTAGTTAAGATCCCTAGTGGAGTCGCTAGAGATGTCACACTCCTTTTTCTTCGTAAGGGAGGAGGTCGAAGGGTTTTTCAAATTAAAGTGACAGTTTTGAATAGGAATTAATTTAATTTATAGAGTCGTTACTTGAAATCGAGTTATGGTATTCCAAGTCACCTTTTCAATCCCTAATCAAAAGAAAATGACTCATTGTTGGTCAGCAAAAATAGAAGACCGAGTAAGAAATTATGTTGACCGAGGGGAAGGTGTGAGGCACTCCTTAAGTCCTGTGATTTTAGCGCGGTCGCTTTTACTGACTTATCATGTTATAAACTATTTTTATAAATTATGTTAAGGCCTAAATTAGCTCATTTTTATTGTACTTAAATTTGTTAAAAACACTTATATTAAATCGATGAAAAATTAACTTTAGAAAATATTTATTAAGGTGCATTTTTGCATCCTTAAATTTTAAACGTCTTAAAATAAAATATGTGTGCGCCGCATTCTTAATAGAAATAAAATTTAAAACATACCTGTAACATTTCTAGCATTTAGAAATATTGATTTATTGATTCAATGTGTTATTTAACTTCAATGATATCCTTGAATAATATTTAATCAAGGCGGATAGTTAATTTCATAAAGTCATTATCAACGTTTATTAAAATAATAATAAATAAGTAAAATAGATGAGATAGAATAAATAAAAAAAACATATACAAAGTCAGATATAATTATTTTAAACAAAGATTTCTCTTCTTTTTGAAAAGAAACTTTGAAAGTGACAACAATAAAGCAAATTTGAGCGATATTGGTAGCCGGATCTGGTGGTGGTGTTGACTTAAACTCGCCGGCCACCAATTCCAGCAAGTCAGCGGCGGTGGAAAAAGAAGAGGCACATTAATGGCGACGCTGGGCAGCGATGCAGTGGCCATCCATGGTGTTTGTCGGCGAACAACAGTGAGAGGGGAAGGTCAGCGCGTCAGATCTGGTGGTTGGTGGTCGCTGGTGTTGGGGGAAAAGGAAAGGGAGAAGGTTGGCACCGGCGATTGGGTGGTCACCGGAGGAATTTGCCAACGGTGCCAGCAACGATTTTCTTTACTGGTTTGCTAATTTCCAGCGAATATAGTGTTTCCGACCGGCTTTCGACTATTAAGTCGTCAGAAGAGATGATGATTTTGATGAATTAAATCTAAACAAAACTCTTTTCTCTCTGATTTTTCTGTCTTCTTTCATTCTTTATTGTTACCTTTTTTAATTAAATTTCTACTCCGTTATTATTTCTATCTGATTTTTCCACTATCTATTTTCGTATATACAGGTGTGTGTATATAATTTTTGGTGAGTGTGTGTATTCCACTAGGTAAGATGATGGAAACGATGTAGTGTGAAGTTATGCGAGTGAGCTGTGAGGATTTGTAAATTTTACGTTTATGCCGGCGCGCATACACATATATCAGTGTATATTGCTACATTTATTTTTCATGATTCAGTACAGTAAATAAATAATATCTCATGTTAAATAATGAGATCATTAACATAAACTTGAACATGTTTTTATTCACTATGAAAAATCATACAATAAATAACATAAACTTGAATAAGAACCTATTTATGAACTAAAGCAGAAGACTTGAATATCGTCACCGGAAATTCGAACACAAATCTGACTTCAACTTCGCACTCTTTCTCTCTTTATTGTCTGATTTTTTTTTAGTGTTTCCCTCACTATTTTTTTATACTCTGTGTTTTTTATGCAGTCTAGACAGAATAATATGTAGATGTTTCTGTCGATAGGAAATCCTTAAATAAAGGACTTAGGGGGGAACAGTTATTTTTCTTGGGGAACAGTTAATTGGCAGATAAAAATTAATTAATCTTTTTAATAGAAGGTAATAACAATAATAAAAAAAAAGATAATAATAATAAATAAAC
Organism: Capsicum baccatum var. pendulum; assembly: GCA_030864225.1. Classification (NCBI taxonomy): domain Eukaryota; kingdom Viridiplantae; phylum Streptophyta; class Magnoliopsida; order Solanales; family Solanaceae; genus Capsicum; species Capsicum baccatum. The sequence continues at coordinate 102,125,735 of CM061550.1, read as the reverse complement.
AAAAATAAATAAGTAAAAATAATAAAATAATAATAATAAATATAATAATAATTAATTTTTATATTTAACAAAACAAAATAAAAATTTCTAAATAGCCAAAATAAATGCAATAAAATAGTATTAAAACCACTAATTTATTTATTAAAATTTAGAAAGCAAAAAATATATTTTAAATTTTTGAATTTTTGTATTATTTAAAAAAATCTCAAAATTAACTTTATTTAGTTATTTATGTATTTTTTTATTTTTTTAAACTAAAATTTATTAAAAATAAAATAAGAATTAAAATAATATCAGACCAAATATAAATATTTAATATCAAAAATATAAGTTAAAATTAAAGGAGGATAAAAAATCACGTGTCTACATGCGCTTCAGCCAGAACCCGCTGTCTCAAGTCATCTAAACACGGCACACACAGTCTACTCTGGCAACGCAACACACCATCTCCCCCTTGGAAGAAAACTTCTACTTTCTGATCTCTGACAGACTCTTTCAACCTAACCAAACTAGAATCCATATCCTGCTTTTCTTTTACTTCGGCAACCAGAGATGATTTTGAGCTATTTTGCACCTATACACTACCCTCAGATGAGTCTACCAAACGAACACCTAATCTGGCGAGCTGGTGAACTTCCTGATCTAAATTTTTCCTATCATTCTCAATATGAACAACACTACCCATAGACAGTCTACTGAGGGTATTCACCACTACATTGTCCTTGCCCGGATGATACAGAACACTCATGTCATAGTGTTTTAACAATTCTAACCACCTCCTCTGGTGCAAATTCAAATCTTTCTACAAAAATACATACTGTAAGATTTTGTGATCTGTGAACACATCGACATGCACCCTATACAAATAATGCCTCCAGATTTTTAAGGCAAACACAACGGCTGCTAATTCAAGATCATAGGTAGGATAATTCTTTTCATAGGGCTTAAGTTGGTTAGATTCATAGGCTATAACCTTACCTTTCTGCATCAAAACATACCCCAAAGCGACTCTGGAAGCATCACAGTACACAACAAACTCATCTGAACTATTTGGTAACGTCAAAACTGGGTTGTGGTGAGTCAAGTATTCAACTCCTAAAAACTCTTCTCACAAGAATTTGACCACTGAAACTTAACTTTTTTTGAGTCAATCTGTACATGGGGGATGCAATAGACGAAAACCTTTCAACAAACCGCCAGTAATAGCCAGCTAAATACAAGAAACTCCTGATATCTAACGGAGAGATGGGTCTAGGCCAGTTTCTCACCGCTTTGATATTTTGAGGATCAACTATAATGTCATCACCAAAGACAATATGACCAAGGAAAGCTACTGGCCTTAGACAAAACTCGCACTTACTGAATTTGGCAAATAATTGATGGGCCCTAAGAGTTTGCAATACAATTATAAGATGGTCTGCATGGTCATTTTTATTGCGGGAATAGACAAGAATATCATCAATGAAGACTATGATGAACATGTCCAAATACTGCTTGAACACTCAGTTCATCAAGTCCATAAAGGTTGTTGGGTTATTTGTAAGATCGAAAGACATCACAAGAAATTCGAAGTGACCATACCGAGTTCTGAAAGCTATTTTGGGAATGTCACATTCTCTGACTTTGAGCTGATAATTGTCGAATCTGAGGTCTATTTTGGAGTAATGACTGGCACCCTGAAGTTGGTCGAACAAGTCATCAATTCTGGGTAGTGGGTATTTATTTTTTTTACAACTTTGTTCAACTGGCGGTAGTCGATTCACATTCTAAGAGAATTGTCTTTCTTACATACGAATTGGACTGGTGCGCCCCATGGAGAAATACTGGGCCTGTGAACCCCTTATCTAAGAGGCCTTTCAATTGTTCTTTTAGCTCTTGGAGTTTAGCTGGAGCTATTCTGGATGGCGGAATAGATATAAGTTGGGTATCTGGAAGAAGATTTATTCCAAAGTCAATCTTACTTTTGGGAGGAACTCCGAGAAGATCTTCAGGGAATACGTCTGGAAATTCTCTAACTACTGAGATCGACTCAAGACTAGGGGTCTCAAAACTAGAGTCCTTGACCCGAACAAAATGGTAAATGCACTCCTTGGATATCATTTTTCTCGCTCTAAGATACGAAACAAGTTGACCCCTAAGCGTTGTAGTACTACCCCTCCATTCAAGTACTGGTTCATTTGGATACTGAAAATGAACAACTCTGTTTCTACAATTAACTGGAGCATAGCATGAATGGATACAATCCATTTTAAGAATGACGTCAAAATCCGTCATCTCTAACTCTAAAAAGTCTACTGAAGTAACTTTATGAGACACCATAACTAGGCAGTCCCTATATACCCTGTCGGGCTATAATAGACTTGCCTACTAGGGTTGAACTGAGAAGGGTTCTGCTAGGGTTTTGGGACTAACTCTGAAATTAAAAGCTATATAGGGGTCATAAAAGAGAAAGAAGCTTCGGGATCTAACAAAGCATAAATATGTAAATGAAAGACCTGTAACGTATCCATAACTACATCAAGAGAACTGATCTAACAAAGCATAAACATGTAAATGAAAGACCTGTAACGTATCCATAACTACATCAAGAGAACTTTTTTGATCATAATGGGACTAGAGTGTATTTAGTCTATTTTGGCGCTGACCACTGGTGGCACTGGAAGTGGTGCCCTACTGAGTCGGGGGACTTGATGGTGCTGCTGAAGAGTTAGCCTGACCCTGTTGGTTTTTATTCCTTCCTTTCCAAATACCTGTTGGACACTCCCTCAATTTGTGTCCTGGCTTGTCACATCTGAAACATAGATCGTTGTCAGTCCTACACACACTATGATGATTCTTTCTGCACTTCTGGTAAAGCGGGTTAGTCCGAGCACTGCTAACACTGCCCTGAGGCTTAAGGCCTGGCGCCCTATCCCTATTATCATTCCTGAGTAAACTTAAGAGAATACTCTTTCACACTCATGTTTCCCTATTTTAAGTTGATAAACTCTAACACTTTAGCTTCCCTCAGCTTCAAGGGGAAGAATCTATCTAAGAAGGCGGTAGCAAAGTCCTCCCATTCTATAGGCCCTGCATCTGTGCCCCTATCCCATTTCCACTACTTAAATCAGGTATGGCCTACATCCTGCAGCTGGTAAGCAGCCAATCCAGCACTCTCATTGGAATTCACCCCCATAATATCTAGTACCTTCTAGACCATCTCAAAGAATTTCTATGGATCCTCTTCAGATTGGATCCCAAAAATGAAGGAGGATTCATTCGGGTGAAGTCCCGAATAATATCTACGGCAGTATTTTCCACTGGGATGGTAGCTGGATGATTATTTTGGGATACTATAGAGTGATCCAGAGTAGTGAATTCATCCCTGAACTCGGCATGCGATACGTGCTTATTCAGGGGATTGCCCTAAATGGGCGGAGGTGCTGGCTGGTTTTTATTTCTTCTTTCGTTTGTTTTTCTGGGTGGCATGTTCAGTAAACAGAAGGAAGATTGAGTTAGGCAGAGGGTTTATCTTAGGCTCATGCACATGTGTATGACATGAATACTAAAAAAAGGAAAACTTTTTCTAAAATGTCTCATAGCCTCTTGCCCATAAGTATGGATCGCTTTACACCCATGCACAAGACTCCACTTGGCGCGGCTTTTAGACTTCCTAGGACACCTAAAAACCTTAGGCTCTGATACCAAATTTGTAATGCCCCGAGATTACACCTTGGATGCTACACAGTGTTTACAGTCTCGAAAGACCACAAGCTAATCCATAAGCTAGTAACTATTGTGAGCACTGAATAAAATAACAAAGAATATGTGCGGAATTGAACTAAAAAATGTCATAAGGTTTTAAAACATAGTCCTAATAATATCTGTAACTCAATACTGTCAATACTGATAAAATAACTTATGATAACGATAGAAAACTGACTAACTGTTTGTACTAGTCTGAAAAGCCTCTACTGACTGACTGTGGAGCTGATGGGATAAACCCCCAACTAGCTCCGACTGAATAGAAAATACTGAACTGATAATGTAAAATGAGATAAATAAACCATGTACTCAAAGTATGAGGACTCACCACTGCTACAACTAAAAATCTGGTACGTATATGCGCGTTCAGGGAACTGAGCATTGGAAAGCTAACTCAATTATCTATAATTTGGTGGGTTTTGAGCTACAAAATTATATGTCTAGAAAAATTTATACACGTTCAAAGTAGACCCTTGGGAAATCTAACACCAAAACATGGCTGATTCAAAATCTCTTAGCTCGCCTTGCTTTAAGTGACTCTTATGAGCATGTTTTATACATCATAAGCTCTCTTCTAACTGGGCTAATGAAAATGATACATGAAATTAAATATTAAATACGAGATTAGAGGTTACACACATAGGAACAACAGTTCATTTTCTATCTAAGAAACATGTGAGGTGTTACACCTGCCTTAGATGAGGCCGACGTTTTTTACCCACATGCAGCCATAGTTGGATTTGTTCCCCTTCTTATTGAGGAAGAGTAAACTGATGGATTATTTGCCAGTGGGAGTGTTGATGAAACAACCATGGGATTTTGAAGGTCGAAACAAGGACATGGACCTTCCAAAAAATAAAATTGGTGTCGCGTGCGGGTCGCACGTGCTTGCACACATCGAATATTTGTTGATTGGCATAGAAATGGATGAGCCAATGACCTTTCTGTGTGACAATGTTATGGCAAACATACAAGAGGGCTGCACTTATAGGGTACTAACTGGACGTTTGGAGCCTGTGTATGAAGAAGAGCCTGTGAAATAACAATTTTTTTATTTCAAGTCACTTCACTTTACATACTTTACATATAGTGGCAATTATTTTTGTTTGATGAGAGTTGAATTTCTTATAATGCAATATATTGTCAATCTGTTGTAAAAACATTATATCATAGTTAATCTGTTTCAATAGGTTGGTCATCTTTAACATTACGTTGATGTCTCTATCTAAGTCTTATCTGTTGCAACAATGGGAAGACCTATTTGATAATTTCCACCAGATGACCTACATGTTACAATATATGTCTAAATATGTTTCATATTTTTCAACAATTACGCTTGAATAACCATGTGCTCAACAACATCAAACAAGTAGCAAATACAAATACACCACCATGAAAATTTCATCAATTAGGCTTGAATATCCATGTGCCCAACAATATCAAACCAGTAGCAATAACGCCAATAATGTAGTATCTTCTTGCTCGATTTTGTTTCTCTTCAAAAGCTTTGACTTTCTTCAACAAACTCCAGATTACACAATTTTCTTGTAAAGAGTATCGTTCTTCATACCAATTAAATTAATCATATCTACCCAACTTCTATAAAAATAAAATCATAATTATAAAATAATTACAAGTCAATAATTAATCAACTAATTAGATAAAAAATATATTACCTTTGAAATCTTACAATTAAATAACCTACAACCTAGAGTTTGTTGAGTCCATGAAGTCTTCAATAGAGCTTCATGACCACACTTATAATATCAAAAATCTTTATCACAAAAAATAGTGGAAGTTGAGCTCAACATTGTTTAGCTCAGTTGGAAAAAATGAAAAAAAAATATGCAGAAAAACCAAATATAAATAATTTAAAGAATTTGAATAGAGAAAAAAAGATGAAGAAGAAGAAGAATATTTGGGAATTTAGGGTTAAATTTTAGGAAGAAGATGAATATATAAGATAATGAGGGAAAAATAATCGTTGGGGGTCAAATCAGATGCCAAGTCAGCAAAAATGGGGGTTCAACGAGCCTTGACTACGTGAATTACACGCAAGTTGTCAACAGGGCAAAAAGTGCAAACTTACACATTTGATGCGTATTTTAGGTGTTAAAAATGAACATTGTCTACTTGAGGTGCCAAAGTGAAAGATCGTTGCAACTTTAGATTTCTGTCGATGGGTTCTGCCTTTTTTATTTCAAGTCGCTTCATTTTACATGTAGTGGAAAGTTTTTATGTCTAATGAAAGTTGAATTTTTATAATGCAACAGATTGTACATCTGTTGTAATAGATATTCTACCTGTTTTGAAAGATAGTTTATCTATTGTAATAGGTTGGCCATTTGTTATATTATGTCGATGTTTCTATCTAAGTCTATCTGTTACAACAGTGGAAATACCTATTTGATAATTTCCAATAGATTACCTACATGTTGCAACATATGTCTAAATTTGTTTGATTATTTACAACAGATATGTTGTCTGTTGCAACAGATACCTTATCTTTTATAATATTTGAATCTAGTATTCTATTTCAATTAATAAGTTCAAATCAAAGGATAAAATAAAATTCATATACAAAATAAAATAAATCTAAGCCTTCAAAAATTACGTGAAATAAATCAACAAATAAATAAAATATTAAAAAATTATTATAGGTATAGATCTCAACAAATAAATCAATAATTCAAGTTTTTATGCCAACAATTCCTAATGAGGGGTGAGGTTATTACTTTGATAGACTCAAGCTATAAAGATCTACTCAATATGGACAAGTTTCTCTTCATCCAGTCTATGGAATTTGGCTTTGATAGTCGTGGATCTTTAATGTCGCTTGTGTACGATTTTTGCGCTTTTGCTTTTCCGTATATCCATTATATGAGTAGCATATTGTCAATGTTGTTCATCAGTAGCTTCTACAGTGACATCCACCTGGAAAGCCAAAATTGGTCAATGCTAATCACAGAGATAAAAAATGAAAAAGGATAACTCATCTGTTTTAGCAAATCAAACAGGTCTTCCTCTTGTGTTAAATTGTCCCAAATATATTATATTTCTTTGCAACAGATGAATCAACTTTTAGGAAAAATTATAAGATAAGGAAGACCTGTATGATAATTTCATACGTATGAACCATCTGTTTCAACATATGACTCATCTATTTGGAAAAACTGAAATGATAAAAAGTCTTGATTTAATTTGTCCCAACAGATGACCTATCTGTTATAGTAGATTGGTCTACTGTTGGTACAAATAAAAATGGTACGTAGAGCTATTTGATTTGCTAAAATAGATGAGGCATATTTTGCAACAGATACTGTAGCTGATGCAATGGGTTAGTCAACTGTTACAATAGATGTATATATCTGTTTGATAATTTTCAACAGATGTGTCATCTATTGAATCAAATATGTGTATGTTTGTTAGTTGGAACAGACGATATATATTCACCTTCTTCAGCTTATGCTTCTCTCGTGTAGCCCATGTACATTGTTCAATAGTGCAACACGCGGATAGAGGAGTTGCAATTCTGCTTTTTTGGATGCTTGATAATGTCTTAGAAATTACTTTTCTTCTCCTCTTAGCCTTAATATCTAATGGAGAGGATGGATATAAAATCCTCTTTGATGGAATGACATGCCTCTTAGATGTCAATTCCTTTACAGAAGCAATTAATTCATTAATAGCATTAATCACTACATCAAGTTTCGCCTTGCAGTCTTGACATTTGCATGTAGAACATTCGCTAGGAGAGGCAAAATCTATATAATCAGTATGATCATACTCATAATGGTTTGTTTTAAAAACTGTAAAAAGAGCATCATTAGCCCCAATAGTAGCACCACTACCACCACTAACAGCTCCACAACCATCATCAACAACAAAAGCCCACCCTTCAAAATTATTTTTCATCTGGTGGTTGTTTCTCCAAATAATTTTATTTTTATTTTGTCAATGACCTTAGGGTCCAATAAAGTTCGCGCAGACCGTAAATTAAGAAAAAATGGCATCTTCAACTCTCGATTAGTCAGAACAATCGACGGATGCACAATCTAACATAAATTATTACATATAGTAGAATGATGATTTGATTATTCAAAAAAATCATTAATTAAATAAAAACTTAATTATAATTATACTTAATGCATCCTTCGGGGGTTGAAGAGATCAAGAAATTTTGCATTTTTATTAGTTTTGGCCGACAACTATCTCAAGATTCTTGGACAAGAAACTTTTTCCTAGTAGTTAACTTGCTGTCTCAAATAAGGAATGACTTCAAACGCCCATGCCTATAAAATAACGTCAATAAATCAAAACCATTATTGAATAAAAAAAATGAATCAAATCATAATAAAAGAAATATTTACCATGAAATCCCATGAAAAGCCATATAAGTTGACTGTCTTTGGCATTAACAGAGTCAATAAATATTTGACAGTCATTTTGAAGCTTTTATAACCCCAAGGATAGCTGTTAAATACCTCAAAATCCTCGGAGAGCTTTATTAAACCAACACTTATGTTGTTGTTAATGTCTCTTGCCCAAAAAATATTATGTACAAATCAAACCAAGCACAATGATTGTTTGTGCTTCTTTGAAATTCTTTTACCTTTCAACGCTTTTATCAAATTTTTATTTTAAAACTTGAACCAACAATGGACACCAGGGCATCACGATCACTCAACTTGACATTGCCTTTTTGGGATTTTTGGGATGGTTTTATAGGTTAGAATAGGTATAACTTGAGAAGGAGAAGGAGGATAACATTTTAGTTCAGCAATTATAGAAAACTCCTTTCAACCAAAATAAATAGGCATGCCACAGTAATTTATCCACACCTCATCTATCTTATCTTTGTTTTCATACATAAATCTGCGCGTGAGAAGTTCATATACCATTTTTATTTAAAAATGAGAATTGTTATCCTCCGATAAATCAAGATATTGTCCAAAGCAGTTGTCCCTAAAATAAGCATCTAATTTTTGTTCTCGAGGTATTTTTCTAAAGGCATAGAAAGATTTTCCTATGTCTTACATAACCACAAAATCACCCATTAAATTTGTGGCACCATCGCACTGCACTCTCATAAGATAACAATCAAGGCTGAAGGTTTGACCAACTCTTTGGTGGAAGGGCTATTAGCATTTGGATCATCTCTTTTGAAGCATTCCTCCTCTACATGTTCATCATATTCTGCTCCTGGTTGAGATAACGCTTGTAGAGCAAGCTCATAGAGTGGTAGATGTAGCCTAGCTGCTTCACTTGTTCCTTTATTTGGATTTTTGGGAGACATATAATCAAAAAATAACATAAACATAGAATAGATTATAATTGAATAATCCATCATTAAAAAGGATAACAGTATATCTAACATATACAATAGTAAAATAACAGTTCCAGTAGATCACATATTTGTTGCATTAGGTAGGTAATCTGTTGGAATATATAACTAACTTATTGAAACAGATGAGTAATCTGTTACAATAATAAAAATAGACCACTCATCTGTTGAAAAAATGACTAGTCTATGCAATAGATCACACATTTATTGCAACGTATGAGAGATCTATTGGAACTGTTATCAACGGTCAATATTGTTTAGATTTCTTCCAATAGAAGGGTCATCTATCGTAACAGATGAATGATCAGTTGGAAAATCAAGTCTTGGACATGTACAGTTGGAATAGTTGATAGGATTTGAACCATCAGAAGGTTTATATGTTGCATCAAATGATTGATATGTTGCACTAGATTTTTAATTCGATAGTCACTCTGTTGTATCAGATAGTTGATTTGTTGCATCGAAAGGTTAATTTGTTGCATCAATTGTAAATCAATTGGTTTCTCTGTTGCATTTGATGGTAAATCTGTTGAAATAAATGTTTAATCTGTTGCATGAGATTGTAAAACAATTGCATCAGATGTATAATTTATTGTAGCAGATGGTTAATCCATTGCATCAGATGGTTAACTTATTACGTCAGATGGTTAATTTGTATCATCAGAAGGTTAATTTATTGCATCAGAAGGTTAATATATTATATCAGATGGTTAATCTATTACATTAGATGGTTAATTTATTGTGTCAGATGGTTAATCTGTTGCATCACATAGTTAGTTTGTTGCAAAAAAAATAGTAGCATGATTTTATTCAATAGAACAACAGCAATATCACAATTTTTAACAAGAATAAGAACAAGAATAAGAACAAACAAAAATGCAACAAACGACAATAAATCATAGTTCACTCCGAAAAGAGAAAAGAAGAAATACAAGAAATTAAGATTTTATTCAAACTGCATTTCAAATTAAAGCAACAAATATTGAAATTATTGGCCAATACTATAAAATAAGTTGGCTCAAGTTCCTTTTTTTCTTCAAAACTAAAAAGGCCATAATTTTTTACCCGTGAAAGAAGAAAAGGGACGATGAAGAATTCGAAGTAGTTGAGGACGGAGAGCAAGGCTGTCACGTTGTTTGATTGTTGAAAGTTGAAAAGGAACTCGAATCCCAACTATTTGTTGTAGGAGGTTGATGTCACCGGGGATTAAAAGGAGTAATTTGCAGAACTTTTAGTTGGGAGAAACTGAGAGAGGAGAGAGACGGTTAATGATTTAGAGAGGAGAGGGGTGTGGGTTGATATGTATTTTTTAAATGATTAAAAAATTTTGAAAATATTAATCAATTCCACATTTAACTTAATCAAGTTTTCTAATTATGTTTCACCCTTTAAGTTGGTCAATGTCACCAACCCTTCATTCAAGACTTAAATGACACCTTTCCTTCAATTTTCTCATAAAAGGCATTATTTTCATCTTGTACACACAAATTAGATATTAATAAAAGGCTTCAGTATCCGTTCCTCAATTTTTTTACTCTATCATTTTATTTTATAACACGTTATCATCACGAGACTCTATTATTTTAAACTTTGAAGGCTAAGGTAGTATTTTTCTCTTTCTTTTAATATGTATAATTTTATGAAACTTGAGTTCATTGCCCTTCAAATTTCGGGAAAGAACTATCTTTCATGGGTATTGGATGTTGAAATCCATTTGGATTCTATGGTTCCTGGAGACACCATTAAAAAAAAATAAAGCATCAAACCAAGATTGAGCTAAGGCTATAATATTCTTGTGTCATCGTATTAATGAAATTTTAAAAATTGAATATCTATTATTAAGGATCCACTAGTTTTACGGAATAACCTAAAAGAAAAGTATAACCACCTAAAAATGGTCATACATCCAAAAGCACAATATGATTGGATGCATCTGAGATTTCAAGACTATAAGTTTGTTCATGAGTACAATTCTGCCATGTTCAGAACTTTTCCTCTGTTGAAATTATGAGGAGAGACTATTAATGATATTGATATGATAGAAAAAATACTCTCCGTCGTTCATGCCTCGAATGTGCTCTTGCAGCGGCAATATCGAGAGAAAGGTGTCAAGAAATATCCTGAACTAAGTTCTCACCTTCTTGTAGATGAACAAAATAATAATTTTTTAATAAAAAATCACGAGCTTCGACCTACTGGATCTACACCATTTCTTAAAGTGAATGAGGTATACGCCCACCATACTAGGCATGAAAAGGGTCATGGATCTAGTCGTAGACGTTGATGTGGACATGGTCATGGATGTGACTATGGTAATGAAATAAATCATGTTCGTGGTGTTAGTCAAACATCAAATAAATGGCTCCGTCAAAAGGAACAAGGAAAGAGTGAGAAACATGAAGTAAAGCATGTGTTTGTTTTCGATGTGGTGCTAAAGGACATTATGCGTGTGACTGTCGTACTCTCAAACACTTGGTTGAGCTTTATCAAGCATCACTAGAGAAAAAACAATTCGAAGCTAATTTTATCTCTGAAAATCATATTGACGCTGCTCACTTAGATGTAGCAGATTTCTTCGAGCATCCTGAGGGAAAGATAGATCACCTAATTGGTGATGTTTCTGTGGCTATGGAAGAGTGAACAACTTTAAATATTTGTTAGTAATAGTAGTGTAATGAATAAATGTTAAAGTAGTTGTTCTATTTTATTAGTAGTTTTTTTTAGTCATGTTATCGTAAGTTTTGTAGTAATTATTTTTTATTTGATCTTACACATTTTAATATTGCAAATTACTGTATGTTTACGAAAAAAATTGCTCATTAAACTACAATCTTAATTCTTGCATCTTTTTGGATACCATAAAATATAGTTCACCGGGTTATGTTTATAGAGAAACATCTAATCAAATTACTTATAAGTTTTCTTTGAACATGGACTAACTATTATTGTTTTCTCAACAAGTACGTGAAAAAGGAATCTTAGTGTTTGTGACTTTCTATTAATGCTTAGAAATAAAGTGAACATCACTCATTTAATTGCTCAAACATATTATATTTCTTAGTATCTACTTTGTAGTTTGTCCCTCATTAATATTTAATTTTGTGTATGTCATTTTATTTGAAGATATGGACAATTTTCAAAGCAAGTTATGCTATTATGAATATATTTGCTTAATTGATTCTGGTACAACACACACAATATTTAAAAATGTGAAATATTTTCTCGTTTAAATATGAGCAAAATAAATATTACTATGATTTCTGGTAGTACTAATTTGACTAAAGGCTTCAGAAGAGCCATTATAATTTTACCTAAGGAAGCTAAACTCATCATAAATAATGGTATGTCTTATCCTAAATCCCAGAGAAACTTATTGAGTTTGAAAGATATTCGAGAAAATGGTTATCATATCAAGATAGTGAATGAGTTGAATCATGAATATCTTGGTATTACTAAGAATGTCTTTGAGTAGACATTTATTATAGAAAAGTTCTCTGTTTTATCTTCTAGCTTGTGTTGGATAAAGATTAGTGCGATTGAGGTACATTCTATAGTAAACCAAAAGTTTACTAATTCCAATATTTTTGAATTTTTGCACGATCTATTGGGACATCCTGGACCAATACTGATGAGACAAATAATAGAAAATTCAAATGGGCATCCATTAAAAAACGTAAAGGTTCTTTCAAATAATGAATTTTCTTGTATTTCCCGTTATCAAGGCAAATTAATTACGAGGCCATCACCAACTAAAGTTGAGATTTAGTCCCCTGCGTTCTTAGAATGTAAACAAGGGGATATTTATGGACCTATTCACCCACCTAGTGGGTCGTTTCGATATTTCATGGTCTTAATAGATTTTTCTTCTAGATGGTCCTATGTGAGTCTATTGTCATCTCGTAACTTGGCATTAGCAAAATTATTGGCATAAATAATATGATTACGGACATGGTTTTCTGATTAACAGATCAAGTCTATTCACCTTGATAATTCTGCAGAGTTTTCGTCTCAAGCATTAATGATTATTGTTTATCAATTAGGATAAAAGTTGAACGTCCTGTAGCTCGTTTTCACACTCAAAATGGTCCTGCTGAGTCATTAATTAAACATTTATAATTGATAGCAAGACAATTGCTGATGAAAACTAAGTTGCCCACCTTTGTTTGTGGTCATGTCATTTTGATGCGGCAACACTTGTTCGTCTCAGACTGATAAATTATCATAAATTTTCTCCGATACAGTTGGTTTTGGATCAAGAGCCTAATATATCTCATTTGAAAATTTTTGGATGTGTTGTGTATGTGCCTATGGCACCACCACAATGCATTAAGATGGGCCCCCAAAGAAGGTTAGGAATATATGTTGGGTTTGAACCACCCTCTATTATTCGCTAACTTGAACCATTGACAGGGGATATGTTACTGCTCGATTTGCAGATTGCCGATTTGATGAGACTTTTTTCCGAAAATCAGGGAGAGAAAATAGTAAAATCAAAAGAGAAATTTTATGGAAAAATCCATCACTGCCTCATCTTGATCCAGGTACTTCTGTTTGTGAGCAAGAAGTACAAAAGATTATTCATTTGCAAAAAATTGCAAATCAAATGCCGAACTCATTTACAGATTAAAAAAGGATTAAAAATCACATATTCATGTAGTGAATGTCCCAATACGAATTGAGGTCCCTGTAGGAAAATCCACCAGTATCATGGCTAATGAGTCAAAAGCACGCCTGAAGCGTGGTAGATCATTGGTTTTTAATGATTGAAATCCTAGAAAAAAAAAATGGTCAATATGACACTATGAAATAATCTTATATGAAAGTTAAAGACTTGAATAATTTTGATACCACTGAAGGAACCATGAGTTTCAACCTCAAGAAAATGAGGAATTATCCATAAATACAAGTAATGGTGAAACTAATTTGAATCGATTGAAAATAGTGGTGGCCTATGTCTTTACATATAATGTTGCAACAAAAATCATGCAATATAGTGAGGATCTCAAACCTCAGTCTGCACAGAATAGCGACAAAGAAATGATTGACCGAAATAGCAAGAAGCAATTAAATCTGAGTTGAATTCACTTGTCAAGTGTGAAGTTTAGGACCTATTGTTCAAACACAAAATAGTATTAAACTTGTTGGATATAAATGGATATTTATGCGTAAAAGAAATGAGAAAAATAAAATACAAAGATATAAGGCACTCCTTATTCCACAAGGATTTTCACAAAGGATTGGTGTCGATTATGAAGAGACATACTCACCAATTATGTTTGGAATAACATTACGTTATCCCATTAGTTTCACTATTTATGAGAGGCTTGAAATGCATTTAATGGATGTGGTTATAGCCTATCTGTAAAACATATTATTCCTTTTCTAGTAGACCGCCAAGATAACGCTGCATCGCGCCAAGGGAAAAAGTTGCATTCAATGAGGCACTGCGATGGCACTGTGTTACACCAAGGTGGCAGTTAGGAGTCGTCCTTTTTTCAATGGCGCAACGTGATAGCACCACGTCGCGTAGTTGGACTAAATAGGGATTTTCCTTTTCCAGTGACTCGATGCAATAAGCACCATATCGCGCCGTCATGCAATATTGGGATTTCCAGTCCGCGACTTAATTTTCCAGGAAATCTTCTCTTAATAACAAACCTTAGCATTCAAGATTCAAGGCCAATTCTCAATAAAAAAAACCCCAAGAACTCTCACGAATTCATCAACCAGGTATGTTAAATGTTCATCCATGGGTCCCTTCCACCCATGGAGTCCAAGTAACCAATTTTAAATTCAAAGTTGTGATTTTTACAAGTTATTATGATTTTAACCATGAACCTCCATGAATTGTGATTCTATACCATGTTTACATGAAATTATTGTTGTTATTAAACCCCACGTGCTTTTATGATGTTATTCGCTAATTTAATTCATAATTAGTAATGTTGATGTTGAAATCATGCTATTACTACAAGCTTTAAACTATTCCCATGCTTAGCTTAAACTATGAACATCAAGTGTTTGATAAAATGCCTACAAGAATGAATTTTGAATAAATATTTTCTTATTATGTCCTCAACGTTTTAGTACTATTTTTCTATTATTGCTATCAAGTACTGTGGGTTATGAATACCCAAAAATATAGTTGTTTACCTAGTCTCAGTATCTTCAGAATAGTTTCAGATATGTTATGAGCAATACCAATTCAGTCAGTTATCAAAATAAGTTAAACTTAGAACAGTTCAGTATTCCGAGTCAGTTTAAGTGGGAGTAGGATTTAGCACCGACCGAACCCAGGGATGGGGGATCACCTGCCAGTTGAGGGTGTGACCTTTATTAGCAGTCTTTGCGTTCCAGGACTATGTAGTCAGCGTAGGTTGAGACATTAATCTGCCAGTTGAAGTTTCACATATATCTCAATAGGGCTCTGCCAGTTGAGGGTTGACACATATCTCATTAGGGCCCTGCCAGTTGAGGGTGACTCTTAGTCCTTTGGGACAACACATTAGTGGATTCACACAGCTAGTGTTAGTACCCATGGCACGGTGCTGACACTCTTATTGGGATCATGGGTTTGACCCTAATTTACTCATATTGGGGCATGTCGGTTAGATGATAGCTCCCACAGTCTCAGTCTAGTAATAAACCCAGTAATTCAGTTTCAGTTTTTCTTGACCATAGCATACAGATATCAGTTATTTAGTTATCAGATTTTAGGTTACAAATTATATTCAGGACATGTTTTATGATTGGTCATGCATTCTCAGTATTTACAGATTTCATACATACTATTCAGTACTTCCTGTTATTTATTTAGTCAGTTATTACTCATGCACATGAAACCATGCATATCAGCCTACCTTATTTAGCATACCAATACATTCAAAGTACTGATCACATACTCTTTTCTTGTACTATGATGTATCATATCATAGGTTTGGGCGCTCAGTTCCCGAATCGCGCATAGACCTTCTAGATTATCAGTTGTAGCAGTGGTGAGTCCTCATATTTTGAGGACAAACTATATTTATTTTCATTCTTTCAGTTCAGTAGTTAGTTGGAGTAAGTTGGGGCCTGCCCCATCAACTCTTATTCAGTCAGTTTTAGAGGCTTCTAGACACTTCAGATAGTCAATCAGTTTATCTTTATTTTATTGGTTTCATACAGTTGTTTTCAGACAGTTGTTGTTTTCCAAATTCATTAATCAAAAATGCTTTATTATTTAAAATCTTATGGCATCTTCAGATACTCCGCATATGTTATTTTGTTATTATTATTCAGTGCTCACAGTAGGTACCAGCTCATGGGTTAGCTTGTGGTCCCTCAGGACTGTAAGCATCGTGTGGCGCCCTGTGTGTACTCTCGAGGCGTTACACTATCTTTGTGGATCACTTAATAATGAGATATACATGAAAATTCCTGAAGGATATAAAATACATTAGGCATCTCAGGAAATATATTTAATTAAATTACAGAGATCATTATATGGTTTGAAGCAATCTAAAAGCCTGTGGTATAACCGCCTTAGTAAGTATTTATCTAAAAAAGGTCATATAAAAAATGAAATTTTCCCATGTGTTTTTATAAAAAAAAAAACAACCTCAGAGTTTGTTGTACTTGCTATTTATGTTGATGACTTAAACCTTAGTAGAACTCCAATAGAGCTTCAAAAGGAAATTGATTATTTAAAGAAGGAATTTGAGATGAAAGATCTTGGAAGGACAAGATTATATCTTGGTTTTCAAATTGAGCATTTGACAAACGGTATCTTTATCTATCAATCTACCTATACAGAAAAGGTTCTGAAAAGATTTTATATAGATAGAGCACATCCATTAAGTACTCCAATAGTTGTTCGATCACTTGATGTGACTAAGGATCCATTCCAACCTCAAGAAAAGAATAAGAAAATTCTTGGTCCTGAAGTACCATACCTTAGTGCAATCGGTGTACTAATGTATCTTTCTAACTCTACAAGGCCTGATATAGCCTTTTATATTAATTTCTTAGCAAGGTATAGTTCTTATCCTGCTAGGAGGAATTAGAATGGAATCAAACACATATTGTGATATCTAAAAGGGACTCCCGATATGGGCTTATTTTATACTAAAAATTGCAGTCCTGATCTTATTGGTTAACACAAACCTCGATCTCAAATAGTCTATATGTTCATATGTGGGGGTTCTTCCATATCGTGGAGATCTATAAAACAGTTGGTTGTGGCCACTTCATCAAACCATGCAGAGATAATAGCTATTCATGAAACAAGCCATGAATGTGTGTGGTTAAGATTCATGATACATGACATTCGAGAAAAATGTAGTCTGAAATGCAACAAAGTACCCACAATTTAATATAAAGACAATGTAGCATGCATAGCGCAATTAAAGAGTGGATTCATAAAAGGAGATAGAACGAAGCACATTTCGTCAAAACTTTTCTACACACATGAACTTTAAAAGAATGGTGATATCGACGTACAATAAATTCATTCAAGTGACAATTTACCAGACTTGCTCACCAAAGGATTGTCAACCTCAATATTTGAGAAGATGATATACAAGATTGGGATGCGAGATCTCGAAGATGTTAAGCGATGTTTTAATCAAGAAGAGTAAATACTCACTGTACTCTTGTTTCCTTAATCAAGGTTTTGTCCTATTGAGTTTTCCTTGATAAGATTTTTAATTAGGCACTAAAAACATTAAAATAAAAATGCATATTACAAGACATGCATTATTAGAGTTACTTTTTATTTTGTGTTAGACATCCAGGGGGTGTTAAGAAATAATGTGGATGTCTTCCCCATTTTCAACATTGTCTTCATTTTCAAATGAAGACTTTCCATGCACAAACCAATAATTTCCATTGGTTGTAATGTTGGCAAAATTGCCTATAAAAGGCATGCCTTTATTTCCGTCCTGTACACACAAATCAGATATTAACAAAATGCTTCATTATCTGTTCCTCAATTTCTTTACTCCGTCATTTTATTTTATAACAATAAGGACTTTTTTGGGTGGAAGAGTTAACATCAAAGTCATTTTTGGACCCAATAGTCAACATAGGATAATATTTTACCAAATTTTATACTTTGGGGATATCTTAAACCCTTCTCCGTTAGTACAAAATGTATTAATAAATTAGACATCATACAAGATAGGGACAAGCTGGGTATACACCACCTTTCCTATATCACTTGTAAAATTATACTGAATATGTCGTTATTGTAAAATTGGATAAAATTAATTAAATTTATTTCAATCGAACAGGACTACGTGATCTCATCAATAGGAAGAAAAGGGATATATTAGAAATAGTTACCAATTATATCATTTGACAATCTACTACAACAAACCCACAATATTTCCACAAAGTGGGTCTGGGAGGATAGAGTGTACATAGTTCATACCACTACCTCAAAGGTAAGGTAGAGAGGTTATTTCCTTTAAGTGGGTACCAGAGAGGGTAGAGCGTGCGCAATAATTTGACAACCTAATTGTTGAGAACCAAAAACAAGGGTCATAATGACAATTATCGCGACATACCTTGACAAGTAAGTACATCGCCCAAACTAATACAAAAAAAAAGAAAAAATATAAATACCGAAGGTAAGGCTTCTATAACGAAGCCTAATCATATAATTAATCATAACAATGCGGAAAGAACTTATCCAAAATACCAATCATGTCTAAAACCAGGTGTCAATAGTGTAAGAACTATCAATACAGTTCAAGAGTCAAATACATCCGAAAAATAGCCACAAAGGAATAATATCTGTCTCCAAATACTAATAAAGACATAACTAATACAGAAAGATAGAGGTAAACTCCAGACGTATGAATGTTCAACCGCTACCTTTAATAATTTGAAGGCATCCAAAAATCAGCTAGTCTGAGGCGAAACCAAACCTGAAGCTGCACCGAAAGGGTAAAGTAGGAGTGAGTACGGTTCACTTATACTTTGTAGGTATCATAGGACAATCGAGCAAAGTAGAAAATAAAGCATACAAAATGCACACTAAAAGCACGTCACCTGTAATCAGAAAATGTCCCACAATGATAGTCTGAACCCCTTGCACAACCAGTTCTAATATATCATATATATTACAACATCACACTAAGATAGGACACAAGTATGTATTATATCACATATAATTAGAACAAGAGAGAACATGTACATACAAAATAATCAAATACAATTTAAGGAAGATACAACAAATACATAAATGACAAGTCAATATGGCAATACAACACAACATAACACAATAAAGTAAGTGCAATGTATATGATGATGATGATGATGCACGAGGTCATCGCACAACCTCCGAGATCGTTGCACAATCTTTGTATATACCTACGGAGTTAAAGTTTTCCGACGTAGGACCAATAGGGAGTTCGTCAACCCGCATACAATCCATATATCTCATATCTCTTTTTCGAATCATTCCTTAAAAAGGGGTTTTATAAGGTGTTGCAATATCTCCTCCTCGGCACTTCCCTTATAAAGGATTTTATAAAAGGTGTTTTCAGTGTTTCTTAGATGTTGCCACGGTGGTACCGATATTTCATGCATGAATATGATATGAGGATGTAATGCTCACAACCAATCACAGTGAGTATTTTCACAAACAATCACAATGATATATTTCTACAACCAACCACAATTATGTATTTCCACAACCACGTAAGCCAATATTCACTCATTATTTTTATTTCATCTAAGAATTTCCACATATCTCATATAATAACACGTATGAATATATCACAATACACCAATGGTACCACATTAGGCATTTCAACAACACAATACAATTATTCACACATATTCAAGGCTATCAACATCACATAGGACCTCCACATGATCACACATATCACATAATATCTTAATTTCAATAATTACATTACATATAGGCCCCCACACGGGCACAACACATATATATCCATTTTTCATGATAAGTTCCCACCCTTAACATGTATTTTGTACCATTATTTACTACCCATCCCACTCTAAAAGAGTCAAGTTATAACCCACCTCAAAAGCCAAAATACCGCAACCAAAACTTTGCTCCAAAGCCTTACTCCTCACGAACGTTCCCGAACTTCACTAAACATATAAAATATGAAATTTACTCTTCAAAACAAAACCAACGACACACATATTGACTACTTTTGGTTCAGGGTCAAAACGAACCCCCGAAATAGATTTTCAAAAAAGAAAGGCAAAATCGTAACTTTCCTTCAAAAATGTTTTCCAAAATCTCAAGTTAAATCAAGTAAAAAATGAGGTTCAAATTCAAGAAAAACCAGTTTTAAGCTTTATCAGATAAAATCTTTGAAATCCAGGTTAAAATCAAGAATCGGAGTTATTTTGAAGGTTAAATTGATGAAAAACTAGTAATTATAAGATTAAAATATTATTCAAGTAAAAATGAGTGAAATTGGAATTAAAAATCAAGTCCTAAGATTTTGGAGATTTTGAAAAATTAATCGAGAAATGACTAAAAAGGGGTGAATTATTACCTTAAATCCGTAATAGAATCAAGAAATAGATGTTAATCTAGCTTCTCAAGCTCCCACAAGCTTCACTTTTAAGCTCTCACATTATTTTAGGGTTTGACTCTCAAGAGGCAAGGTGAAAGAATGAACAAAATGGATCAAAAGGGGGTAAAAATCTCCTTTATATGGCAGAAAAATCTGCACAAAGACACCAAATTCTCCTTTAGGTGCTTCAACTGTGGTATAGGTAGAAGAAGTTGGTATGGAAAAACCATTTGTATAAGGTTCAAAATAGTGAATTGAGGTAGAGTAGACCGATGATCCTGTAGTCATTTGGCCGGCTATTAAAAGAAAAAGCTTGCATCTGCTTCCCCTATTATATAACCGGTCCCATTTCTCTCCAAACCTAACGTGGTAGTTTCCCATAATAGGGCTTTATATCTGTAGATTAAGCCATTACCAAGGAGCTAATTCGTTCAGAACTCAGTTGACTGCTTCTATAGAGAAGGCAGAGCGTCCTTGGCTTACCATTATAGCACATAGGGCTTCGGCGCTACTACAGCGCTTCGCTAACTCGAAGTGCCTCGCTATGAGAATCTAGCTTCGCTAATGCTCAGCTAAATCTCCTAACGGACTTCGATGGGGTGCTCAGAATTCGTTCTGAGTCTGATATACGCAAACAACTATGTAACCATACAAAATTTGACACTCCGAACTTAATGGAGATATCAGATTTTCAAAAAAATATCATTTTCACAGAGTTGACTCCCAAAATTTGAAATTACTATTTTCCAAATCGAGGGTCGAAATGAGATTTAAAAACTGTAAAATCACATCAAACATGTTACCACCCAAAAATTGAAATTCTTAATCTGCTGGTGAAGTCGTGTTTTTCATCCAAGATCGTTTCAACCAAATGTGGGTCCCACACCCATATTTTTAATTTTCCAACTTTACGTCCAATAGGTCGAAATGAGCTCGGGTGCACGACCCAAACCAAAGGTCTACCTAACCTAAAATTAATATTTTAAAGTTGTTGGAGCAGTCCATTCAGTCATTCATCACACGGATCAAAAGATATCCACATAAGTCCAAAATAAGGCTCTTGAAGTCATCAAAATCCACAATATTGCATAAATGGTACCAAAATGCATCAAAAACTATGTTGTAAGACCCTGCAAAAAATTTTAGCTTAATTCAGTTCTTTAAGCTTGTTAGGAGTCCCAGACTTAGAATATATTACCTAAGTATTCAGATTTAGTGCCATTTTAGCCTTCGAAAGTTGGCAATCTTATTTCATGACCTTTACATCTTTTAAATGTTGATATTTGAGTTGATTCATGATCAGGAATGTCAGTAGAGGTTTTTGAACAAGTTTTGTATTTTTCAAACCTCGTTTAGACCATATTTGAGTTCCCAAAATAGTGGGTCGACACGATCTTGACGCATCGCGTCGACCATCGCGTTGATAAGATAGTTTTTCCCAAGCTTCAGTGAAAATTCTAGTAAATTGATGCGGACTTGACGCGGTGCATTAGCTATCGTGTTGATGCCAACGACGCGATGCATCGGCCTGCGCATCGGTAACACAGTTTATAGGCATTCAAAAGGTCGCGTCGTCAGGGTTAATTAGGTCTTTTCTCATGCCCTTCATCCCCCAAAACACGAAATTAAACCCTTTGGAGAGAAATTATACTCATTAATTCTCCAAAATTCTCAAGAACAAAACCCTAGGTGTTCAAATCTCAAATCAAGAACTCAAGAACTCACCATCAATCTCTCAGAATTCGGGCACTAAGGTATGTGAAGTATTCATCCAAGGGTCCCGTCCACCCTTGGAGTCCAAGAAACCTTTTTAAACTTCTAGTATGATTGATTTCATAATTTTCTTGATTGAAATTAAAGTGTATTCATGACTATTGTTGTAGTTGAAGTTCTATTCCATGAGTTAATACAGATTTTATGGGGAAAGGACTATTATGTGTATAGTATCATGTCAATCTATGTTAAAGCTCTTGAATTGTGAAATTGTTAATTAAAAGTGTGTTGCTCACTTGTTATTTAATATTATATGCATAGATTATACCTTCCAAGTGTTTGATGAATCATTCATGTGAGTTAAATAGTGGAATATTATCATGTTAGCATTTATACAAGTCCATGCCATACAAGCGTTTTATAAAATGCCTCTATAGATGCATTATGAACAAGTGTGCACTTTTACGCTATGCAAAGTCATGTGATGCTTTACTTTTTATGCTATCGAGTCCTGGGGGTATTTAATACCCGATAATCTAGTTGTTTACTTAGAGTCAGTGTCAGTTATGAAGTAATCTCAGTAGTGACTCGATCAGTAGAACTCAGTCAGTTACAGAAACCCAAGAAATCTCAGTAGTGTTTGTAATTCAATAACAGTACTTAGTGTAGACCTCAGTAGTACCCTATGCTCAGTCAATTAACAGAATTCAGTAGTATTCCATCAGTTAACAGAATTCAGTAGTACTCAGTGAACTACTCAGTGAACTCAATTCAGTTTAGTCAAACAGTAATATTAGTAACAAGTCAGTCCATTCTGGTATAGACTAAAAATCAGTTTAGTGTCCATTCAGTTGGGAGTAGGATTCAGCACTGAGCAAATCCAGAGATGGGGGCATTCCTGTCAACAGAGGGTTTGACCCTTAGTAGCAATCCCTGCATTACAAAACTATGTAGCCAGCGTAGGTTGAGATATCTTCCTTTCAGATACTATGAGGGTTGATACATCTCATTTGAGTTCTCCTATCAGTGTGGCTCGATGAAAGAGCTTCCTGTCAGAGAGGGTTAACTCACAGCTTGTCTCTACCCGTGGCACGATATTAATACCCTTCCAACTGAGGTTACAAGTTGGACCCCAATCAGTTTAGAGAGGGGCATGTCGGTTAGATGATTATCTCCAACAGTCTCAGTTTCAGTCTCAGAATAAAACACAGCTCAGTTCTATAGATTCAGGACTATCAGATATAGTTACTCAACTCAGACTCAGTAACAACATACTTAGATAGCAATTAATTAGTATTCAGACTCAGTATTCAGTATTATCACGATCTCAGTTACAGTATACGTATTCATGCATGTACTCTTACTCAGTCATACTCATGCTATTCAGTTATTATTGTTTATGCATATGAACCCATACATTTCAGCCTACCTCACTAAGCATACCAATACATTCAAAGTACTGATGCATGCTTTTCTCTTGCACTATGATGTATTATATCATAGGTTCAGACGCACGGGCTCCAGAACACCCTTAGCAATTCAGATTTTCAGAAGTCAGAGTAGTGGTGAGTCCTCATAGTTAGAGGACATGGTTATTTTCAGTATTTCAGTATTATTTTTAGTAGTCGGAGTTAGTTGGGGACTTGTCCCATCAACTCCACAGTTCAGATAGTTTGAGGCTTTTTCAAACTAGAGTATTTTCAGACAGTTGTTCAGTTTTCAGTATTGATGTTCAGTTTTGGTATTGTGATACCTTATCCAGTATTATTTACAGTATTGAACCTTATGGCCAGTTTTTCGCCTATTTTCTACATATTTACAGTATTATTATTCAGTTGTTACAGCAGGTACCAGTCATAGGTTAGCTTGTGGTCCTTCGGGATTATGAGCACCATGTAGCATCCGGGGTACAGACTCAGGGTGTTACACATGCCAATCACCCCCACAGCTCAGAAATACCATAATGCAACTACAGGGAGAGGTAAAACAGTCAAATCACATAAAAACATACAATTCACATATTTCATCAAAAAGTTAGTTGTTACATTAATTTACCAAAATTTGTTGAAATATTCACTACATATACGCTTTGTTGCATATAGTGTGTGTATATAAACATTAGAGTATGGTCCGAGTTAGCACGGGTCAAATGTAAAAAGAATGTGTTGACCAAGTATATATAAATAAAATTTATTAATTATAATATTTTAAGGTGTTAATTACTATAATTTATAATATTTTTTATATAATTTTTAAAATATATAACAAATTATTTTAATTGTACTCATCCAAAATTTTATAGTCCTCATAATGGCATTATGATAGTTTTAATTTTCTTAAAATCCTCTAAAATTGAGACAAGTGTTATTAAATTATTTTCTCCTTTAAAATTATGACATGTAGTTAATAAGATTATAGCAATTTTAATTTTTTTTAAAATCCACTAAAATTGTGATGGAGGATACCAAAATTTGGTAGTCCTCATAATGACATTATGGTAGTTTAAATTTTCTTAAAATTCTCTAAAATTGAGACATGTGTTGGTAAATTATTTTTCTCCTCTAAAATTATGACATATAGTTGATAAGATTATAGTAATTTTATTTTATTTTTAAATCCTCTAAAATTGTGACATGTGGTTAGTAAATTACTTTTTTCCTCTAAAATTGTGACATGTAGTTTATAAAATTACTTTTTCCTCTCCAAAATTGTGACATGTTGATTAAATTATTTTTTCTCCTTTAAAATTGTGACATACAGTTGACAAAATTACTTTTTCTCATATATTTTATTTCATGTCAGTTGGACGTTTGCACTTGGTATATCATAATATGATAAACTACTCGATTTATTTGAATTTTTTTTCGTGCTTTTTTTTATTATTTAACTAATCGATAATCTCTCAGAAGATCTCATTATGCACATATTTCTATGTTACGTGTTTTTAAGAATTTATCTTATTTATTACTCTATTTTTCGATGCACTTTACTTTATATTCTTTTTATACATTACTAACACCTACTCTTTTACGAATTTAGTAAAAAATGTATTAATAAAATATTTTGTATTTTCTCTTATATAATAATAGCGCATAAAGCAACTGAAATAGGCATGAGGTTGACATGCCTGCTTCAGCTTCTTCAACTATGATTTTACTGTATCAGCCCTAATTAATCATTATAAGTCATGTACGTATTATAAAATTAATAATATTTAATAAAAAATAAAATAGACACTTATGACATGTCTGCTTCAGCTGCTTCAATCGTAATTTTACTACATCATCACTAATTAATTATTATAATCCTAATTAAATATTATAAGTCATTTACATATTACATAATTAATAATATTTAATTAAAAAAAAAAGTAAATTAGACATTTACAATTGTTTCAGTTGCTTCATCTGTAATTTTATTGTATCGTCGTTAATTAATTATTATATAAGTATTTTTATAGTCATTTTGCTACGTTGCTTCTAATTAGTTATTACAAGTCACTTAAGACGTGTGTTTCGTTGCTTTCATCATGATTTTACTATATCACCCTTAATTAATTATTATTGTCATCTAAGCATTGAAAAATTAATAATATTTCATAAAAAAGGTAAAATAGATCCAAAATGATAAGTCGACATAAAAAATTTGCTTGACAATTGAAATTACATTAGTGCACATAAATTGGGATGTGACAGAGGACGACATAAAGTAACATATATTATTTGAAAATGAGATAAAAGGTATTTTAAATCATAATAATTAAGAACTTAATATAAAAGTATATGTATAAAAAGAAAAAATTGATTGACTGTCGAAATTTTATTTATGCTACATAGATTGAGACAGAGAGAATATTCACATATTATTGAAAAATTATGTAAAATGCATTGTAAATCACATAATTAACAACTTAAAAAATTTTAAAAATTTAAAATATTTGGCTGGCTCTAAAAATTATACTAGCATCAGTTAAATTGAAGCAGAAAAAAAGATATTATAAATTACAACAATTAAAAACTTAAATTATTTTAATAATTTAAATTGAGATAAAAATAATAAATATTGGACTCGTGCTATATATAGGAGGGAGTTTGAGTGTTAAAGCAAGCACGAGGTCGACATGCTTGCTTCAGCTGCTTCAACTCTGATTTTACCATTCCACTCCTAATTAATTATTATAAGTCATTTATGTATTAGAAAATTAATAATATTTAATTAAAAATAAAATAGATATTTATGACATATCTGTTTCAGCTGCTTCAACCGTAATTTTATTATATCACCCTAATTAATTATTGTATTTCTAATTAAATATTATAAGTCATTTACATATTAAAAAAATAATAATATTTAATTAAAAAATAGACATTTATGATATGTTTGCTCTAGCTGCTTCAACTGTAATTTTACTGTATCATCCTTAATTACTTATTGTAAGTCATCTAAGTATTAAAAAAATATATATATTTAATAGAAAAGGTGAAGTAGACATAAAATTAAAATTAACTCTTGATATTTTAAATTAACTTGATGACTTATATGAGGCCCTCTTAAATGTTTATCACGTATTTTCTTAAAACAATTCTCCTATATAATAAGTAACAATGAAGCAGCTGAAGCAGGCTGCTCATGGTTGACATGCTTGTTTTAGCTGCTTCAATCGTAATTTACTATATCACCCATAAGTAATTATTATATGTCATCTAAGTATTAAAAAATTAGTAATATTTAATAAAAATAAAATAGATATAAAATGATAAAATAACTCCTTATCTTTTAAATTAACTTGGCATCTTATATGGGCTCACTTAAAAAAAAATTCACACGTATTTCTTATAATAATTTTACTATGTCACTTCTAATTAGAAAAATAAAAGAAAAATTATTATAAATCGCGATAGTTTAAAATTTAAATTATTTAAAAAATATAATTTACTATCAATGCCACATAAGTTTGAACAAGGAAATTAACATATATTATTTGAAAATTACATAAAAAAAAATATTAAAAATTATAATAGTTAACAGCTTAAAATATCTAAAAATATATGTAACACATAAATTGAGGCCAAGAAATAATTTATCTCTCGATATCTAGTTATTAATAAAAAAAAAAAGGACATGTGCTTTTTCTAATATATAGGAAAATTCCCTAAAATTCTAGCATGGGCCCTCGGTATCTAGTTATTAATAAAAAAAAGACATGTGCCTTTTCTAATATATAGAAAAATTCGCGAAAATTCTAAACGGTAAGTACAAATCCTTGTAATTTTTAAAAACTATAATAAACTGGCACCTGACTCCATTCCCATGAACATGTGGCCATCAGTCTATCAAGCCATCTTCCATGCACAAAATGGTTTGTTCCATTACTTTATTGCGATGTTATATCACTACACACATTCAATATTTTAAATTAAACTCTTAGAAGTCGTTTGGTATTAATAATACTGATATTAATTATGCATCTATTATTTTTATACAATATTTGATTTGATATATTAGAGCAATCAAGGACATGAATAATGGAGCTAAGACTCAGGTGAGGACGACAGCAGGAGACTCAGAGCATTTTCTTGTCTTGACGGGATTGCATCAGGATTCCACTCTTAGCCCGTTTTTGTTTGCTTTGGTGATGGATGTGTTGACGCGACGTATTCAAGGAGAGGTGTCTTGGTGTATGCTTTTTGCAGATGATGTAGTTTTGATTGATAAGACGTGCGAGGAAGGGGGGTGAATGATAAATTAGAGGTATGGAGACAGGCCCTTGAGTCTAAAGGGTTCAGGTTGAGCGAGAGCAAGACAAAATATTTCGAATGCAAGTTTAATGACATGAGGCAGGAAGACGAGGTGGTAATAAGGTTGGATTCCTAGACGATATGTAAGAGGGATAATTTCAAGTATCTGGGGTCCATGATTCAGGGGAATAGTGAGATTTACGAGGATGTCTCCCATCGTATTGGAGCGGGATGGATGAAGTGGAAGTTCGCCTAGGAGGTGCTGTGTGATAGGAAGGTGCTGCCCAAGCTTAAAGGCAAATTCTACAAGGTGGCAGTCCGACCGGTCATGTTGTATGGAGCGGAATGTTGATCAGTCAAGAACTCTAACATTCAAAAATTGAAGTGGCGGAAATGCGGATGTTGCGTTGGATGCGTGGGCTTAATAGGGGTGATAGAGTTCGAAATGAGACTATTCGAGAAAAGGTTAGAGTGGCTTCAGTGGAGGACAAGATGCGGGAAGTCCGATTAAGATGGTTCGGGCATGTGATAAGGAGGGGCACGGATGCCCCAGTTCGTAGGTGTGAGAATCTTGGTTTGGATGGTTTCAGGTGGAGTAGAGGTAGGCCGAAAAAATATTGGAGAGAGGTGATGAGGCGGGACATGGAGTATTTACAGCTCACTGAGGACATGACCCTAGATAGGAAGATCTGGAGGGCGCGGATTAGGATAGAAGGCTAGTGCCAGTTTGAGTCGTTGGGGTAAGACATTACTTGGTAGATATATTATTCTTGCTAGGACACTTTGTTGTATGCTTTATTACGAATGTGTTTACTATTCTTTGTTTATTATCCTTTGTGGGTGACATATTTTTGTCTTGACATC
Source organism: Capsicum baccatum var. pendulum (assembly GCA_030864225.1). Taxonomy (NCBI): domain Eukaryota; kingdom Viridiplantae; phylum Streptophyta; class Magnoliopsida; order Solanales; family Solanaceae; genus Capsicum; species Capsicum baccatum. The sequence goes on along the minus strand of CM061550.1, from coordinate 102,096,789 downwards.
TTATTTCATGTTTTATTAAGTATTTGTCTATTATTCTTTGTCTTGAATCGGGGGTCTATCGAAAACAGTCCTTCTACTTCTCTTGAAGTAGTGATATAGACTGTGTATATCTTACCCCCAAACCTCATTATGTGGGAATACACTGAGTTTGTTGTTGTTCTTGTTGTTTGATTTGATATATTAAAAATAATATATATTTACATAATTTTTATAAAAAATATTTCTTTGCCAAAATATCTTCCTTGTACAATCTCTTTTCACGGGTAGAAAAAAATACAAGCAACATTAACACGTATCATCAAAAGTACTCCGAAGAAGATACTTTTCGTCTCGCTAACCATTTTTTTCTGGTTTAAATTTTTCTTTCTTCTGTTTTGAAAATGGACAATTTTTTATTTTTTTTTGCCTGATGTAGACTATATCTTAGAAAAGAAAAGGATTGGGGAACATGATATGGTAAAGTATCTTTTCATTTCCATGGAAAAGCAAAATAAGAGAGAGGGGAGCTTTTTTAAAATGGTGGGAAGGAACTGGGAAATGTGATAATGGTGGAAAAAGGAAGTGGAAAAATATTTTGAGGGTTAATAATGTCATTTGACAAGTTAATGTATGTGTTCAAGGTTATTGTATTACTAATAAGGATGTATTATTAACACACACTTCAATACATAATAAAGTGTATAATAATGCTTGCATTAGTTATACATGAACTAAAAAATGTATCAAATAAGGTACTACTAATACACATTAATTAATGCATGTATTAGTTTTTTCAATACCCTCTACCAAACGACCCCTTAAAGAGTGTTCTAGATCAAATTTCAAATTATTGCGTGTTTGGTCATGAAACATAAAATTATTAAAGTTAGAATTGGAGTTGAAGTTGGAGTTGTGTTTATCCATGAATATAATTGGAGTTATTTTTTTAATTTTTATGAGAGAAGAAAGATGGAAAACTTTTTCATATTTTTAACTTTTGTCTTTGAAATTCTCATAACCAAACATCAATTTTAAATTGTATTTGACATAAAATTAAAAAAATTAAACAAATTAAAAAATTCTCATGATCAAACTGACAGTTAAAGTATCCGCAAGAATATCCATGGATTGCTTATTGGCACTTGCCACTACTTTATTTTTATGTCCAAAATATCTTTAAATGCAACTTAAACCACACAAGGCCACAAGAAGTTTTCGGTGTCAACTAACATGCATTGTGGTGTAGTGTTGGGAGCGTCCCCAGATATCAATGCATGATTTGAATTAATCGGAATTTTAACATAAAAATCGAACACCAAGTAAAAATGAAAAAAAAAGTTTTCGGTGTCTCTAGATTATCGGAGGCATGTTTCAGAAGGGACAATTGTTGAACAGTACTTTTACCTCTGATGAAAAGAGAATGAGTGGTTTTCTTGTATTAACTAGGTAATTTTTCTCTTATGAGATAACTTTTGATGTTACGTTAGATTAAAGATTTATTTTTCATATGGTATCAAAACATGACTCATTCAATTATTATGTATTATGTTGGGTTCTCATATTAAATTGTTAATGCATCAAATGTTCAGCCTTGTGAGGTGGAATGTGGAAAAATCTCACATTGGATGAAAAAAGTAGTAATCTCATTACAAGGACTTAAACGATCCTCTCTTTATGAGCTAATTTTTTAGATTGAATGAAGCCCAAAATGCTTCTTTACAACAACTAATAACTTGCTTATTGTTGCGGCGTTAAATTCCGAAGGTTTCAAGCCTGGCCTGTCGAAGGAGTATTTTTATTTAAAATCTTTGGCTACCATGTTCTCTGTATTCTCATTACCAAATACTTACAAAATATTACTAAGCAGTAATTAGGATTCTTAAACCCCTCCTAATTTGCTTTACTCAGATGAATTGCGTAATTTGGTTGGTAGGTTAAATTTACTCACAATACATGTTTCTCCCTTTCTTTTCTAAAAAACCCCCATAGCCACCAACATTATTTGCAGACAATTGATATGCACAGCTCAACTAATTGTGTGGTATTATGTACATATCATAAGGTTTACATATTATTTGAAGATAGATAGTATGTCAATATTAGAAAAGGAAATATAAGAAAATGAAGAAAAGAAACAGATAAGCACAATCAAGTGGATGCTTCCAAATTTAATATGAATCAAACAAATGCATTCAAATTAAAGATTAGATCTCACTCCACCTCATAACCTTAATAATATCTTTTCACCTTTTGAATGAGAAAATAAATCCTCTTAATCATAAATTAACGGAAGGAAATAAATTGAACCATTACATGCATGTATATATAAAATGTGAAAAATGCATGATCCTCAATTAATATGAATTGTAACATATTAATTTTTTTTTTCAATACTTAAAATATTTAAGTAAAAATATTGTGCAAGATTTCAATTTTTGATTCCTATGTTTTAACTACTTAGGGGTCGTTTGGTAGTTGGCTTGAAGGTGAGTTATATAGGTATCAAATCAATGCATAAGTAATACATGTTTGGTAGTTAGTTAGGTGGTAAATTATTCATGTATAAAACTAACCTGTTTGATTTGCAATTTGAAACCCTGCATAATAATAGATGTATAAAATAATGCATAGATTTTCTCATGACTAATCTCTACATTACTCATATTTACATAACTCTAAACAGCTACCAAACGAACCCTTAGTGAGTGTATATTAAAATATCATTTTGCTTCATACGCAGAATTTGAAATTCTCTTGATCCATTTTGTTTTAACTTATACTATTGCAAGTATTGGAAATTTACTTCAACTATTTATTTTTGTATAAAGCATTTACTGTATTTTCATGACATTCTTATATATTCAAAGGTAGTTTTACTTTTAAAATGTAAAAATCGACCTTCAATTATGATGGACAATAACATTTATTCTGAAAAATGAAAAAGATCACTTAAAGTATTCGTAGTATTTGTGTATATAAAATAAGCAAATTTAATTTAACTGTCCAAAAATTTTAAGACGAGGAACTCGCTGGCATGAAATAGAAAGAGAACTCCTTCGAATTAATATTTTTGTTAGGTGATGTGTTGTTCTTTACTTTGCAATAGGAATCCAAAACTTTCTACTTGTAAAATGTATGAAAAGTAAAAAAGGATTCAAAATTTCATGATATCTTAAAAATAAAAACAAAAAACAACGTACACTATAGGGCTTCCATATTTGACACAGAAGGTGGCAAACACACATTGATTGGAAATTTTACCAAATTAGGATGTGGAATCACTTTCATCGGTGAAGCCAAATCCCCATTAATTGGGTACAGAGGACTTATATAGAATCAATTAGGGAAGAATAAAATCTAACCGCAAAACACAAGTCAATTTGAAAAAAATCTCATTAATGGTTTGATGTTGAAAAAAAAAAACTATACTTAATTTGATTTTAACTAAAAAATGTCAAATTGAACAGAATTAATTTGATATTATATTTATATCATTTTTAAAAAAATTTAATGTGATGTAATTTATAGATCTTTCTTACACTTTTTCATTGTTTTTAATTTTATTTCATGTTTAAACTTAGAACTATAAATGATCCAATAAGTTTTATAATCCATGGATATTAATAACTCAAATAAAGCTCAAATTAATATTAATGCTGACAAAAATATTCAGTTAAGCACTAGAAACGACAATAATATTGGATATTAATTCGTTAGCTTTGCATAAATACATAACCTAAATTTACTTTTCTATTTAATATTTACTCATGTAATTAATACTTACTTAACTTATTTTAGCATGAATTAATATTTTTAAATTATAATTATTTTACTATAACTTATTAATATGAAATATTTATTTTATAAGATTTTATTATTATTGTTGCTGAATATTTTAGTGTCATCATTCATTTTATATTTTGTGTTATTTTTGAGAAACACCTAAAGATAGTTGTGTTTTCCAGGACTAATAAATATTTGAGGCGCAAGTTAATTATATCTTTATATAAGACTTTATCGAAAAATATTTATTACTCACTTTTATTTAGTGTTTTACTTTCTTGCACAATTAAATGTATTGATTTGTGAAATGACAAGTATTTGCTCTGTATTATTGACTTGGGACACATATTAAGAAACGATAAGTAGTACTCCCTCCGTTCGATTTTACTTGTTATATTTTGAGTTGTCATATCTATTAAGAAAAAAAAATAATAACATAACTAGTTTTTATAGTACCCCTATTAAATAATGTTTATATTATATCTTGCAATTAATTTGAAAAAAATATTTAATAATAAGAGAAAAATAGAAAAAGAAGTTGTCTTCTCTTGATATGTTAAAAATAACAAGTAAAAGTAGAAATTTAATTAAAAATAGTGATAAATAAAAACAAACAAAGAAAGTATAAAATAATTTTAGTATATCAGCTTTTGATAATAATAAATTTAATATTTTAAAAATTGTACTGAATAATGAATAGTATTTAATAATAAATGTAAAATAAGTAAAAGTAGATTAATATTTAATAATTTTTTAAATTGAATAAATATTATTATATATCTACTTTTACTATATATAATAAGAGGTAGTTTAGCAGCTGAAGCAAGCAGGAGGTCGACATGTCTGCTTCAGCTGCTTCAACTGTAATTTTACTATATCACCCCTAATTTTAATTATTATAGGTCATTTATGTATTAAAAAATTAATAATATTTAATTAAAAAAAAATAAAATAGACATTTATGACATTTCTGCTTCAGCTGCTTCAACCGTAATTTTAAGATATCACCCATAATTAATTATTATACTCCTAATTAAATATTATAAGTCATTTACATAATAAAAAATTAATAATATTTAATTAGACAAAAAATAAAATAGACACTTATGACATGTCTGCTTCGGGTGCTTCAATCGTAATTTTACCGTATCACCCTTAATTAATTACTATAAGTCATCTAAGGATTAAAAAATTTAAAAAAAATGTAAAATAGACATAAAATGAAAAGTAACTCTTGATGTTTAAAAAAAACTATACTTAATTTGATTTTAACTAAAAAAATATCAAATCGAACCGAATTAATTTGATATTATATTTATATCATTATTAAAAAAAAATTAATGTGATGTAATTTATAAATCTTTCTTAAACTTTTTCATTGTTTATAATTTTATTTCAAGTTTAAACTTAGAATTATAAATGATCCAATAAGTTTTATAGTCCACGGATATTAATAACTCAAATAAAGCTCAAATGAATATTAATGCTGACAAAAATATTCAGTTAAGCACTAGAAATGACAACAATATTGGGTATTAATTCTTAAGCTTTGCATAAATACATTACTTAAATTTACTTTTCTATTTAATATTTACTCATGTAATTAATACTTACTAAACTTATTTTAGCATGAATTAATATTTTTAAATTATAATTGTTTTTGTTATAACTTATTAATATAAAATATTTATTTTATAAGATTTTATTGTTATTTTTGTTGAATATTTTATTGCCATCATTCATTTTATATTTTGTGTTATTTTTGAGAAACTTAAAGATAGTTGTATTTTCCAGGACTAATAAATATTTGAGGCACAAGTTAATTATATCTTTATATAAGACTTTATCAAAAAATATTTATTACTCACTTTTATTTAGTGTTTTACTTTCTTGCACAATTAAATGTATTGTTTTTGTAAAATGACAAGTATTTGCTCTGTCCAACTATACTTGTCTATTATTTAAGAAACGATAAGTAGTACTCCCTCTGTTCGATTTAACTTGTTATATTTTGAGTTGTCATACCTAATAAGAAAAATAATTAATAATATAACTAGTTTCTATAATACCCCTATTAAATGATATTTATATTGTATCTTGCAATTAATTTGAAAAAAATAATTAATAATAAGAGAAAAATAGAAAAAGAAGTTGTCTTCTCTTGATATGTTAAAAATAACAAGTAAAAGTAGAAATTTAATTAAAAATAGTGATAAATAAAAACAAACAAAGAAAGTATAAAATAATTTTAGTATATCACCTTTTGATAATAATAAATTTAATATTTTAAAAACTGTACTGAATAATGAATAGTATTTAATAATAAATGTAAAATAAGTAAAAGTAGATTAATATCTAATAATTTTTTAAATTGAATAAATATTATTATACATCTACTTTTGCTATATATAATAAGAGGTAGTTTAGCAGCTGAAGCAGGCAAGAGGTCGACATGCCTGCTTTAGCTGCTTCAACTGTAATTTTACTATATCACCCCTAATTTTAATTATTATAGGTCATTTATGTATTGAAAAATTAATAATATTTAATTAAAAAAATTAAAATAGACATTTATGACATGTCTTCTTCAGCTGCATCAACCGTAATTTTAATATATCATCCCTAATTAATTATTATACTCCTAATTAAATATTATAAGTCCTTTACATAATAAAAAAATTAATAATATTTAATTAGGCAAAAAAAATAAAATAGACACTTATGACATGTCTACTTCAGTTGCTTCAATGGTAATTTTACTGTACCGCCCTTAATTAATTACTATAAGTCATCTAATTATTAAAAAATTAATAATATTTAATAAAAAAAAAGTAAAATAGACATAAAATGAAATTAACTCTTGATGTTTTAAATTAACTTGACGACTTATATAAGACCCTATTAAATTTTTTCACAAGTATTTTTTTAAAGTAATTATCCTATATAATAAAATGACAATGAAGCCACTGACGTAGGCTGCTCATGGTAATATTTAATAAATAAAGTAAAATAGACATTAATGACATGTCTGTTTCAGCTATTTTAATCATGATTTTACTATATCACCAATAATTAATTATTATAAGTCATTTAAGTATTAAAAATTAATAATATTTAATAAAAATAAAATAAATATAAAATAATAATTTAACTCTTGGTATTTTAAATCAACTTAGCGTCTTATATGGGGTTCACTTATTTTTTTCATAGATATTTTTTATAATAATTTTACTATGTCACTTTTAATGAGTAGAATAGAAGAGAAATTATTATAAATCACAATAATTTAAAATTTAAATTATTTAAAAAATATAATTGACTATCAACACCATATTTGAACAAGGAGAGTAATATATATTATTTAAAAATTACATAAAAAAATATTAAAAATTACAATAGCTAACAACTTAAATTATCTATAAACATATTTAAAATATGATTAATTATCTAAATTTTATTAGTGTCACATAAATTGAGGCAAAAAAAAAATAATTTACATTGGGCCCGTGCTGGCACGGGCCTTCGGTATCTTGTTTAATAATATAAATAAGTATTATCTATAATCTATAATCTACAATGTATTAAAAGGGTGAAAACCCTTAGAAAAGTGAATCGAAATTTTTGTCCTTCAATAAAACATTCTGTAATAGACAAAATCATCTTTTCACTTTTTTTTTCCAGTTATTATTTAATAAATATATGAATAATTAATGTTGGCAAGTTTTTTTTTCTCCTTGTATATGTAAAAAAGGAATCTCAAAATCTATGGTAATAGAAGAAAGGAAAACATTTATATGCTTTTTTCTTTTTGTATATGTGAAAAAGGAGTCCCAAAATCTATGGGAATAAAAAAAAGGAAAATATTATAAGGTTTTTCTTTCCCAAATTAACATTGATATGTCTTTTAGTTAATAAATAGCTTGCTAACCTTTTTTTTCGTCTACGGTTGTATATATGTTCTAGCTTATGTGAATGAACCTTTTTAAAATTATAAAAGCATATAACCAAGTTAAAGGAGAAATTAAATTAGCAAAAAGGTTAAATTATTTCTTCATATACACTATGGTAGGTTTTCTTCTACGTTTTTCTCTTATTTTGATCTAACTCATCTTCTTCAATTATTATTATTATTATTATTATTATTCTATTTTTTATTTCTTTTAGTTAATAATTTTAAAGTTTATATATGAATTATGCATAATCAAGATTAACAATGAATTAAGATTTTGATAATTTCTCACGTTTCTCTTTAATTTGGTCCTATTTGCTGAACAAAAACTTAGCAACTATAGGTGCTCGTCCCTATACATAGTGGCAACATGATTAAAGAGAGGGAAGCGTCAATAAACGTAGAACTTATAAAATGTGATTACTAATATTCAAGGTAACGCATGTACTCATTTTGTGATATTCTTTTAAGGAAAAATATTATATTTATTTAAAGTCAATTGTTATTTTTCAATCATTTATTCTTTTATATATTTCATGTTGATTGGAGTCTTGACGTGAAACACACGTGCAACGCACGTACACTAATATAGTTAGATAAAATAATAGAGGAAAGGACAGAAACATCACTTCAAATTAAACTATTTCCACAAAAATGGCCATGAAATTTTAATTTCGCTTTCTAGCTATTTCAATTCACCGGTTTGTTCTATGCCATTTCTACACACCTTCTATACAGATTCTATACAAATCTTATACATATAAATATTCTATACGAAAACTATACAGTTTTGATACACAATTTATACAATAATTGTATGGTAACACTCAAATTACACTCTTTAATGGGTGTAAGCGATCGTTGTCAATATAATAACCCAAATTAGGTTGGGGTCGAATCCACAAGGAGTGAAAGCATGGAATTCAAAGATCAAGAGTATTAATAGTCTACTAAAAGATGACCCGTAGTGTGAATAAAGCAAACATAAATGTAAAATAGGGTGGATTTAGTTTGAATGTGTTTATAAATGACAACTACTTCAATTTTAGTGCACTAGCTTGACGTTGAAGAATGCTAAGAGTGAATTAAATTGGGAATAAGCCTTGGAGTAATGCAATTATAGGTGTGGGATCATGCATGGGTATTTGTCCATTTATTCAACTTTTAGCTAAAAGTCATGGGTAGGCTAGATGTCAATGTATTGATGTCAATCTTTCAATTACAACACCAAATTTCACAAATGAGTTCTTTCGAACACCTCACAAGTGTGACAATTTCCCACATCTATTGCCTCAATTGACATCCTTATGTCTAAGAGATATCATTAAATGAAATGAATTAAGTTATTGGTTGCATTTATTCTTCACCCAAGTCCTCTTTTTCAAGAATGACATGGGTTCTAGGGTAGTTGGAGTTTGCAACCCCCAACTCTCAATTAATTCATGAAATAAATGCAACACCCATCACAATTAACTAGTTAAAAAAAATAATTAGCAAAAACCCATGCACTAACACTACCTAAGCAAGCATAACCACAAGATTGAAATTTAACTACTCATAGATAAAATGGGTAAGAATATACCAAAGTTATCATTAACCTCATCCATGAGAGATAGAGATAATGTAATTCCACACTTGGGGTTTCAATAATTCTTCAAAGGAAAATCACTACCATGTATTTTACATTCAAGCTTAGTACAAAAATCTCAAAAGATGAAAACATAAGTGCTAAAAGAGAAGAGAGAAGCTAAGAGCTAAAAGGGAGGCTATCTTGCTAAGAGATGAAAACTAGGTCTCGAAAAATGAGCTAAAAGACCCCTTTAAACTCCACTCCACATTTGATGGAAACTACAAAAGTGTCACTTTATTCTTGATCTGCTTGAGCATGACTTATTTCCTTCACATTTGGCCTCTTGATGACTTAAATAACTTGCCCAATCTTCTCTTTTTTCTTTTACCTACATAAATGGTCATGAAATAAGAGAGTACCATCAAATCAATAGAAAAGCATGATAATTTAGGCTTAAAAGGTTCTAGCAAGTCGTCAAATTAACGACTTATCAACCCCCCAAACTTAAATTATTGCTTGTCCTCAAGCAACCAAGAAAATTTAATAAGATAGGTTATTTATCTCAAATCCACCTAGAAGAAAACTATATTAAAGGAATAGGCTAACAAAACTCTACAAACACTTTCCACACATGTCATGGCAACAAGCAAACCAACACTTTTCAATAAGCACATATTTATGAAGCAAGGATGCAAGTTTGTATCAAATGAATTTTTCAAGTCACAAAACATCTTAAGATAAGACACAAAATCATCGATGGTTTTCTCAATCTTTACAATGCAACTTACTTCACTCATTTACCTAAACTGATAGTAAAACATCACCCTCTATCCAAAAGTACCGATGTCGCTCATATGCAAGAGTTAGCTCCACACACCAAAGATGTTTCAATTCTTAAGGAAGCTCAAATAAAGAAAGTATTCACACTCACTCTCACAAAGAAATTTAAGTACATTGAATAGAACCATAGGCTTGCCCTTTGTGTTTTTCGCCACTAATGTAGACTTACTTAGTTTGGAATCACTAAGGTCTTGCAGGTCAAGATGAAGGTATAAGGTGGGGGAAGGAATACATATGGCTCAACTGACTAAAGGAACTTCTTCAATGCCATCGCTCAATCCTTTCTACCCCCAAAATTTTCAAACCACCCACCTTATTCTTTTTCAAATCATTTCCCATATTTTCCTAACTATTTGTTTAGCATTTACCAAACCATTCAAAACCACCATTTTCTTTCTTTCACTTCTTTGGCTTTTTCAAAAGATTTTGTACCTATAAGCCTTTCTTAGCCCCTCACTCATTCAATTTTTTTTCAAGTTCTATGGGCTAGGCTATTCAATTTTATCATCAAGCACATCTCTTGTCTTTTAAGCACATGCATTGACAACCTTACATACACCCTTTTTATCTTTTCTTTGATCATCTTTTCCCAAATACACAACCCCCCAAACTTAGGCTTTTGCCTATAATCCATTACCTAGAATCATGCAACACATCAAAGGAGGTTAAGTACCAAAAGAGAGGTTTTCAAAAGGGTTTAGGCATTTTAGCATGGTTATCATTTCAATAAGAAAGAACGAAGGGCAGAAAGGTTCAAATGGGTTAACTAGGAACAATGTTAAGGTGGGAATCTGCCTATATGACAGGTCAAAAAGGGCCTCGGGTCATCCTCCAACCCAACCTTATCTAAAATTTTGCTTTGAATACACCCGGGGACACAAATGCACAAGAATTATTCAAAAATCTCACCACTCATGGCATCGTACTCATAAAGCAAAAAGTTAGTCTCCCGACCAATTTGATCAATTTGAGCTTCAAAAGTTACTCTGAGTCAATGACTTATCCTTGTAAAAAGAGAGCCAAAAATTGAGTTTAATGGTCTCACTCAAAAGAAAACTCAAGACATCCTTGATCTTACAACTAGATATTTATTTATTTTTTCTCAAAAATATTTTATTCCTTGCTAATGACATTTTGGAAGTATTTTTGAATTTTTGCTTCTTCCTAGTTAACCAAAATGACTAGATAGTTCACCTAAAGATGTCGCCTCGCCATCCCTCATGGGTGAATTATCACTCAGTTCCATAAAGAAACTAAACTTAACTAAAAATAAAAGATCTAAAGAAAGAGAAAATAAAAATTTATTCCTTAGGAAAGAATGAAGTTTTGAAGAAAACCCTTTGAGTTTATTAGACACGTATATACAAAAAGCGACAAGAGCAATGCGCACAGTCGGATACCACATTTAAATTAAGCGCATAACACCAATTTAAAAATAAAATGATAATATTTGACATTATTATCAAAATGCCCGACAAGGGCCCATCCAAAGTAATGTCAATAATAATAAAATAAAAACAAAATTCCATAAACATCGTAAGTAATAACATAGAATATGTCTCCACAATCTATCAAACCACATGCCATAAACTGAGACAGTGGGTACCGACCATCAAATAAATCATAACCATACCCCACCCCCCACTAAAAATATTGTATTGTCCCCAATGCGAAAGTAAAAGAGAGTAAAGGAGGGTTGAGACTCTCCGTGGCGCACTAGGCACTTGAATCCCTGTCGGTGAATGATCGCACTGTCTTAATGGGAGCCGCGTCAGACTGGGATTCTCTCATCGAATATGCTATGAAGGGTGACTCGGTATCATTTCGAGTGCTAAAACTAGCCCCAACCCTTCGTGCATACTCCTCATCCCTGGATAACTTCATGGCGAGCTCAACCTGTTGAGCCTCAGGTAGCCCCTCAATAAGTTCAACCTCGACTTCATCATCAATGTCCTCATGACCCTATCCAAACAAATAATTAAATGGAGGCACTAGGCCTAAAGTCTCCAGTGGAAAAGCAATTTCTGCCTCATCAAGACCGAAAAAAGGCTATTCGGAGTAAATCTCCGCCCATAAACTATCAAGGTCTGCCCTTACGGATGTCATCCCTTCATAATATCCCCTTGCCTAAAGCGTGGTCACCGTTTGATCTAACTTCGCTACACGGGGACAAAGATGTGCTATAGAAGCTTGAATAAACTGGGGAATGTCTGCCACCAATCGGGTAAGTGTAGCATTGTTTGCCAAAGTCATGGAAGCAGCCTTGGTAAATGTCAGCATAGAAGATTGTGCCGATTGTGTGGACCGAGGTGGTGGTACGGTGGTCGATGATGGATGACTATCAGCAGAATCCTGATTGACCTCGGCATTAAGTGTAGAATTCAGAGGAATCTCCACCTCCTCTGAGCTCGGCAATTCTTCCGCACCTGAGTCTACCAAAACCAAAGCTTTCTTTTTTAAGACCGTAGGGTTATCCCTATCCTTACACTATGTGATATCAATGACGTCGTTGCATATAACCCAATGATCAATCTTAGAGAGTAGCGGTACTTTAATCTTAATACAAAGCATGGATATGAGTGTCGGAAAGGGCAATAAAGTACCCGATTACTTCGCCCTAAACTTAATCATCTCCACTATCAACTCTCTCAGATTGATAGCAATTTTATCCATGATGAAGCCGACAATGATGGCCTTATCAACTGTGATATCTTGGTCATTTCTTGAGGAAAGTAAATGGTTACCCATAAATCCGAGCCAATGTTTGGCTTGAACTGAAAGATCTCTCCTCTTGATTTGACCCACACCATTAGCCCATGGAGAAAGACCCTTTGCAATCACCCTAGAAATCCATGGATAACTCTGACGTCCGCTAAATATCGACCTCTCTCACTACACCGTGGAATCTAAGTCACAAGCAAAATAGATCTCATTGATCTCTGAGGTCGTGCAAGGGACTTTCACTCCTCGAACCAATACACTCTCGAGGCAAGGGTGTGAGGCAATTAGCATTTTGTATTTTTGTTCATGGTTCCTAACAACATAGGAAGCATAGAACTCCCAAAAAATTGTCGAGAAATAGCATAATAGGTAAGAAGGGGGCGCCATATCTGTGAAAAGTTCCCATCCCGTTCTATAATTTCGGCAATGATTTCAGGGAAATGGGTGTCCACTTTCTTTATGATAAAGATATTCTTGGTATTGAACCCCCGAGTAGGTAACCACTCATCATATAACTCCTTCCCACCTTCTACACCAAATCGAATTTGATCCGCTTCCTTTCCTACCTCCCGTGCACAATCATTGATAGCTTAGGCATTTGGGACTTTCAGAGTATCTTTGGAGACCGGTGCTTTACCCCTTACGAACGTAGCTTCCGCCTTGCCTTTATCTGGGGAATGACCTTTCCTAGTTTCTCGCGGAAAGTTTTTCCTTGGAGACATACCTATGGGAAAGAAACAAAACAGAAACAAAACAAAAGACAAAAGGTAAAACATGTTTTTTTTTGGAATTTTGTAAGTTAAGAAAGAAAATAAAGATAAGAAAAGAAAATTGTTGAAAGATGCAAGGTAACTCATCACTAAAGTCCATGGGTTTCATTTATTACAACACTTAATTATTTAGGAATGACATTGTCTCACATTCTTCACATTTCTCAAAACTAGCTCATAGGACATCCATAACCTCCAATGGAAACAAGAATGACCAATACCCTTAAGAATGATGTCATCCAATCTATCATTGGGCAAGGCAAGCATTCATGTTTTCAGGTTAGGCTTAGTGACCAACAAGAACCATTGATTCCATATTTCTCAACAATCTCCCTCAACCAATGACTACCAACTATTCCATTATTAGGATCAATTGGACCCAAAATGATGCATAAGAAATTACCACACCATGTCCTAAGAAAAGTCACATTAGCCACCGCAAGCATATAACACATTCCTCTCTTAATGACATTTCATCAAACACACAGTGGGTATGTCAACCAAGAACTTGAAGAAAGAGAATAAGAGCACAAGAGAGCAAGCCCATCCCACCAAATCATCTCCAAACATATTCAAGGTGTTCATACTATCGTACTTGAGCCACCCACCATACAAAATAAGCAAGCAAGGTTCAATGGACATTTTGTCAAACACATGGTGCACTAGCTTCATTTAAGAAAGTATCATGAATCAAATTAGTGAAACAAGGCACCAATGACAACAAAATTATTCCAACAAGTATTAATCGTCCCAATAAGCTCACAAAAACTTAATTCAAGTGACAAATCATCCTAAGCTATGAAGCACTATGTCCATCTTTGAGAGAATTCACAAGTGAAGTCATGAGAGAACATAACTTTCTTGACTTAAGAGAGGAGAAAAATTGAAGAACAAGTCCAAAAGAATTAATACACTTCTTGCTAGCTCAATTATTGACAAAGAAAGAGGGAATATTGAGTTTGAGAGAAAGGAACGTTGGAAAGGGGTTGTAATTAAAAAAATCAGAAGGTTGGGCTGTTTTGGTGCTATTTTAAGTGTTTAAAAATATTTTGGGATGACCCGACCAATACTGACCCATTTTTTTTAAAACATCACTGGATTTTTAAGAAACTTGCGCGCCAACTGCTGTGAATCTGTGACTGGACTGCTGAAGCAGTTCTAAGGCATACATGGACAGTATGTATCAGCTTACTTGCGACCAAGGTGCGATGGATCGGAGCCTGTACTGCTAGAGCAGTTCCAGCGCAGGTTGGGACAAATTACTGCACCAAAAACCAGCCTGCCCTACGTTTTATCTGTGCTTGATATACGACTGGACTGTTGCAGCAAGTCCAGCACAAAATCACGCAGTTTAGATACTGTGAATTCATTCCAAAAGCAGGCTATCTACGTCCCAAATGCTAAGCACCTGCGGCTGGACTGCTCAAGCAGGTGCAGCGCGGGTTGTTCTAGTTTAAGGCATGAATTTTCCTTCACAAGTTCATGGTTCGGAGCTTAGTTTCGAGCCTCCGAGCCAACCCTAAATTTAATTATATTACTTGCATCAAACAACACTAAACTAAAATTAATATTAAAAATATTAAAAACATCAAAAATAAATCTTGGGTTACCTCCCAAGAAGCATCGTAGTTATAGTCATGGCACGACATCACTTGATCATCATTTTGGGTCTTTGAAGCGAAGCGAATCAACCTTAGTCGCTCCGCGTCCACCCACATAATAGTGCTTCAATCGTTCGCTATTCACTATAAATTTTTTCTTTGCGTGATATTCCAACTCAATAGCTCTACTCGGGTAAATATTTGAGATCACGAACGGGCCTAACCACTTCGATCTAAGCTTTCTTGCGAAGAATTTCAATCTAGAATTGAAGAGGACGACATCATCACACACATGAAACTCTCGCTTTAAGATTTTGGCATCATGACACCTCTTCATCTTCTCTTTGTACAACACAGAACTTTCATATGCTTTGAGTCAAAACTCATCCAACTCATGAAGTTGATTCACTCTCGATTTTGATGCATCGTCCCAATCCATATTCAACTTCTTCAAAGCCCATAAAGAGTTATGTTCTAACTCGACGGGTAAGTGACAAGCCTTCCCAAACACCAATTGGTAAAGGGGACATACCTATAGGAGTTTTATAGGCCATTCTATATGCCCAAAAAGCATCGTCGAGTTGTCTTTCCCAATTCGTACGACCAATATTCACGATTTTCTCAAGGATAAACTTGATTTCACGATTCGAGACTTCAACTTGGCCACTAGTTTGGGGATAATAAGGAGCAACAACCTTATACTTTACCCCATACTTGTCAAGCAAAGCATCAAAGACCCAATTACAAAAATGAGAGCCGCCATCACTAATAATTGCCCTTGAAGTCCCGAACCTTGTAAAGATGTACTTCTTCAAGAAAAAGGTGACACTTTTGCCTTCATTGTTCAGTAAAGCAATGGCTTCCACCCACTTTGAGACATAATCGACGGCTACCAAGATATATTTATTAACATGTGATCTCACAAAGGGACCCATGAAGTCGATCCCCCACATATCAAATAGTTCAACCTCGAGATTGGGCTTAAGAGCCATCTCATGCCTTCTCAAAACACCACCTTGCATTTGGAATTGAGGGCATGTTTTGACCATTTCATAAGCATCTTTATGAAGGGTAGGCCAATAATATCTACTTTGAAAAACCTTAGAAGCCGTTCGGATCCCACCATGATGACCACCGAACGGAGAGGAGTGACAAGCCTTAAGAATATCTATCATTTCTACTTTCATGACACACCTACAGATCACACCATCCGCACACTCCCTAAACAAGAATGGTTCATCCCAAAAATACTTTTTCACATCAAATAGGAACCGCTTCTTTTGATAATGGTTTAGCTTGTCAGAAAGCACACCGCTCATAATATAGTTAGCATAATCCGCATACCAAGGTGTAATGCTCCCCGAAAGTGACATGACTAGCTCATTAGGAAAGGTGTCATCAATATCTATCTCGCCCAACCTCTCATGATTAGATTTAAGGCGGTAAAGGTGGTCGGCTACTTAATTTTCACACCCCTTTCTATCTTTCACTTTAAAATTGAACTTTTGCAAGAGCAATATCCACCTAATCAATCGAGGTTTTTCCTCTTTCTTTGCCATGAGATATCAGAGAGCGATGTGGTATGTGTGTACAACCATTTTTGTGCCTAACAAATAGGCCCAAAACTTCTCAAAAGCATAGACCACCGCTAACATCTCCTGTTCTGTACCGTATAATTACGTTGAGCATCATTCAACGTCTTGATTGCATAATAAATTGGGTGGAACAACTTCTCTTTTCTTTGGCCTAAAACCGTACCTAGAGCAACACCACTTGCATCACACATTAATTCAAAGATCGATGACCAAGCCGGACCTACTATGATAGGAGCCAACACAAGGAGTTCCTTGAGACAATTGAAAGCTTTTACACAATCACCATTGAACTCAAATTTTGCCTCATTTTCAAGACGCTTGCACAAATAATATGTGATCTTCGAGAAATCCTTAATAAAACACCGATATAAGCTGGCATGACCAAGAAAACTTCTAATGCCCTTTACGGAGATCGGTGGAGGTAACTTAGCAATCACCACAACTTTTGCTTGATCCACTTGGATGCCCTTTCCCAAAATTTTGTGGCCTAGAACAATGCCTTTCTTGACCATGAAATGACATTTTTCACAATTCAAAACAAGATTGGTTTCCACACATAGTTCAAGGACTTTACTTAAGTGAGCGAGGGAAGAATCCCCAACCATGGAGAAGTCATCCATGAAAACCTCCATTGTATCCTTTACTATATAGGCAAAAATGGACAACATGCATCGTTGAAACGTGGTCGGCGCATTGCATAACCCAAAGGGCATGTGCTTAAAAGCAAATGTGCCATAGGGACAAGTGAAAGTGGTTTTTTCTTGGTCTTTTGGGGCAATACAAATTTGATTGTATCCCGAGTAACCATCAAGAAAGCAATACCAACCTCGATCGGCTAGCCTATCTAACATTTGATCCATGAATGGCATGGGAAAGTGGTCTTTCTCGGTCCATGAGTTCAATTTGCGATAATCCATACACACTCTCCAACTCGTGAATGAGCACATAGGTGCAAGATCATTATTCTCATTCGGGACCACCGTCATGCCGCCCTTTTGGGGAACACATTGGACCGGACTTACCCATGTGTTATTTGAAATTGGGTAGACAACTCTCGTATTAATCCACTTAATTATTTCCTTCTTGACCACCTCTTGCATTGGTTGATTTAGTCTCCTTTGGTGTTCCACACTAGGAACATGATCAACATTTAGCTTGATTTTATAAGAACAAATTCTGGGATGGATGCCTATAATGTCCGCGATAGTTCACCCGATAGCACGAATGAACTTTTTCACAATTGATTTCAAGGAATCTACTTGACAAGGTTCAAGATCACCAACTACAATGATTGGCAATGCATTATCCTCACCTAAGAAAATATATTGGAGATGGGATGGTAACGGCTTAAGTTCGAGTTGAGGTGGTTCAATATTAGATGTCTTGGCGGGTGGACTCTCACGATTTTTCAAATCAAGATCCAATTTGACCGGGTTCTTGGTGTAAGATCCAAGACTCGTCAATAAAGCTACCACTTCATCATATTCTTAAACCACTTCATTTCTAAAGTTCCACAACACACCCACTAAGGGGTCATTCACAAGATCCATTTCAACGGTGTTAGCTACCTCATCATCAACCATATCAATCATTGAAATAACTTGCAAGTCCATAGGTTGATTCATAGACTTACACACATTGAAGGATATTTCTTTATTGTTCACCCAAAATTTCATCTCTCCACATTCCACATCCACTAAGGCTCTTTCGGTAGCTAAGAATGGTCTACCAAGAATAATTGGGACCTCATGATCAATCTCGCAATAAAGAATAACAAAGTTTGTCGAAAAGATAAACCGGTCAACTTTCACCAAAATATCATACAACACACCCACGGGCTTTTTGATTGAACGATCAGTCATTAGAAGCCTCATAGTGGTAGGCTTAGGAGCACCAAGCCTAACTTTTGAAACACGACAAATGGCATCAAATTAATACTTGCCCCAAGACCACACAATGCTTTTCCAAATTTGTAGACTCCGATTGTGTAAGGAATAGTAAATGCACTCGAACCTTCTTTCGTCACCACCATTGTGCTAGACATTATAGCACTACAATTGTGGGTTACCTCAATTATTTCAAAATCCATGACTTTCTTCTTTGTAACCAAGTCCTTCATAAATTTTGCATAACCGGGCATTTCTTGTAAGGTTTCTAGCAATGAAATATTCACCGATAAATTGCTGAACTTTGCAAAAAACTTCTTAAACTTGGTATCATCATCCTTCTTCTTGAGCCTTTGTGGGAATGGGGGAGGAATTTTGATTTATGGAAATGGAACAATTGGAGTTTCATCCATTTTTGGAGTATCATCTTCAATCACCTTTAGAGTTTTCTCACTTTTAACATTTTCTTCAACTACTGTTGGTCATTCAACGCTTGTCTCATTAGGTTTTGGATCATTATCAATTGGCTCTGCTAACCATTTTATCTTTGCATCGGCTTGTTCTTCATTTACCTTTTCATTGGGGTCTTCACCAAGATCAACAATATCTTTACCAAGAGTTCGACCGCTCCTAGTGACAATAGCCATGATGTGAGCATCATTTTTAGGGTTGACAACCGTGTCACTAGGTAATCCACCCTTTGGTCTTACATTAAGTTGTGCCAAGATTTGGCCCAATTGAGTTTCGAGTTGCTTGATAGAGGCCAAGTGAGATGTCACCATTTGATTTAGGTGTGAGAAGTCACCCTTTATTTCTCTCACTATCTTGCTGGTCCCCTCAACACCCATTAAAATCTAAGCAAGGACATACCGATCATAATCTCTCTCCTTATCTCTCCAATCACAATCTCTATCACTCCAATCTCTATTACGATCTCTTTCCTTCCAACCTTGATTCCCACCTTGCCTTTGGTAGGTAGGGCAAAAAAAATCCGATTGGTTTGACAAGAACCAAATTTTTTCATTAAGAGACTCTGTTTCCTCATCATCATAAGCTTTAGCGCTCTTAGAACAAACAATGTTAACCGCCTTTGGAGGAGCCCCCATCATATGCTTGGTAAGAAAATCAAGTTGTGACATCACTTTAGCCATATTTGCATCTCTTTCTTCATCTTTTTTCTTTTGCTCTTTTCTCACAAAAGATGCAGAGGGAGTCCCCACGGCCCCCTCGGTATCTTTTGTGTGCTACCCTCTACTTTACTTGGTCACTTGATCTAATAAAGTTGACGCAACACCATACAATAGTCTAACAAGAGAACCCCTAACCGCATTATCAACTACCATCTTGTTCAATTGATCTAATGCCCTATAGAAAATTTATAGAAGTATCTTATCCGGAACCTCATGATTTGGGCATTGCATTAAGTTGTTGAATTATTGCCAAACATATAAAGGTTCCCCATTAAGTTAGCGAAAGTTGATAATTTTATCCCTTAGTTGTAACATCCGAGAAGGATGAAATATCTTTCCAAGAATACCTCCGTGAGCTCACTCCATGTAGTGATAGATACCGCAGGCAAAGACCGCAACCATAAGACCGCTTCTCCCGTCAAAGAGAATGGGAAAAGTCACAACTGGATTGAATCTTGAGATATGTGGGCTATGTCAAATGGAGAACACACATCAATAAAATTCTTCAAGTGTAGATTAGCATCTTCATGAGCTTGGCCTCCAAATAACCCTTTTATTTGAAGCAAATGAAGCATCACGCTAGTAACGTGAAACACTCTATTTCCTTCCATCGGTGGAATACGAATAGCACTAGCTCGGCCCGCATCACCGAG
The DNA here is from genome assembly GCA_030864225.1 of Capsicum baccatum var. pendulum. Lineage (NCBI taxonomy): Eukaryota > Viridiplantae > Streptophyta > Magnoliopsida > Solanales > Solanaceae > Capsicum > Capsicum baccatum. The sequence goes on along the minus strand of CM061550.1, from coordinate 102,076,252 downwards.
GTGATCCGCATCCTTAAGATATCCATCAACCATCCCGGCATTACTATCGTATTGGCTCCTAGTATCGTGCATACTATTATACGCACCTGAGAAAGAACAAAAACACCAAACAATGTAAAATAAAACACTACGGCCAACCCAAAGTAACTAAAAATACTACAAGAGTGAAAACAATGTTTCACTCTCCGATAATGACGCCATTTTTTATAACGCTCAAACTACACTCTTGAATGGGTGTCACCGATCGTTGTCAATATAATAACCCAACTTAGGTTGGGGTCGAATCCACAAGGAGTGAAAGCATGGAATTCAAAGCTCAAGAGTATTAATAGTCTACTAAAAGATGACTCGTAGTGTGAATAAAGCAAGCATAAATGTAAAATGGGGGGGATTTAGTTTGAATGTGTTTATAAATGACAACTACTTCAATTTTAGTGCACTAGCTTGACGTTGAAGAATGCTAAGAGTGAATTCAATTGAGAATAAGCCTTGGGGTTATGCAATTATAGGTGTGGGATCATGTATGGGTATTTGTCCATTTATTCAACTTTTAGCTAAAAGTCATGGGTAGGCTAGATGTCAGTGTATTGATGTCAATCTTTCAATTACAACACCAAATTTCACAAATGAGTTCTTTCGAACACCTCACAAGTGTGATAATTTCCCACATCTATTGCCTCAATTGATATCCTTATGTCTAAGAGATATCATTAAATGAAATGAATCAAGTTATTGGTTGCATTTATTCCTCACCCAAGTCCTCTCTGTCAAGAATGACATGGGTTCTAGGGTGGTTGGAGTTTACAACCCCCAACTCTCAATTAATTCATGAAATAAATGTAACACCCATCACAATTAACTCGTTAGAAAGATAATTAGCTAAAACCCATGCACTACCACTACCTAAGCAAGCATAACCCTAAGTTTGAAATTTAGCTACTCATAGATAAAAGGGATAAGAATATACCAAAGTTATCATTAACCTAATCCATGAGAGATACAAACAATGTAATTCCACACTTGGGGTTTCAATAATTCTTCAAAGGAAAATCACTATCATGTATTTTTCATTCAAGCTTAGCACAAAAATCTCAAAAGATAAAAAGATAAGTGCTAAAAGAGAAGAGAGAAGCTAAGAGCTAAAAGGGAGGCTATCTTGCTAAGAGATGAAAACTAGGTCTTGAAAAATGAGTTAAAAGACCTCGTTTAAACTCCACTCTACATTTGATGAAAATTACAAAACTGTCACCTTATTCTTGATCTGCTTGAATGGATCCAAAATGGATGAAGAGCAGACAGAGAGCAGATGGCTAGCAGCTCCAAAGCAGATGTGAAGCGGATGCAAAGCGGTTGTGAAGTGGATGACTCATTTCCTTCACATTTGGCCTCTTGATGACTTGAATAACTTGTCCAATCTTCTTTTTTTACTTTTACCTACATAAATGGGCATTAAATAAGAGAGTACCATCAAATCAATGGAAAAACATGATAATTTAGGCTAAAAGGTGTTAGCAAGTCGTCAAATTGACAACTTATCACTGTACATATTTTTTTACACGTTTTATACAACATTTATATAATTTTCATACACTTTCTATATATTTTTTATATATATTTTATACATATACATATTTGACAAAACTATACAATTTCTATACATATATCTTATATAGATACATATTCTATTTAACAATTAAATCGTTTTTATATAATTTAATTATTATTTCTAAATAATAAAAAAAAGTAAATTATTTGATCAGTTAAAAAATTTATTGCAAAAAAAATTAAAATATTTTTAAAATGGTCGAATTTTTCAAGTTGAATATTGTATCAGTATTGTATATAAACTGTATTAATATTATATATGGACGGTATATGGACTATGTAGGTCAAAATGATTCAAATTAAGAAATGACTATAAAGCAGAAATAGTATATTCAACTGGCCACTTTTTTAAAAAAATAAAAATTGGGCTATTTATTTTTTAAAAATACTATAAAATATACTTTTCACAAAATAATATGAAGGAACATCTTATTTCTAATACAGACGAAAATAAATTAAAAACGGAGAAAGTAAAGTCAAATAAGTCCAAACACGAACTCAAGCGTTCCCCTAACTCGGGGCAGGACTGGTTTCTTCTAGATTTCCTTTTTTAAATTAAGAAAAATAATTGTTTTGGTCCATTCTTCTAGCGCCTTCCATTTCTCACTTATCCCCATGCAACAATTTCCCGGTCAAATGATAATTAATACTTAATCATTTTAGCTCATTTCATATTTATTTTAAAAAATAATAAATATAAAATATACCACTATTAAGTTGGCGTTGTTTATTAGGATTTTTTGAGAATTTTTCAATTCTAGAGAAGAGGTGGTTTGGTCATGAAATGGAAATACATAATAAATTTATTTAAGGATAATTTGGTCATTCACTTTAAGTTTTAAGCTTAAATTGATAATTTTTTGTGCTTTATTTTTTAAACCTCATGAAAAAATTTAATAAAAGTTCATTCTTTTCTTTTTAATTACCAACAATGTCAAGTATAAAATTTACCATAATGTCATCACATGTCTTGCATATATTTCCACACACATGGACCCTATATCTTTCATTTATTTTTCATTTTTATTTATCTTTTTATTGTATAAAATTGTTTCAAATATATTATATTTAAGTAAATTAATTAGTAAGATGATAATTTATTGTAAAAATTAATTAGTAAAGGGCAGCCCGATGCACTAAAGCTATCGCTTTGTGCGGTGTCCGAAGAAGGGCCCCACCACAAGGGTGTATCGTACGCATCCTTACTTTACATTTCTGCCAGAGGCTGTTTCCGAGGTTTGAACACGTGACCACCTGATCACATGGCAACAACTTTACCAGTTACTCCAAGGCTCCCCTTCGTAAAAAATAATTAGTGATACAATTAAATAAACTTTATTCTTTATGTAATTTCATATCAAATATATAATTTACTTTCTTTCTTATTTGTTATTATAATTTCACCTAAATTTTTTTTCTACTATAGAAGAGAAAATTCTGATATGCCTGTTTATGTTGTCTGCTTCAATTGCTTCAATCGTGATTTTTTTACATTGCCCCTAATTAATTATTATAAGTCATTTATATATTTAAAAAATAATAATATTTAATTTAAAAAAAATAGACATTTATGACATGTTTATTTCAGTTGCTTCAATCGTAATTTTACTTTCTATTATATCATTTTTCATTAATTATTATAAATTATTTATATATTAAAAAAATAATAATATTCAATTTCAAAAAAGTAGACGTTTATTACATTTCTGTTTCAGCTACTTTAATCATAATTTTACTAAATATCACCCCTAATTAATTATTAGAAGTCATTTAAGTATTTAAAGTAGCTCTCCGTCGATTTGTCGGCTTCAGCTATTTGCTCCATGATTTTACTAAATCATTCCTAAGTAATTATTATAAATTATTTATATATTATAAAATTAATAATATCTAATAAAATAATAAAATAGACATTTATGACACATTTGCTGCAACTACTTTAATTATAATTTTACTAAATATCACCTCTAATTAATTATTATAAGTTATCTAAGTATTAAATACATAATCAATACTTAACTAAAAAGATAAAATAGATATAAAATGATAAGTTAACTCTTGATATTATAAAATAATTTGACGTCTTATATGAGATTTCACTTACTTTTTTTTCACAAGTATCTTTTATAGTAATTTTATTATATCACTTTTAATTAGTTGTTGTGAGTTATTTAAGACATGTTTATTTCGCTGCTTCAATCGTGATTTTACTATATCACCTCTTATTAATTATTATGGTCATCTAAGCATCATATCACTTAAATTATAGTAAAAAAAAAGTTTTACACGATAATTAAAAATTTAAATTATTTAAAAAATTATAATTGACTATCAGTGACACAAGACTGTGGACAAGGAGTGTAGCATATTTTTTAAATAAATTACATAAAAAAAATTATAAGTTACAATAATTAAAAACTTAAAATATTTATAAATAATTTAATCTATTATATATTTTTATAAAATACATAAAAAATACTATACATCACAATAATTAACAGCTTAAAAAATTTAAATGATATAAGTATTTGGTTGACTATCGAAATTATATCAATGTCACTTAAATTAAAATAGAAGAAAATATTATAAATCACAATAATTAATAATTTAAATTATTTTAAAAATACAATTGACTATCAATACCACAAAAGTTTGAATAGAGAGTAACATATATTATTTAAAAATTACACAAAAATATTATAGGTTATAATATTAACAACTTAAAATATCTAAAAACATATTAAAAGGATGATTGATTATCTAAATTCAATTTGTGTCAAAAAAAATTGAAACAAAAAAACATATATTGAACTCATGTTAGATTCCGGATGAATCTTAGGATGTATATGCAATCCATCTTTTTTTTTTTTTTCAACTTTTGTTTAAATATATCAAATTTGAAAAATCCAAGTTCTAATACAGTACATCAAACAGTGTATAAGAAATAATATTAGCATAAATAATACAAATATTACTAATACAAACATTATTAGTGCCAACATTATTAGTATATTCTATCAGCATTATTTTTATACACTCTAACAAATGACTCCACGTTTTAATGGAAGGGACATATACAAAAATAAAGTTCAATAAAATATCTACATAAGTATGTTTTATCGTGTTCTCAAAATCAAATAATTTAAATTAATATGAAAGATGGTAACTTATAATTTTCTATTTTATATAATTTCTGAAACATTTAAAATTTGAATTTAAAATATTAATTTAGTTTAACTTCAAAGAACAAGTTTACAAATAAAAGAGAAGGAGAAAATGAAAGCAAATGATGTCTATGGCGGCTTAGTGAGGAAATACAATGTAGGTTATTAATTGTAATCCACATGTGATGTAATATGCAATGACTAGATAACTCTTTATTTTTTTCAACAATTATTCTCTATTTTATACAACAAATGTCAAGTCTTATATATCAATTTTAATCTCAAATTTTCTACTTAATGTAGCAAATCTCGATCATATGATTAAAGATATAAACTTTTAAATGCATCAAATTTTGTTGTTGAGTAAGTTATACATAATATCTTGTAAAACTTGATTCCTTGTAATATACTACCACGTAGTTAATATATTTTGTGTATTCATGTTTTATAATTCATAATTTAAATTAATATCAATTTAATTTACTATATACAGTAAAAATAACTTAACGTTGGACCCGTACTGACACGGGTCTTACACCTCTAGTTTAAACACTAGAAGTAGTTCTTTTATAATAAAAAAAGGAGTATAATTGAAGACAATTCTTTTTTTTTTTTCCTTTTCGTCTTAAATTCATAAAGAATATTTGTTTTGGGACAAATTTCTGTTGAGCATTTATTTTGGCGTTATTAAGTAGGATTTTTTGAGAATTAAGCACTAGAAGTAGTTCTTTTATAGTAGTAAAAAAAGGAGTATAATTGAAGAAAATTCTTTCTTCTTTTTTTTTTTTTTCCTTTTCGCCTTAAATTCATAAAGGATATTTGTTTTGGGACAAATTTTTGTTGAACACATATTTTGGAACAGAAAATGTAATTACTATTTTAGTAGTACAACATAACCACAGTTCCAGAATCTTCCCGCAGGTTCAATCCCAACCGTCAGATTAAATATAAAAGCACCCACGTGTTCGGCCACAATCCAATAATTAATCACAACAATCAACTCCTAACGTTACTTGTAATTCACCTCTATATATTATTACACCATCTCCCCCTAACCAATTTGTTCAAAGCAAATCACCAACACAAAATCAATCAAATATTCTCATTAGCTTTGTCATAATTCTTTCATCACCTTCATTTTCCTGATTACCATGGCTCCATCTATTGCTAGAACAGGGCAAAAACTGATGGACAAGGCCTACGTGACCTTTTTGGCTGGTGATGGTGACTATGTGAAAGGTGTTGTTGGGTTAGTAAAAGGTTTGAGGAAGGTTAAATCGGAGTATCCACTTGTGGTGGCAGTTCTGCCGGATGTGCCGGCGGAGCACCGCCGTATACTGCAGGAGCAAGGGTGCATAGTGAGGGAGATTGAGCCTGTTTACCCACCTGAAAACCAAACTCAATTTGCTATGGCTTATTATGTCATCAACTACTCTAAGCTTCGTATATGGGAGGTAAGTGGGCTCCATCTTTTGACACGTGTCTTATTTATACACTTGCACCTCATGTTTCTAGTGTTGCTACGTCAGATTATTATTTACACGTGGATGACCCAGTTAGTCTTCTATACTATCCTGCACAAAATGCAGATTCTAACGTAGGATTTGGATTATTTTCGTTATTTAAATTAATTCATTATATACGATATTCTAACTAACTTAAAATATAATTAAGTTGGTGTTTTACAATAATTTGTTTTCGATATGAAAAATTTCTTGCTAGGAATCATAGCATCGGATGAGAATAAAAAAAAATTGTTTCAATTTATTTGATCTAATTTTTTTTTAATCCGTTTGTAAAAGAATGACATCTCTTTTTAACAACTCTTTCCTTCAACTTTTCACTTTGATATATTTAATCACATTTACTTTCAGACACAAAAGTTAAAAATCTTTTCTATTTTTAAACTTTCTGTCGAATCAAAATAAATCAAATCAATTTGAAGCGGATGAATTACATTTATTCATGCTTGTTTATCTTTCGATTTTAATTTATTTGGTATCATTTGACTTGATACAAAATTTTAAATAAAGAGATTCTTTGAATTTTTTGGCCTAAAGTACTCATTGACCATTAGTATTATTTTTTTGGGGGGGACGGATTAAAAGGGAAGTAACACATAAATGAATTGAAACGGAGGGAGTAATTATTAAATTGTTTAACTATCAACACTTTGAGCCTGTTTGGATTGGACTACTTTAGGTGCTTTTAAGCTAAAGATAACTTTCAAGCACTTTTGGGGTGTTTTATAAAAATTTAAAAAGTATTTATAAGCGTTTAATTTTAACTTATGCTAAAAATTAGTCTAGGAATCATAATTTAAGTCTTTTGGTTACAATATTAAAAATTCTAAGTTAGAAATTCTAACTAGGATTTGTAAGCCAAAAGCCGGGCACTGCAAGTCTAGTTACCTGACAATTGACATACAAAGTAACTGTCTTCCTGTACCATGTTACTTCCTCCGTTTCATAATAAATGAATTGTTGAATTTTGACATACAAATTAAGAAAAATAATTAAAGTCACAAATTTAACATAGTTTTTCATTTTTACCCTTGTTCAAAGTACAGAATTATATTTATTTTATTCTTTTTCAGTTGATGGCTCTTGGTTGTCAAATCCTTAAGGGTAAATTTGAAAAAAAAAATTTAATGATTCACTTATTTTGAAACACCACTATGAAACGGAGGGGGGTTTATTAATATATCGATTGTCCCTAAATTTAGATTATAAGTGGTAAAGTTTAATTTGAGTTCATCTGTTACATTGACGATTAGTGCGTTAAATGGTAAATTTGGAATTGAGGCATATAGTTAATCAATTGAGGATTGTTGCACAGCTTGGCGGACCTACAATGTAACGACGTGTGGTTCAGTGAACACAGTACTAGTTTTTTACTATTAAAAAATCTACTAAATATTTATAAATACTTGAATATACTATAAGGTGACCTAGTTACTATTGTCTATTAAAATTTGATGTCAATGTGGGAACTTATTAACTTCACATTCCGGATATACATTTGGGTTGTTGACATATATTTAACATTACATGGATGCAGTTTGTGGAATACAAGAAGATGATATACCTGGATGGTGACATTCAAGTGTATGACAACATAGATCATCTCTTTGATTTGCCAGATGGATATTTCTATGCAGTAATGGACTGTTTCTGTGAGAAAACATGGAGTCACACACCTCAGTACAAAATCGGCTACTGCCAACAGTGTCCGGACAAGGTCAAGTGGCCTACTGAGGAATTGGGTCAGCCACCATCCCTTTACTTCAATGCTGGAATGTTTGTCTTTGAGCCTAGCCTTCATATTTATGAAGACCTATTGAAGATTCTTAAGATCATCCCTCCTACTCCTTTTGCAGAGCAGGTATCTAGCTTTTTGTTCATCTAAATATATCTTCTCATATTGGTTGGTCAAGCACATAACCCTTATAGATTAAGGTAATTGACTGATTGATTATATACATGAAAAATTTGGCAGGACTTCCTGAATATGTATTTCAAGAACATCTACAGACCGATACCACTAATTTATAATCTCGTTCTAGCAATGTTATGGCGTCATCCCGAGAATGTTGAGCTGGATAAAGTGAAAGTTGTACATTATTGTGCTGCGGTGAGTAACTCAACTCTTGAACTCCTGTGTTACTCCGTCCATCTCAATTTATACTTCAAAATAAGAAATAAAGACCTTTTAAACGTGTGATCTAAAATGAGATACTAATGTTTGTGTGGCTTTAGATCATCTCATTGAAGTTAAAAAAAAATCAGATATAGAAAGATATCAACACTTTCGGGACGGACTAAAAATGAAAATTCATTATATGAATTGAGACAGTAATGTTTAGTACATAAACAAAAAGAGCAGAAGTGCTGATTTTGAATAATAATATGATGGAGCAGGGATCAAAGCCATGGAGGTACACAGGGAACGAAAAGAACATGCAGAGGGAGGATATAAAATTACTGGTGAAGAAGTGGTGGGATATTTACAACGACGAATCCCTGGACTACCAGAGACCGGTTGGCACGAACCAGGTGATAGGTGCAGCTGGAGCAGTGAACCAGCTGCAACCATTGATTGCTGCTGCTATGACCCAGGCTAGCGCGGTTAAATACGTCACTGCTCCATCCGCTGCTTAGCTTTGGACGACTCTACTACATTGCACTACGTTAGGTTAATTAATGTCCCATTCCCACAAAGAAAAAAGAAAAAAAAGGTGGACCTCCAAAAGAGGTTCCTGGATATTCAAATTGATAGCGTGAACGGACAACAAATGGTTGAGAGGGAGTAGAGAGGCGGAGGAAGCTGTTAGTAGTTTTGCAGGTTCTTTCGAGTAAATGAAATGTGGATGTTTTGTTTCACTTCCGATTTCCTTGTATTTGGACTGAAATATGAGAGTTGGTTCACTATGTAAAGTATGTTTGGCGTACGTAGACTCTGGTTTTGTTCTTCATTGCAGTTTACATTTTCCATTCAACTAATTGTTCCATTTCCTTTCCCACTCTTACGGCCGCACGAGGATTTTAATTTTAATCAGTTTGTGATCAGGCAGCATGAACATATCTTTGTCAATATAGTCCTAATGTCAAAAGATGGTGGGGTTGCAAGCCGTAACACATCTTCAAGTATCTTTGTGGTGTAAATGAGAATCGATCATGAATGTGAGCCATTATACTATTCCAGAACGGAACGAGCTAGACTTCTAAAGTGGAGAGGGTGGGCAAGAATAATAACAAGTAAACGAAGAATGTAGTATAACTTGGCTATAGAGCCGTGTAAAGAAAATAATTAATAAGCCTTGATCCAACTTTTAACGTTGAAAGACGACCAATGAAATAACAAATACCCAAAACAATATAGAAGGCAATTTGAACAATGTGAAACACTCTTGAACACCTTTTAGTTGATTTTTCATTTTCCTTTGTAACTAGTGAGAAGCTAATATTGCTCTTTTAAATTGTCCTTTGACATCACTAATATTTGCTATTTTAATTCAAATTGTTCAACAAGAACTCGCCTATGGCGGCAACAGGCTTATTGCAAATCCAAACATATTCAATGACGCACAAATTTCACGGAGTTAATTGCACTTCAGCTCCATTTTTTGTTATAAGCAACATAAAATTATGGAGTGTAAAGCCATGTTTAGCCAACCAAAACTAGTTCCTTGTTCTGTTTTACTGAAGTAACATGATTAGTGATTCTATATAACATTGGACATAAGAAGCCTTTGAATATAAACATGGGACATCAATCAGAGGTGTGCTAATGAATACTTGGAGTTGCCCCGCTATCCTTCCCAGCCAAGAAGAAAACAACTAGAGCATATGCACAACAGAATGGAGCAACTGATCCAGAGACAAATTAATAACCACTAAGATGATTAAATTCAAAAATTATTTTGACACTGCAGAAGACAGTAAGGAATCCTTGAGAAACAAAACATTGGACAAAAGAAAGATAACAAATAAACCGTTTACAAGTAATTGACAAAGCCTACTCTCTCTGGGTTCACTACTCCATAATCCAGAGTCCAAAGATGATTAAACCTCTATGCCTGTAAATTGGAATTTAGTAATAATGAGTTAAAATCACATTGTATCTGATTAGGTAGTAGTATGACAGTAAGAATTTGAACATCACACGCTCACCTTATTTGCTATGTTGTTTGACAGCCAATCAAGCCCTTCATACAGACCTTCACCAGAAGTTGCACAAGTGCTCTGAATGTACCTGCATGCGGAAGCAATAAACCGTTAATGCATTGAGCTCCCAAAACTTAAAAGAGAGATGGAGAAGGAGGACTGCATGGTCGTGGGTTTTGGGCGGGTTGCCGAGTTTATGTACCAGTGACGCTGGCGGAGAGAATGGAGGCCAAGCTTGTCAGTTATCTCTGCTGCATTCATAGCATTTGGAAGATCTTGCTTGTTAGCAAACACTAGCAGAACAGCATCCCTCAATTCATCCTGTGAAGGTCAGGACAATATTAGAGTTAAGTCTCCTTTTAGCTTATTGCAATAGGGAGGAATCAAGCACAAATTTGCTCTCACTCAACACGGGCAATGCTACTTGATCGCAAAAATTGTTGCATCAAAATCGGAAGAGAGACTTGAAAGTTGCGATATACCTCATTCAACATCCTGTGAAGCTCATCCCTAGCTTCAACAACACGATCTCTGTCATTGCTATCAACAACAAAGATGAGCCCCTGGGTATTTTGGAAGTAGTGTCTCCACAAAGGACGAATCTGAGATCACATATACATTTCTCATTAGAACTTTCCCAATATCCCTTATGTCAAATTCATCCTTAAATCTCCTTGAGTCTGGGAGTTAATATTTTTGATAATCAACAATGACAATTGCAAGATAAAAAACATCAAAACTACTATTTGATTGGCACAAAAGTCTCCTCTGTTTTGTTAGTATATTACTCATTTAAAGGTTCTAATTGTTTCTTCTACCTCACTACCAGATGTTTATATATATTTCTCACTTTACACCAAACCCTATATATTCTTACAATTCAGAGAATTCTCGTTTTTTCCTTCAGGTAATGTAAGGATTCTTTCTTTTCTTTCCCTCTCCGGGGTAGAAGATAAGGGTGGAGAGTTTCCAAGTCAAGAAATGTCTTCAGTATCTTATTAAATAATGAAGGTAATGTAAGGATTCTTTCTTTTCTTTCCCTCTCCGGGGTAGAAGATAAGGGTGGAGAGTTTCCAAGTCAAGAAATGTCTTCAGTATCTTATTAAATAATTAATAAGCAAGTTAGCACTACTACATCAGAATAATATCCATAAGTTGGGTTTGGAGGGGGTTGTGAAATCTTTAAGTGACCATAGCACATGAGCCAAAACCTTCGAGAGAATTACAGCTTGCTTCCAGAGCTGACTCAATTTCTCTACATTTAGTCCTACCCAATTGAATCATTTACTTCCTTTTCATCAAGTATCACAAGATAGAGATTTTGTACTTTATTTAAATATAATATAAAGTCAAATAAGAGAATTCATTTTATGTTAAGTACAATTTAAGTATAATCTATTATAGACTCTGACATGAGCTTATTACACGAATAACAACAATAAGTAGTTCAGAGTGTTTTCTCCCTTTGACATTTTTTCTGGTGGACAATGTGAATGTGACGTGGGGTTGGAAGTACACTGCTTCTGCTGGTGCGTATTTCCAACTTTCTATAAAATGGAGTTGTTGAAAACAAAAAGCACTACTTTCCTTTAACTAATTTGCCTAATCAGAAAAGAATTGTTTGATCTTGGAAATTAACAATTTGAGCTGGTTCAACCAGAGCCAACTCAACAAGCTTGCACAGCTCATATTCACCCTATGCCTAAAGCATCAAATTCCTACCTCGAATGGTCAATCCAAAAAAGTGATTGATTAACCTTGGTTCGACTCCAAGGCCTTAATAAGTTTAACAACAGCATAGTCAACTATTTTCACAAGAAACCAAAGGATGGAGAATGCTGAATGTATTCCAGAACACATACCTTATCTTGACCCCCAACATCCCAAACTGTAAAGCTAATGTTCTTATATTCCACGGTCTCCACATTGAAACCTGAAATGTATGGTAGCTGGCATTCAATAACAAGTGTAAAGGCAATAGCAAGAATTGTGGCGTATATTCATAAAAATTACGAAATAATAAACTATAGAATGAAAGCCATCTTTCTTTTGGGGACTAGTATTATAGTTTATTCCTATCCTTACGAATTAGACACTACTATGCTATTCCCAATATTTGAATTAGGACTCTTTACTTTGTTTATTGGATTCGATAAGAATTCCTTTCAACCAAGAGCAAGTGAATTTGGATATATTACACAAATGGTTAGCTCCATCTATAAATCTTTTGCATCAAAAGTCGAATAATTTGATGGATAGGAATGGATTTTTAAAGAATGTGGTTCAAATGAAAAGTCATTTTCTTTAGGGGAGAATGGTATTGTAGAATAAAGCAACTAATTGTTTGGATAGATACCAAATAACACATAAGAAATAAACCAAAGAACTAAATCCAACTTCTGGTGAATTGCACAATGAAAAGCCAGTTAAAGCTAGAGTTGATTGGAAAGACGACAAAAACAGCACCAATCAATTTGTACAAGAAATTGAAAAAGAATAAATCTTTAAGCCAATCAAAGCAGACTTAGATGCCTCATATAGAACATCTGAAAAAATTGAACACAAATGTTAGTAGCATACCAATGGTAGGAATGGTGGTGACTATCTCTCCAAGTTTGAGTTTGTACAAAATGGTTGTTTTACCAGCAGCATCAAGACCCACCATCAGTATGCGCATCTCCTTCTTGGCAAAAAGCCGACTGAAAAGCTTGCCAAAAGACAGCCCCATCTTTGAATCTTGCTGCACGTTTCACAACGTTTAAACAACTTGCTAGCAGAATTAAGGAGGTATACACACATCTATAAGTTGTAACACATTATTAGTAAACAAATCGTAAGATGTGTAAAATAATCTGTGTCATCAATTAACACGCTCGTCAAATAATTTTACTTACGTCACAGTAACGTAAAGAGGTAAAAATAAATCAAATAGAAAATCAAATAAATAAAAAACAACCGTAATAAAAGCAAGGATGAACGGGTGTTCCTAAGAACCAGTGACTGACTTTTGAGCAGATCCTATATTTGTATTGAGAAATTAAGTAAATATATAAGAAATAGGACTTGGGGATTCATTAACAAAATACGTAGTTAGTCTAATGGCAGGTCAGGGGTACAAATCCTTTGGTGGCCGTATAGGCCTCCATTTTGTCTCTTTATTTTTTAAACTTGAGATGAGTAGGACCCACAAATTTCAAATCCTGCATCCGTCTAGGAAATAATGAGAAGGTTGATCGGATCAATTTTAGCAGATCCACTAATTATATTTTACAGAAATTGAGTGATATGGTTACAAAACAATAACAGTTTGATGTACTACGAGATCAGATCAAAACGCCGGCACAAAAATCAAAGCGGGGGGATTTCAGATCGATGCAAACAAAATTCAATAAATGCGATCCGTGGTACACAATTGATAAAGCGAATAAGGAGAATTCAGATCGAAAAACAATCATTAATGAATTTCAAGTCGTCGGATCTAGGAATATAGACATTCGATCTATCTATTATGCAGCAGATTATTCACAAAGAGGAGAAAGGAAAAAGGAGTTACCAGAGAAAGAGGAGAGAAATGAAGAAGCAGAGATCTCGTTCTCGTCCTCCCTGGAGCTGTCTACTTGTGCAGAAGAAGAATAAATAGAATGCTCCCCACGATTTATAAGGGGAAGATTCCAGCTAACCCCACTATACGCGCTTCCAGCTCTAATTTCTCACCCTTCTACTTGCCCTATTTGCAACATTTCCCCCTTAACTAGTCACAAATTACGGAATTCTATCCTCCGAGTTTTTTTCTCTCTTTTATGTTTTTTAGGGTAACTACGAGATTATAATATTAAAAAAAAAAAGATTCATTCAAGGGACCAATCGAACAAATTTTTAAAAGTACAGAATTCTGAGTTGAAATACAAATATAGAGTCTATGCTGGTGTAGATGGCATCATGTGTACTAATGGCTCGCGATAGACATCATTAGGCAAGCATGGCCATGAGGTACTTCTCAAAAAGATCTCCATTGAATGCTCTGCCGTCAGATTTATTATCGTGTCAGTGAGTTTATCTGGAAGTTGATTTAACTCTTTATAGATATGTTGAATTAATGATCTATTGAGAAACTTGAGTATGTACCTGCAATTATCAACAAACAAAAAGCCAGGGGAATTACAATCGTGAACTAATTGTGTAACGATATGTGCTTAATATTTAATTGGAATGATTTAAGATTCAATGTAAGTGTGGTTTCGGTCCTTAAAGGATTACATGTAATTCAAAGTTAAAGAGAGTTGTTGGAGTGATTGTGCTAGAGAAGTCCAAACACATAGGGATTGTTTGGTAAAATGTATAAAAATAATACAAAATATGATGTATTAGTAATACTTGTGTTACTTATACTTGCATTAGTTTTATTTATAATTTTTTTATGCGGTATTTGATTTGATGTATTAAAAAAATGCGTTGTATAATTTTTATAAATAAAAGTTTGTTTGACAAAAATACACCCAAACCAACGAATTGGAGCCTTCAACATTAGTGCAATGCTCGTCGTTCGACGGAAACTCCATTATTTCACCATGACCAATATTGCTTCTTTTATATCCATCAATTCCTCAAACAGAAGAGACAATTGGAACATGAGGGAATTAAGCAATTTTTATGCACAACTTCAGAAAATCATCAAAAATAGTCATGATTTTACAGGTTAGCGTGAAAGATTAAGCAGCAAAGAATCCAAAAACAACCTTCAAAACAAAGAATCCAATTTCACATCCAAGCTTCAAATAATATAACATCTAATTCTAGTGTAGAAGAGCAAACAATGCCTAATTATTTGAAAAGAAGAAGAAGATGCAGTGAATTTTTATTTTTTTTTCATGGCTAAGTATAAAGAAGAGAAAGACTAGTATAAGAACAGAGGTAAAATACAACCAAAAATAAATATTCTAGTAGAAATTTGAAAGGCAATTTAGTTATTTAATAAGTTAATGCATGTATTGAAATCCTTTGTATTACTAATACACAGAAAATGATTGTATTAGTAATACATAATGTAACACACAATAGATTGTGTAACTAATGAATGCTATACATAGGCTTAAAAGATGTACAAAAAAAAGCATTATTAATACACACTACTGAAAAAAAGGTCTATGGGGATGGTTCCTTACCGTCCTCATAGACATCAGAACCATTCCTATAGGTCTTATGCAAAGGTTTCCATAACCGATACAACTGAAGGCGTTACATTAGGTCTAACGCGATGATTGCTAAAATCGTTGCTATATCATGACCTGTAGCAACGGTTATTGTCTTGACTGTAAGGCGACGATTAGAAGGCATTTGGGACGGTTCCTAACCGTCCCTATATACACGTTAAAATATGATATTGCGATGGTTATTAGTCTATTGAGACGGCTGTTAACCGTCCCTATATATATGTTAGTGCGACGATTGTACATGCTATTGGGACGGTTGTACGCATATATTATTGGGACGGTTATATATTCTATGGCAACGATTGTATGCATATACTATTATGCATATACTATTGGGATAATTATATATGCTATTGCGACGGTTGTATGCATATACTATTGGGGCGGTTATACATGACACTGGAACAGTTAAATATGAGCTATAGCAACGATTAATTTTATGCTATTGGGACAGTTATTTTGAGGTTATTAGCACAATTATTATTAGAATATTCAACAATACTATATTATGGTATTGCAATGATTTTATAAAGCTACCATAACACATAAAATGCACATATATATTAATCATCAAGAGTATTAGTAACTATTAATTCCCAAAATTTCATATGCAAAAAACCAACTATTTTTTTACCATTCAAAAAAATCAAAACATACACAAGTTTCGAATGTTCAAAAATAAAAGATGTTTGAAACTAGTCGGTCAAATTTTTCAGCAGCTAGTGTAACATGAAGCCAGTGCGATTGATCTCTCAGGTCAAGTCTAGTTCATCAATTTCGTTTCCGCCATCTTCTATGTCATGATCACCTAGATATTATCGGAGGTCCTCCACATTTAATTGCAAAGCTGGAATCTGTGAATTATGAAAATTCACATGCACAAAAAGATAAGAAACCAGTACAGAGTTTTATATTAGAACACTAGAAATAAAATAGAATAGCAGATGACCTTCTTGTTTGTTGGTAAATGACATATCATAAGAATAAAAAATGTAGGCAGATATTACAGATTTAGGTATATTACCTTAAATTGACGAATCCAACTGAAGACAGTTCTAATATTGTGGTTTATGGACACAAAATGTAGGACAAAATATTTTCAAACTTAAATCATACTAATGAACCCACAAAACTTGGAATGGGATTTTTGTTGTCAAGAAATTGTATGAAGCACTTACATCTCGGGGATTCTCGATTGCAAGGAAAATTACGTTGAAGACAATCTAACCCTGAAGGCAGAGAACTGAAAACAAAGTATCCACTTCTTCGATTAAAGAGACAATTATAATTGCAAAGTTGTTGTCAACTAAATTTCTGATTACCTGCTATCTGATTGTTCTATTTGTTCTTGTGAAGTTGTTGCCAACTAAATTTTTGCAAGTTGTCACATATCGGTGTTAGCATGCTGATCACCATCAAAACTGAGTCCAAAAGGTAGGGAGAAAAAGAGTAGGCAAAGCATTATATAAATTTAAGTTATTCTCATACGTACAATTACAGATTTGGCCCATTAATCCAAGAAGGGAAGCTTCCAGATATCTCATTGTATGATAAATCTCTACATGAAAAGATGGATTGTTAAGCAACAACTACTAAACATTTCAGATATTTTTGTGCACAACATATAGAAAATGTCAAGTATTTATATATTTGACAGAGATAGCAGGATCTAGAAGGATGAACAAAAAGTTCAATAGAAATTTAGTCATTTAGACTTTGCTCGAGCAACATGAAATTGCGCGTCAGTTCAAGAAGGCTTTTCTAAAGTATATCTTGCAATTTCAGGCAGCACGCCAGCTAAAGGCCAAAAGATAAAAATATGCTTGAAGGAGAGATATTCGACAATTTGATCTGATAACAAACTTCAACTATACACTCAATTACATGCTAGATATTATGAACCAATCTAGTGAAGCCTCTGGTATTATCCCATCATAGATTACGCAGTAAGGCTTCGAAGTGTCAGTAAGGAATATGCTGAAATAACTTATAACAGAAATAGTCTTCATTCTTCTTAATAAGATGGTGAAGATGTTTGAAATTTCAGCACATTCATTCCAACAGAAAGGATATTTGACAGTGAAATCATATAAACATAAGAGCTACTCACATAGTCTGGAGAGACTGTCTCTTCAGAGTTGGCAAGGTTCCTGTTAACTTGTTATCGCCAAGAAACCTGACGATTGAAAAGGAATCAGATCATGAAGATAATGTTAAGGTGGTATCAAAGATGAGCAAACATTGGATCATTACAGGTGAGTCAGCAAAGTCAGATTGAAAAGTACATCTGAAACACGCCCGGTCAAATTATTGAAGCTCAAATCTCTCAGGAAAATAGAAGTTAGACCAAAGGAGTAGTAATTGATCAATGAGTGTTCCAACGCCTTCCAAGTGAACTCAAGTTGAATATAGTAGCACGACACTGTAGGTGTTTATGCTCACATATCCTAACATGATCAAATAAGTGAGATAATTTGATCTACGCTAGTGAGGGTTTAAAGAGCTAATGAGAATGTTATCATGCTCAGAACTCATAGTAGTGACAGGCTCTGGTATTCTCCGATGTTACTTGAGATGGGACCTGAAATATTGATATTTCGTAAAACCCTGAAAATATCAAATTTAGTTGTGTCAGAGATGAAGAAAAGAAATAATATGTCAAAACTTTGTAGCATGTGGTGCTATGTCATGTTCCTTACAGCCTGCTTAGAGACTTCATTCCTGAGAAAGTCTAATGAAGAGCTCCCGTTGGATATATCACTTATTCTCTTGTTAGTAATGCAGAAAATGAATTATCAGATTCTGCTAAATTAAAAAAGTGAATTCTAAACTATGAACAAAATGATAAAACAGTCGTTCAAACTTACAGGTCGGTCAAGGAAGTTAAGTTGGAAAAGGAAGCTGGTATTGGACCCTCAAAAGCATTTCCTTCGAACCTCCTGTGGCAATAGAAAAACCAGACACAGACTATGCTAGAGAGTGGATGCAGTAAAGGCATTATAGCAACGCCGCACATAAAAAGGAAAGAATCAAAAGAACTTAAAAATAAATCCTAAATGATTTGATCTAAAAATAAGTTGATGAGGTTGACAAGTCGTCATGGTTTAGAAGCCCTTGAATTAGATCCTTAATTTTACATTCTGTCTAGGCCAAGGTTTTGGTCAAACCTTAATACAAAAAACCATCATGAATCATCCAAGACATTCCTTGTTGGCAATAGCTCCAATCTCTGTGAAAAACCTTCCTAGTTCGAGAGACAAGCCTACGAGTGGAAGTACAATTAGCAGATAAAGGATACTTCTCTAGTATAATAAGTCCAAAATCTCTGTTGAGAATTAAAGAATCTTGAGTGTCTTAGTTTTAGTCTCAAGGCATTGTATAACCAAGCCTCCATCATTCTTCGGAATAGTAAAAAATTTTTTAGTTGACAAAATATATGTTTTTATGTCCATAGGAGCTTTTTCAAAAGAAATATCGGTTAAGACAAGAAATTATGTAGGAATGCGTTATATGAATGAACTGCATAGTGTGACTAGGAAGAAATTTTAATGTAGTGTGAATTAAAGTAATACGCCCCGCAAGCGTTAGGGAATTAGTTTTTCAGTCGACAAAGCACGTCCTGAGTTATCTAATAGGCACTGAAAATTCACCTTAGAAGGTATCTTTTTGAAGATGGAAAAGTTTAAGTATCTACCTTATGAAGTGTGAAAAAATTCTTTCGTCAGTAAGAGAGATATTATTTGAGAAATATAGATTTTAGATATGACAAAATTGACCCCTGATTTAGACATGTGAATTGATTAACCACATAAATAATAGCATGATAAAAAAGAAACAGTAATTCCACAAGTTAAAATAGTGTCATCGATAAATAAAAGATGTGAAATAAGGGGGTTGTCTATGAACATATAAGGTAAAAAAAGGTTGCTTTTACAAATGCCTTTAGGCGTTAGGAAATTAGTTTTTCAATCGGCAAAGTGTGTCTTGAATTATCTAATAGGCACTGAAAATTCAACTAGAAGGTGTATTTTTGAAGATGCAAAAGTCCAAGTACTTACCAAAATAATGACTTTATTGCATATAAAAAAAGTCTGAACAAGTTTTCTATCAGCAAGAGATATATTATTTGAGAAATATAGATTTTAGATTTGACAAAATTGTCTTTCTATTTAAAAGGTATGAATTAATTAAGCACATCACTAATAATATGGCAAAAAAAAGGAAGTAATTTCATAAGTAAAAATAATGTGATCAACAAATAAAAGGTGTGAAATAAAGGAGTTGTCTATGTACTTATAAGTAGGGGTAGGCGTTCGGTCGGTTCGGTCTGATTGTTTAATATCGGTTCGGCTTATTGATTTTTGAATTGACAAAAATGACATTCATAGTCAAACCGAAATAAATTCGGTTTGGTTCGGTTTGGTTATTTCAAATTTTTATTTTGGATTGAAGTATTAAAGTAGTTAGCCTCTTTTTTTCATAACTGAGCATTTAAAATTGATGGGGTTTTTTTAGAAAAAATATTTTTTTCAAACTTGTTTTTCATTCCCAAATATAAATAACTATAAATAACTCAATATGGATGAAACGAAATGAAATAATCGTAAGCTTAACATAATACATAATGTCATTAATCATTACATATAATATAACCTTGCACAAATAGTTTGCAAAACAACACAAAACTCATAAAAATAGTTCATGAAACTACTTTCTTCATAAATAGTCCATAAAATAGTCTAAAGTCACCAAAATAGTCCATTTTGAATCACTAAAACAATCCATATAATATTATATATATAATAAAATATATATATTATTTATTTATTTATAAAATTTTGATTTTTCGATTTAACCGGATTTTTTTTAAAAAAAAACAAATCGAAAAATCAAAATTTTAAAATCATAAATCAAATTCGATCCGGAAAATCGAAATCAAAATTAAATTTTGATTTGATTTTTTGATTTTTTCGATTTAAACCAAAATATGCCCACCCGAAAGAGAGTCACTTTTACAAATGCCCCTAGGTGGGTAAAATATTGGAAAAAAGACACTGAGTAACCATTCAGTCAAATAAATACCAATCGAATGGTCAAATAATAAGATTTCTAGATTTGTGCCATTTCGGCCTTCTTTCTTCATTTTCGCTACTTTTCTCGTTTTTGCTACAAAAATTATTATTTTTATTTTATATGACAATTAAATATAATTCTATATCCCCCCCCCCCCGCCCCCCCGCCATATAATGTAGATAGTTAGAATATATAGAAAAAACATCAATGCATTGTAATCTTGCCTAGTTTTATGCATAATGAATGTGTAGTAAATATAAAATCAATATAATATGTGTATAATTACTGAAAATTTGTATGTTTATTATACATAAATTATATAATAATGATACATTTTCTATACATATAGTGATACATATTGTATGTAATAATGATACAGTTTCTCTATGTATAATGCATTTTTTATACATATGTAGTAGTGATACAAATTCTATAAATATGCTGAAAATAGTTGTATACAATAATAATATAATACTGATAGACTTTCTTTACGTGTGATAGATTTTTCGTACATATATAGAAGTAATGCAACTTCTATACATATGCTAAAAACATGTGTATACATTAATGATAGATTTTCTATACAATAATGATACTGTTAATATACATCTTTTTAAAGTAGTTGAAAACAGATACGAAATGAAATTAGTTTTAAAAAAAAGTCAAAAAGTGTCTTCTAAATTTCTTGTGTCATCCCTATCAGTATATTAACTCGATGACCATTTATGTCCTTGTCCTCAAAAGATTCAATGGCAGGCTCATTTAATAAAATGAAACAACAGTTGCTGAAAATACAATACATGATGGTTTGAGTTAGAAGAGGAGGAAAATTGAAATAAACTAAAGTTTCTCTGGCAAAATCCCGCTCTAGTATATACGAGGTATGATTCCTGACAGATTTAAAGTAATTTAGGATTTCTCGGACAACAATTATCTTGTCATAGGAACATCTATTATTTAATTAAATGATAATTTATACAATTACACGAACTTAAGAGGCATACATACCTAAAATCTCTTATCTTGATACATATTAAACAAGAAAACAACAAATTTGCATTTATTTAGGGGAGTAAATCATGTGAGAGAATCTTTTAAATGTCTAAAATTTTTAAAAAATCAAATGAAAAAATTTTCATCAGATCTTACCATTTGCAATTTATAATTTGGTTCAATTTTTTCAACCTCTATTAATTTTTTTTTCTTAAAATTTTAATGGCTTTATTGTGTGCTTCATGTTGACAAGCATTCATATTCTTTTGAAGAATTTTTATACGGTAGAAGCTAAAGAGTCTCATAGTTTCCGATGGACCTATAACAATGATGATGACCATTGCAGTGACATTACCCTCTCGTTGGCTACTTATCAATCCTTTAAGACAATATGCACTAAGAGAAAAAGGGGGAATTGAGCAATGTTGCTAGGTTTTCAATGAGAACAGTGACAAAGACAATAGTGGTGGTGGAGGAATTGTTGGTGTATTTGACTTCTTTTCAATGAAGGTTGAGAGAGTTAATGGTAGTGGTAAAGATGGAGAAGAGGATCACTTCATTAAAACAAATTTTATGATACATACAAATGTATCACTATGCATATGTATCATAGTAAAAAAGAATATATTTTTTTGTTCATGATACATATGAATGTACTTGCATGCTAATATATCATAGTCTACTAATTCATATATAATATGAAGCTTATTAGTATTTGTTCATGAAACATGCAGATATATCTCTGTGTATATATATCATAGTAAAAAAGAATATAATTATTGTTTATGATACATATGAATGTACTTGTATGCGTGCATAATCATCATAATACAAAAGAATATATTTTTTTTATTCATGATATATATGCATGCATCTACATGCTCAATGTAACAAATTTATCAATTTTTATGGATACAGTAGATTAGTACGTGTTTATGATACATACGAATATCTATTCACACAACTATAATTTTCTTTATATCAGAGTCCATCATTTTTATCAAAATGAATTAATATATCAATCACAAGCACCAAGTACACATGCATTAGACATATGTATCATATAAATGTATTTGATACATACCAAGAACTTGTGTTTTCTTCCCATAATTTAAGGATAATACATATGTGATACGGGTCAAAGAGGCATCTTAGCACTCGAGGCCGTAATGGAAGCCAACATGTGAAGACCCGATGTTGTGGGGCTACCCATCCAAGGGAATAAGTCTTGAAGTGTGAAGGAAGCCTCATACACTCCAAAACCGTCCAAGAAGCATACTCCCTTTGTAAGGGTTTATTAAGGACCTTTTGATTTTTTTGTAATAAGTTAACCTAGCTTATAAATAAAACCTTATTAGGTCATTTCTCTTAGACTTAGATGACATATTTTGAGAGCTTAAGAGAGTATCTTGCAAGGTGGATTCCTTGTGGCAAGTGTGGACATCACTTGTGTTGATAACAATCTTGGAAACGGTAGTTGCTAGGAAAGTCCAATGCCCTTGAGGTCCCGTAAGAACTTGGTGTTATTTGTGTGAAGACTTTGGGCATTAATGTTTAATATAAATTTTGGTTCATAAGTGTTTATACATTGTATGTGAAGTTATCTATCTTACTTTCTTGTACCCATTCTTCTTGTTGTTGTTGTAACTGTGTAGTGTTGTCTTGTATCCTTAACTCGTTGGTTATTGTTATTCATCGTGTTATTAATCATAGTTTGGTTGGCTGGTTGGTGTGGTAAACACCCTTATTTATCTCGTTTTATTGGTTACTTGTTGAATCCGAGAGTGGTCATCAAGGTGGTCCTCAGTTCTTTGAACTAGTGAATTATTTTGGTGTATGTTCCGTGTGTTCCTTGTCTTTATTGTATCATTTGGTATCAAATCCATCTTTGATTTTGTTCTAAAAAGATCAATCTTGGGTTTGAGAGTGAAGAAAAAAAATAGATTTGGTGCTCTTATTGTGTTTGGCCGAAATTGTTTTCTAGATCTAGGTGTATTTTGTTGTCTTGGTTTGTTTCTTGTGTTGGTTTTCTTTCTCCTCAACACATATTGAGTCTAAGGTCTAATTTCTTGAGCTAAGTTCAAGTGTGTGGTGGTGTTAAGTGGATGATTTTGTTGTTATTGTTGTGGTGTTTATCTTGTGTTCTTGAAGTTGTGTTGAAGAGGTTGTTGTTGATCTTGAAAACCATATAAAGAAGAGAAGCCTTTTTGTTTGTCTTGAAATTATTTTCAAGACAACACCAAAGTAGTAAGAAGACCAAAGACTTTCAAAAAGTATAACTACCAAAAAGAAGAAAAACACTTTTCAAGGATTGTCCAAAAGGGGAAAGGGGACAAGACATCCAAAAAGGTTGTCTTGCCAATTGGTGCAAGTAGGTGAAGGACTTTGTGAATCTTGAAAGTGGAGTCTAGACCTTTTTGGCCCCATACCTTGGCCGAAATTTTCTTCTTCCACACATGAAATTGAACAATTAGTTTCTTGAAATAATTTTTTTTTCAAATTCTACAACATTACAACGTCCAATAGTTAAGTGCCACGTCATCAAGAGCTCAAGAACATTGGATTTCCTAGTTTCACCTTCTTGTTTCTACTGGTTTCCAATTTTGTTGACTCTTATACTAATTGACAACTAGTAAATACCTACTACGTTGTAGATTAGTTTTTGAGTAGGATCTTCGTGTTAGCGTTGTTTTTTGTACTTTTCTCGTTTAAAAATCGTAGTATATTTTTTTTGGCTTAAGTTCGCACATTAATTTTTGTGTCGTTTCAAATAAGAATCCGCTCTAACATCGAGCCACAATTGGAACCACGTGACCTCATTGGAGTATAAGCGGGTTATCAACACTTGTGAGACCAATAGCATGAAAGCATCAAAAGTGTGCGCTTAGATGTTTTGTGAGGATACTTTCTTTTCTAACCTTAACTAGTTTGCTGTTTTTGTGTTTTTGTTTTAGAATTTCTCTTGTTAGGTACTATGACATTGGAAGAGGTGACCATGAATGATTTGATGGCTGCCATAATGGGTATGAAACACGACCTTAGTAGTCGAATGGAGGGAATGGAAAGAATAATGGGCTGAATGGAAGGAAGAATGGAAGGGACAGAAAGCTCTCTTTGGAAGGAGTTGGCTAACTTGGTAGAGCATCCAAGCCTTCCTAATCAAGTTTCCGTGAGTGGATATGCTCCACGTGAGCTACAAGGTAATCAAACTAACTCTTGTACTCTAGTTAATGAGGCTCGTAGCCAACTAAGTGTGAATGATAGTTTGTCTTTAAGTGAGTTGAATGTTCTTTCATCTTGTAGAGGTAATGTACAACTTGAAATTGTGGATACACTAGTTGATCCACCTAGTGTTGAAGCCATTGTGCCAAGTGATAGTACATTTTCTTATGGAAGTCATGAAGACCAACTTGTGTGTGAAAATGGTGATGTTCAACATGTTGGCCGATTGACTAAGGATGAACCTCTAGTTATTTTTATTGTAGATCAAGCTAGTATACATGAGATATTTGAACATAATTGTAGTAGTATTAGGGTAAGGGAGTGTGTTTCCAACCTATGCCCATGGACGCTCCACCCATTTGACCCCGATGATCATTTGAAATACGGTGATGATGTCTTTTGGAATGACTTGAATGTGCATGGAATGTATGGCTTTCCTATCTCAGCTTTCAAGTCTATTTATTGTTCCAAGAAGAGTCTATGTTTTCCACTTCATAAGCAACTTTTGTTCCTTGTTTCTTGTCATATTTATGTGGATAGACTAGTTGATTCTTTCTTAGGAGGGTATTCGGGTAAGAGAGATGCTTGGTTATATGTGAAGTTTGATCCACCTTGGCAAGATACTATAATTGATTACACTAACCCTAACCCTCATACCTTGAGGAACTTGTGTTTTCTTTACCTTCCTATTGTTTTGCAAGGTTCGGATTCGAGGACGAATCCTTTCCAAGAAGGGGAGGATGATACGAGTCAAAGAGGCATCTTAGCACTCGAGGACGTAATGGAAGCCAAGATGTGAAGACCCGAGCTTATGCGGTTGTCCATCCAAGGGAACAAGTCTTGAAGTGTGAAGAAAGCCTCCGACACTCCAAAATCGTCCAAGAAGCACAGTCCCTTTGTAAGGGCTCATTAAGAGCCTTTTGATCTTTTTGTAATAAGTTAATCTAGCTTATAAATAGAACCTTATTAGGTCATTTCTCTTAGACTTAGATGACATGTTTTGAGAGCTTAATAGAGTGTCTTGCAAAGTGGATTCGTTGTGGCAAGTATGGACATCACTTATGTTGCTAACAATCTTGAAAACGGTGGTTGCTTGGGAAGTCCAATTTCCTTGAGGTCCCATAAGATCTTGGTGTTATTTGTGTGAAGACTTTGGGTCTTAATGTTTAATATACGTTTTGGTTCATAAGTGTTTATACATTGTATGTGAAGTTATCTATCTTACTTTCTTGTACCCATTCATGTTGTTGTTGTTGTAACCGTGTAGTGTTGTCTTGTATCCTTAACTCGTTGGTTGTTTTTCTTCTTCGTGTTGTTAATCATAGTTTGGTTGGCTGGTTGGTGTGGTAAACACCCTTATTTATCTTGTTTTGTTGGTTGCTTGTTGAATGCGAGAGTGGTCATCAAAGTGGTCCTCGGTTCTTTGAACTAGTGGACTATTTTGGTGTATGTTCCGTGTGTTCCTTGCCTTTCTTGTATCAATATGTTTGAAATCTAATATATGCGATATATTTATCATACATATGTATCAGAAAAAATCAGTGCTACATATATATATATGATAAGATCTAATGTAAAGTTTTAATTTTTCTTCTATTTTAGAGATTCTCTCGTATGATTTGCTCTCTTAAATAAATGTAATTACGTTACTTTCTTATTTAACTGATCGATTGGTTTAAAATGTATCAAAGACGATATGTATCAAGACTTAAAATATGTATAACAAAATGAGATATATGAAATTTTATTTA
This sequence comes from Capsicum baccatum var. pendulum, assembly GCA_030864225.1. NCBI lineage: Eukaryota > Viridiplantae > Streptophyta > Magnoliopsida > Solanales > Solanaceae > Capsicum > Capsicum baccatum. The sequence continues at coordinate 102,049,568 of CM061550.1, read as the reverse complement.
ATTAGGCAAATTGAGATAAAAAATATTAGTAGCTACTTAACTTATGGGATTTAAAGTTGCCCTTTAATAAATTGATTAAGCAGGACTAATAATATTGGGTGAATTTTTTTTTTATACAATTTACAATAATTTCCCTTCTAATTTTGTAATCGTATTACATAGGGCAATGAGGTAGAATTGAGTAATATAGTCCCTGATATATTGGCCAATAATGATATTGATTCTACCGATTTTTGATTAAACACCTTTAACATTCAATCAATTATAGTGTGCACTTTTTTTTTTTTTTTTTTGAAAAAAATCTTCACAAATATGACGACTTATTAATTGTTAATCAGCTAGTTAGCAATCAATTATATCAAATTTGTACTATTACTTCATATTTGAAGATAGTGTAATTCTATAAATACTCTAAATATAAATTATTTCACGTTTTAGTTGATCCACAATTGACGGTGATGATGATAAGAAGAAAGAGGAACAATAATACTTTTAAGGGCAAACAACATAAATTCCGATAGTTTGGAGCTTAATTGCAGAAAATTTCTACATTTGCATAATTACTGAAAATTCGATTTTGAATCTGTTGAGACACTTAATTAGCTTCTGATTCATCCAGTGAAGATGAAACTTTTTCTTTGTAACGATACATAATTAGTCCACGATACATTTTTTTTGATTTTGAGTCTACCAAGATACATAATTAGCTCCCGATACATCCAAGAAAGATACATAATTAGTTGAAATTCTTATAATTACTTTGTAAGAGTGAGAATTTGTATTATTACGATAAGTTAATATGTATGCTTATGTTATTTTTCCTACTTTTAATATTGTTGGGTTATGATGTTTTTTCTCTGTGGATAAATAAAATCTCAATTTAGACTAGCTTACTTTTGCTTATAGGCCCACTACTGTGGGACATATATAAGACTTTCTTAGGTCTTATCCATCCATCCATCTACCTATTTACCGATCCATCTATCCATCCATCTACCTATTTACCGATCCATCCATCCATCCATCCATTCATAATTAAGGTTTGATTAAAAATTCTTTTCAACATCATCCCATTTTGAGGACTCACAAAAATACCCCGAGTGGTGCCACAATCCGTTTGACGAATAACAATTTGTTAACTACTTCAACAAGTCTGCGAGTGAGATATCCAGCGTTTGATGTTTGTACAACAGTATCCACAACTCCTTTACGGGCTCCGTAGCAGGAAATGATGTATTCTGTTAAAGAGATTCCTTCGTGCAAATTGCTTTGAATAGGTAAATCAATCATTTATCCTTCAGGATCCGATATTAATCCTCTCATACCTACTAATTGATGTACCTGAGATGCATTTCCTCTAGTTCCCAAGAAAGACATTATATGAACTGGATTAAAAGGATCAGTCATCCATTCATCCATCCATCCATCCATCCATCCATCCATCTATCTATCAGTAAGCTCACTTTTACTTATAGGCCCACTACTGTGGGAAGCCACGTGACAATTTTAGGACAAAGCTTAATAGTGTTGCAATAAAAATTTTAAATTAAAGAATATTAAATAATTGAGTTTAAAAATAACAATGCTTTAGAAGAAAACAAAGATTTTCAGTAGATACGTTTAATATTAGTTGATGCTACTTTTTAAACCTCCCAAAAAAGTTGTTGACCTAAAACTAAGAAAAACAAGTGCGGGTTATTATTTTTTCTAAACAATAATTAAAGAACAAGTGATCCTACTTTTCAGCAATTAAAAAAATATTTTTACAAGATGACACTTTGAATTTATACGGATTATAACTACCTCGATAATTTTAGAGTTCTGGTTTTATCTCAACTTTTAATGCTTATCATTACTTAATTAAAATTTGAATTCCAACTCTTTATCATTACCTCTCTGTAATTCAAATACTAATACATCACTATAAATACATACTGATGTATTTCAAATTCGTCATCAAGAAAAAATACACTATCCAATATCTATCAAGAAAATGTCGGCTAAAATCGACTCTATACGTGAGATATCGAATACTAGAATGTAATGAAATTTGAAGGTTCGTATAGTGCGATTGTGGCAGGTTTGAGAACATAAAAATTCCAACAAGATATTATCATTAGAAATGCTTTTGTAGAATGACAAGGTATACACACTTCATACATATTTTACTATACTATTTTATTCCACTACTTTTAATAATATCAACTATGGGTTATTTGTTTATAGGGTAATCGTATGCAGGCATCTGTTGGAGCCTTCGTTATCCCTAAACTCAGATCAGAAATAAAAGAGCTGAATTTTATTATATGAGAAATTTTATTATAGTACCAAACAAGTCGAAAGTCAAGATCAACGATCATATAATAAAATTGATGTTTAATCATAGAACAAGCATACAAAAAAACCGGTCCATGCTTTGATCAGACTTTATTTACATTTTGCCTATTTTACCATTTGATAAACCATGTCGACAGTGATGAGACTAATTTTTTCGGTAATTATTCTTTACACAAGCTTTTTAATCTGAACGTTTCACCAATTAGATGTCATACCAAGTATCTTTGTTTTCTGATTTTAATAGATATCGTAGGAGAGATCGTTGCTTATGGACCTGTTCAAGAATACAAACAAGGTGATAAGTTCAGTGCTTTTATGAAGTGGAACTCTAGGATTATGAGTAAGATTGCGTATATAATTATAATTAGTCATATATTTAGGTGGTCTTATTTTTTATATGATTAAAATGTGTATTTTTATGAAGGAATAACAAGATTAAAGCTACTTTTTGGGCGAAATTTGTTAACAGATTCATTCACATTTGGACGGATATACTAATAAGTCCGTCATTGTGGTTACACAACTCATATAGGCTTACAAGTTTAAAGATTTTCAACTAATGATGTACATTTAAAAATTTTGTGCAAGGTGTATATCTATCTGCATTAGATTACATACACACATACACACACATATATATGTAGGAAATCTCTCTGAATTTTAGACTGCTTCAAAATTATGAATTAATCTTTAATTGCCTGAAGTTGCTGATTTTGTTTCCAGGTTTGTATATACTCTACATCCTCCATTTACATTTTTTAGTAACCTGGAGAATTTCTTATGCGATAGATATTTTAATAAACTTCAATACATGTAGAATGAAAGATGTTGATAACGCTCAACTTACACATCAATTTAGTGTAAGGCGGTCGTTGTCAATATATTTTCCCAACTAGGAGTGGGGGTCAAATCCACGAGGAATAATGTGAGTGACGAGTGAGTAACTTCGAAATGATAGCTACTATCTAAGTTCAAACCTATGGTATAAAATAGTTTGGGGGATTTTCAATCTTTTCGAATGTGAATGCAATTCTTGGGCTTTTACGAGACTAATTTGAGACTAAGAATAGACTAGAAGGTAATCAATAAGGAATGGATCTTGGGGTTATGCTTTTCTAGGGGAAAATTAGTATGTACGGATACATGAAAGTAGCATCCAATTCAAGTTAATGCATGAGCAGGTAGGCTAGGTTAGAGGGTTTCGATGTTAGCTTTTCAACAAAACATCAAAAATGTCACCCATGGATTCTTTTGAATACCTCATGGGTGTTGCCAAACATTTCACCCAAAACCTCAATTGGGCATCCCTATTTCTAGGATGATGTCCAAGGTATAGTCAACCTCAAAATTACCCTTATGTCTAAGATAGTGAAAATTAGCGAACTATGCCTATAAATTATCTACTATTGCCTAGGTTCCCACATCTCTCTTTCAAGGATGAGGTAGGTTCCAAAAGTTCAACCGAATCCCACTTTCAAGGATGGTTTGAGCTTTCAAGAGCTTGAAATTTTCATCCATCAAACCCATTTGGGTATTTAGGGTTTTCACCCACAAATCCCAATCAATTTAATCAAGCAATAGTAGAACCTATCAACATTAACTTAGAATTTGAGCTACAATTATAACCCACACACATTTGCACCCTAATCGAGTATAACCCCAAGAGGTAGATCTAGCAAATCATACAGATAATGAACCCAAATAGACCAAGATTTTCATCAAAGTTTTTCATGAAAAATAAAGATAGGACAAACCACACTTCAAAATCAAATGAATCTTCAATGGAAGAAGCCAAATCTAAACTTTGGAGTTCCTCTAATTAATCCTTGCCTTAAATTAAACCCTCTACTAAACTAAGGACGGATAGTGTCTAGATAAAATATGGTGAAAATGAGCTAAAATCCATTATTTATGCCCCAATTCCACATTTGCTCAATATTATAAAAATTCCACCTCGCTTTTGATCTTCTTAAGCAGATGGAGAGTAGGTGGAAAGAAAATGCAAAGTATATGGCCCTTTACTTTCATATTTGACCTCCTTTTGACTTGAAAGACTTGCTCATCTTCCATTTTAAACTTTTCCTACACAAATGAGCATTAAGTATGAGATAACTAACAAATCAAATTGTCAAATGATGGCTTATCAACACCCTCAAACTTAAACTATTGCTTTTCCTTAAGCAATCAATAACAATTCAAAGAGATTGGATATTTAACTCAAATCCACCCAAAAGAAAGCTATAGTAAAGGAATAATCCAACAAAGCTCTTTAAATACTTTCTAACATGTCATGGCAGCAAGTAAACCAAATTTTTTCAATAAGCACATATTTATGAAGCAAGGATGCAAGTTTGTATCAAATGAACCTTCCAAATCAACAAAGCATCTTAAGATGAAACACAAAATTTTCAAAAATTATCTCAATCTTCATAATGCAACTTACTTCACCCATTACCCAAATCGAGAGTAAAACTTCACCCTCTACCCCAAAGTATCGATGTCGCTCACATCCAAGAGTTAGCTTCACGCACTCAAAATACATAAAAATTTCTAAAGGATCTCAAATAATGAAAGAATTCACACTCACTCCTGCAAAGAAATTCAAGTATAATGAGTAGAACCATAGACTTGCCCTTTGTGTTTTTCGTTACTAATGTAGACTTACCTAGTTTGTAATCACCAAGTTCTTGTGGATCAAATGAAGACTTAAGGTGTAGGAAGGAATATCTATGGATCAAGTGACTAAAATACATCATTCAATGCAATTTCTCAACCCTTTCTACCCTAAAATTTTCAAACTATCCACCTTATTCTTCTTTAAATCATTTTCTATTTTTCCCAACCTTTTTTATTAACATTTACCAAATAATTCAAAGCCACCATTTTATTTCTTTCTTTCTTTGACTTTTTAAGAGACTTTCTAACTTTGAGCTCCTCTTAGCCCCCCCTTTTATCTCATTTTTCTTCACAGTCTATGGGCTCGACTATATAACTTTATCATTAAGTATGTCTCTTGTTTATTAAGCTTATGAATTGACCACCTTACATACACCTTTCTTGACTCATCTTAGCACATCATATTAATCCCCCCAAACTTGGAGTATGGACCACCCTTACATTACTTTGCCAACTATACAAATCCCCCAAACTTAGGCTTTCACCTATATTTCACTACCTTAAATCATTTGATGCATCAAAGGAGGTTGAGTGCCAAAAGAAATATTTTAAAAAGGTTTAGGTGTTTTACCAAGGTTATAATTACAAAAAGAAAGAAAAATGGGAAAAAAGGCTCAAAAAGGTTAACTAGAGAATGATGTTAAGGTGGGAATTTGGTCATGTGATGGGTCAAAAATGGCCTCGAGTTATTCTCCAAATCAAGATTGTCTAAAATTTTGCTTTGAACACACTTGGGGAAAGTTCTAGACTACAGATATGTACAAAAATTATTCAAATATCTCACCACACATGACATCGTATTCATAGAGCAAAAAGTTAATCTCCCAGCCAATTTGAGCAATTTGAGATTAGTAAGTTACTCCGAGTCAAGGACTCATCCTTGTAATGAGAGAGCCAAAAATCAAATTTAATGGCCTCACTCAAAAAAAAGCTGAAGAAGATGCTTGATCTTTTTTTTTTTTTCAAAAAGAAAACTATAATTTTTTGGTTTTTTCTCAGAATCATTTCATTTCTTACCAATGACATTTTGAAAGAATTTTTGAGCCTTTGCCTCTTCCCAAATAATTAAAGAAAAACTTTAGATGAATGCAAGGCAACATTATCATTACACTTCATGGGATTCTTTCCTCACAACTTCGTATATCGTCCATTTAGTTTATAAAACAATTATGGCATCAATAGAAGCACAAACGATCTTTTACCCTTAAGAATGGAGTCACCCCATATACCATAGGTCAAGGCAAACATTCATGTCCCTCGGGTTACTTAGACTTTACCCGGAGATGCTATGATAAGCACACTAATCGATCACACCATGGACAAAACATTTATCCACAATTTCAATCAAAAACCACTGATTATACAAGTTTTAAGACCAGTTGGACTCAAAGAAATACTCCAAAAATGATCACACAATGACTCAAAAAAGTTTACATTAACCTTTACAAGCATATAACATTTCTCTCTTATTGAAATTTTAACAAACATGTGGTGTGCATGTAAACTAAGAGCTTGAATAGGTAAAATAACAACACATGTGAACAAGCCCAATACACAAATTCATCACCAAACATACCACTTGTAAACATACTAAGCCAATTAAATAACCTGCTGATGATAGGCGAATTTACGCGCCTATATCAATATATTTTGCCCATATTTTAACCTAGTTTTGAGAACTAATTATCTATTTCATGCACTTTTAGTCCTTTTTCCTGTAAATGAGCTAACAAACATGATTAGGAAAGTTTCAGGTATAAATGATGCAAAATACAGCATTTTATGGCTTACTTGACGCAAAAGAAAGCTCACAAACGAAGTAGAAAGGAGCTGGACGCCTAAAGGACCAAATCTGCTGCATGGAAAATCTGTCCCGGGCTAAAACAACATTTCTGAATACTTTGGGGACTGCATGGAAAATCTGTCCAGGACTAAAACAACATTTCTGAAGACTTTGGGGACTTACAGACACAAAGCTGGATTTTTACAAAGATACATTAACCTAGTACAATTAGGTTATGTATTTCACTATTCTACTTGGATTATGATATTGTAACCTTACCCTAGTACATTTGGGTTAAGGATTTCATTAGTATATTAGGATTTAGTTATTTATTTCTTTAGCTTAGTAGGAGTAGGATAGGAGTATTATAAATACCCTATCATGTTAGAGATTTTTATTCATTCCTCAACTATCAATTCAACAATCAATTTTCTTCCATCCTTCTCATCTTCCACTACAAACACTTCTAATCTATTCTTCTATTCTTAAATTCCACAACAAGAGAATCGTTACTTGCTACGGAATCACCAAAACCACACGCCTAACACCTCTTTTACACGCCTTCCACCATGCAAAACGTGATATCCTTCGCATTCATGGGTAACTAAATCTCTTAGTTGGGGTTATGGAAGCCGAATGAGTTACTATCTATAGCTATGAGTTTGTGAGTTCAAGACAAGTATATTGCTTATATCATTATTCTCTTCATCTTAAATCTACAATCTTTGCGGTTTCAAACACATGAACACGCCATTCTAACATCTAACCTGTTCGAGAGAAAGGTTACTTGTCTAGAAAAGAAGACGCATAGACTAACGCCAGTCTAACATTTAACTTGTTCGAGAGAAAGGTTATTTGTCTGGAAAAGAGATAATGTCAAGGTAGTAGGACACCCTTTCCTATTAAAAAGCTAGTGCCGTAACTGGACTAACCTCTTGGAGAATTTGTACCGCTAGACACACTTTAAGCTCGAGAGAGTTAAAGTGAAATAGTCCTTGTTGAGGTCGAGAGACGCTTGGATTTACCATCGACTACAATTCTCTATAAGCAATTGCATGTCAAGACTTTACACACTCATAGCCAATAGAGACGTATACCTCAGAAGGTGGACATAACCCCAACGTTTCAATTCTCATTGTTTACAACCAACGTGACAATCTTTCTCTTTTTACTTTATTATTTTCAGCTTTTATTTCATTACTTTGGTTACTTATTACAATCCCCCCTTCTTACGAGACTTGCACCAAAAGTCTATTAATTTTGCTTACTTGTTGACCAAGCTATTCCCTGTGGGATCGATACCCAACCCAGGTTGGGTTCTATATTTGCTAACGACCGCTTTACACTCCTACGAGAGCTGTAGATTGAGCGTTATCAAAAATTGGCGCCGTTGCCGGGGACTACGAGTGTCAATCAAGTTCGTGATAATTACTAGACCCTTTGGTCAAAGATTCTCGTACTTTTACGTTTAGTTTTTGTTTTTGTTTATTGCAGGTTTTCCTTTTAGTGCATGCCCCATACTAGAAGTTCTGGTCAACCGTTATTACCAATCAATCCTGAACCACAACGAATTAGAAGAATGGAAGCACAAGCTGAAATCGACAGGATGGCTGCTCAACACGAGCAAGCAAGACTAGCTGCTCTTGCCGCTGCTCAAGTCTAACAACAAAACATTGATAATCCTGGACGAGCAACAAATCCTGACGATGAAGATTTAGGAGATGACGAGTTGATAAACCCAAGGCATGGCGCTGAAATTGCAACACCTGCCAATCGAAGAGGTCGACAAGCTCGGTACGGATATGATCGTCAACCTTTGCAACCAGCTTTCGACGATGATGATGATGATCTTGATGGTGCCGGAGCCACTGGAGCCATAATTCCACCACCATTAGCGCCCGGAGCCAAATTCAATATCACAAGCACCATGATTCAGTTATTGCAACTCAAGGGATTATTTGGTGGACTAGCAGGCGATGATCCGAATATGCATCTCATCAACTTTATTTCTACATGCAAATCTTTTGACAATCCTGGTGTTGGTCAGAATGCTATTCGATTACGTCTATTTCCATTGTCTCTGTCTGGGGAGGCAACATTATGGTTGAATGGGCTGACTCCTGATTCTATTACAAATTGGAGGCAATTGAGAGACGCTTTCCTAGAAAGATTCTTTCCGCCATCCAAGAGGGCTCAATTGAGAGATGAAATCAGCAACTTTCGTCAGCTTCCCTCTGAAGCTCTTCACGAAACATGGGAGAGGTTCAAGACAAAGCTAGCGAGATGCCCAAACCATCACATGACTAATGTTCACCTCATGGAGATCTTGTATAGAGCCTTGAATTCAGTAACTAAACCAGTGGTGGACAACGCAGCTGGAGGTTCTTTTATGGACCTCACCTTTGGTCAAGCAAGCAACATGCTAGATCGTATGACAAAACAAAGTAGAGCTTGGCATACCAGGGATTCTGAGGTAGCAAGCCCCACTTTATCTATTGGCATGTCTGCAGACCAAAGAAGAAGAGAAGAAGAACGTGATCAAGATATGGCGCACATGAAAACCCAAATGGATCTTCTTACAAAACATCTATTAGGGAAGACTGAAAAAGTGAAAGCTATTGCGTCAAAGGGAAGAGACGAATCTGATTCGGAAGAGGAGGCCAACTACTTGAACAATCAGGGGGGTTTCCGTGGGAATGCCCAAGGAAACCAAGGTCGGAACTATTATAATGAATCTGGATACAAGGACCGTGATCATGGTAGTTGGAAGAATAATTCAGACAGGAGTGGTGTGTATATTCCTCCTAGAAATTATGAGGCTGAGGCGTCTGGTTCTGAAAAGATGTCTATGGAAGATATGATGGCCAAGCTGCTGAAAGGAGTAGAGGCAACCAATATGGGCGTAACCGAGGTGAAGAATGATTTATATTCAATGAATCAGTTGGTTAACTCACATTTCATTGCAATAAGACAACTAGAGCAGCAATTCAGTCAACTTTCAGCAGCACTCAACCAAAGAAAAGCCGGCACCTTACCTAGCGATACTGTGCAAAACCCAAGGAATGATGGGTCATGCATGGCCATCACTACCAGAAGTGGTAAGGTGATGGAAACTTCAGCAAAAGGCAAGAAAGTGATTGACGAAGTTGCGGACATAGATGACAACGCAAAAGGAGAAGATACCCCAGCTACTACTCCTGACGTTAAGGACGCCACATCCAGCACTGTGCATCCTGAAAAAGTGGAAAAACGGAAGCAAGAGGAGAAGAAAACCGTGGAGAGAACACTTCCATACCCACCACCACCTTTTCCCCAAAGATTGAAGAAGGTGGCGGATGACACAAAGTTCAGCAAATTCATGAATATGTTAAAGCAGCTCACCATTAATGTTCCATTGGTGGAGGCACTTGAACAAATGCCTGGGTATGCAAAATTTATGAAGGATCTCTTGACAAAGAAGCGGGCAGCAAGTTATGACTTGGCGGATAATGTTCATCATTGTAGTGCAGTCGCTACAAGATCGCTAGTTCAAAAGAAGGCAGATCCTGGAGCTTTCACTATTCCTTGCACAATTGGATCATTGGATTTTGCTAAGGCATTGTGCGATTTGGGAGCTAGCATCAATTTGATGCCACTATCTATCTACAGAAAGTTGGGGTTGGGAGACCCTACACCAACCAATATGAGGCTCGTGATGGCTGATAGGTCGGTAAAACGACCTGTGGGTATCTTGAATGATGTGTTGGTGAAGGTTTCTTCATTCATATTTCCTGCCGACTTCGTTATTCTGGATTGTAAGGAGGATTCTGAAGTTCCCATCATCTTGGGACGTCCCTTCCTTGCAACTGGAAGTGTGCTTATTGACATGAAAGATAATGAGCTGTTGTTTCAAATTAATGACGAAGTGGTACGGTTTGATATATGCAAAACAATGAAGCAGCCCAGCGATATGAATGAGTCATCTGTAGCTGATGTTCATTATGAGGATACTAAAGCATTATCTATAGAGAAACAATCTACTGTTAAGCCATTGTCTGCTGTGCCACTGAATGTTGAGCATGAGGATAATGAAGATTATGAAGAACTTATGGGTGATCTAACAGAAATAGAGTCCTATACTCCTAAGAAACTGGATTGTGATCTCAAGAATCAACCAACAGCGAAGACTCCCATTCACGATCCACCAATGCTAGAAACGCAAGAGCTCCCCGATTATCTAAGGTATGTGTTCTTGGAAAGTAGAAATATACTTCCGGAGAGAGCAGATGATTTAAGTGAACAACACGTAGAGGCTCTCATCTCTGCTCTGAAGAGATACAAGAGAGCTATGGGTTGGACTATTGATGATATAATTGGTGACTCTCCGGAGAAACGTAGGAGCCATCTTGAAGAAGATCGCATGCCCACAGGTAAGCCTCATTGTCGTCTAAATCCTTTCAGAAAACGATCCATCACTTACCTCGACGAAGTCTAAGTACTCGAGGTAACTATGTCGAGCCACGACAATAAATAAGGCGCTAGATGGGAGGCAACCCATCGTTTTATCATTTTATCGTTTTATCGTTTTTCCTTTCATCCTAGTACTTGTTTTGTTTTATGAAAAAACCAGAAATAAGAGTCGTTCCACGACCAAAACTAAGGCGCTAGATGGGAGGCAACCCATCGTGCTAATCGTTTTCATTTGGTTTTGAGCAAAAATAGGTGCAAGATGTATGCAACGAGGAGATTGATTTCAATTGACGATTTGGTCGCATTGTATGGTAAAGTCGGTAAGTTAGGAATGGTGATGCATAAGGCTATGAATTGAGCCTTTCTCACGTCATAATAGGCTTCGAGGAAGGCTAGGCCTTGGTATAAATAGGCCACGAATGATACACAACCTATTCTATAGCCTAAAGACTCGGAATCTAGTGTGCTATACACAATGCGCCGCCTATTCCTAGGTGTGCTTTTGACTATGCGCCGCCTATGCTATAGCATTTGAGATACTGAGACCAAATGCCATAGACTATGCGGCGCATATGTCTAGAAATGCCATAGGATATGCGGCGCATATGTCCCATTATGCCATGGACAATGCGCCGCATATGTAAGTGATATGCCAAGAGATATGCGCCGCATATGTGGTGATTTTGCCCCCAAATCCGATTGTAAATGGGTCATAACCCGACCCATACTCTTCCTATATAAAGGGGACATAGTTTTACAACACAACCACATTAGAAAACACCCTAAAGGCGCCACATAACCTTCCAAATCTTCTCAAAATTTTCTTCTTTTGCTCTTTCAATTCACAACACCGTCTCCACAAGCTTCAAGCAAGTAAGTACTCTCATATTCTTCATTTATTTATCGTAAGTACTACGTTGCTATGCTTATTATAAATTGCTAAATCATATAAGATTGTTGGTGATGTTCATGTGTTTGAATTGTTGTTGCATAATCATGTGAGTGAACATATACGTAGGGAATTCTTGACTTATTTCCGACTTGAATTTGGTTTCAATAGCATTGTTATGATATTTGCTGAATAGATATGGCTATGAATATTGCTTAAGAGTGTTGTTTGGATGCTTACATGTTAGACTATCCCGGCCATCGGGATAAGATTATAGTGCCTATCGACTTAGGAGGTTGTGCTTGTTGTAAGAATAATGATTCCATGTGGTAACCCCTATGTCGTAGTGTTTCTATATCTACCATGAAAGTAGTCCAATGGCTGCAAATAAGTGATACAATGCTGATTTTCTTGTTGGAATACAATCCTAAAACGTATGTCGACGAAATCTGAGTAAATCGACTACGTTCACCTCGCTGATTTGTGCAACAAAACTAAGTGTGGGGTGGTACCCCTAGTACTTGCTTATAGATTGTATCAAGTGAGATTGTGCTGCAACTAACACTATTTCTAGTCTCAGGTACAATGGCACCTAAAGCGAGACAAGGCAAGGAGAAGGCTACCACCTCCCAAAAGGGCAAAAAGAGAAGTTGCAAGGACCAAGGAGAACCCTCCTCGCAGCAAATACCCCGACTCACGCTTGGAATTAAGTGGGATACTTATGAGGAACTTCTAAGGATGACGACTCTGATGATGATTCCAATGCAAGGGGTATAACCCCAGACATAGAGAATAAGTCCGACCAACCAGGTTTCTCGTATTTATTTTCCACTGAGGACAGTTTCCCGACTAAGTGTGGGGTGGTGGTATTGCATGCTATACTTCTCTATTCGCATCTATGTTTGTTTGCTTTTGTTTCATTTTTGTTTCGTTGTGTTTTTTTTAGTAGTAAAATTTTTTTTTTTCTAGCTTCGCATGAAATTATTTTGATAGGCAGCATGAGATTATAACAAGACTATTGAGACATTTAGGCTCTAGTTGTGACTCATTATGTGATATTATGTGACTCAATTCCTTCACTTGTTGGGTCAAGAGTCTATATTACTTCCAATCAAGTCGACCATGTGCCTTGTGTGTGTGAGATTAATAGTATATTCTATGCTTGTGGCTGATGCTAGAACTTGCCTGGTATGTATGCAAAGCGAAAATAAGGAGTGTAAGTTTAGGATATGATTTAGGCATTTCTTTGGCAACCTATATTTGTTTACCTTCAGTTTTACCTACCCATTGACATCATCCTCGTAAAACCCTTTTGAGCCTTTAGCCTATTTCTTTGACAACCCTGTATGTAAGCCTAATCCATTTCTTTCAAGACCACAATTTTGATCCAAATTCCTAAGTGCTTTAAAGAGAAAAAGTCATATGACAAACATAAAGAGGAAATTGGGTAAGAATGATGCTTTAAATTGTAATGGTGCTTGAATGTGTTATGAAAAAGAAAGTGCTATCATAAGAGGTATGTTGTGAAAAGAAAAAGGAAAAGAAAGCTGAAAAGTAAGTTGTGCTTAAAAATGAAAAACAAAAGAGGAGAACAAGGGTGGAAGAATAAAAAGGAAAGAAGAAAGGTTGAAAGAAAAAAAAAGTGTCAATGATACAATGTGATGTATTAAAGTGCTTAGGAACCTAGTCACTATTTCTGGCCAAAATAGCTGATCCTACCCGTCCCTTAGCCTACATTACAACCATCAAAAGACCTACTTGATCCTAATCTTAATATTCCGACATTTAGTAGAGTACTACATTAAGGGCAAGCTTATGGTCATTAGTTGCTACATATGAATTCTTTGTGAGAGTGAGAGCAAGGACACTTTGATACCCATGTTTGAAAAATATGCTATATTTGTGAGTGATTATGGGTACTATATTGTGAGATACACATGGTTGATGAGTTTTGGATAGTTGTATATGATTCTATGTACCTTAACGTTTGCATGCGAGTTGATCACCATCACGAGTCTATGCTTGCGGTTAAATTGTTTCTACTTATAATCGGAAAGCTACTCTTTGTTGATAGTTGTTGTGCTTGTCTTGAAGAATGTTTTGTGTTGTGGCTGTAAAAACCCTAAGTTGATGTTAGAAGGACATGATATGTTGTTCGAGGATGAACAAAGCTCTAAGTGTGGGGTGTTGATGATAGGCGAATTTACGCGCCTATATCAATATATTTTGCCCATATTTTAGCCTAGTTTTGAGAACTAATTATCTATTTCATGCACTTTTAGTCCTTTTTCCTGTAAATGAGCTAACAAACATGATTAGGAAAGTTTCAGGTATAAATGATGCAAAATACAGCATTTTATGGCTTACTTGACGCAAAAGAAAGCTCACAAACGAAGTAGAAAGGAGCTGGACGCCTAAAGGACCAAATCTGCTGCATGGAAAATCTATCCCGGGCTAAAACAACATTTCTGAATACTTTGGGGACTGCATGGAAAATCTGTCCAGGACTAAAACAGCATTTCTGAAGACTTTGGGGACTTACAGACACAAAGCTGGATTTTTACAAAGATACATTAACCTAGTACAATTAGGTTATGTATTTCACTATTCTACTTGGATTATGATATTGTAACCTTACCCTAGTACATTTGGGTTAAGGATTTCATTAGTATATTAGGATTTAGTTATTTATTTCTTTAGCTTAGTAGGAGTAGGATAGGAGTATTATAAATACCCTATCATGTTAGAGATTTTTATTCATTCCTCAACTATCAATTCAACAATCAATTTTCTTCCATCCTTCTCATCTTCCACTACAAACACTTCTAATCTATTCTTCTATTCTTAAATTCCACAACAAGAGAATCGTTACTTGCTACGGAATCACCAAAACCACACGCCTAACACCTCTTTTACACGCCTTCCACCATGCAAAACGTGATATCCTTCGCATTCATGGGTAACTAAATCTCTTAGTTGGGATTATGGAAGCCGAATGAGTTACTATCTATAGCTGTGAGTTTGTGAGTTCAAGACAAGTATATTGCTTATATCATTATTCTCTTCATCTTAAATCTACAATCTTTGCGGTTTCAAACACATGAACACGCCATTCTAACATCTAACCTGTTCGAGAGAAAGGTTACTTGTCTAGAAAAGAAGACGCATAGACTAACGCCAGTCTAACATTTAACTTGTTCGAGAGAAAGGTTATTTGTCTGGAAAAGAGATAATGTCAAGGTAGTAGGACACCCTTTCCTATTAAAAAGCTAGTGCCGTAACTGGACTAACCTCTTGGAGAATTTGTACCGCTAGACACACTTTAAGCTCGAGAGAGTTAAAGTGAAATAGTCCTTGTTGAGGTCGAGAGACGCTTGGATTTACCATCGACTACAATTCTCTATAAGCAATTGCATGTCAAGACCTTACACACTCATAGCCAATAGAGACGTATACCTCAGAAGGTGGACATAACCCCAACGCTTCAATTCTCATTGTTTACAACCAATGTGACAATCTTTCTCTTTTTACTTTATTATTTTCAGCTTTTATTTCATTACTTTGGTTACTTATTACAATCCCCCCTTCTTACGAGACTTGCACCAAAAGTCTATAAATTTGGTTACTTGTTGACCAAGCTATTCCCTGTGGGATCGATACCCAACCCAGGTTGGGTTCTATATTTGCTAACGACCGCTTTACACTCCTATGAGAGCTGTAGATTGAGCGTTATCACCTGCAACTCAATTAAGCAAACAAACCTCTAGTGGGTATTTTATCAAACACATGGTGTGCACTTGTGTATGAAAGCAAGACTTTTGCAATTTAGCATTTGAAATAAGGCACACATTTAAAAATCTTCATCCCAACAACCACATTCTACCAAAGTAAGATTAAATGAA
This sequence comes from Capsicum baccatum var. pendulum, assembly GCA_030864225.1. Taxonomy (NCBI): domain Eukaryota; kingdom Viridiplantae; phylum Streptophyta; class Magnoliopsida; order Solanales; family Solanaceae; genus Capsicum; species Capsicum baccatum. Next base: position 102,033,532 of record CM061550.1, on the reverse strand, counting down.
TTAAATGCAAACCAAAAGAAACCATGAAACGTGGTCATCATTCGTATTTTAAAGATCATACCTTGTAAGCTTGCTAAAGAGAGGAAAGTGATGAAAAGAAAGTCAATATATTTATCTGGGGTTTTATTCTTGAGGTACCCATTCCAACTTGTGTTGTCACCTACAAACACCCATAAACAAGGTACAAAATGAATTAAAAATGTTTGCAAACATCAAGAAAAATTCCTTTGGTTGCCTCCCAAGAAACACCTTAGTTAAAGTCGCGGCACAACATCTTTTGCCTTTCAAATTTATGTCTCCATTTGGAAGACTTAAAATGGTGGCCCAACTTTAGATCAATACATCTTTGAGGCATTTTGGGCAAACGTGAAGACACAATGAAATATTTTCTACCTCGTTACTTTGAAGATTTAAACCTTTTACCCAACTTCACATTAAACTTTCTATAGGCTCGTTGGGTATTGGTGAGATCATAAAAAATTCACTTGTTACACACCAAATTTTGCATTTATTGGCCTTGAAGTGAGGGGCTTCATTTTTCCCTTTTGGAATGACAAACTCCAAAATGTAGGGATTTTCCTCCTCATTTCCAAAATTTATCATTTTCTTGGGTGGTTCCACTTCCATCAAATCCACCAAGCATAATGTTGAAAAGTGGTTCGAGTGAGGTCTTCTCCCTAATTTTGGAGTTGCATCCATTTTGACATTCTCTCCCTAAAATGGACTAGATCTTTCACAAAGGATTTGCTTGGATTTTTCTTTCGACTCTTGTGCCATTTCCTCAATCTTGTCATCGTCTCTCATGATTGGTTCAATTGGTTGGTAAATAACTAAGGATTCTTCAACATTGAGCTCATTTGGAAAAGTGGGCATACCTATGATATTTGAAAAATTAGCCTCCATACCTACTTCCTCTATCCTTTAGATTTCCTTTTTACATGCCCCCATGGCTTGATGCATGAGATATATGTTATCCCCCATTGATTCCACCCAATTAAAGATAAGTTGAAGCATTGCTTCAATTCAATTATTCTGGTGCTTTGTTCTTCCTTTTCTTCATCATAAGAAGAACTAACAATCGGGTTAGCATAATGGGGGAAGGGGGCATTTGGGAAATCACTCAAATGTCCATATTGACCACCATATAAAGAACAATCATACTCTTGATAGGATTGAGATGGTGCACATATCTCTCTTCGAGGAGCATATCTACAATCTCTCTAAAAGTAGGGTCCACCACAATATGGAAATGGATTGTCAAGATAATATTTTCAAACACCAAACTCACATTCATTCCATGATGCCACAGTAAGAAATAAACTAAAATAAAAACTACCTAACATAAGAAACAAAAGAAAATCACAAACAAATATTTACAAGTTTGAATTCAAGCAAGTAATCTAGAATTCCAAACTAACTCAATAAGCCATAACGATCAACTTACACATCAATTTAATGCAAGGCGGACGTTGTAAATATATTTACCCAACTAGGAGTCAGGGTTGAATCCACGAGGAACAATATGAGTGGCGATTGAGTAACTTCGAAATGACAACTACTAGCTAAGTTCAAACCTATGGTACAAAATAGTTTGGGAGATTTTCAATCTTTTCAAATGTGAACACAATTCTTGGGCCTTTAAGGGACTAATTCGAGACTAAGAATAAATTAGAGGGTAATCAATAAGGAATGGATCTTGGGGTTATGCTTTCCTAGGGGTAAATTAGTATGTGCGGATACATAAAAGTAGCATCCAATTCAAGTTAATGCATGAGTGGGCAGGCTAGGTTAGAGGGTTACAATGTTAGCTTTTCAACAAAAAATAAAAAATATCACCTATGTATTGTTTCAAATACCTCATGGGTGTTGCCAACAATTTCACCCAAAACCTCAATTGGGCATCCCTATTTCTAGGATAATGCCCAAGGTATAGTCAACCACAAAATCACCCTTATGTCTAAGATAGTTAAAATTAGCGAACTATGACTATAAATTATCTACTAGGTTCCCACATCCCTCTTTCAAGGATAAGGTAGGTTATAAAAGTTCACCCGAACCCCTCTTTCAAGGATGGTTTGAACTTTCAAGAGCTTGGGATTTTCATCCATCAAAACCACTTGGGTATTTGCGGATTTCTTCCACAAATCTCAACCAATTTAATCAAGCAATAGTAGAACCCATCAACATTAACTAAGATTTTGAGCTACAATTATAACACACACACCCTTACACCCTAATCAAGCTTAACCCTAAGAGGTAAATATAGCAAATCATAAAGATAATGAACTCAAATTGACCAAGATTTCCATTAAAGTTATTCATGAAAAATAAAGATAGGACAAACTACACTTCAAACTCAAATGATTCTTCAATGGAATAAGCCAAATCTACACGTTGGAGTTCCTCTAATTAATCCTTGCCTTAAATTAGTACAAATTTATGCTCCAAGCTCCAAGAGATTAAAAACCCTCAACTAAACTAAGGATGGATAGTGCCTAGATAAAAGATGGTAAAAATGAGTTAAAATTCCCTATTTAAGCCCCAATTCCACATTTGCTCAATATTATAAAAATGCCACCTTGATCTTGATTTGCTTAAACAGATGGAGAGCAGATGGAAAACAGATGGAGAGTAGGTGGAAAACGGATGCAAAGCAGATGGCCCTTTACTTTTACATTTGACCTACTTTTGACTTGAAAGACTTGCTCATCTTCCCTTTTTAAAATTTCTTACACAAATGAGCATTAAGTATGAGATAAATATCAAATTAATGGAAACCAATGGAAAAAGCGTGATAATTTAGCCTTAAAAGGTACTAGAAAGTCGTCAAATGACGGCTTATCTGATGTGCGTGGAGATAAACTTGAAAGGATTAGTCAAGTATCCTCTCAACATAGCTATTCTATTTTAGACGAGTTAGTTTCTGAAGTGCTTGAAGTTAAAACTATCAAACAGTTAGTTGAATGCAGGATGTGAGTAATTTAATTTCATTAATTTCAATATTAAATTATAATGCGATAGTGAATATTTTTTTAACTATGTTACTTTAATAAATATATGAAAGGAGATTCTATGTTGTTGCAACCATATTGCATATAGATCTTGATAAAAAAAGGGTCATACCTGAGCTGCAAGAATTGTAGTAAGATGATTGATGAACTTAATAGAAATTTTACTGCAAAACATGTGAAAGTCTTAAGATATCTACGATTTATAAGTTTTAGAAAAATCATCATTACGTAAAACTATAATTACAATAAATAAAGTTGTACTCAAACATGCCTTGTAGGTATAAATTATTCTTGAAAGTAATAGATCTTGCAGACACTGACTTTATTACTTTATTGCTTTAAGAGCAACATGCGATGAAACTCATAAGGAGGACTGCCACTGAATTAGTTAAAGGATTACTTGAAGTAAAAAAATAATAAAGCCATATTTGAATATATTTGTTTTACCTCTTCTAGTACCAATATTTATTTTAGAATGTTGGTGTATCTTAATATCAATTGAAATTGGATAACATTTTGGATAGGGTGGTCATTTTTAAAGTGGTCACAAGAAAGACAACATAGATCAACAAGATGAAGTCTACACTGTTCTTAAATTTAGTAATGATAAGGATCTCATCAAGAAATATCATTCCTCTCCAAGTGAAGAAACATGCACTTTATGTTCATATCACTTTCAGACAAATTGAATTTGTTGGTTTATGTTAAAATAAATTAACTTAGAATATAGATTGTTGTTGATATTGTTATTTTTCTTTCACAGTATCTAGAGTTCAATCATGAACAACTTGCTCCTAGAGATAATGATTTAAAGGTGATTTCGACACACACTTATATGTAAATATATAGATTATTTGTTAATGTTCATAAAGATGCTTGATTTTGACAATTTTTTTTTACTTAAATTTTAGAATTTTGTAGTTGAGAATGAAGTGAAATTTGCTTCAAATACCTCTGCAAAGAGAAGTTGATCTGAGAGTGAATTGCTTGTGGTAAACGTGATGAAGATCCAATGCACAACTCTCCAGCAGTAAGAAAAAAAGAGTCATAAAAAAGAGAAAATAACATAGCCACAAATCAATTAGGAGACTTGAATAAGATACATTCTGTGGGATGTCAACTTTTCTATTTTCAGCATTGTTTTTTATTTCGGACGAAATGTTTTGATAAATTTTCAGTAATTTATTAGTAATTTTATGATCCCCGTAATTGTTTTTTAATTTGTCAGCTATTAATGATCTTTTGCTACAATAACTAATTCATATAGTTTTTTGGTACTGCAATTTACACAAACTCCAATATTTTACAACTGTTTGTTAAAGTTATATAGAAACCTACTTATTTTTACTTTTATTTTTTGGTCACAAAGGATTTTTAAGCATCATTCATTTTTATATGACATTAAACTCTTCAACCTATATAGGTCATATTTGTAGTCCTAAATACTTGCAACTAGTCACTTATTAAATCTTCTAATGGAATGACCTTCCAGGTCATTTTTTGTATTTTTTCCTTATTTTTGTCGATTAGAGCTTTCCTATAGCTTCCCAAGTCATTTATGACTTGTTAGAGTTGACAGTTTAGTTACCGGACAGTTCGTTTATTTTTTAGATCCAATTTCCTATTTTGAAGTTATTACGACCCGAATCAGGGTCTGACCGTGACAGGCATCTCAAGTCCTACATGGATCGGAGATCGCCCCCTGTACCTAACTAAGAGAACACAACATCCCTAATGTCGGATAAATTTAGAATATATAACAAGATAGCACAAGATAAGATCAAAGAATAAAAGATAAGTCTATGAACAATAAACAATAACCGGCCAAAACAACCGACCAACATCACCCAAGTCAATAGTAATCCAACAAAGCCTTCTAACAAAAGAATTAAAATCATTATTGGTTGGGACATGTCCCCGACTTAGACAATGACAATGAAAATGATAATGAAAACTTTCAATTCTAATTAATGATAAGAACTGATGAAATGTCTAAACCTTCCAAAGAAGGGAGGCTCACCACTTCACCACGATGAACCGAACGGATCCACCTAACTCTGCACAAAAAAGTAGAAGTATTTCCGATGCCTGCAGCGTGTGGGGATACTGTGTCTAAAATTGATTAATGGGGTGAACACTAACATATAAATCAGGGATAAGGATGACATAATGCCATGATCAATAATTAAAAATTGTTCAAAACCAATGCACAATATCAAATGCATATATATATATATATATATATATCACATGCCGGGATAGGGAAACAAGGCTTAACATGTACTTTAAAAACTTAGACTGGATTGTGTAGCTCAACCATCTTAACATAAGAAGACATCCATAGGCTATATGGTCCCAGCTCTCCCCCAGATGGTAGGGCCCCAGTACGTGTGGCCGCAGGAACCAGAGGGTATACGTATGAACTATGGGGGACTCGAACCTCCCGGCATATCAAGGTGACACAAGTGCCAAATCATGTATTATAATGTGGGGGAGTCAAACCTCCCAATCGTGTGATACTTATAAGAGGGACTCAAACCACCCAGTCATATAGACCCTCGCATTGGCAATCACTATTTTTAATGTTGATCCCTCGGGACCTCCACTTTTACGACTCAGCTACATAACCCTCATTAAATCCTAATTGAAACTAGTATCACACATTTCTATTCATTGAATCACATTACACATTAAGGTATGCATTGTTGGTATCGTTATACCAACTACACTTGCAAGATAATATCAACATGCCAAACGAGTTACATCACTTAGTGATATTCACAACCCCCTTGGTTCAATTATACATTAACTTGGGAATTACACAACCACTTAAGGTTCAATTCAAAAATTATTATGCCTCATTGACTTTTCACAACATGCAATAATTCTAGAGTAGTTTAATATGAATACTTTTCATATTTAAAACCAATTTAACAATATGGGGTTGGGGTCATAACCACTTCAAAAGTCACAAGTTTGGGTAAATCATAATCCCCTTGTTTATTCACCATGCCCATGCATCCCACACATTTAAAATCATAATTAAAGCATGAACAGTCATATGTAAATCATGGAAAAACATTGTTCAACAACAAGCATTAAAAACCCTCAACCTATGTTTCAAAACAAAAATCCATATCTCATGAACAACATTTTAAATTACACGTTTTTACAAAATTAGCTGGGAAGTGTAACATGCCTGAAATATCCAAGTTTATGGAGAGATTCCACCCTTGAGCTCTTGGATGCCCTACTTCTTAAAAACCCTAAGTATGTTTGCTTGAGAGATTTAGAAATGTTTGATTATGTTATGAATGAGAAATAACCCTTCTTAAGTGCTTTATGAATATGGGATTTTAATTGGGAAAGAAGGAAATTACCCAAAGTGCCCTCAAGTTAAAAACTACAATCTAGTCGCCAGTTACTACGGGTCACTATACGACTCATAAGGTTTCATTGTGACTCATCATCATGAGTTGTAGCCAAGACAGTTTCTAGGATACCCACACACTGTTGAACCTATGACTTAACTGCTACGACTCGTAATGGGACCATACGACTCGTAGGGTCTAGTCGTAGTCAAAACATAACCCATTTTCACAAACACCATGATGCATCATGCCATAGAATCTACAAGGAGGATACTATGGAGATGATTGAGCCTTATTAGCCTGAGGTTGGTAGCTTGGCACTCTGAAACCACTATCATACTGAGAACGATGATGTAACACCCTACTTTTTTGAGCTAGACTTTGAATCATCGTTCCTACATATGTAAACTTTAATCCCATGTAGGTATTTGAATACATGTGTCATGATCATTATGTTATTTTTAAGAATGCTTTTGTGGTGAAAATGTTCATGGGAATCACTTAGATCGAAGTTGAGCTAAGAGCCTTTGATTCGGCCAAATCTTTGTATTCGATTCTACAAGGGTTAACTTTGAATTTTATATTCACATTTTACTGTGAGATAAATTTAGTACTGTTTGGTTTTTGTATGTTTATGCATTCATGCATAGGATATTTTTTTTATTCATATCGCTGAGTTATGTCATTTTCCATCACATAGTTTTAGACCCAATATTCATACATGACCCTCAACCCAGTTGTGTAGTATGTCTAGCGTTACATGAGATCTACATTCTATATTCATGTTTTATAGCCTCCCAGCTTTAGTTCTACTTATTCCACAAAAGTAAAGCTTTAAGAAACTAAGTGTAGTGATTCACCAACTTATTAGATTATGTTGTTATTCAAGTTTTAAGATACTCCAGCTTTTAGTTTGTCTCAGTCTCTTGGTGAGTCTACTAGCACTTAACATGCATATTTTAAGATTACATATCTACTCAGTTTTACTTATTGCATTCACCCCCGCTTACTTAGTACGTTATAAACTAATGATCCATATATAATTCTATGTGCTACATTGTCTCATAATGCAGGTAACAGTTGTAGCCTACATATCATAATTAGACAGTTGCAGCTTCCAGCCAGGAGGTGATGAGTTCTTCTATTTTGGGGGCTCTAGTCAGTTGTAGTTTATGCACTTTTCTTTAATTATTCATATGTATTGATTTGTGGTAGTCGGAGGCATGTCCCAGCTATCTATAGTCAGTATAGTAGAGGCTTCATAGATAGTCTGTTAGAGTCATGAAATGTAAATTTTAGTTTTCTCTTCAGTTTTATCCGATTGTAAACTTTATTAGTGTTATGCTTATTCAGATTTCCTTATGATTATGTTTCCACACAACAAAATTAGCTATTTTATATGTTCTAAATCAGTTGTTCAGGTATCATGCCAGTTTATGGGTTAACATGGGATCACTTGTGGTTCTAAGCACTGTGTTACGACTAAGGGGTAGTCTATGTTCATGACAAACTTGTTATTAGAGCACAAAGTTCAAATGTCCTAGGGTGTCTAGTAGTGTTTTGTAGAATGGTACAGAGATATCTGTACTTTTCTTTGAGAGGCTTCAAGGCATTTAAGAAATATTTCCCTTCTTTTATGTCTTAGATCGTGTAGTAAAAGTGTTCTTTAAGAAATTTATGCAGATTCCTATGTTACTCCATTCTTTCCAACTCTACCTTATCCTTGAGGCAGCAGAAGTAGCCAAGTTTAGATCCTTATCGATAGAGTTTTCTTAGATAGTCCCCACAAACAGTTATAGGATTGTATGTAGGCTCAAAAGTATCCCATTAGTGCCTTTATGTTCCAAAGTATGAAGGATTTCATTCATGTTCATGACAATCGTGCACTAAGCCAAGGTCAAATGTGCCCTCAGATTCCTTCTTAGAACCCTCCGATAACATATGATCTAGAGTTAGAAGCATGAATCCAGAAGTTTAGCAGTAGTAATATGGGGATAGTATTATCTAAATTTAGCAGATTATGTATCCATGGGTCTAGTTAAATGAAATGTGAACCAGTAGGCTTTAAATAGTGCATGCAAGGATTTAAGTATGTTGATTTAAAATTATATGCTATTGATGTAGGGTATATTCAGGTGTAATGATAATTCTTATGGTTTAGAAAAAAATATCAGTTTAGAGATGTGATACTAGTAGGCTATGATGGAAGTAGTATGGTTCATTAAGAGTTTATGAATATCCATGTTATGTGTTAGAATCTAAGTTGAATCTTTAATAATTGGGCAAATAGAAAGAACAGATATAAATTCTAAATGGTGTGAACTCATAGTATGGTGATACTCCTAAAAATTCTAAGTTAGTGTTTAAATTTTTATATGATTATTATTTAGGCTATAGAAAGATAAGGGTTGTATCTAAGAAGAAAGTACTAGCAAAGGGTTGTACACCTTCAGGTGTAGCCTTTCAGGGTGAGTTTAGTATTGATGTGTATTTTTACATCTCGGGCTCTAGAGTAGAGTGGTTTCTGTTTAGTTTAGAATTTATTAAATGATCCCATAGACTTAGAATAATAGCTTTAAGCTAAGGGGGAGATGATAGAACAAGTAACTAAGTCAGGCTCTCAGATTTTAGTAGTGATGCAAGTGTATTGTAGAACATCAGGTGGGAAGGAAGATACCTGACCCATCTTTATCTCAGTGTAAAGTTTTGTACTTTATTTATCACGATATCTACTCATACCTTACATGTCAGACCTATGATCATAGCTCATATCCATGCACTTTCCATAGAATCATGTATGCTTCCAGATCCTTGTATGAGGATTTCTAGTTCACTCAGCAGTACAAATCATATTTCATGAATTTATGGACTCCAAACTCGGGTCATGCAGCTCATGACTCATGTACTCATGCTCTACAGTATGTTCAGTTCCAGGTACTCATGGTGCACTCTCAAATCATTATGCACCGAGCGAACCCAGGGATGGAGGCATTCCTTCTAGTTTAGGGTTTGACCCTTAGTAGCAATCCCTGAGTTATAAAACTACGTATCCAGCATAGGTTTAAGATGTCTTACTGCCAGGTTAGGGTTGAAACGTATCTCATGAGTTTTCTGCCAGTACAGGGTTACTCCTTAGTCTTTTGGGACACCAATTTAGTGGATCCACATAGCCAGTGTTAGCACCCGTGGTATGGTACTGACACCCTTCCAATTGGGTTTATAGGTTGGACCCAAATTATCTAAGATTGGGGAATGTCGGTTATATGATACCTCCCACAATCTCAGTTCAGTTTTAAGTTTAGAGTTTAGCTTTAGGTTTTCTTGACCATAGCATATAGTTATCAGTTATTCAGTTATCAGTATTTTAGTATTTTAGTTTACAAACTATTTTAGAATCATGTTATACGCTTGGTCTTTCATTCTCAGATAATACAGTTTACATGCATTCATGTTCGGTCATCTCATGTTCAGTTAGTCCTTGTCTCATATGCATAGTACTCTACAGTTTCAGTCCATTTATTCATACTAGGTATAGTCCAGTCTTACATGACTAATATTCAACTATCAGTCATTCAGTTAATCAGTTAAGCTTAGTATATGTCATGTTTGGTTCTGTATGTTTAGGTATTCGTGCTCAGTATAATTGTATATTCAGATCCCCGATGTTATGTCAGTTTCCATCATGTAGTTAAAGACTCAGGATTCATACAATATCTATGTTTTACCATATCCCAGCTTCAGTTTTACTTATATCATTAAAGTAAAGTTTTACAAAAACTAAAAGTAGAGATTCACCATTTTATCAGAGTATGTTTTTCACTCATGCTTTAAGATATATTCATCTTTCAGTTTATTCCAGCCTATTAGTTAGTTTACTTACACTTAGCATGTATGTTATAAGATTACGTATGAAATCAGTTTTACTTATTGCATTCACCCCTTCATACTCAGTATATTCCAGAAGTACTAATCCACATATACGTCTGTATGGTTACATTATTTCATAATGTAGATACCATTTATAGCCTGCACATCATGATCAGACAGTTGTAGATTCCATCTAGCAGGTAATGAGTTCTCCTACTTTGGGAACTCCAGACAGTGTTAGTTCATGTACAGTTCATTTATTTTCATATGTATTAATTTGTGGTATTTGGAGGCATGTACCAGCTATCTATAGTCAGTATAGTAGAGGCTTCATAAATGCTAGTCAAGGTCAGTCATGTAAATTTCAGTTTCTTCCTTCAGTTTTAATCAGATTGTAAACTTTATCGGTATTATACTTTTTCAGATTATGCCATGTTGCTTAACAATATATCAATTCATGGGTTAGCTTGGGATCACTTATGGTTCCAAGCACCATGTGGCATCCAGGGTGTACTCTCGGGGAATTACAAAAATTTATTAGTATTATACTTATTCAGATTTTCTTATGATTATGTTTCCACACAACAAACTTAGCTATTTTATATGTTCTAAATCAGCTGCTTAAGTATCACGCCAGTTCATGGGTTAGCTTGGGATCACTTGGGGTTCCAAGCATAGTGTTACGATTATGAGGTAGTATCGGGTCGTGACAGACGATCACCCAACAGCTTTGAATAAGGAGCATAAGCCGTAGAGTAGAAACCAGAATTGCCCATTTCTTCTTAGATCACTATCCACCGTCCTTACCACTTTGTTGCTGACCTACACCTCGATCCAAATATTGAAACTTCTTATTCTTTCTTTCACTCACCTCTTCTTGCTTTTTCTTTTCCTCTTCCACTTGTTGCATACACACCACTAGTCTATAGATGTCCATATCCCTGTTCAACAAAGCAGCCTTGCTCTCCAAGGGCAACTCACGAAATGACCTAGAGGTAAACTTCCTTATTCTAACCCTTATATTAAATACCAATTCAAGAGCATAACATGATAACTCATGAAACTTCAAGGAATACTCATTCACCATTATCCTACCTTGATTCAAATTCACGAACTCCTCAGTCTTTACCTTTCTAATCTCCTGAGGAAAGAAGTGATCAAGAAAAGCACTAGAGAAGCTATCCCCAAAAGCGGACTCAATATCATCACCCCTAAGTTGCTCCCACTCTTCATACCATTGGTATGATGTATCCTTTAACTGATAAGCTGCTAACTCTACGCGCTCCACATTAGTAGCATGCATCACATGGAAAATCTTTTACATATCATCAATGGAATTTTGAGGATCTATCTCAACCTTAGAATCGGTGAAAGTTGAAGGGTGCAACCTCATAAAATAGCCAACCCTTGTGGCCTTAAAAGATGGAGTAACAAAAGTATCATGCTCAGACTAAGAAGCTACCAATTGGGTAAGCAAATAAATCGACTGGTGAAACTTAGCATTAGTCACTCCATCTTGAGGTGCCTGAAGAGGGATAGGGGAACCGGTGGAGATCCATTAGGGCAATCAGAAGCAGTGACCCTAGACCGGGTATGAACTCCTAGATTAGGACGAGCTTCTTTCACTTTGTCCTCAGACGGGTCAGAAGAGTTTCCACGAGCATCAAATCTTCTAGGAGGCATGACCTGAAAAACAAACATATGAGAATTATGTGAGATTCAAAACCTTAGACTCTATAGCTCGAAATAGAATAACAAGATAGGGGAACATTCCTAAATGCCTCATAACCTCTCCCTTATAAGTGTGCCACACTACACACCCATAAAGAGACTCTACTTGACATGGATTTTTGGACACCCAACGATACCAAACCTAGGATCTGATACTATCTTTGTCACGACCTGAACCAGGGCCTAGTTATGATAGGAATTTCAAGTCCCACATGTATCAAAGACTGCCTCCTATACCTAACCAAGAGAACACAACATCTACAACGTCAGATAAATTCCAAACATATAACAAGATATCACATGGTAAGATCAAAGAGTGAAAGATAAGTCTATGACCGATAATCAGTAACCAATCAAAATAACCAACCAACATCACCTAAGTCCTTAGTAATCCAACAAAGCCTTCTAACAAAAGAATTAAAATCGGTCTTGGTCAGGACATGTCCCTAACTCGGACAATGACAATGAAAATGATAATGTTAATGATAATGAAAACTTTTAATTCTAATCCATGATTAGAAATGATAAAATTCCTAAGCCTTCCATAGAATGGACGCTCACCACTTTACCATGACAAACTGAGCCGATCCACCTAATTTGCGTAGGAAAAGTATAAGTATCTCTGATGCTTGCATCGCGTGGGGATACATCATCTAAAGATGGTTAGTGGGGTGAACACTAGAATGTAACTCAGAGATAAGGATAACATAATTCCATGATCAATAATTTAAAATCTCTTAAAACCAATGCACATGATCAAATGCATATATATATATATATCACATGTTGGGATAGGGAAAAAGGATTAACATGCACTTTCAAACCTTATTCTGAATTGTGTATCTCAACCGTCATAACCTAAGAAGGTACATATGGGATACATGGAACCAGCTCTCCCCTAACTAGTAGGGCCCCAGTACGTGTGGTCGCACGAACCAGAGGGTATACATATGCATTATGTGGGACTCAAACCTTGTGGCATATCAAGGTGACATGAGCATCAAATCATGTAATATAATTTGAGCGACTCGAACCTTCCAATCATGTGATAATAATAAGGGGGACTCGAACCACCCGGTCATATAGACCCCCTCAAAGGCAATTGCGGTTTTTAGTGTTAGTCCCTTGGGGCCTCCACTTTTATGAATCTGCTACACAATCCTTGTTAAAGTGCAATTGAAAAAAGTATCACATATTCCCATTCATCAAACCACATTACATATTAAGGCATACATTATTGGTATAGTCACACCAACTACAGTTGCAAAGTAATATCAATATGCCAAACCGGTTACATCACTTAGGGGAATTCACAACCCCCTTGGCTTAACTATACATTAACTTGGGGAATTACACAACCACTTAAGGTTGAATTCAAAAATCATTATGCTTTATTGACTTTTCACATCATACAATAATTCAAGAGTATTTCAGTATGCATATTTTTAATATTCAAAACCAATTTCATAATACGGGATTTAGATCCTAACCACTTCAAAATTCGAGTTTGGGGAAATCACAATACCCTCATTTATTAACCATGCCCATGCACCTCACACGTCAAAACCATAATTAAGCATGAATAATCATATGTAAACCATGGAAACACATTGTTCAACAATAGGCATTCAAAACCCTCAACCCATGTTTCAAAACCAACTTCAATATCTTATGAAAAACACTTTAATCATATGTTTTTATAGAATTAGCAATTAGGAAAGAGTAACATGCCTGAAATATCCAAGTTTATGTTGAGAATTCCACCCTTGAGCCCTTGGATAACCTACTTCTTAGAAACCCTAAGTATGGATGCTTGAAATATTTGAGAGAGCTTTGGAAGTGTTTGATTACATTATGAATGATAAATAATCCCTCTTAAGTGCTTTATGAATATGGGGTTTTAATTGGGTAAGAAAGGAATTGTCCAAAGTGCCCTAAACTTAAAAACTGGAATCTAGTCATCAGTGACTATAGGTCACTATGAAATAAGGTTTCATTATGACTCGTCACCACAAGTCACATCTAAGACAGTTTCTAGGACATACACACACTGTTGACCCTACAACTCAACTACTATGACTTGTAACGGGACCATATGACTTATAAGGTCCAGTTGTAGTTAACATAGAACTCATTTCGGGTAAATACCATATATCCTACGATTTGGACCCAATGACTCATAATAAGTCCTTACGACTTTTAGTGAGCCACTCATACTCAGAGCAGAGCTTAGTCACACACTAACTGTTTAGGTTATGATTTGTGTCCAACAGCTCCTCAAGACTCTCTATGACACATGGGGTAAATTGTAGTCAAGGCAGTCAGGATAAAATTTTAAAAATTTTCAAGGACAAAAAACCTGGGGTGTTATATAAGTCTTCGTTAGTTAGAATTAGCAATTGAGTGAAAACATCAATCAAAAAACCTCATAGCCAATTCTGATAGTTTCAATAGATTCAAAACATCGGATTTAGGCTAGGTAAACCATTGATTCAATTCCTAAGGCTTTCAAACTCATTCTGGACTATTGGTTGGAATTTTTAAAAATGACACTTAGGTGTGGGACCCAAATCACACTGCCTGTATGAACAAACAAACCTTGCACAACCAATTTACGTAGAAAATATTCCATATTCTATGCCAATAGACTCGTGACATCCATGTACTGAGTCGTCAAATGAGCCACATTACAAAAGCCCAAGCTTCTCATTTTTTATCAAAAAAAACCTCGCACAAAAATTTTGACTGTGCCTTGAGTCTGGAACGTCAAATTTGATAGGCTATAATCGTTCATATGCGTATACAGTATTCTATATGAAAAAATTTCAAGTCTTCAGCTGGTGCTGGTGCATTTGCTTAAGCAGCCAACTGGTCGCTTCGTGACCTGGCTTGCACAACTGGTGTCGCTTAAGCTATTCCTTTATCTCTTAAGCGATGGATGCTTAAGAGGCCAAAAGTTTCTTAAGTGACATGTGCAGAATTTGCCAATGTCGTGAAAGCAGATACTGGGCCGCTTAAGGGATAGCCGCTTAAGCGATACTTGGTACTGTCAAATACCCCAATTAGCCCATTTTCTCATATTTTTCACACATTTTCCAGAATTTAAAACCCTAAAATGTGTGATAACTTGGGAGAGATATTAGTAGGTGATTTTTGCGAGATCATAAGCTTGGATTACTTATTTTTCTTTGAATTCTTGGTAATTTTTCATCAATTTCATGGATTAATTTCTCATAGTTCCCCTAATCTTCCTAGAACATTGGTGGGTTGATTGTAGTACCATTTGAGCTCAAAATTTACCCATTCATGAGGGTAACTATTCCTTGAGCATAGAGGGACGCATTGTTGGTTTTGAAAGAGCAATTCTACAAATAGGCCCCATATAAGATTTTTATATAATTTTAGACCCAAAGCACAAAATCATAATATGGGTATCATTGTTCTCGTTTGATGAGTAGATTATGATTTTAATATTATGGAATCTTATGGAAGGTTCTTTGAAGAGAAAATCGATGATTTAACAGATTTCTTCGGCATCCAGGTAGGCAAGGTTTATCCTCGCCATAGAATGATATAATTCATAATATATTTATGATATTATGCAAGATATGGTATGCAAATTAGATATTAGAGATATAATTGGTATAATTAGCATTATTTCGACTGTAAAGCTATTTTAGAACCATAAATTAGGCATATTTTAGAACCATAAATTAGGCATACTTGACTCGGTTATTCATGTTTGGGTAGAATTTCCATCTTAGGGCTAATTGTTGATTATTTGGCATCTAAAAGTAAATTTAGATACCTTAGCCTAGTTTGGGATAGATTTTGCCTTAGAGCAGTCTTCAGAGATTAGAAGTATCCCTCTCCAACCCACTTTGGGACAATAATCTTTTTAGCTTCGTGTAGACCTAATGGGTGTATTGTATCCTTAAAGTGGCATATTTTAGAGTTGAAGAGGCTAGATTATTGATGTTTATACTAGTTTGGTACTTGTGAGTTGATATGAGTTCCAGTTCAAGTACGATAATTTATTAATATTGAGTTCAGTTCAAGTCTGGAAGTTGATGACATGAGTTTTGATTCATGTCAGGTAAATGATGATGATGATTATGATATGAGTTCCTATTCGAGTCCGATATTAAGAGGTTATTTATGGTAGGTTATGGCACAAATATATTTACGATTGTGGATTAATTTTTGATAAATTTATGAAATTTTGGTCATTTACTTTCTTGATTGGACCTTTCAAACTTATGGGGCCCACGTTGGGTTATTTATTTTTTCATACTCACTAGCTTATGGGGGATAGTCTTATAGTATTATTTATGCTTTCTTTAATATTATATCCATTCCGATTATTTATTTATAGTATTGGAGCATTATTCTAGGTTTGCACTTTTACCTTGACTTAGCTTATTTATCTTCCATCTTTATTGTACTTATAATATGATTTAGCTCAGTCAGATGATAACGCCTATATAGTGCCCGTGAAATTAATACTCATACTACACTTGTATATCTTCTTGGTGCAGATTCGATACTAGTGGCCAATGTTAACGCTGAGATTGTGTTGCATTGAGTTTGGACATAGGGTGAGATCTCGGAGTCAAAGTTGCCTTTTTTCCTTTTACTATTTATGTCTAGTCTTTCACCATTCAAGAATGATGTATATTGACTATTACAACACTTATGTTCATTTTTGCTAGAGGCTCTTGTACCTACACTACTAGGTCATGGGATGTTACATTTATTTTATCTATCTTTTAGACTATCATTACTATTTTAATTATTGTTGTAAGTCTATACTTGTAAATTTCTCACTTTTATGCCTTTTCCACCAAATTTTCCCATTTCTTAAAGCTTAAAGCTACGATTTGGCTTACCTACCTGTAGGATAAAGTAGGTACGTGACTTGTAAATCGAGTTATGATAAATATAATATTAGAGCCTAGCTTCACTAGTATTATCAATACAAGAGCAAGTGTCTAGTAGAGTCCCACAGACTAGAATCAAGACTTTCATTTCTTATCTTTAGGAGGTTATAGGGCATTCTTAGGAGTTCTTAACTTCTTTCACTCATTTCGTGTTAAGAGTCTAAGTTGGTTTTAAGAGATTCCTTTAGTTTTGCTCTTTCACAGATGGCTAAGACACGTCCTACTGCTATACGAGATGAGGATCCTGAGTCTAATCCTAGATATTCTGTTATTATTAGAGGATGACATAGAGGTCATGGAAATCTTAGGGATGAATCCCCAGCCAGGGACCAGGATATGTGGCCTTCACCAGATTTAATTCCTACTTTTGAGCTAGAGATTTTTCCACCTCAGCCAGCGGTGGTCTAGGGACCTAGACAGGCTCCATTAGGGTTTATATATTCTTGAGTGCTCAGGGATACATTGGTTAAAATTTTGAGATTAGTTGGTGGTTCACCGCTTGTGTAATACCCCATATTTCGCTAGCATAATTTAAATCTCAGTACATAAGTATTCATACATAATTGTTTTGAAATACTCAATATTCCTCAGTTTAGAGCCTACCAAGTTGTGGGAAATTGAACTAGCTTTCCAAAGATATAAGATTCGCCTTAATCCGATAAACGAGTAAAAAGTTATGGGAATTTTAAGTTTCAGTCATCAAACACCGTGATTTGGGCCCTTAGCGCATCAAAGAGAAGTGTAAAATCATAGTTGTCATTTTCCAGTGAAGCTCCATGATCATAGTGCATTGCGGAGGAGTCCCATTTTACATTTGGCAATTTTCAGTGAGCCAACGCAATGTCACCACATCATGGTGAGCTTCCAGGTCTTAACTAGTGGGAGATCGTGATCCCACCGCATCGCGCCAATGGCCAAAATGACACTCGTTAATTTCCAGTGGCACGACGCGATCTTGGCGTGTCATGGCGGAGCCAAAAATCGGGGTTTTCAGTTTCCATCCCAAGTTTGTAAATTCATTTAGGGGTATTTGAGTCTTTTTCCACGGCCCTAATCAACCTAAAACATGAGATTTAACCCCTAAGTGACCTAAATAATCATCATTTATTCAATTTCTGTCAAATTGAAGATCCCCTTTCCCAAGAACAAGAAACCCTAGCTCTTAAATTCAAGGCCAAACCTCAAGAACTCTCTATCAATCCTCTCAAATTCATTAACCCTAGTATGTTAGATGTTCATCCATGGATCCCTTTTACCCATGGAGTCCAAGTACCTGATTTCAATTACGAAGTTATAATATTTTCAAGTTACTTTGATTTTAAATTAAGTATTCAACCATGAATTGTAATACCCCGAGAATCCCAACCAATAGTTGAACTATGCTTCAAGTTCATCAGAAATAAATTATAGTGCTTTAGTGGTTTTATGATCGAGTTTTATTTGTATTAAGGCCTCAAATAACTCCTAGCTATTATACGAATCAAAATATCCATTACCAATTGAGTTCTAGTGAAGGATGCTGCTATAGTTAGATTCAAACAAGCATATCTTTTGTTATACTAAGAATTTTGAGCTCATGGCACACCAGCAAATATATAATTGAATTATATCTCCACGATACCAATTTGGCCAAAATACGATATCTAAGTAAAAAGTTATGCCCTTTTTACCATAGAGATGTCATCCTGCCGAGGTGCGACGACCAGGCTGACGGACCGTTAAGCTAGTGATGGACCGTCAATCAAAATGTTACAACTCAAGCAATAAGCTCATTTTAAGGCCATAAAATGATGGTTTGAGTGACGGTCAGTCACTAGAGTGACAGTCCGTCACCAAAAACGTAAACCAAGTCTGAAAAAGGGTTGTAACGATGTTTTAATGAGATTTTTTAGTCTTTTTCCAACCTTTTTAAACCCCAATTCCATCAAATTAAAGAACATAACTCCTCATTCATCCTTAACATCAAAATTAGGGTTTCTTTCAAGATCATTCCCCTAGAACAAGATTCAAACCCTTCTTCAAGAAACTAAGAAATTTAAGTTCAAGAACGATCAAGAAAACATCAAGATTTGTGTTTCTTAATCCAAGAACATTCAATAAACATAATTCTCTTTCAATATTAAAGCTTTAAGGTATGTTAGATGTTCATCGATGGGCCCTTTTCACCCATGGAGTCCAAGAATCCATCCTTTATGTTTAAAATCATGAAATTTCACGTTTATAATGATTTGTCTCCATAATGCTTTTATGATTTTGCTTATACATGATGTTTACAATCTATTTTCATTGAAAGCAGTCCTTATTACAAATTTCATGAATTATGTCCATGAACTTACATGAATTTTGAATCTTTATCATGTTTCTATGAAATTATCCTTACATGTTTAAATGGTGTTGTTTGTTGAATTTAAACTCTAATTTGTGATCTTACAAGTGAAATCATGCTATTACTATAACTTTTAAAAACTATTCCCATGCTTAGTTTAAACCTCGAACTACAAGTGTTTGATGAAATGCCTAAATGAGTGGGTTTTGAACAATGACTACTTATTATATGCTTACAAGTTAAAATTTTGGAATTTGTTTTCAAGTGGAATACATTATAATATGTTTTAAATATTATGGTTTCTATATCATGTTCATGAGAAATTCGGAATAAATCCTCAGTTTGTGATTTTATTATGTGATCTTGCTATCTCATCATGTCTAGAGATATCTTCTTATTAAAGTCTTGGTCCCCGTGTATTTGATGAAATGCTTAAGTGAATAATTGTTAGCAATAATTTCCTTTCATGGTTTCAAAGCTTTTATGTGACCCTATTGTTATTGTTGTCGAGTCCTGGGGGTTATGAATACCCAAAATTTAGCTGCTTACTTAGTCTCAGTAGTTTCAGAATAGTTTTAGATGTATATGAGCATATTCATCCAATTAGCCATCGTGATTAGTTACTTGTCCAATTAATCTTAGCTTAGTCCCGTAATCAGTGTCAGTTCAGTTGGGAGTAGAATTCAGCACCGAGTGAGCCTAGGAATGAGGGCTCACATGTTACTTAGGACTGGGTCCTTAGAAGCAATCCCTAAGTTCCAGAACTACATAGCCGGTATAGGTTATGAGATGTCACCCATTAGTTAGGACTGACACTCTCAGGGATCACTCCCTAGTTAGGACTAATCTCAAGAGTCACCTGTTAGTTAGGACTGACCCCACAACTATTATTAGTACCCGTGGCATGGTACTAGCACCCTTATAACTTTGGTTACAGGTTGGACCCCAATCAATTCAGAGTGGGGCATGTCGGTTAAATAATACCTCTTACAGTTTCAGTTACAGTCTCAATCTAGTAATCAGTTTAGTAATTCAGTTATATTTTGCTTAACAATAGCATACAGATATCATACATTCTATTATCAGATTTTTGTATTTTAGTATTTACAGATTTTATTTAGAACATGTTATATTCTTGGTCATGCATCCTCAGTACTTACAGATTTTATGTACTCTATTCAGTATTACATGTTACATAAACTTACATACATACATTTAAATAGTTATTATATATATTCATGAAACCATGCATATCAGGCTGCCTAATTTAGCATACCAGTACATTGAAAGTACTGATTGCATACTCTTTTTTTGTGCTATGATGTTTCATATCGAAGGTTTGAACGCTCAGGTTCTTGACTGTACCTAGTTATCCTAGTAGACCAGTATCAGTAGCAGTGGTGAGTCCTCATGTTTTGAAGACCAGTTATGTTTATTTTAGTTTCTCTATTTTAGTAGACAGGTGGAGTTAGTTGGGGGCTTGTCCCATCAGCTCCTTAGTTATTCAATTAGAATCTTTCAGACTAGTACAAACAGTTAGTTAGTTTTTAGATTTTAGTTGTCATTATCAGTTTTGTTTTACAGACTTATCAGATTTATGACTTAAAACCTTATGGAATTCCTCAGTTTATTTCTATATATGATTTTTTGGTATCAGTTTTACTCAGTACTCACAGCAGGTAACAGCTCATGGGTTAGCTTGTGGTCCCTCGGGACTATAAGCACTGTGTAGCGCCTAGGTTGTACTTTCGGGGCGTTACATGAATCTCCATGAACTATGATTCTACACCATGTATAAATAAAATTTTTGTTGTCATTCAGCTCCCCATGTTTTAATGTTATCATTCATTGTATTAAATCATGATTTAGTGCTATTCATGCTGAATTCATGCTATTATAATAAATCCCATAACATTCCAATGATTTGATTAAGCCATGAACTGTAAGTATTTGATAAAATTCTTACAAGAATGAGTATTTGATAAAGGTTTTTCATGCTAAGTCCTCTAAGTTTAATATTTTGTTACTAAGTTTGCTTTTGAGTCCTAGGGGTATTGAATACTCGAAAACCATAGTTGTTTTACTTATCCTTGTCTCAGTATCTTCAGAATAACTTCAGAATATATATTATAAGCATTACTAGATCAGTCATTTAACCTCAGAATAGTTAGTAACTCAGCATCATTTAGTTGGAAGTAGGATTTAGCATCAAGGAAGTGTAGGGATGGTGGCTTCCCCGTCAGATAGGAAGAGTCGCTAGTAACAATCCTTAAAATCTAGAACTATATAACCAGCATAGGATATAAGAAGCCACCCATCAGTATAGGATTGAATATCTCGTAGGGGTCACCCGTCAGATTAGGCTTGACACCGTTAGTCCTCCGGGACAACACAGTATACTAGTTTAGTCGATCCACATAACTAGCGTTATTACCCATGGTACGATACTAACACTCTTCCAACTGGGTTTACAGGTTGGACCCCAGTTAGCTAAGATTGGGGTATGTCTATTAGATGATAACTCCCACAGTCTCAATTTAGTTATACAGTCCATGGCATATAGATATTAGTGATTCATTATTAGATTTTAGTATCTACAGACTATATTCAGAATATGTTATATGCTTGGTCATGGATTTTTAGTATCTACAGCCTTTCATATATACTTAATATTTACAGATTTCACTTATTCCCATGTATCTACAGATTTTATGCACTCTACTTAGTACTTCACGTCTTATATATACATTCAGACTATTATTATTCCTGTTCATAAAACCACACATATTAGCCTACCTCATTTTGCATACCAGTACATTTAAAGTACTGATCACATACTTTTTTTTTGTGCTATGATGTATTATATCATAGGTTCTGATGTCTAGTTCCCAGATCGCTCATAGATTTTACAGGCCCTCAGCAGTAGTAGTGGTGAGTCCTCATATTTCGAGGACAAATTATTTTAGTTCATGTCTCTATTTTAGTAGTTAGTGGAGTTAGTTGGATCATGTACCATCAACTCTCAGTTAGTTAGTTTAGATGCTTTTCAGACACTATAATCAATTATTTGGTATTTAGACTTCAGTTGACATGTTAGTTAGTTATTCAGTTTATCTCAGATTTTAGTATTTATTTAGACTCAAATAGTTATTTTTTCATATTCAAAATTCAATATTTGTTCCAGTTATTAAAACCTTATGGCATATCAGTTATTTTTTTGCATTTAGGGTTATGTTATTTAGTGCCCACAGCAAGTACCAGCTCATGGGTTTACTTGTGGTCTCTCGTCATTGTAAGCACCGTGTGACACCCAGGGTGTACTCTTGGGCCATTACTAACTTGGTATCAGAGCCTAAGGTTTTAAAGTGTCCTGGGAAGTCTGAAAGCCACGTCAAGTAGAGTCTTGTGCATGGGTGTATAGCACGCCATACTTATGGGTAAAAGACTACAAGGCATTTAGGAAAAAGTTTCCCTTCTTTCAGTATTTATATCGTGCGACTGAGCATGAGCTCATGTTAAACTCTCTGTATAATCTAATCTTCCTTCCATTTATAGAACATGCCTCCCAAAAAGAATAACAAAAAAGGAGTAGGAAACCAGCCAACACCTCCACCCGTCCAAGCAGATCCTTTGGATGAACATATTTCTTATACAAAATTCAAAGCTGTATTCACCACTCTAGTGAACTTTGTATCATCTCAGAATAAATGGCCAGCTGCTATTCAAGCTAACCCAGTGGCCAACACTGCTACATTCAGGATTTGGGACTTCATCCGAATGAACCCGTCTTCCTTCACGGGGTCCAAGTATGAAGAGAATCCACAAGAATTCTTAGATATGGTAAAGAAGGTAACATATATTATGGGGGATAACATCTAGTGAGAGTGTTAAGTTGGCTACATATCAATTACAAGATGTAGCCCATACACGGTTTAAGTAGTGGAAGGTAAATAGCGGTGTTGATGTAGGGCCTGTAGAATGGAAAGAGTTTTCTACAACTTTCTTAGATAGATTCTTCCCATTGGAGTTGAGAGATGACAAGGTGTTAGAAATTATTAACTTGAGGTAGGGCAACATGAGCGTGAAGGAGCATTCCCTCAAATTTACTTAGTTAGCTAGATGTGCTCCTCATGTAGTAGCTGATAGTAGGTCCAAGATGAGTAAGTTTGTGTCTGGTGTATCTGAAAGTATGGTCAAGGAGTGTAGGACCACAATTCTGATTAGAGAGATAGACTTGTCTAGGCTGTTAGTTCATGCTTAATAGATATAGGAGTAGAAGATTAAGAAGAGAGAGAGAGGGGATCAGGAAGGTTAGAACGGGTAGTTTTAACTTTAGTCAGCCAAGGTTAGAAGGTGGTAACCATTCCCAATTCCATTAGAGGTCTTTAGCCCCAACACCCTCTTCAGCCAGTGCCCCAGTACCCAAATTCAAAAATGATAATAGGGATAGGGCACCAGGCTCTATGTCCCAAGGCAGTGTTAACAGTGCCCGTACGAAACCTCTATATCATAAGTATGGCAAACACCATCAGAGTAAACATTATCATGCAGACCATCTCAAAATGGTGTTACAAACTCTCAGAACCCATCAGTTGTTTGCCAAATTTAGTAAGTGCAAATTTTGGATAAGGTTAGTAGTTTTCCTTGGTCATATAGTTTCCAATAATGGCATTAGAGTTGATCCTCAAAAGACCGAAGTGATAAAAACTAGACCAAGACTATCTCTCCATCAAATATTAGGAGTTTATTGGGTTTAGCTGGCTATTACCAACGGTTTGTTGAAGGATTTTCGTCCATTGCATTCTCTATGTCCATATTGACACAAAAGAAAGTCAAATTCAGTGGTCAGATTCTTATGAGAAAAATTTTTAGAAGTTGAAGACTCGACTCACTACGACTTCAATTTTGACTTTACCAAATGGTTCAGACAGGTTTGTGGTATATTGTGATCCTTTCAGAGTCGGTTTGGGGTGTGTTTTGATGCAAAGAGGTAAGGTCATAGCCTATGCCTCTAGACAGCTTAAGCCTCATGAAAGAATTACCCCACTTATGATCTTGAGTTAGCAATTGTTGTTTTGCCTTAAAGATTTGGAGGCATTGTTTGTATGGGGTGCATGTTGATGTGTTCACAGACCGTAAAATCCTGCAGTTTGTATTTTATCAGAAAGACCTAAACCTGTATCAAAGGAGGTGGTTAGAGTTTTTGAAAAACTATGATATGAATATTTTGTATCATCCGGGTAAGGCCAATATAGTGGTTGATGCTCTCAATAGGATGTATATAGGTAGTGTTGCTCACGTGGAGGGTGGTAAAAGAAAGTTAGTTTAGGAAGTTCATCAGCTTGGCTGACGAGGTATCTGCTTAGTCGATTTAGCAGAGGGTAGTGTATGGGTGCATAATAGTTTGGAGTAATCTCTGTTTTTTGAAGTAAAAGAAAGGCAGGACAGAGATCCCAGTTTAGTTAAACTAAAGGAGTCAGTCAGAGATCAGAAAGTAGAGGTTTTCTCCCAAGGGGGAGATAGTGTGTTGCACTGCCAGGGTAGACTATGTGTTCCATGTGTGGATGGAATGAGACAGCGGATTCTTGCAGAAGTGTATGGTGCACGCTACTCAATTCACCCAGGGGACACCAAGATATACTACAACTTGTGGGAAATCTATTGGTGGAGTGGGATGAAGAGGGACATTATAGAGTTTATAGCTAAGTGCTTGACATATTAGCAAGTTAAGATCAAGCATCAGAAGCCTAGTGGGTCTATGCAGGAGTTTCCTACGTGGAAGTGGGAGGAAGTGAACATGGATTTTGTGATGGGTTTGCCTCGTACTAGTCGTCAGCATGATTCGATTTGGGTCATTGTAGATAGAATGACCAAGTCAGCCCATTTCTTACTAGTTTATACCTCTTTTTAGCTGAGGATTACGCCAAGCTCTATGTTAAATAGTTGGTCAGATTACATCGAGTTCCGTTAACCATCATCTCAGATAGAGGTACGCAGTTCACATCTCACTTTTGGAAAGCTTTCCAAAAGGGTCTTGGTACCCAAGTTTACCTCAATACAACCTTTCACCCTTAGACAGATGGTTAAGCAAAAAGGACCATTCATACTTTAGAAGATATGTTAAGAGTATGTGTCATTGACTTTAAGGGTAGTTGGGATGACCACTTTCCCTTGATTGAGTTCGCGTATAATAATAGTTATCATTCCAGTATTTAGATGGATCCATTTGAGACGATTTATGGGAGGTGATGTAGATCTCCCATTGGTTGGTTTAAAGTGGGTGAAGTCGCAGTAGTAAGGCCTGACTTGGTATTTGATACCTTAGAAAAAGTTCAGTTGATCAGGGAAAGGCTTAAGATAGCTCACAGTTGACTAAAATCGTATGCCGATGTAAGAAGAAAGGATCTCGAGTTTGAGATTAGTGATTATATGTATTTGAAAATCTCTTCTATGAAGGGAGTAGAGGTTTGACAAGAAGGGGAAGCATAGTCCTCGATATGTCGATCCGTACCAAATTCTCAACTGTTTCGGAAAGGTAGCTTACGAGCTTTAGTTGCCTTCAGACTTAGCTTCAGTGCACCCAGTGTTTCATGTCTCCTTACTGAAGAAGTGCATAGGTGACCCAACAGTTGTAGTCCCGATAAAGGGCATTGATGTCCAGAACAACCTCTCTTATGAGGAAATCCCAGTCGAAATTCTTGATTATTAGGTTCGCAGACCGAGGAACAAAGAGGTTCCTCAAGTCAAAGTTCTTTGGCGAAATCAGTCCGTTGAGGGAGCTACTTGGGAAGAAGAAGCAGATATGCGGACCAAGTATCCTCACCTCTTCTTCCCAAACTCGAACTCAACTCAAGGTAACAGTTTTCTTTAAATTTACCCAGTTCTATGCTCAGATTACCTGTAAGAAATCTGTATCGGTTCAGTTGCATAGTATTCTTATATTATGCATACCTTCATAAAACATCTTAGTCATGTGCCATGTCTTCAGAATTTAGTCATGCTTCAGTTATGCATGTTTAGTATTAAAACTCAGTATATCTGTAGTTTCAGTCATGAAGTCATGCTTCAGTTGTGCATGTTTAGAAGGTAAACTCAGTCTATCAGTATTCTCAGCTTAGTCAGGTTCATTCAGGGATGAATGTTCCCAATACATATATAAGATACCGGGATAGGATAAGAGTCATGAACATGAAAGTATTAAAATCATTAATCTGGACTGTGTAGCTTGATCCGTCCTAAAGGGACCCACGGGCTATATGGGTTCAGCTCCCCCTGCTGAAAGGGCCCCAGTGCGTGTTAGCCTTATGAACCGAGGAAAAACTAAGGGAAAACTAAAGCTACCATGGGAAATAGCCCTCCCAAATACATATATCAAGTGTGTGTAAAGCACACGATCATATAAACCCCCAACACCGATAAATATGGTTTCCAGTGTTTGCCCCACAGGACTTACACCTTCACAGTGAGCTACACATTCCCCTTTAATCCCAAATTAAAATTTCTTTACACATAATTCCAACCATTAACCAAAGAGTCATTCATTAAGACATTTACCACTTGGTATCGTCATACCAATATGCTTGCAAGCTAATATATTTATGCCAAACCAATTCACACAACCAAATTAGATTCTCTAGTTCCATTAAAATCCAAACCATAGCCACTATGGCCATCCAAATCCATTTTTATATCCAATTATCCATTAATACAATGCATTGAGTTCAAAATCAAGTTAAACCATGCAATTATCCATAGTAAAAATCAAATTTACAAAGCGAGTTGAGGTTAATGCAATTCCAAGCCAAAATTCATCCATTTTGAGGAAATCCACGTCTCATATTTCAACCATTTAAATAAAGTTCCAATTTAGTCCCAAAAATATCAATTTAAAGCATGAATAATCAATTCAAAACATAGGACAAGTAATTCAATCAGTAACAACCAAAACCCCTCAACCTAATTTCAAAACCCACAATTTAAATCACATTAAAATGCATTAAATTCATGCCATAATGCAAAGTTAAAGTTTGGGAAAGAGAACCATGCCTGAAACACACAAGAAATTGAAGTCAATTTGAAGTTTGGAGCTCGGATGATGATTTCTCTATAAAATGCTTGAATGTTCTTGAGTTTAAGAGAATAGATGAATTTTATCTTTAAAAAATAAAGAAAAGATGCTTATATTATGTTTAAAGGTCGTACAAGGGGTAAAAAGACCAAAAGACCCTCACCCTAAGTGAAAAGAATAAAACTGCACAAAATTAAAACACCACTGTTGCACGACATTATCATAGAGCTTAATTTTCGTGCCACACCAATATAATGGAGGTTAACCTCTGTGGAACATTGATATCACAAAGGCACACTGCCTCGAAGTTCCAAAATAGCCCCAAATCCCTTCTAAAAAATCTAAAACTCTTCCAAAACATTCATAAACACAATTTAAGTCAAAAATCAATATTACCCACGTGGGAAAGTCAAAAACAAAATGATCAAAATTTTAAAAGGTCTTACATTATTCCACCTTAGGATCATTCGTCCTTGAATAATGAGTTAGGACACTTTTAGCACGAGAATAACAATAATACACCAGAGTCAAACAACAAACTCAAAAAGTGACAAGAGAAAAATGAAACTCATACCTTAAATACTTTCATCCAACATGTAGAACAAGACTGGGTATTTGGCCTTCATATATTCCTCGTCTTCCTATGTAGCTTCTTCCACCTTTTGATTTCTCCAAAGAACCTTCACCGAAACTATATCTTTGGTCCTAAATCTACAAATTTGCCTATCCAATATTTCAATTGGGACTTCCTCATAAGACAAGAAATCTGTAACACCAAGATACTTAATAGGCACTATCAAAGAAGGATCACCCATGGACTTTTTTAGCATGGACACATGAAACCCAGGATGAATCAAAGCCAAATCTGCTGGCAAATCTAAATCATACGCCACATTCCCAATTCTCCTCAAGATATGATACGAACCAACATAATAGGGACTAAGCTTCCCCTTCTTCACAAACTTCATGATTCCTTTCATAGGAGACACCTTCAAAAATATCCAATCACTTACTTGAAATTCCAATTCTCTTTGCCTCATAATTGCATAGGACTTTTGGCAACTTTGGGTGGCCTTAAGTCTTTCTCTAATTACTTTCACCTTAAATAGATGGGAAAGCGGAGCATATTATTCATACTGTAGAGGATATGGTAAGGTCCTGTATGTTTGATTTTAAGGGAATTTGGGTTGATCATATCCCTCTTATTGAGTTTTTGTACAATAATATTTATCATTCTAGCATTCAGATGGCTCCTTTTGAGGCTCTCTATGGCAGGAGGTATAGGTTTCCTATTGGGTGGTTTGAGGTAGGTAAAACTAAGTGTTTGGTCCAATTCAACCCAATTTCAAAAAGCATTTGATAATACACCCCTAATATATATATCAAGTGTGTTTCAAGAATACGATCATATAAACCTCCAACACCGGCAAATGTTGTTTCCAGTGTTTGTTTCCCAGGACTTACATCTTCACAATGAGATACATAACCCCTTTTAAGCCTAAATTAAAATCACTTTTCACATTATTCCAACCATTAATCCAGGAGTTATTTACTAAGGCATTTACCACTTGGTATCGTCATATCAATATACTTGCAAGCTAATATATTTATGTCAAACCAATTCACATAATCAAATAGGACTCCCAAGTTCCATTAAAATCCAAACCATGGACACCAAGGCCATCCAAGTCCATTTTTATATCCAATTATCCATTAATGCAATGCATTAGGTTTAAAAGCAAGTTAAATCATGCAATTATCTATAATAAAATTCAAATTTACTAAGTGAATTAAAGTTCATGCAATTCCAAGCTAAAATTCATCCAATTTGCGGAAACCCTTGTCCCTCATTTCAACCATTTAAATAAAACTACTAAATTCAATTTCAAAATCCATAATTTAAATCACATGAAAATCCATTCAATTCATGCCATAATATAAAATTAAAGTTTGGAGAAGCGAAACATGTCTGAAACACACAAGAAATTGAAGTCAATGTGATGTTTGGAACCTGGATAATGAATTCTCTATGAAACCCTTGAATGTTCTTGGATTTTGAATTTTAAGAGAGAACGGATGACTTTGGTCTTTAAAAACTAAAGAAAAGATGCTTATTTTATGTTTAAAGGTCGTACAAGGAGTAAAAGCACCAAAAGCCCCTCACCCTAAGTGAAAAAAACAAAATTGTACAAAATTAAAACACCACAGTGGCACGACGTTATCACAGAGGTTAACCTCTATGCCACACAAATATAATGGAGGTTAACCTCCGTGTCACATTGATATCACAGAGGCACACTGCCTCAGAGTTTCAAAATAGTCCCGAACCCCTTTTAAAAAATCCAAAACTTTCCCAAATTACTCTTTTAATATTCCTAAAATTTATTTAAGTCAAAAATCAATATTATGTATGTTAAAAGGTAAAAATAAAACGATTAAAATTTTAAGGGGTCTTATAAAGAGATATGGATATTGGTTTTGAATATTGGTTGTATAGGGGTTGACAAACCCTCCATGGGTCCTACCTCAAGAGCACAACTTGGTACGTGTATACGGAGGTTGTGTGATGACCTCGTGCATCACATCATCATCATGATCATCATCATTGCATTCCATATGTTGTGCTTATTTTGTATTTTAGTTCGTGACTAGATATCTGTCTATTTGTTCTATCTTCTTATAATTGTATTCGTTGTATGTGTATACTTGTTCTTCTTTCCCTCCACCTTTTGTTATATATATATATAGTCGAATTATTAGTGGAGACGGTGTGGGCTATCATTTGAGAAATTTTTTGATTGCAGGTGACGTGCCCATAGTTTGTGTTTATATGTTTTATTTTCTACTTTACTCAGTCATTCTATGATACCTGCTGAGTACAAGTGGACCGTATTCATCCCTAATTTAACCTTTCAATGCAGGTCCAAGTACGAGTGTGCTACACAGATAGCTGATTTAGGTGGTATTTGGAGTCTATTTGAGCTACCAGTTAATCTATGCAACTGCAGTTAACTACTACTGTAATACCACGAAAAATACAAACCAATATTAAAGCCATGTAACAAGCTCATACATAGTACATCATGGTTCTTTTATAGTTTTATGAGTAGGTTAGATGTATATTAAGGCTTCAAATAACTCCCAACTATCAGACGAATCAAAACATTCCTTATCAATTGAATTCTTGAGAAGGATATAGGTATAGTCAACTTCAAACAAGAATATCTCTCATTATAATTGGAATTTTTTATATCATGACCTATAAAAAGATAAATAATTGAATTATCTTTCCAACGATACCAATTTTGCCTAAATTCGATATCAAAACAAAGAGTTATTCCTATTTTACACCAGCATGTTAGGCTGGAAACAGTGTGACGACATTCGTGGTAGCTTACCATATTTTTGAAGCTTTGTCACAAATATCGTCAGACTTAGGCAGAAACTATCAATTCCAACTCCTGTGTGACGCCATTTTTGACAGCTTGTCACATTTTTGATGCCTTGTCACAAATGTTATCAGCTATGATTTTCAGCAACTGGGAATTTATTTTGTAAGGGTATTTTGATCTTTTTCTTCACCTTTCACAACTTATAACCCTAATGAGGCGTAATTTTTCCCATTTTTCTTCAGTTAAGCATCTTAAAAACCCTCTCTTACACTCTCAACCACAAGATTAGGGTTTTCTCTCAAGATCATCTCCTCAAGAGAAAGCCTAAGGAATTCTTCAAGAACTTTCAGAAACATTAGATCTCTTTCAAGATTCAATCACTAAGGTATGCATAGTGTTCATATATGGATCCAATCCTTTCATAGAGCTCAAGAACCATGTTTTAAATACTATTTTGTGAACTTTTTGTGGTGATATGAGCATGTACATGTTGATGATAGTTTTTTAAGTTTCAAGATGATATCTAGAGGTGTTTTCATGGAATATATATGCTTTTTAGTTGAAAACTATAAACCTTAGATGGTGTAAAGTGGTACAAGTTATGAAACACACCTATGCCTTAAAGAATGTATGCAAGGTGCTCGATAAAATGCTTAGGATGCCAGAAATTCATGTTTATATGGTTCCATGACGTCTAAATGACAATTCTATGTTAGCTATATACCTCAATATGAACTCCATGCTTTTTATATGTTGCTATTATTATGGTATGAAGCATGTATGAAAATGGAGATATACAATATGCACATGAAATATAGCTATGCACTCCCTACCATGCTTAATATGTTGAGGAACTACATGATGCATAATATACTCTATTTATGATAATGTGAATTGTGGACTCCATAATTATGATCAAGTCAGTCATGTTGTGTCAGTTTCCTTCCATCGAGTCCTGGGGGTATTCGTACCCGAAAACTATAGTTATGTGCCTAGAGCCATGTCATGTTTCACGATATACAAAATCAAGCCATGATTCAGTAGAATTTAGTCAGTCATGTGACTCAGGAAACCTTATGGTCTCAGTCAGTTATCAGACATCAGTAGTATTCCATCAGTCAACGGAATTCAGTAAGTTCCACTTACGTATAGTTAATTAAATCATGTTCAGTCTCTTCAGATGGGAGTAGGAGTTAGCACCGAGTGAACCCAAGGATGGGAACTCACCTGTATATGAGGGTGTGATTCTTAGCAGCCATCCTTGCGTTCCAGAACTATGTAGCCAACATAGGTTGAGACATTGCAGCCTGTTATGTGAGGGTAGATGAGGTGGCTTAACCTGTTATATAAGGGTTCCCACCGTTCTCACTAGAGTTACCTGTTATATGAGGGTTGCTCACATGTTGTCCTTACCAGTGGCGCGGTATTAACACCCTTCTAGTCAGGGCAGAGATTGGACCCCATCTTATCCATAATGGCATATATAGGGAATGTCGATTAAATAACTACCCCCACAGTTTCAAACTCAGTCTCAGTAAAAGAACTTGGATCGTTTTTCAGATATCATTATACCAGGACTGTCAGATAAAGTCAAATTAGTTATAGTGCAGAACTCAGATGTTCCATCAGATTTAAGACTATTAGATACAGTCGCCCATGTTATCAAAACTACAGTTTCAGCCATGTCAGTTATCAGTAAACCATGTATTAGCGTACAGATCTAGCTATCACGTACTCACGATCTTAGTTACTATGTATGTATGTTTACACTCTTATGTTCATATCAGTCAGTCAGTTAGCATTGTTTATGCATGTAAACCCTTTTGCATTAGCCTGCCTCACTCGTATACTCAGAACTCTAGTTGTACTGATGTATTTGCGCTATGGTGCTTTCTTTCATTTTACACCATAGGTTCAGAGACACGAGCTCTAGATCAGTAGTAGCATCCAGCCGCAGAGTTGTAGTGAGTCCTCATCCATTTAGGGCGATATTATTTTATTTCATTTATTATTTCAGCTCAGTCTTGAGCCGGGGGTCTATCGTCTTGAGTCGGGGGTCTATCGGTCTTGAGTCGGGGGTCTATCGAAAATAGCCTTTCTACTTCTTCAGAGGTAGAGGTATGGACTGCGTACATCCTACCCCCCCCAGACCCCACCAGGTGGGAATACACTGGGTTTGTTGTTGTTGTTGTATTATTTCAGCTCAGTTTTGCTAAACGGAGTTAGTTGGAGACATGTTCCTTCAACTCCTTATTTAGACAGTACTTAGAGGCTTTCAGATTCAGTATTCAGACTTATGTTCAGATTTGATTTAGTTTTCAGCTGTTTTGGGTATCATTCACCTATATAGATATTATGTTTTGACAGATTCTTTATTCAGTTGAACCTTATGGACTACATGTTCATGTTTTCCGCATTATCATATTATATATGCAGTGTACAGGTACAGATATTAGTCATGGCTTAACTTGTGGTCCCTCGGGGTCATGAGCACCGTGTAGCATTTCGATTCAAGAAATTGGGGTGTTACAACTACCTTTTCTTATTTAGACTATGTCTTATTTGTATTCAAAGACAGAGTTGTTCCTTTTAGGGTATCCTTTGTATATTTTGACATTTGAGTTGTATTAGTTGGTTCTTACACTGTGACACCAGATTTTGAGATTTGGTTTGGTATCTTGATTGTATTTTTGCTATTCTTATATTTGTGTGGTTCAGCTTCATTTTTGAAGCCTTGCCTCGGGTTTTTAATGTTGATTTCTCATTTTATATCAGTTTGGCTGATAAACTTTCTTGTCAATACTTGCCGCAACAAGTGTCATGATGACCCTTGATTTTTGGATCATGATACCATCATATGAATTATTGGAAGTCCAGAGGCCTCTAGAATTTAATTATTTAATTATTTAACTATGTTAGCAATCAAATATCCAAATCCTATTCCCTTGAAATAAGAGGTGTCCCATAATCGTGGAGGAATCTGTCTAATCCAATATGCAACATCTTGTGATATTTCATCAATCTAGAGAATTTTTGACTAAAACTCAATAATTGTAAGAGAACGTGTGGATTCCCACAAAAGGTTAACAAGTGTGGTATTATTGAATTCCTTACAGAAGATTTCACTCAAATGACGCATGCAAAAATCATGGAAAACAGTGGAAAAATTTGCTTCAACACCATCTACAATGCCCTTCTGCCTATCAGACAAGATGGTAAGTCTTGGAATATTTTTTGTATTGACCTCTAGCAAGGTATGAAGTTCAGAGAGAAACCACATCCGGTTATCATCATTTTTCTCATCAACAACACCAAATTCTAGAGGAAAAAGGCCTCCATTATCATAAAAAACAGTATCTAAAAGTAAAGTACCGAGGTATTTACTTTTCATGAACGTCTGATCAAGCCCAAGAAGAGGCTGAAGAATATTTAGAAAACCAAATATAGAAACTTGAAATGATATGAAAAGCTGATGAAAACAATTATCAGTTTTAATATATATAATACTATTTTATTTTTTATATCATTCTATCCATATAATATACCTACCTTAATTGAGCATGACCAGAAATAGTATTTCATATGAGAAATAAGAGGTGTTTTCTAAGTGATGATATCATTGAACTAACAAAATAAAAGAATGTGTCAAGCATAAATATGTCAATTGATAGACCTGTTTGTCAGAAAATATTACAAAAGGATTTCAACAACTCGGGATTGAGTAGTGGTATTAGAATGTTAGGAATGCACATAGCTGATGGAGATAAAAGAAAGCGATAAGTTTTAGCACAAATTTCATCGTATCAAAATTGTACACCACCAATTAGTGAACCTATGATGAGACTTGAAAAGTTTTCTTTGTCACAACTTCTCGCATATTACTCAAAGTCCTTTCTGCTATGACATTTGAGCAATGATTAGTCTTTCTTTGGCAACAAATTTTAAGTTTGTATATTAGTTAATCAGATTACATATTTCAGGCAAGATATACTACTTGATTTGAATTGTTCTCCAGTTGATTATGGTAAAATCTGAATCTCCTCAAATATTCACCATATCGGTTATAAAAACGTCAATAGATATTTATTATTTTATACCACACATCATTAAAATATCTTTTATCTTTTATTAATGGCATATTTTAAAAGTTGTTTCTCCCTAAACACAAGGTAGGAGAAAGATAAATACATATTAATTAATGAGATTACAGATTTCAGGCAAGATGTACTGCCTGATTTGAGTTGTACTTCAGCTGATGATGGTAAAATTTGAATCTCATCACATTTTACCATATTAATTATAAAAATATCAATAGATATTTTATTATTTCTACCATACGTTATTAAAACATCTTTTATCTCTTATTAATTACATATTTTGAAAGTTGTTTTTCCCTAAATACAAGGCGGAGAAAGAATAAAGACATTTTGGTGATTGAAAATACTAATTCAACTATTATTAATATGCAACGTGAAAATTTGAGATCTAATTCTACACCATAATATCATTCAAGTTATTTTCATGAGTTGCTCAAATTTTTCTTAATAAAAAATTATTAGTAAATTTAAATATCAATAAAATACTTAAATTGTTCCATGAATACTATTGAAGTTATTAATCACTCATTTTTAACTAAAATTTATTCGTCATAGGTACCCAAAGTTAAAATCAACAACCTAATTTTAATTGCGCTCCTTGCGATGATGGTAAAAAAAATAAAGATAATTGTGAAAGTATGCACTTAATAACTAAAATGGTTATCAATTATGTTCAATTGATATTAATAGTTAAAAGGACATCTTGATTTCCACTTAATTCATTTACTATTATTTTTTTAGAGGGTGACATCAATTGGGGAAATGTTTTTAATGAAGGTATGCACTATTTAATTTTTACATATGTGTGAGTAATCGAGTAAGAAATCATAAAAATAGTGAGTTTATATGACTTTAACCTTGTATATTTTGATGATTAATAGAGTATTGGGATATCAGAGATGCTACTAATGAATGTGAACATTGTGGGGCATGTTTTTGGTATAAAGAAAGAGTCAAATAGACGAATAGTTCTAAAAGATCGAAGATTTTTTTATGTTGTAATCATAGAAATATAAATTTTTCAAAGATAATTGAGCCTACTCAAATTCTAATCTAATTGTTGATTGGATCTGGTTAGAGAAAATATCTATTTAGATCTTATTATTGAAGCATATTCACATTTCATTTATAATTCTTCATTCTCCGTTTCATATTTTATGCAGATTCTAAAAGAAATCACTTTTGAGAGAATATTAGGAGTTATAATTCTATGTTCTCATTTACTACAATGGAAAGAAAGGCT
This sequence comes from Capsicum baccatum var. pendulum, assembly GCA_030864225.1. Lineage (NCBI taxonomy): Eukaryota > Viridiplantae > Streptophyta > Magnoliopsida > Solanales > Solanaceae > Capsicum > Capsicum baccatum. Next base: position 101,997,486 of record CM061550.1, on the reverse strand, counting down.
GATGCATCTTTCAATCAAAGTCGGGGATAAAAAATATTCAGATTGTCAGGACAAAACTATCATAGAATTGAAAATTTGTTGCCTTTTAAGGGATTCACCCCAAAGTTTGCTCAATTATATATTTATGATATGGATAATGAAGTGCAGAATAGAATTCATGTTGTAAGGTTAATGATTTTACCATTTGTGAGTAAAAATATGTAGATAATATTTTACATGAAAAAATATTATTTGATAATTTACATTTTATAATTCTTTGCCATCGAGGTCAAGATATAAACAAGCTTCACGCTTAGATTGTTAGAGATCTAAAGGAAATATTTGATAGCCACAATGTTTTAGGTAATTCATTTAGAATGGTAAGAGACAAATTTCAAAAAGATAAAAACTTTAAATTTAGACTCAAATTAATAGGCAAAAGAGGTACTGATGGAACAAGATTTAACTTGCCAACAGTTTTAGATGTAGCTGCCTTAATAGTAGGAGATTTTGAACCATCTAACAGTGATAGAGATTTTATTATTGAAAACGATTCTGGATAGTTATAAAGGATGAATGGACTAAATAATACATATTTAAGCAAGTGGTATCCTTTACTTTTTTCATAAGATGAAGATAGCTACAGAGAGGACATTTCTATTACTATTGTTGATGATAAAACACCCCGAGGAAGGCTACATGTTAGTTGCCCAAAATATTTTACTTACAAGATTCAAGATAGGAAAGATAAAGTTCCTATTATTCTATCTTCAAGAAGATCCTTTCAACAGTTCTTGATTGATGGATATATAATGTTCGAATCTTTTCGATTGAACTATATTTAGTTTAATCAAAAAATGGTTGAGAGCTCATATGTATAAAGAGTTTTAAGCTGCACTTTTGTAAGGAAAATTGATCCATCTTCTCAAGAAAAAAGAATAATTATGAGATCAAGCTTTATAGGGGGTGCACTGAAGCATTATTAAGATGCTATGACAATATGCAAATAGACTGACTATCCTGATCTTTTTATTATGTTTACTTGCAATGGAAAGTGGCCAGAGATCTGTTGATTTGTGGAGAGAAAGGTCTTAATACCTGAGAATTTTTCAGATATTTTATTCAAGATTTTTAAAATAAAATTGGATCACTTAATAAAGGACTTATGAGACAAATAGATTTTTGAAAAAGTAAAAGCAGGTATATTCAGTTCTTCATTTATAATTTTTATATACTTATACTTTTCATATATTAATATATCTTTAATATGAATTTCAACTACTTGTTCATCCAATGAATTTATTTAATGCAGTGATTTATACAGTTGAATTTCAAGAATGAGGATTGCCTCATATTCACATTATACTTTTTCTTCATGAGAAAAATAAATATCCCGCCACTATAGATATTGATAGAATTATTTTAGCAAAATTATCAAATGAATTAGATGATCCTCACAATTATAAAGCGGGGCAACTATTCATGGTGCAAGGCCCGTAAGGTTCTATTAGGAATTACTAACCTTGCATGCAAAATGGTAGATGTACAAGAACTTTTCAAAGAAATCTATTCATCCAATCACAATTAAAGAAGATGGTTATCCTGTTTATAGAATAAGAGAGGATTGTAGAACTATCAAAAAAGATGGTATTGACCTGGACAACATGTATGTGGTACCACTTAATCGATTGGTAGCATAAATATAGAGTGCTCATATAGTATATATTTCATTAATTTTTTTAGAATTAGAATTAGAGATACAATACCTTCTCAAAGACAGATTATAATTTTTTTATTTTTTTATTAAGCTGGAACAGGTATGTGGTACCACATAAATGATTCTTATTATTAAAGTATGATGCTCATATCATATTAAGTACTTATTTAAGTATGCTAATAAGAAAAATGATTGTGTCACTACTACTTTTCTCAAAGTGCAAATTAGAAAGATCCATCAAATGTTGATGAAATTAATATGTATTATAATTGTCATTATGTATCATCCGATGAAGTTGCTTGGAGATACTTGAATCTCCAATTCACTGTAGGCAACTTCCAATATAAAGACAGGCATTCCATCTTAAAGATATATGAAATATTATATTTTCTGATAAAAATCCAATTGATGATGTTGCCAATAGGCCGAGTGTAAAGGAATCAATGTTCTTAAGTTGGTTTGAGAAAAATAAAAAATTCTCTGAAGTTAGAGAATTAGCTTATGCAAAATTTCTGCTTTAGCTTGTACGAAAACAAAATGCAAAGAAATGAAAGAAAAAAGAAACTTCTACATTTTCTATCGGGAGGATTTTCTACGTTCCATCTGAAAGTGGCGAGTTATTATCTCATATTACTGTTTGAGGTCATTAGAGGTAAAAATATCTATGAAGATCTGAAAAGATCAGTAATCGTGACCATACCACATTAAGAGATGCGTGTTATGTACTTGATTTATTAGATAATGACAGAGTATGTTGATGTCATAACGGAAGCACGTGACTAGAAAATGCCATCGTATCTTAGATAATTATTTGCAATATTTTTACTGTCTAATTCGATGTCATGACCCTAATATTTTTGGTGATTAACATGAAAAATTATTATCAGAAGATATCCTCCAAGAAGAAAGAGTGTTGCTATCTAATTCGGGAACAAATTTATAGTTAAGAATAACTAAAATTTAGTATATAGGTTGATATTATATTTTTATATTATTACCATTGTGATATTTTTGTTCTTTCAGAAGCAGATATGAAAAATTATGAATTGAGATATCATTGTTCACAAAGGTTGAAATTTTTTTTGAAAGATTGCAAAAAAAACTTTCAGGATTTTTTGGTTATGCCAAAACTTGTTCAACTTAGGAATAAGTGGATAATAGCAACATAATAATCAATGAATAGTGTTATAACAAGCTGTTTATTGATTTTACACCAATAGTTAGTAATGAATTTGACAGTTGAACAAATACCAACGTATGACAAAATAATGACAACAGTAGATGAAGACAAAGGTGGATTGTTTTTTTTATATGATCATGGAGGAATTGGCGAGACTATCATTTGGAGGACCTTGTCTTCTAGCATATGATCTAGAGGAGATATTGTATTAACTATTATCAAGTGGAATTACATCTCTTTTGTTTCTGGGAGGTTGAGTAGCTTATTTGAGATTTGCATTTTCTCTCAATCCAACTGAAGATGCAACATGCAATAGAAAGTAAGGTAGTCCTCTAGCAAATTTGATTATCAAGACAAAGTTGATTATTTGGAATAAGGTGACAATGATGCGTAGATAATATTTTGAAAATATTGCTTAGACTCTCAGAGATATTGTTAGGTTTAAAGACACAGCTAGTTTAGATAAATCTTTTGGAGGGAAAATAGTTATTCTAGGTGGTGACTTCAGATAGATTTTGCCCACATAACCAAAGAAACTAGGCAAGATATTATTAATGCCACTTTAGATTCTTCAAATTTATGGAGTCACTGTAAAGTCCTAAAGTTAACAAAGAATATGAGATTGCAAGAAAATCAGTTAGGCACACATTTAAAAGAGTTAAGAAACTTTGCGAATTAGATTTTAACAATCGATGATGAAAACATTAGAAGCTCCATTGATGGCTTTGAGGCTATTCAAATCCCTGATGATCTTTTCATTTAGGATTGTGTCAATCCAATATTAGCAATCTTAGACAGTACATATCCTGATTTTTATCGTCATTCCAATAACTTAGATTACCTCCAATAAAGATCAATGCTTACTCCAACTCTAGACATGATAAAGTCGATCAATGAATTTATATGGTATACTTAATCATAATCTATAGAAGAAATTTGAGTTTTGATAAAGTTTGTAGGTCTAATTATTCTTTTGCAGCATTAGAGCATGTGCACACACCAAAATTCGTAAACAACATTAAGTGTTCTGGAATTCCAAATCACTTAATCACATTAAAAGGTAGGTGTACAAGTAATGTTATTGAAAAACATAGATCAATCATCAGGATTATGTAAACAGACGAGGTTGATTATTACAAGACTTAAATCAGGTTATTGAAGCTAAGGTTTTTCAGGAAAAATGACAGGTAAAAAATATTTATCTCCAGAATAAATTTGATACTATTTGATGCAAAAATACCCTTTAAGTTTCATCAAAGACAATTTTTCATCATTATCTTATTTTTTAGGACCATCAATAAAAGTCAAGGTCAATCATTGTCTTATGTTAGATTATTTTTAAGGAAATCAGTGTTTATACATGTATAATTGTAATGTTGATCTTGAACGAATGACAAATAGGAAAGGATTAAATATTTTAGCCTATGATGATGATGGAAAAATAACAAATAAAGTCAAAATATAGTGTACAAAGAGGTTTTTCGTGATTTAATTGGAGAAATTAATAAATAAATTTTTCAATTGTCTTTTGATCCTTTCTTCTCATCATGTTTGGCAGTTTACTAATAGATTTTTCATGTGATTTTGCTTCTCATTAATCAAAACGAGTATTTTAATTGCTCTTTGCTCTAAAGACTTTTTCATAATGTAATACCCCGTACTTTTACCCAGCTTAAATTCATCCCAAAAATATGAAAGGCTTGATTTAATAGATGAATCTACTTTTATACATGTAGTATTTTCAATATTTTCACTTTTTATCATGTGGGAAATTGAATAAGATTTCCATCGATATCAAATTCGCCAAAATCCGATAATCGGGTAAGAAGTTATGACCATTTCAAGTCTGATCTGGTGTACTATGATAATGCCAAGACACTAGATTAATCCAGGAAGACAAAAGTAAGAGTAGAAGATGTAATTACTGAGGTCGCTGGTATAAATATACAAACTTAAAGTGAATAAAGAGTTTGCTTAAGAGAAATGTTCCGTGCTGATTAGAAATGATAAAAAAATTATTCTTCTAGTCTGATCTGGTGTACTATGATAATGCCAAGACACAAGTTTAAATTATGTCTAGCCAACCTGTGGAGATTGCTTATGAAAGAAAGACTATGGAAATTAAATATCCATGTTAATGATGACCAGTGAGAACTATGCCCATATTCCCGATTAGAATCACAGATGCACAACTTTACAGACTGTAGATGGATTAAAGAAGTGTAAAAAGGCACTATCTAGTAGGACAGGTATTTTGTTTGGAAATATGAGTATTCAACAACTCCTGAAATGGATCGAGAGGAGAAGATACTGTCAAGTTAAAAGGCCATTGTCACTACAAAGGCTATGATATATCACACGTGAAAGGTGAAAAACTGAAAGCAATTCCACAAGGTAAATATGCTACCTGAACTAATTATTGTCCAAGTTTAGCAGGAGATAACGGAAAGAGTAGATCAAGTGAGATGTACAAGAAGAGCTTATAGCTACAGATACTTGATTTAACAATTATGCAGGAAAGGCAGGTTATTTGACGTTCATATAGTCATAATGTATTAATGTTTTATTTTGTTTTCTATGACATGAGGCATATGAGAGTATCACCGAAGTTAAGTGAGTGCTGCTCTTGTGCATGAAGGACATTGTATTGGCTTTTTGTTAGTATGGTAATATATTCACATTTTATTATCAAATTTCTTTCCCAAACTGCAGAAATCACTTAACTGATGTATCCTTGGGTGTTCACTCTATTGAGTCAAAATTAGAGAAAAAATATAAGACAAATGAGAAAGTCCTGAAATAGGTACCTGAGAAGATAATGGATAACTTATGTTCAAACCCTTTAGGAAGAGCGCAGAAAGTCTTCGGTGAATTAGATTACTGATTCTCTAACATTCAGTGTGTAATATGGAAATTAGAGATCTATTAATGTTATGCCAAAATACCATTCAATTTTTTTTTGGTGAGTTGATCAACTCTTTCAAATAAGAAATTCCAACTATATTTTGTTAGTAGGAAACTATTCATTGATGTTATTACTACTACTAGTTAGTAATTACTCATTTCATGCTAAAAGATTAGTCATATCACAAGTACCCAAAGTCAAGAACAATTATAAAATTTTTATCCAATTTGCAGAAACTTCTTAACTGATGTATTCTTGAGTGTTGAAAGCACCCAAGCGCACACGCAAGTTTATGTGGTCTACCAAGTAATATAGTGGCCTTCAGAAAAGTCGAATATCGATCCCACAGGAACTTGTGTCGACAACTATCCAATTCTAGTTTAACAATTAAGATAAAGTAACCAAGAAGAGTGTTGAATAATTGTAAACTAAAAATAAAGTAAACAGTCCGTAAAAATAAAGGTCTTGAGACAATCAATAGGAGAAAGTTCAGGGTTAAAGCACTTTGAACAATCATACTCTGTTATTGAATTTCATTCTTTAACTTGCTTATCTTGGTTGTTTATTCATAGGGTTAATTGTATGATCATGGTCTCTCGACCTCTAACCGTTTACCTAATTTGGATCTTACAACTACATCATTGAGCGAGGATGCAATAATCCAATTAAGTGTTTTAAAGCTATCATCCTACGTTTGAATCAAGTAAGGCATCTAAATACATCTCTATCCTAGACACTAATTCGAATTCCTTATTTTATAAAAGAATACAAACCCTACTTTGTTTATCCCCACGTTTCATCTCCCTATTCCCTCTCCCGAGATCAAAAGGTCGACAATTGATATATTCTAAGGATGGTCAATCCTCAAAATAATTAAAATAAGGATAAACAAACAACCAACAATGATAAGCAATTTAAACGAAATTAATCCAAAATAATAATACTTATGTTCTTGGCTTTAACCCTGAAAAGGAAGTTTTTAGCCAATAATATTCATAATCACGATTCAAATAATTGAATACGTGATATGAATAATTAAAAGCTAATTAAAGAATGATAAATAAAATATAAAATGTAGTAGCAGCTCCACAATCTGTCCAAGGACGTCCAAAACCGACTCAAAAATGTCTACAAAGTGTGTATATATAATACACTTATCATAATCCTTGTAGGATTAAAAGAATTGCACACGATTTCCAAGATATTCCGACAATTGTCCAAGATTCCCACAATTGGAAATACACCTAACCATATGATAATATATTATTTATATAATATATGCCAATTTGTGTATAAATGGAATTTGTTAATAAATGGAGTGGTGGAATGAAAGGCGCGACGCACACATGGGAGCACCGTAATGCAGCCCACGCCGCGGGCATATCGTACGCCTCCAATAGAATTTCATCTCCAAATATTTTCTAAGTCAAGGGATCACTGGAATGAGGGGGCAACACGTGGTAATTGCGGGCACACACTGAAAATTGCGTCAAAATATTTGGTTAAGTGTTTTAACATCGTTCCTTCCATCCAAGCCTTTGGTGTTAATTTCCCTTTAATTTCCAGCTCGTTTCACATCAATTTATCACCATAATCAACTCCAAAATCATCCTACATCATCAAACACCATGGATTAGAGCTCAATACATTATAACGACAAGAACGACAAACTAAATCTCTAGTTTTTCTAATATATTCTAACATCCACAATCTTGATTTGAATAATATCCTTCTGGGTATATGTCTTCGTATATCTGTTCTAAGGCATTTATCATTTCTATTTCGTAGTTTATTACTTCTTCTAATATCATTTTCTTAATATCTATTATTTCTATATCTTTAAGTATATATAAGATTAAAACTCTAAGGTAGTCTAAATGAGCTATTTTCTAAAATTGATATTTTATAGTTATTTGTTTTAGACTTAGTAGTTTTTGCATATTTATATTAAGAGATTTTATATATTTTTTATTTTCCATGTATCTTACTATATTTATTTTTATCTGTTTTTCTATTAACTGTATATTTCGCATATCTTTAAAATTTCTACGTGATCCTAACATAATAAATATTTATAAGAGTAGTTAGGTATGTGTGGTATATAACTTATTCTATCCGTATAATTTTCTCCATATGCTTTTTCTAACATAATTTTTCTTATATCTGCAACATCTATATCTCTAAGTACATACAAAATAAGTATCTTGAATTTATCTACCATGACATCATATATATTATCATTCATTATCATAAAATTGCTTTTTTCAAAAGTGCGGATAACTAAATTGATAAATAGATTTATAAATAGATTTATTATAACTGATGAATCTATTCATTTTTGTGCGTGGATATTTTTTAGATTTTGTTTTAATAAATTATTCTTTTTGTGAGATGTATTCATTAATTTATTTTATCCTCTAGTAACTGCTGAGTTACAAATTTCTGTATAATAAGTTATTCTTTCTGTACTGTAGTGTATATCTAATTCTAGATTTTCTATGTCATTTATTATCTTGTGTTGTTCTTCTCGTAGTGAGTTTTTTATATTATATAAACTGTCACATGTGCTTTTTTCTAAATTTTCTAAGGTTTTTTCTATCCAAATTAACTTTTCTTTTAGATCTTCCATTATTTTTCTAATATGGTTTCTATAATTAATTTCGTTATTTAGATTATCTTGGTTTTCTCTAGTTTTTCTAATATATTCTAACATCCACAATCTTGATTTGAATAATATCCTTCTGGGTATATGTCTTCGTATATCTGTTCTAAGGCATTTATCATTTCTATTTCGTAGTTTATTACTTCTTCTAATATCATTTTTTTAATATATATTATTTCTATATCTTTAAGTATATATAAGATTAAAACTCTAAGGTAGTCTAAATGAGCTATTTTCTAAAATTAATATTTTATAGTTATTTGTTTTAGACTTAGTAGTTTTTGCATATATTAAGAGATTTTATATATTTTTTATTTTCCATGTATCTTACTATATTTATTTTTATCTGTTTTTCTATTAACTGTATATTTTGCATATCTTTAAAATTTCTACGTGATCCTAACATAATAAATATTTATAAGAGTAGTTAGGTATGCGTGGTATATAACTTATTCTATCCGTATAATTTTCTCCATATGCTTTTTCTAATATAATTTTTCTTATATCTGCAACATCTATATCTCTAAGTACATACAAAATAAGTACCTTGAATTTATCTACCATGACATCAGATATATTATCATTCATTATCATAAAATTGCTTTTTTCAAAATATTCCCTTCAACCATATACATAATAAAATATAGTCATCTCAGATTACTATATACTAGATTATTCTTAAATAACATGTTCTTCAGTCACTATTAGCATGGTAATTCAGATACTTTTTTCCTTAAACAACACCTCGACTTTGGTTACTCCCCGCCACGGCTTCTTGCCTCATTGATTTCACCTTTAGGATGGCATAGTTCCTAGGGATTTTTCTCCGTTTCCACTTTGCTAATAAACTTCTTAACATATTATTTTACGAATAATTCTACTATAAAGTAACTAATATGAATTTATTTTATCATATCATGATTGTCGGGAATTATGAATTTAGCTATTCATAATCATAAATAGATATACCTGTTCCGGTAGCTTTGATATTTCTGAGGTTTGTTGTTCCATAGCTTTTTCCATTGCAGTGTATATATTTAATTAACTGGGCTAAATATTTTTGAACGGAATGGAGAGAGTTTTTTTTTTGGCTAATGTGAGAAGGCTTGCCTTGCAATGCCTTCTTGCTTCTTTATTTATAGAATGATTTTTACAAACACTTTACATGTTTTACAACCTTACGTAAAGCCTAAAAAGCTAAAAAATAAAAAAGGCCTTAAAAGTCTTAAAGGTTATACATAGGATACCTAAAAGTCTATGTAGCCTTAAATGATCCTAAAGTCTACATAAGAATCTAAAAAGTCTATGCAAAAATAGTAACTTACAATAATTTTAAAGACTTTTACGTAAATAAAATCTGTACAATGAATATCTTGTCTCCGTTGATTTTGTCGTATCTACCATATCTCCATTATTGCTTTTTATCTTATCTTCCAGCTGTCATATTGTCTTCTTGATTTTTTATTCTAGATGTACTTCTGGAATAATATTATCTTCTCCATTACACCTCGAACATTGGTGATCTGGATATTTATGCCCAATTATTTTACAGTATGTTGTTAGTAATCCGTCAGAAATAAATCCTTTTTTAATGGCTCGTGCAGTAGATGGTTTCTCTGGATTGAGTAGCGTCATTATCCATTGTCTTACGCCCTCCATATCTGTTGGTCGTAGCTCTTTCGAATTCGAGTAAATCATTTGGTGATCTCTCGAGTAGTAGCTCCATATTGGATTTCCATTTGCATAGTTATTTGCTAGTTCTTGTATAATCGTAGATAGTCCAATAAGTCTTTTATTTGTGTAGAATTCTGGTATCTCCATTCTAGGTATTTCCGATTGCTGCGCAATATCTTCTGGTATAGTCATATCTCTTGTTAATCCTATCTTTACGACTTGTATAACTGGTTTTATCTCGTCATATAATATCTCCGCGGGTGCAGTATAACACTTTATATAAAATAGAGTGCCTTTTGTTATTCTTTTATAGGTCGTGAATATCTTATATAATTCATCCATCGCTGTCAATTCTGCTCTGTCTTGGGTGTATATGGTGTTTAGCAGTCCATAGTCAAAACATGTTTTCACTAGGCTTGGGTTAGTTTTTGGTAGTGCGATTAGCGTATTATATCCCTATAATTTTTGGGTTATATAGTTGGTATTTGGTTCTTGGGTGTTTGTAGCTTTTGGGTTACGGTTTAGGAAGTTTTGTACTCTATAGATGTTTTCTATATATTTCTGGGCTGTATAATTGTAAACTTTTTTGTCTTGGTTCAGGCTATCTCGGTATGTGTTAACTTGTGGGGGTATGAATAAATGGTCTTTTAGTCGACCAAGATACCAAAATATGAACATGAATAAAATATTTGAAAAACCATTTACACCAAAAATACAAAAAGACCATTTATTCATACCCCCACAAGTTAACACATACCGAGATAGCATGAACCAAGACAAAAAAGTTTACAATTATACAGCCCAGAAATATATAGAAAACATCTATAGAGTACAAAACTTCCTAAACCATAACCCAAAAGCTACAAACACCCAAGAACCAAATACCAACTATATAACCCAAAAATTACAGGGATATAATAAGCTAATCGCACTACCAAAAACTAACCCAAGCCTAGTGAAAACATGTATTGACTATGGACTGCTAAACACCATATACACCCAAGACGGAGCAGAATTGACAGCGATGGATGAATTATATAAGATATTCACGACCTATAAAAGAATAACAAAAGGCACTCTATTTTATATAAAGTGTTATACTGCACCCGCGGAGATATTATATGACGAGATAAAACCAGTTATACAAGTCGTAAAGATAGGATTAACAAGAGATATGATTATACTAGAAGATATTGCGCAGCAACCGGAAATACCTAGAATCGAGATACCAGAATTCTACGCAAATAAAAGACTTATTGGACTATCTACGATTATACAAGAACTAGCAAATAACTATGCTAATGGAAATCCAATATGGAGCTACTACTCAAGAGATCACCAAATGATTTACTCGAATTCGAAAGAGCTACGACCAACAGATATGGAGGACGTAAGACAATGGATAATGACGCTACTCAATCCAGAGAAACCATCTACTGCACGAGCCATTAAAAAAGGATTTATTTCTACTAACAAGTTACTGTAAAATAATTGGGCATAAATATCCAAATCACCAATGTTCGAGGTGTAATGGAGAAGATAATATTATTCCAGAAGTACATCTAGAATAAAAAAAATCAAGAAGACAATATGACAGCTGGAAGATAAGATAAGAAGCAATAATGGAGATATGTCAGATACGACAAAATCAACGGAGACAAGATATTCATTGTACAGATTTTATTTACGTAAAAGTCTTTAAAATTATTGTAAGTTACTATTTCTGCATAGACTTTTTAGATTCTTATGTAGACTTTAGGATCATTTAAGGCTACATAGACTTTTAGGTATCCTATGTATAGCCTTTAAGACTTTTAAGGCCTTTTTTGTTTTTTAGCTTTTTAGCCTTTACGTAAGGTTGTAAAACATGTAAAGTGTTTGTAAAAATCATTCTATAAATAAAGAAGCAAGAAGGCATTGCAAGGCAAGCCTTCTCACATTAGCCAAGAAAAAAAACTCTCTCCATTCCATTCAAAAATATTTAGCCCAGTTAATTAAATATATACACTGCAATGGAAAAAGCTATGGAACAACAAACCTCAGAAATATCAAAGCTACCGGAACAGGTATATCTATTTAAGATTATGAATAGCTAAATTCATAATTCCCGACAATCATGATATGATAAAATAAATTCATATTAGTTACTTTATAGTAGAATTATTCAAAAAATAATATGTTAAGAAGTTTATTAGCAAAGTGGAAACGGAGAAAAATCCCTAGGAGCTATGCCATCCTAAAGGTGAAACCAATGAGGCAAGAAGCCGTGGCGGGGAGTAACCAAAGTCGAGGCGCTGTTTAAGGGAAAAAGTATCTGAATTACCATGCTAATAGTGACCGAAGAACATGTTATTTAAGAATAATCTAGTATATAGTAATCTCAGATGACTATATTTTATGATGTACATGATTGAAGGGAATATTTTGAAAAAAACAATTTTATGATAATGAATGATAATATATCTGATGTCATGGTAGATAAATTCAAGGTACTTATTTTGTATGTACTTAGAGATATAGATGTTGCAGATATAAGAAAAATTATATTAGAAAAAGCATATGGAGAAAATTATACGGATAGAATAAGTTATATACCACACATACCTAACTACTCTTATAAATATTTATTATGTTAGGATCACGTAGAAATTTTAAAGATATGCGAAATATACAGTTAATAGAAAAACAGATAAAAATAAATATAGTAAGATACATGGAAAATAAAAAATATATAAAATCTCTTAATATAAATATGCAAAAACTACTAAGTCTAAAACAAATAACTATAAAATATTAATTTTAGAAAATAGCTCATTTAGACTACCTTAGAGTTTTAATCTTATATATACTTAAAGATATAGAAATAATAGATATTAAGAAAATGATATTAGAAAAAGTAATAAACTACGAAATAGAAATGATAAATGCCTTAGAACAGATATACGAAGACATATACCCAGAAGGATATTATTCAAATCAAGATTGTGGATGTTAGAATATATTAGAAAAACTAGAGAAAACCAAGATAATCTAAATAACAAAATTAATTATAGAAACCATATTAGAAAAATAATGGAAGATCTAAAAGAAAAGTTAATTTGGATAGAAAAAACCTTAGAAAATTTAGAAAAAAACACATGTGACAGTTTATATAATATAAAAAACTCACTACGAGAAGAACAACACAAGATAATAAATGACATAGAAAATCTAGAATTAGATATACACTACAGTACAGAAAGAATAACTTATTATACAGAAATTTGTAACTCAGCAGTTACTCCAGGATAAAATAAATTAATGAATACATCTCACAAAAAGAATAATTTATTAAAACAAAATCTAAAAAATATCCACGCACAAAAAAGAATAGATTCATCAGTTATAATAAATCTATTTATAAATCTATTTATAAATCTATTAATCAGCTTAGTTATTTGCACCCCCTTACAAATAGGTCTCCGAATTTCTTTTGTTGTAACTGAATTTTGTATTTTCTTTGTTATCTAAGCACTAGTCTCGACCATTTTACACTATAGTGTATTGTTGACTCTTGTCTCATTTTAATTGAATGTTGCACACTTTAAACAAGTTGTTCCACATATATTACACATTCAAATCATAAGGAACTCATTTAACACACTAGAATCCATTGAAATAAACTAGAACGACACCTAAGTCAAGCTAGTAACACTAGTTTTCTCGATTAAACTCTAAATGACTCGTTTAAGTACAAACTTGTTTGGAAAGCACTTTTAACATTGTAATAACATCCTTTGACTTATATATGCTTATTTATATCAATATTAACACGTTAAGAACATGAAATACTCTCAAAACAAGGCTAAATAAGCTAGAATCGTAACGCTAAAGTGTATAAATACACCCAATATCAAGTGTTCATTCCACTTTGTCAAAATCGGATGAAACAAATATGCAACGAAGACAAATGAAAAGCACTAGAATAGGTACCCGAGAAGATAATGGATCCCTTATGTTCAAACCCTTTAAGAGGATTGCATAGGAATTGTTTGGACTAACTTTTTATCATATTTTGCAGGTTCTATAATCATAACATTTTTCTAAAGGCTAACAGTGACAAAGAAGCAGCTAACACAATAGAGGAGATATTAAATGACTCTAAAAACATTACAAAGGTTTCATTCTCAGAAAATCAGTTACGCTATCTGTTACATACCTCTTCACCTTTTAATTGCATGTGTGTTATTAACGACCTTGAGTGCTCATTCTACTTTGTGAAAATTAGCAGATGAAATATGCAACAGAGGTGTCCGCGTCTAAGAATAAACCAAGAGAGAGACATTAGCCGCAAATAGAGAATGAAGACATAAGAAAATCAACAAGGTGAACAAATAAATCAAGATGGGCAAAATAACAAGACAATCAAAACACCAATCAAACAACATCAAATACTATCACAATGCACCATTCTTAGTCAAAAATGATACAATATCCCTCATGGATTCAGTTATACAACAATATAAAGGAACAAGAAGATCCTAAAAGAATCAAAATGGAGTATGAAATCTTGGACAACTTAAGATTATTTTTCCACTCTCAGGTGCATCAAGCTCTGAACTTCAGTTGCATCACAAAATAAACATTGAAGAGAGATTAAAAGAGGCTTCTAGATCTCTTTATCGATACACAAGCTTGCCAAAAGAATTAAAATACTAAACCCAAATTCTAGAAAGTTAAACGGTGGACAGCAAAATTTCCAAATTAGCTCTGAATAGTGAGAAATAAATCGGATGGAGAAATCTATGCTAATTATTTGTCACTGTGATAGAAGCAAATGAAGATTCAGAGAAACCAAAGGTCATGTGTTTTTTCACTGTAATGGACGAAAATGAAGATTCTAGAGTACTAAGAAAATACAAATATTACTACATTTACTATACTTTCCTATTTGATTTTTGTATATTTTTTAAATTTTGGGCCTATTTCGGGTTTGGGCTAGAGTTTAAGCTCAAAATTTTTATCTTCAAATTTTATTTTCATATATAAAATTTAAATTTTAATAAATTATTCCCTATGAGTTTTACTCCCTCCTTCCCAATTCATATGAAATATTTTAAATGTGTACGTACTTTAAATATATAAGAAGACTTTCAAAATTTGTGATAAATAGTTATACATGTTTGTGTGGCTATAAATTATTTCTTTATGGGTGAAATTATCACTTTATAGTTATTTTTACTTAATATATAAATGTGTCATTCTTTTGGCGACTTGCTAAAGAAAATATGTCATATAAATTGAAATAAAGATAGTTCAATATTATAGGCCAAAATTTAATTTTATATAAAAAATGAGAATTCAATTTCTGAGAATGATGATGAAGGTACTATACATGTGCAGATTCTTTCGAACAAAATTATACAATTCATGTTCAAATACATTTGAAAAAAAATATTGACCTTGAAAAATTTTATTTTTAAAGTCTACTATAATTGAGATACATCGTCTCATTGAGTTATTCACCCATAAATTATAAACTAATTATAGTGTTTACAAAAAATGAAAGTATTAAAGTAATTAATATTGTATACCATACAAAATGTTACTATTGTCATGACCCAAATTACAAGTCATGATGGCACCTACCAATTCCCACCAGTAGGTAAGATAATACCATAAGTCAGAGCTTATGCAATGGGTTAATTCGGTAAGAAAGGCCCAACTAGGCAAAAATTTAAAGAACATCAATTGCTAACATGAGGGTTCTAGATAGAATAAGAAATCATACAGATACCAATCCAAACCCTGGTAAAGATAGTATAAGAGCAACTAATAGTATTAATACAACTCCAAGTCTAGAATAATTAACACATCTATCTCAAATACTAAAGGCTAAATAGAAAAGATGGAAGAAAATCGAGTGACTCGAACTCCAATAGCTCACCCTATCTCCAAAAATCAATCACTGCACAAACCACGATCAATGGTGACAACTAATACTCGAATCTGAATAAAAAAGGTAAAGAAGTGTAGTATGAGTACCAAAACGGCGGGTACTCAATAGACATCATCGGCTGACTAAGCTAAATCATGATATAAGAATGATAAAGTGTAAAATAATCATAACTCAATCAAGGTACAGAATGGAACCTGAATCGTGTCCATCATCAGTATATATAATAAGTAAGAAACTCGGAATAATAGTATTACATAAGTCATCAACACGTGCCAATATCATCGTACATAACAAGCATAGAATATCAAAAAGAGTAATATAATATAAGGTATCAATGAATGCCAATATCGACTAGCATAAGGAATAAATGATTTAAAATCATAAAGCAACACAAATGCAATCACAAGCAAACACAAGTAAAAAGTTTGCGCCCATACACCAACTAGTTCATAAAGTAAAGAACCCATCACGGTATCCCATACCACTGGAGGATACACCCAAGAGTGCATAAGTTAAAGAATCGAATCTCCAATATATATATATTCAACTTTCTCATCATCCATAGTTTTTCACAATTTTCATCAAACAGCCATTTGCCAGTATTCAAAATCATCACCAATAATCATAATTGAATAACATATACCAATATACTTATAACCTTAACCATACCACCATATAGGCACCTATCTCATCATTACACCCTATTCACTCATTATTAGCTAGCCAACGCTTATTACCAAAGTAGTTAGTTACTAGTCATCATATAACCTCGAATTATTATCCGTCCATTATTCATAACTTAGTCACTATTCATGGATCAATGACTAACCACTATTTGCTCACTAGCCAAAAGTAGCATCTAGTCAAGATTCACCACTAGACTGTATTCTCCAATAAACCAATATTCATTTCTAGCCAATATAATCCCACTAGCTACCATTTAACAAAGGACCATTAATCGCCATGAGTACACTTATTCCTCTCTCAACTAACATCTCTTATTAACTAGCATCATTAATCAATGAATCCTCATTAAATAATTAATCAACATCATAAACTTAGTCATCAGTAGCAACTAATCATCACCCTCTCTAAGCCCATTATCATTAACCAACATAATGAAATAACCATCCCAATTAGTAGGTAGCAATGCCACTAGTCCTCTTTACCACTAAGGTTCATAAATCTACAAGTCACTATTAGCCACTTATGTAATATCCACCACTAAGCATCTTTTATCCTTAACTAAACAACTATACCACTTTATAACTCACCCCATTAGAAGACTATAACCGAAACCTCTAATATCAATATTATAGCTCACTATACAAGAAAATAAATAAACATATAATTGCCATACATAGGGCTAGCTGGATTCAATTGGCAGGTGCTCACATAGGCATATCAATAATCATATCTTCCGGCCTTACCGGGCATCACCCTGTCATCATAATATCCTCCATACTTGAACTGTGTATCAATATATCATCATAATATTCTTCGTCCTTACCGGTTATCAATATATCATCATAATATCCTCTGACATTATCGGGTATTAATATATCATCATAATATTCTCTGGCCTTATCGGGTATTAATATATCATCAACATATACTCCAAACTTGATTCAAGTATCAATATTTTCAACATATCCTTTGGACTCAAACCGGTTATCAATATTATCAACATATCCTCCGAACTCGAACCAGGTATCAATATCATCTACATATCCTACGGACTCAAATCGGGTATCAATATCATCAACATATATTATGGCCTTAACGGTATCATCATATCATCACAATATCATCATAATAGACAATCAATATCAATAATAAAGAACAAGCCGCACAAGGACTAAAGTAAAGTGCAAGCCCCACGAGGGCTAAAGTAAAAGAGAAGTAAGGAGGAGCATACCTTTATATCTTCTAATATTATAAATAGGTTCAACATGGTTAGTAGCATATTACAAAGAATAGGTTAATCGGTTCAACATAGTTAGTAGCATAGGTTGTATATCATGAATATTACAAAGCATTAATAGGTTCAACATTGTTAGTAGCATAGCTTCTCATGTTTTCAATAAATATACCTTTTATAACCTTTAGTATCATGATTCATAATATTAGCACAAGACGTCTTTCTAACATAATCACTAATTGGGTTACTAGACAAAGCATAACATGAGTCTAACATAATCTGTATATTACCTTTATGCATAGTCAATAAAAATGTCTTCTAATACCATTAACATCATCATTTTCAAAATAGACAATAAGGAATACTTCCAATACAATTTATTAGCATAATTATTAAGCATTGTCATAACTTGAGCAATAGTATAGTTAATGGCCCGAACACTGGCCTAAATGATAGCTTATTCAAGAGTATAGTCAAGGACTCATCATTGCAAAATCCATAATGTAGTCATTTAGACCTTGGGCATAACCATAAGCAATATCATAATGTAGTTATTTATACCTTAAGGTGGGTCAACAAGACCACATCTAAATATTCAAAATGCACTCTAAGTCAATTTCTACCCCATACTAGACTAAGTTATCTAAATCAACTCTTATATGTATAGCAAGACACCATAAGACCTAAGGTAGATATTTTACTCAAGCACATTTACTAAGTCCAATGGAACTAAGAAAACCTTTCCTAGTATAAGAAACTAAGGCCAATTTACTCTAAGTATGAACAACTAGAGCATTATATCTAAGGTTGAGTATTCTAAAGCACTCTCATGCTAAACATGACTAATGAAGTCTATTCCACCTAATATAATGGGAAACTAATCAAGTTTTCCAACTTCTAAAATTCATATAGATTAATTGGTACAACTAACCCAAGTCTTGTATTTCATCAATTCAATACTTAAAACCCATCCCAATCTAACTAGATATCACAATTATATCAAAACATAGCTCAATCTAACAAGGAGTAAGCCTAACCTACCTCAAATCTAAAGAAAGCCCACGAATCGATAAACCTTTGCTTTTCCTTTCCGAGAAGCTTATTCAAGGTTTCAAGCTATAAAAACACAATCTAGACATCATTACATGTATTTTGATGCACATATTGCACCATTGTACTTTGGGTCCAAAAACCCCAAGTGGGTCCCACATACAAAAAACATCGAGACCAACTCAATGTTCGTACACCACTAGGGAATCATAACCCTCAAAAATTAGGTAAAAACCAATCATATTTGAGATAAAATCAATCTCTCAAGCAATTTGGGGTTTTGGTAAAAATTCAATAAATTAAAGCTTGAAAAGGAAGGATTCATACCTTTTGTCCGTTGTTAATCACGATAATATATGTTAATCAAGCTTCTAACTAAGCCCAAAGAATCAATTTTAAGTTAATATATCATTTTAGGGATTTTAAGGCTTAAAGGAGAGTGCAAATGGTCACTTTCGCGACCATGGGGGCTATTTATAGTACCTTGGTCGTGGTTAAATGGGGTCCGTGAGGTTAAAACTTATTTTTGATCTCCTGGACTCATTCAGACTCCGTTTTTCACAAACAAACTATGTAAACCCACTACATACGATATTTCAAATGTATTGGTGTAGTCAAATTTTCTATCCAAGGCTATTTAGACCAATTGTGGGCCCAACACCTATGTCTACCGATTCACTCACTTTCTGATCAATTGGTCAAAATAAACTCGGGTGTGTTGGGACCCGAACTAAAAGTCTTTATAGCCTAAACCCAATATTATGGATCTGCTGGTGCAGTCAAAATTTGCATTTGAGGTCATTTAACTAAAGTTTTCGCTCATCAGTCATTCGAAACCAACGAAGACTTCTAAATAGGGAATTGGTCCTAAAACCAAATGAACTGCCTGTAAACCAAACTATTAGTTCTATCAAGTCATAAATGACTTGAGGAAACTATGAAAAATCTCTAATGGAAAAAATAAGCGAACAATATGAAAAATGACCTAATGGTTCATTGCAATATCCACTACTAAGGAACTTTCATTTCTGAAAGTTAAGGATAATAAAGTACCTGAAGCATCGAACAGGTGAGGATATTGGGTCACAATCTCACTCTCGATCTCTCAAGTGGCCTCCTTCACTAGGCAGTGTCTCCACTGAACCTTAGCAACTGGAACTTCTCTGGGGCGCAATCGTATCACATCACTAGCCAAAATAAGCACAGGTTTCTCAACAAAGGCCGAACAATCATCCAACTAGGTTGAGCCCCATTACAATAAATGAGAAGGATCGGGACTAAGTCGCCAAACTGAAACATAGAGACATGGAAACTGTATGAACTGCAGTAAAATCCAAAGGTAAAGCTAACTCATAAGCTACCTCACCAACGGCGTGGAGAATCTCAAAGGGTCAAACATATCTCAAACTGAGCTTACCATTTCTTCCAGACCTCATCACACCCATCATTGGAAAAATATGGAGGAATACATAGCTACTAACTCTAAATATCAAGGAACAAAACCTATAATTTGTGTAGGCCTAATGCCTAATATGAGCTACTCTCAGTCTATCCTGAATCATCCTTACTCTATCTAATAGGTCTTGAAGAAAATTTGAACCACGAGGTCTCACCTCAGAAGTATCAACCCATCCAGCCAAAGAATGACATCTTCAATCATACAAAACCTTAAATCAAACTCAGAAAACATGGATGTATCCTGAAGATGGTCAAACAAATCAGCAATGTGAGGCAAAATATAACAGTTCTTTACTGTCACCTTAATAAGATGCCTATAACCAATGCACATACGCAAAGATCCATACGACAAGGTGCCATAGAAATAGGTCGGGTGCCAATATCGAGTCAATAGCAAAGTCAATCTCCCTGAAAGGGGGAATACCAAGTAGGTTGGTAGAAAATACATCAGGAAACTCACAAACAATATGTAAAGAGTCACGCAATAAACTCTCAACACTGGCATTACAACATAAGCAAAATAAGACTTGCAACCCCTAAAAATATGTCCCCTAGCATAAATATAAGATATAATCCTTGTTGGTTCATTGATAACCGCTCTCTATCACACAATTAGGGTATACTGGGTATAGTTAAGGTAATAATCTAGGCAAAATAGTGCATGACTGCATGATTGTGGGATAATTAGTATATGCTTAAAATCACATCAAAATCCATCATAACAAGAATAATAGGTCAACATAAGTATCAAAATCACTGACAGTCACAACACTTGATCAGAATACATCAACCCACTACTAAAGAATCACCCACGAGAATAGATACGCATAATGGAACAGATAATAAATCAATAGACAACTCAAATCATAGTATAATAAGTAGATATATATAAGAATAAGTGGACCTGGGATATAATAAAGCAAGGGCCAATTGGCGGCACATCAAAATCACACCTGAATCTATATTATTCGAAGTCTAAGCCTCGGCTCTATCAAGTACTGTATAAAACTAACCATGCCCACCACTTGGTTGGGCACCTAACCGACCTTCTATCCTACCTATCTAAGGACCACCTTGAGCTTCTTGGTAACTACTCTCGAAACTATGACAACTACTTTTAACTAAGAGAGTGACCAACTCTAATAGAGGAGCACCCTAAGATGAACCAACCACTGCCCCATGACTAGCACAATCCCACAAATAATAACCTGAAAGTCAATAAGTAAATTAAGAAATCTAAGTAGAACCAGAATCAATTGATCTGGCTGACCCAAAATGATCATCATATCTAAACAGACTAGAAAATAAAGCCCTTGAAGACTAACTCATGCTCTTACTAAGGCGATATTATAGCACTATACTAACCTTTTTTAGAAATCTAAAGAGCTGTCAGAAAAAGGTCGACTCGGCTGACTCTGAGGCTAAAAGAACAAACACTGAGGATACCTACTCTGAGGAGACATGCAAATATAAAGCCTCCACTCTAACAAAATAGCTAGCTATGTGATGATAGGCGAATTTACATGCCTATAGCACTATATTTTGCCCATATTTGTGCCATGTTTTGAGAACAAATTATATATTTCATGCACTTTTAGTCCTTTTTCCTGTAAGTGAGCTAACAAACATGATTAGCAAAGTTTCAGGTATAAATGATGTAGAATTCAGCATTTTATGGATTACTTGACACCAAAGAAAGCTTCACGAAAGGAGAAAAGCCAATCTTGGACACCAAGGACTAAAGATAGCGTATGAAAATTCTGTCCCGGGCTAAAACAACATTTCTGAAGACTTTGGGGACTAGCAGTAACTTATTAGGATTAGGATAATGATACATTAACCTAGTACAATTGGGTTAAGTATTTCATTAGCTTATTAGGATTAGGATATTGATACATTAACCTAGTACAATTGGGTTTATTATTTCATTAACTTAGTAGGATTTGGTTAAGTAATTTATTAGCCTAGTAGGAATAGGATATGGGTATTATAAATACCCTATCATACTAGAGATTTTTATTCATTCACCATTCACCCATCCATCCATCACCCAATCATCCATCCACCTATCCATTCACCCATTCATCTACAACTCTAGACAATTTGCTTTTATTAATTATTATTACTTTCTCTTCATCTATTCGATTCTTAATTTCCACAACAAGAGAAACACTATTCTAAAAGGAATTCACGCCTAAAGCCATACCACACCCTACTACACGTGAAATCTTTTATTGTGGTATAATGATAATGTCTATTGTGATTTCCATCGCACTCATGAATAGCTAAACTTCTCTATTGGGGTTATGGAAGCCTTATGAGATACTATCTATTGCTATGAGTTTGTGAATTCGTGACACGTATGCTGCTTATATCATTATTCTCTTCATCTTAATGCAAATTCTTGTGGCTGCAGACACATAGAATAACGCCAGTATAGCATTAACTTGTTCGAAAGAAAAGTTATATGTCTGGAAAAGAGATGATGTCAAGGAAATAGGGTCCCATCCCCTATTAAAAAGTTAGTGCCGTAACTGGATTAACCTCTTGGAGAATTCGTACCATTATACACGCTTTAAGCTCGAAAGAGTTAAAGTGAAATAATCCTCTAATAGGTCAAAAGATGCCTGGATTTACCATCGAATACAATTCACTATAAGCACATGCATGTCTGAATTCCGCACACTCATAGACAATAGAGACGTATAACTCAGAAGGTGGAAATAACCCCAACTCCTCAATTCTCATTGTTTACAACTTACTAAACATCCTTTCCTTTTACTTTGCTATTTTCAGTTTTTACTTTAGTATTTTGGTTACACATTACAATCCCCCCTTTTTACGAGACTTGCACTAAAAGTCTAGTAATCGTTGCTTACTTGTTGACCAAGCTATTCCCTGAGGGATCGATACCCAACCCAGTTGGGTTCTATATTTGCTAACGACCTCTTTACACTCCTACGAGAGCTGTAGATTGAGCGTTATCAAAAATTGGCACCGTTGCCGGGGAATACGAGTGTCAATTAAGTTCATGATAATTACTAGACCCTTTGGTCAAAGATTCTCGTAATTTTACTTTTAGTTGTTGTTTTTGTTTACTGCAGGTTTGTTCAGTGCATCAGTGGATGCACAACGTGAAATTGAAAGGATAGCTGCTCAAGTGCATCAACAGAATATCGATAACCCAGGCCGTGCAACAAATCCTGATGATGAGGACCTGGGCGATGAGGAGCTACTAAACCCACGGCATACTGCTGAGATGGCAGCACCCATGCAGAGGAGAGATCTTCAAGCGCGATTTAGGCCCGAACGCCGAGCTGTGCAAATACCATTCGATGATGATGATGATCTTGATGGAGCTGGTGACACAAGAGCTATTATTCTTCCGCCATTGGCACGTGGAGCAAAGTTCAATATCACTAGCATCATGATTCAGCTTTTGCACCTCAAGGGATTATTTGGTGGACTAGCAGGCGATGATCCGAATATGCATCTGATCAACTTTATTTCTACATGCAAGTCATTCGACAATCCTGGCATTGGACAGAATGTAATTCGACTATGCTTATTTCCATTGTCGCTGTCTGGGGAGGAAACTCTATGGTTGAATGGGCTGACTCCTGATTCTATTACAAATTGGAGGCAACTGAAAGTCGCTTTCCTAGAAAGATTCTTTCCGCCATCTAAGAAAGCACAGCTGAGAGATGAGATCAGCAATTTTTGATAGCTTCCAACTGAAGCTCTCCACGAAACATGGGAGAGGTTCAAGACAAAGCTTATGCGGTGCCCAAACCATCATATGACCAATGTCCACTTGATGGAGATATTATACAGAGCTTTGAATTCGGTGACTAAGCCAGTGGTTGATAATGCGGCTGGAGGATCATTCATAGACCTCACCTTTGGTCAGGCAAGCAATATGTTAGATCGGATGATGAAGCAAAGTAGAGCTTGGCATACCAGGGATTCTGAGGTAGCAAGCCCCACTTTATCTATTGGCATGACTGCAGACCAAAGGAGAAGAGAAGAAGAACGCGATCAAGATATGACGCATATGAAAACACAAGTGGATCTTCTTACAAAGCATTTATTATCAGGGAAGACCAAAAAAGTCAAAGCTATTGCGTCAAAAGGAAGAGACGAATCTGATTCAGAAGAAGAAGCCAACTACGTGAACAATCAGTGGGTTTTTCGAGGGAATACCCAAGGAAACCAAGGTCAGAACTATTATGATAAATCTTGAAACAAGGACCAAGGTAGTTGGAAGAACAAGAATGACAATAGTGGTTTGTACGTTCCGCCTGGAAGACGTGACGCCACCACATCTAGTTTTGGAAGTATGGAAGACATGATGGCTAAACTATTAAAAGGAGTGGAAACAACGAGCGCGGGAGTAACGGAGGTAATTAATGATTTGTCCTCTATGAAACAATTAGTTGATTCTCATTCCACTTCAATCAAGCAAATAGAGCAACAATTGAGCCAACTTTTAGGAGCACTCAATCAAAGAAAGGCTGGTACTTTACCTAGCGACACTGTGCAAAACCCAAGGAATTATGGGTCATGCATGGCCATTACTACCCGAAGTGGTAAGGTGCTGGAAACTTCAGCAAAAAGCAAGCAAGTGGTTGACGAAGTAGTGGACATTGATGATAAGGCAAAAGGGGAAGATACCGCAGCAGCTGATCCTGACGTCCATAACGTCACCCCTTACAATTTACAACCTGAAAAAGCTGAAAAATGAAAGCAAGAGGAGAAGAAAGCCGAGGAGAGAACAATCCCATACCCACCACCACCTTTTCCTCAAAGATTGAAGAAAGTGGCGGATGATACGAAGTTCAGCAAATTCATGACTATGCTAAAGCAGCTGACCATTAATGTTCCGTTGGTGGAGGCACTTGAACAAATGCCTGGTTATGCAAAATTTATGAAAGACCTTTTGACAAAGAAGCAGGCAGCAAGCCATGAGTTGAAAGATACTGTTCATCATTGCAGCGCTATTGCTACCCGATCACTAGTTCAGAAAAAGGTCGACCCTGGTGCTTTCACTATTTCTTGCACTGTTGGATCTTTGAATTTTGCCAAGGCATTATGCGATCTGGGTGCTAGCATCAATTTGATGCCACTATCCGTCTACAAGAAGCTGGGGTTAGGCGATCCGACACCAACCAATATGAGGCTCGTGATGGCTGATAGGTCGGTAAAACGACCTGTGGGTATCTTGAATGATGTGTTGGTGAAGGTTTCTTCATTCATCTTTCCTGCAGACATCGTTATTCTGGATTGTGAGGTGGATTCTGAAGTTCCCATAATCTTGGGACGTCCTTTCCTTACAACTGGAAGTGTGCTTATTGATATGAGAGCTAATGAGCTTTTATTTTGGTTGAATGACGAAGTGGTCCGCTTTGATATATGCAAAGCAATGAAGCAACCCAGTGATATGGATGTGTTCTATGTAGCTTATAAGGATCAGAAAGCATTATCTATAAAGAAACAGCTTACTATTGAGCCATTGTCTTTTGCACTGCTGAATGTTGAGCATGAGGATGATAAAGGTTATGAAGAAACTATGTGTGCTCTAACAGGAATAGGGTCCTATTCTCATACTCCTAAGCAGTTGGGCCTTGATCTTACAAATCAACCTTCACAAACAGCGAAGACTTCCATTGTAGAGCCACCAATGCTAGAATTGAAAGATCTCCCCAATTACCTAAGGTATACGTTCTTGGGATATGGAAATACACTTCCGGAGAGTATTGTGGATGATTTAAGTGAACAGCACGTAGAGGCTCTCATCTCTGCTCTGAAGAGATACATGAGAGCTATGGGTTGGACTATTGATGGCATAATTGGTATTTCTCCTGAGGTATGTATGCACAAGAGTCATATCGAAGAAGATTGCATGCCTACAAGTAAGTATCAGCGTCGTCTGAATCCATTCAGAAAATGATGCCCCATCTATCTTGATGAAGACTAAGTAATCGAGATAGCTATGTCGTGCCGCGATAATAAATCAAGCGCTACATGGGAGGCAACCCATGATTTTTAATCGTTTTTTTTTGGAGTTTGTTTTTGTAGTTGAGCTACGACCAAAACTAAGGCGCTTGATGGGAGGCAACCCATCGTTCTAATCGTTTTCATTGGTTTTAAGCAAATGTAGGTGCAAGAGGTATAAAACGAGGAGATCGATTTCAAATGCCGATTTGGACGTAATGCATGGTAAAGGTGGTAAGTTAGGAATGAAGATGCATAAGGCTATGGATTGAGCATTGCTCATGACAAAATAGGCATCGAGCAAGGCTAGGCCTAGGTAAAACTAGGCCACGAACAAGGCAAAGCCTATACTATAGCCCAAAGTATCGAAATCTAGTGTGCTATAGCATAGGCGCCGCCCATGCTCAAGTATGCCATAGCATAGGCGCCACCTATGCTAAAGCATTTGATCTCTGAATCGCATATGCTTTTCAAAAGGCTCTGCCTATGGTCACCAAATGCTTTGCAAAAGGCGCCGCCTATGCAAAAGCATTCTGCTCAACTAGGCATGGCCTATGCTATAGCATTCTACTCAACTAGGAAAAGCCTTAGGCGCCGCCTATGGTCACTTTTGGTCTCCAAATCCGATTTTAAATGGGTCAAAACCCGACCCAAGCTTGTTCTATAAATAGGAGACTTAGTCTTGAAACACAAACACATTGAAAACCTAACTTAGGTGATGCACATAGCCTCCAAATCTTCTCAAAACTTTTCCTTTTGCTCTATTTCTTCATAAGAATATCTCCAAAGGCTTCAATCACGTAAGTAGTCTTTTGTTCTTCATTTATTTTTCGTAAGTACTACGTTGCTATGTCTATTATGAATTGCTAAATCTTGAAGAAATATTGGTGATGTGAATGTGTTTGAATTGTTGATACACAACCAAGTGAGTGAACATATATGTTAGGATAATCTTAACTTGTTTCCAACTTAAATTTGATTTTGATGCATTGTCATACTCTTGCGGAATTGCTATAGTCATTAACATTGCATAATCTTGTCACTTGACTACTTACATGTTGGAACGACTTGTTCATCGGAATAAGACTTATAGTTGCCGACCAACATAAGAGGTTGTGATTATTGTTAGATACTATCCCTTGATTCAATCCCTATGTAGTAGTCTTGATATAACCAACATGAATGTATTGCCAAGATTATAAGAAGTGTGACTGCTCTGATTTTATTATTGGAATATAGCACCTAAAACGTATGTCGATGAAGTCTGAGTAATCGACCACTTTCACTTCACTAGTTTGTGCCAACAAACTAAGTGTGGGGTGGTACCCCTACTGCTTGTTTATAGATTTTATCTATCGAGAGGATGCTAACATGAATATTGTTTTAAGTCTCAGGTACAATGGAACCCAAAGCAAGACAAGGCAAAGATAAGGCTACCACTTCCCAAAAGGGCAAGAAAAGAGGACGCAAAGAGCAAGCTGAATCCTCCGTGCTGCAAATACCTCGACACACTCTTAGAATCAAGTGGGGTACTTATGAGGAACTTCTGAGGACGACGACTCCTATGATGATTCCGACGAAGGGGGTATGACCCCAGACATAGAGAAGGAGTTCGACTAACCAGGTTCTTCTTATTTGTTTTCCACTGAGGACAGTGTGTCCCGTCTAAGTATGGGGTGGTGGTATTTGCATGCTATACTCCTTCATCCGCATTTGCATTTATGTTTGTTTGCTTAGCTTAGTTTTTTTTTTTCGTTTTTTTTGTTTTTTTTAGTAGTTAATTTTTTTACCTAGCTTCACATGAAATTATTCTAATAGGCAGCATAAGATTATAACAAGAGTTTGTGCTAAAATCATGAATATTGAGATGTTTAGGCTCTAATTGTGACTCACTATGTGATATTATGTGGTTCAATTCCTACACCTGTTGGGGCAAGAGTCTATACTACTCCCAATAAAATCGACCATGTGCCTTGTGTGTGTGAGATAATAGTATATTCTATGTTTGTGGCTGATGCTAGAACTTGTCTGGTATGTGTGCAAAGCGAAAATAAAGAATGCAAGTTTAGGAGATGATATAGTCATTTCTTTGGCAACCTATGATTATTTACCTTCATTTTTACCTACCCATGGATATCATCCTAGTTAACCCTTTTGAGCCTTTAGCCTATTTTCTTTGACAAACTCATATGTAAGCCTAATCCAATTTTTTCAAGACCATAATTTGATCCAAATTCCTAAGTGCTTTAAAGTGTAAAGTCATGTGATGAAATAAGAGGAAATTGGGTGAGTATGATGCTTTAGAATGTATTGGTGCTTGAAATTGCTATGAAAAAGAAGTGCTATCATAAGAGGTATGATATGAAAAGAAAAAAGGAAAAAGAAAAAAAACTGAAAAGTGAGTTATGCTTAAAATTGAAAAACAAAAGAGGAGAAAAGGGGTGGTAGAATAAAAGAAAGTAGAAAGGTTGTTCGAAAGAAAAGTGTTAATGATACAATGTGATGTATTAAAGCGCTTAGGAACATAGTCACCATTTCTGGCCAAAACAGTCCTACCCGTCCCTTAGCCTACATTACAACCATCAAAAGACCTATTTGATCCTAAGCTTAGTATTTTGACATTTAGTGGAGCATTACACTAAGGGCAAGCCTATGGTCATCAGTTGCAGCATATGAATTCTTTGTGAGAGCGAGAGCAAGGATACTTTTATACCCATGTTTGATAAATAAACTATGCTTGTGAGTGATTATGGGTAATATATTGTGAGACACACATGGTTGATGAGTTTTGGGTAGTTGTGTATGATTCTTTGTGACTTAACCTTTGAATATGAGTTGACCACCATCACGAGTCTATATTAGAGGTTGAATTGTTTCTACTAATGATCGGAAAACTACTCTTGGTTAATAATTGTTGTGCTTGTCTTGACGAATATTTTGTGTTGTTGCTGTAAAACCCTAAGTTGATGTTTAGAGGGACATGATATTTTGTTCGAGGACGAACAAAGCTTCAAGTGTGGGGTGTTGATGATAGGCGAATTTACACGCCTATAGCACTATATTTTGCCCATATTTGTGCCATGTTTTGAGAACAAATTATATATTTCATGCACTTTTAGTCCTTTTTCCTGTAAGTGAGCTAACAAACATGATTAGCAAAGTTTCAGGTATAAATGATGCAGAATTCAGCATTTTATGGATTACTTGACGCCAAAGAAAGCTTCACGAAAGGAAAAAAGCCAATCTTGGACACCAAGGACTAAAGATGGCGCATGGAAATTCTGTCCCGGGCTAAAACAGTATTTCTGAAGACTTTAGGGACTAGCAGCAACTTATTAGGATTAGGATAATGATACATTAACCTAGTACAATTGGGTTAAGTATTTCATTAGCTTATTAGGATTAGGATATTGATACATTAACCTAGTACAATTGGGTTTATTATTTCAT
Source organism: Capsicum baccatum var. pendulum (assembly GCA_030864225.1). Taxonomy (NCBI): domain Eukaryota; kingdom Viridiplantae; phylum Streptophyta; class Magnoliopsida; order Solanales; family Solanaceae; genus Capsicum; species Capsicum baccatum. The sequence continues at coordinate 101,967,558 of CM061550.1, read as the reverse complement.
TAACTTAGTAGGATTTGGTTAAGTAATTTATTAGCCTAGTAGGAATAGGATATGGGTATTATAAATACCCTATCATACTAGAGATTTTTATTCATTCACCATTCACCCATCCATCCATCACCCAATCATCCATCCACCTATCCATTCACCCATTCATCTACAACTCTAGACAATTTGCTTTTATTAATTATTATTACTTTCTCTTCATCTATTCGATTCTTAATTTCCACAACAAGAGAAACACTATTCTAAAAGGAATTCACGCCTAAAGCCATACCACACCCTACTACACGTGAAATCTTTTATTGTGGTATAATGATAATGTCTATTGTGATTTCCATCGCACTCATGAATAGCTAAACTTCTCTATTGGGGTTATGGAAGCCTTATGAGATACTATCTATTGCTATGAGTTTGTGAATTCGTGACACGTATGCTGCTTATATCATTATTCTCTTCATCTTAATGCAAATTCTTGTGGCTGCAGACACATAGAATAACGCCAGTATAGCATTAACTTGTTCGAAAGAAAAGTTATATGTCTGGAAAAGAGATGATGTCAAGGAAATAGGGTCCCATCCCCTATTAAAAAGTTAGTGCCGTAACTGGATTAACCTCTTGGAGAATTCGTACCATTAGACACGCTTTAAGCTCGAAAGAGTTAAAGTGAAATAATCCTCTAATAGGTCAAAAGATGCCTGGATTTACCATCGAATACAATTCACTATAAGCACATGCATGTCTGAATTCCGCACACTCATAGACAATAGAGACGTATAACTCAGAAGGTGGAAATAACCCCAACTCCTCAATTCTCATTGTTTACAACTTACTAAACATCCTTTCCTTTTACTTTGCTATTTTCAGTTTTTACTTTAGTATTTTGGTTACACATTACAATCCTCCCTTTTTCTGAGACTTGCACTAAAAGTCTAGTAATCATTGCTTACTTATTGACCAAGCTATTCCCTGAGGGATCGATACCCAACCCAGTTGGGTTCTATATTTGCTAACGACCTCTTTACACTCCTACGAGAGCTGTAGATTGAGCGTTATCACTATGTCATACCTTGCAACTATCGTGGAGACCTACTCCAATCTAGGGAACTAATCCCTCATATCGTGGAGACCTACTCCAATCTAGGGAACTGATCCCTTAATCGATCTCCAAGGCTATGAGGCATATACTCCTCCAAGAATATCTCAGAGAACTGAGTCAATGGGAAATCCAACTGGTCTAGAATCCATAAAATCTCTCCACCAATGATGAGCAGATGATGAGTGGTGAATCAACTACTCATTTTCACTCAACATTGTTTACAATATTATGATTTGAATGTCTAAGTGAGACATACTTGTGGTTAAATACACTAATTCTCATATTTTATAGGTATACAAATTCTGAGAAGAAAAAAGCAACTTTGAGCTAAAAATGCTCAAAAAGGGAATAGAAGTGCAAGAGTTTGACAAGATGAAAAGGGGAGTAGGATCTGTCCCTCAGTTACCATGATTGTGGGAAGAGAGTCATGATCTTAATCAATCAAGCTAGTCAACCAATGGCAATTGCAACAAAAAATAAAGACCCTAATTTTGGCGTATATCTATGTCTCTCTATGTTTGCTCCATATGCTTTTGAATAAGTCACATAATTTTGATGTTTTGTAGGTACTCTGGACAATATTGAAAGCTAGAAAAATAAGGGGAAATCAAGTTTGAGAAGTGTGGCAGCCCTGTAGAAAACAGGGCAAAATAGGGGAGCAAAATGCCTCAGGTACCACAATCGCGGCCTGAGGGTTGCGATCGCGATACCAAAATCACGTCAACTATGTTGCAATCACAAAAGATAATCTAGCCTGCAACTTTTTTATCACTGTAGTTTCAGGGATCCCTTTACCCCTTCTTATGATTTTGTGTTATAAAGTGAGGTCACTCAAGTCTTATAGTTTAAGGTGCGCCCCTACCCTTGTGTGTATTCATTGGTTTGCATACTCGAACTTAGTTTGCTCAAAGCATGGAAATTTAGTGAATTAATTATTTTCATTGTTTAGTTTTCTAATTCCTTTAATAAGGGTGTTGGATGAGCCTTTTCATTTGATAGATTTACTGACGACATTCTTAAGGAAAAAACATCGTGATTGGATTTTGATCCATGGATGTAGGGAAAGTATGAGTACCCGTAGCATTGAAATCGCAAATACAAGGGAAGTTTGAATACCTGTGGCATTGTGGATTTAGGATTACCCGCATACCATTGGCAAAGTTTGAGTAACCATATGGTTGGTTTGCCCATATGAGGCCAAAAAGTGTGAGACCAAGACTTGGGTTGTTGCCATGGTTAGCAAATTATGCATGGTTCAAATGCAAAGCAAACACTCCCTTCTATCCAAATTTTTTCAAAAAACAAGGGCATGGACGCGAGCGACATTGTAACAATTCTTTTTTTCTTTTTGTGAATCCAAATTTTGTACTTGTGAAAATTGGTAGATACTTCATTTTTTGTCTCTAGTGGGAGGGGCAATTAAGCCTCCTTGGTGAATTTTCATGCTATGTGTGGTGAGCATATTTGTCTAAATCTCATTTATACTTTGTCCCATCTAGAACTTAACCTATTAGTCTCTCAAAGCTAATTTTGATTGTACTTGGTTGGGGAGATAATCTTAGTCCATCTTTGTGACTTTGGAAGTCCACTTTAGCCTAAAAAGCCTACCCTTGCATAGATGTTATCCCTAGTCACCCACTTTGAGCCTTTATACCTTTCTTTAACAACCATATTGAAAGTTGTGAGCTTTTTAATTCTTATCCCTCTTTTGAACCCTATCCTCCTTGGATTTTAAAATACAAATCAAGCCTAAAAGCCTAAGTTGGGAGTGGTTAGGATTGGAAGAGGTAACTTTGGTCCACGAAAATGTAAGTTAGTGCCTAAGAGCTAAGTTCCGAGAACAAATAAATAGGAAAAAGAAGGGACCCAGGAAAGGAAAGAAAAGCATAAAATATACAAGGCAAATAGGTGAAAAGAAGATTCTTTCCAAAAGATGGGTAAATCAAGGTAGCAAAATTAGGCACATGTTTAAGGAGTGAAAATAAAAGAAGTGTCCCATGATCAAAAGTTGGATGAAAAAGTATAATGTAGACGTTCAAAGAGGGTATAGTCACTTTATTCCCAAATAATATCCTACCCTACCTCGAACCTACATTACAAGCTCAAAAAGCACTTTGAGATCTCCAACCAAGTGTATTCATGGTAGTGGCGATTAAAAATAGGGACAAGCCTATGGCATGGTACTTGTTAACATCGAGAGTTCTTGAGAGAGAGAGAGTTTTATACTTAAATTCCTTGCTGCATATTTGATAACTTGGTGTGCAGAATTTTCTTCCTTGTGGGGAGGCATGTAAGCAAACTGAGGTGGGTGATTTTTTCACCTCCCAAAAAATAAAGTGAAAGGAGTATAATTTAGTTGTGGTCAAAGAGGAGTCATTTCTTGAGTATTAGTGATTGTTTCATGATTGCTCTTTAAATACTTTTGCATCTTTGAAAATTTGGTGTTATGTTTGAGGGTGTCGTAAAAATAGTCTTGCCCATGTTAGAAGAGCTATTTGTGGTCGTAATCAAGTTGAAGTCATCATGATCATTTGGGTCATCTAATTTGGAAATAAAAGTGCATTGTCTTATGGTAAAAGGTAGTGTTGCTTGAGGATAAACAAGCTTTATGATAGGGGTGTTGATGAGTAGCGAATTTACCACTTATTTGCACTCAACATTCATGCACACTACTATGATTTGAATGTATAAGTGAGGCATATTTGTGGTTAAATGCACTAATTCCCATATTTTACAGGTATTTAAGTGTAAAGAAGAAAAGAAGCAACTTTGATAAAAAAAGGATCAAAGGGGGAATAGAAGTACAAGAGCTGGAAAAACTAAAAAATGGAGTAGGATCTGGCCCTCAGTTACCGTGATCGTAGAATAAGATCCGAGATCACAATTAGTTAAGCTAGTCAACCAACAGTGATCACGATTAGTCCTCCGCAATCATAGTAGGTGCAATCACATGAGAGCAAAAAATAACCCAGATGAAAAAACATCATTTGGCCAGCCGATCCCAAATCCCATTAAGGCTCAAATCCCATTCATTCTAGGAATCATCACCATTTCTAAAAAAATCCTACCTTTTATCCTTAGTTTTGGGTTTTACAATTTCTTAGAGTTTGGAGCTAATTTTGCATTAATCTTGAGCTAAGAAGACATTAGAGTGACTTCTAAGTGGAGAATTGGCAAAACTCATTGAGGATTCATTGAAACTTAAAAGTGTGGTTTGCATTCTCTTTATTTTTGATGAATCAATTTAATGGAGATTTTGGTTTGTTTTTGCTTATTATCATTATGAGTAGCTAGTTCTTCCTCTTGGATTATGTTTGAATAGGGTACATTTCTGTGTGGTTTGTGATGCATTTATGTATATACTAAAGTGTTGGTGTTGGGTTATACTATTGCTTGAGTAAATTGATTGGGATTTATGGGTGAAAGCTCTAAATACCCAAAGTGGGTTTGTGGGTGAAAACCTCAAGCTCTTGAAAGCCTAAACCATCCTTGAAAGAAGGGTTTGTGTGAACTTTAGGAACTCTCATCATCCTTGAAAGAGGGATGTGGGAACCAAGGTAAAAGTAGATAATTATGGGGCTTAGTTTGCTAATTTTCACCATCTTAGACGTAAGGGTGAATATGAGGTTGACTATCCTTTGGATACCATCCTAGAAATAGGGGTGCCTAATTGAGGTATTGGGTGGCTTTAATTGGCACACTCGTTAGGTACTAGAAAGAGTCAATGTGTGACATCTTTGAGATTTTATTGAAGAACTAGCCTCAAGGACTTTCGACCTAGCCTACCACATCATCAACGATCATGTTCCCATGTATAACTTGACCCTAGGAAAGCATCGCCCCAAGATTCATTTTAATTAATTATACTCTAATTATTCATAGTCTCAAATTAGTCCCTTAGAAGCCCAACAATTGTCTTTACATTCGAGAAGATTGAAAATCACTCAAAGCATTTTATACCATAGGTTTGACCCTAGCAAGCAACTTTTATTTTGAATTTACTCAATCATCACTCACAATGTTCCTCGTGGATTCGACCGCGACTCTTAGTTGGGTAAATATATTGACAACGACCGTCTTGCACACAAATTGACATGTAAGTTGAGCGTTATCAACAGACAAGTCCAACTGATATGTAGAGTAATCCTTACCACGAGTCACAACAAGGTCTAGACCATGAATCCTATCCTCATACGCAGTAAGGAACTCATGTGCATCCTCTCCAGGAGCACCGTAAAATCTTAACGAAGCTAATCTCAGGAATCTGCCCAACATTTCTTTCTTCTTAAAAGATGTAGAAGGCTGGGAAACCACTAATTGGGCGAAGATCGGTGCAGGAGAAATCTCAACTCTAGGAGCCGCAGTTACTATCTGCACCCCTACCTCAGTACCTGTCTAATTCGCAGACTATGCACCATCCAATGGCACACCACCAATACTACTTAACAACTAACTAATGTGTCTCTGAACACTACTAAAGAAATAATCCTGGTGGATCCTGGGCTGATTTTTGGTCCACTACTGGCTGTGGTAGAAATATCTCTGGCTCTGGTGCAGGAATAAGCTCTGGAAAGTGGTCCATCCTGGAATTTAACTGGGGACACATCTCTAGGTTTTCCACGGCCTCTGGGTTGTCCACGTTCAATAATAGTAATAGGATCCTTTGGCTCGATCTCGGGACCCTCATCTTGTAAAGTGGCAGTACGGGTCCTGCTCTCCTGTGGAAAAGTAAAGTCAAGAAAATATTCTACGAACCAACTCATACTCTCAACACAATATGAGTAAAAGAAGTGAAGAAATTTTAAGAATGTCTCATAGCCTCCCGAAAATAGGAAATAGACATCAACGTTCTGATCTGTAGGACTCTACTTCACACCTGATCATGTACCAATAATACCGGTGGAACATAGGCTCTGATGCTAATTTCTCATGATTCAATTTACGAGTCATGATGTCATCTACCAATTCCCCACTAGTAGGTAAGCCAATACCATAACACCGAAGCCAACACAATGGGTTAATTCGGTAAAAAAGGCCCAACATAGCTGAAAATTTAAAGAATATCAATTGCTAACATGAGGTTTCTAGATAGGATAAGAAATCATACAAATACCAATCCCAAAACCTGGAAGAGCTATCCCAATAGCAACTAATAGTATTGATACAACAACAAGTCAAGAATAGTTAATACATTTGTCTAGGATGCTAAAGACTGAATACAAAGGATGAAAGGAAATTGAGTGACTTAAGTTCCAAGAGCTTACCCTATCTCCAGAAATCAATCACTGCACGAACCATGATCAACAATGATAGCTAATACTTGAATCTGCACCAAAAAGGTACAGAAGTGTAGTAAGAGTACCAAAACAATAGGAACTCAGTAGGCATCATCAGCTGACTGAGCTAAATCATGATATAAGAATGATAAAGTGCAAGATAATCATAACTAAGTCAAGGTACAAAATCAAACCTAAATCCTCAATCATCACGGTATATAATAAGTAAGCAATTCAGAATAATGGTATAACATAAGGCATCAAAACATGCCAATATCGTCGCTCATAACAAGCATGGAACATCAAAAATAACAATATAATATAAGGTATCAATGCATTCCAATATAGTGTATCATAAGGAATAAATGATTCGAAATTATAAAGCAAAACAAGTGCAATCACAAGCAAATACAAGTAAAAAAATTGCCGCTCATACACCAACTAGTTCATAAAGTACAGAACCCATCACGGCGTCATACCATTGGAGAGTACACTCAAGAGAGCATAAAGTAAAGAATCGAATCGCCAATACATACATATATATATATATATATATATTCAACTTTCTCATTATCTATAGTTTTCCACAATTTTCATCGAACGGCCATTTATCAATATTCATAATCATCACCAATAATCATAATTGAATAACATATACCAATATACTTGTAACCATTACCATACCACCATATAGGCACATATCTCATCATTACACCATATTCACTCATTATTTGATAGCCAATGCTTATTACTAAACCAATTAGTTACTAGTCATTATATAACCTCTAATTATTATCAGTCCATTATTCATCACTTAATTACTATTCATGGATCAACGACTAACCATTATTTACTCATTAGCCAAAAGTAGCATCTAGTCAAGATTCACCACTAGACCGTATTCTCCAATAAATCAATATCCATTTCTAGCCAACATAATCCCACTAGTCAACATTTAACAAAGGACCACTAATCACCATGAGTACACTTATTCATCTCTCAACTAACATCTCTTATTAACTAGCATCATTAATCCAAAAATCCACATTAAATAATTAATCAACATCATAACTTAGTCATTAATATCAACTAATCATCACCATCACTAAGCCCATTATCATTAACCACCATAATGAAATAATCATTCCTATTAATAGCCAGCAATGCCACTAGTCTTCTTTACCACTAAGGTTCATAAATCCACTACTCACTATTATCCACCTAAGTAATATCCACCACTAAGCATCTTTCATCCTCAAATCAATAACTATACTACTTTATAACTCAACCCATTAGAAGAATATAACTGACACCTCTAATATCAATATTATAGCTAACTACACAAAAACATAACTAAAGCTGTAATTTCCATACATAGGGCTAGCCGGATTCAACCAGTTGGTGCACACTGTTGACACCCAATTTTTTTCTCTCCGTACCTAAAATTAACGTCTTCAGGCTTCTTGATCATTAAAGGGTACAAAATATAATTTTCACATCTTTTTTTATAATTGTTGAGAAATTATTGATAATTATCCTTGCTTTAGCATTTTTATCAATTTGTTGTCATATTTTTTACTTTTCATAATTTATTAATAATCCTCCTTATAATAGGATGTCTATCAATTCATTATCGCTTTTAATATTTTACAATTATCTGCACACGTACACGACATAACATCACATTTTTATAATATTTTTCATATTAAATTACATTTTTAATACTTTCAACATTCTTTACATTTTTCATAATTACAAATCAATACATGCATTTTATATATTTTTTACGATCCGCAAATGCTAAGTTCGGTCAATTATTTTTACACAGTATAATAACTCGATGTCATGTCACATCCAACAATAACTACAGAATAATATCTTGTCACGTCCGACAATGACCACTCAGTGTTGTCTCATCACATCTGACAACGACCACTCAATGACACTATCCTTTGGATAATTGCTTTGTCCGTTGGTCAAAAGGCTGCAAATCCTTTGGCCAATAACTTAAGGACCTAAGGGTGTTCTATTATAAAAAGAGAGGACACCCCTTTATCCATTGGATAAAAGGGGTGCTCAATTTTTTGTATAAACAGGTGGTGGGAGGACACATTTTTGACACACATTGTTTTTTGTTCATTTTTTCCTCTCTTTCAAAATACGCATATATTTATTTTTTACAAATCATAAATATTTTTCCTTTGCAAACCCACACACATATTCATAAATACACAAGCATATTTTATTTATTCCATTTTTCTATTTTGCTCTTCAAAACACTCCAACGGATACATTACACAACAACCTCTGTTTTTGATATTTTTCTTCACAAAATAAATAGCTATGCTATCATCCATTCATGGACAGACCATGAACTCAGAACAACAATATACAATCTCTCTCACATTATAAAATATAGAGAATTCATTTTTTTTTCTTTTTGCTTCTTCTTTATTCAGAGATCACATACACTTGAACGAACACATACATACATATCTCCATTTTTTTCACACAATACACACACATGAACTTACATACACTACACATATATACAAACACCATTCTCTCTCTCAACACATGAATCTCTCTTCTCCTTACCATTGTCGCGCCTTGTCGGACTTCATCACCGGCGGGCGAGCAACAACCACGCCATCACCCTCTTTTTCAACCTTTGAGATCCAACACCACCAACGATGAAATGCCAGCAAATCCCTATAACCACCAGATCCGATGTGTTTCGGCCGCCACAACCACCACACGCTAGTCGCACCCCCCATCGCTCCACTGCCGCTGGTGAACCACCACTGTTGCGGCAATCTCCTCTCATTTTCTTTGGTTCATATTTTCTTATTTTTCACCTATTGATTTGCATATCTGGCCAGAATCTGGGTTCCGGCGTTGCTCCGGCATACGTCGTTGAAGTGATGCCAACTTTTACTTGTTATTACACGATCGGCTTAATAACGTGCTTATTTTATGTACTTAGATTATTTATGGTGCTCTAATATTTTTTTTCCTCTCTATTTTGAATTTTTTGATATTTTTGGTGTGAATTATCCGGCGAGATCTTAATTTTTTGGGGAGGAATGTGCCTATTTTTTGGATCCATTTGTGATTTGTTCTTGCCATTTATGGTTGTTTTTAGGCTAATGGTTTGTTGATCCATTTTAATAGTATTTTGGATTAGTGGATTTTTACTGTTGCATATGATGTTGTTTTGGATTAGTGGATTTTCACTATTGCTCATGATATTGTTGGTTGGAGTATTGAATTTTCTGTGAAGTTGGCTATATGTTTGGATATTTCTTCACGGCTATTATAGTTGCTCACTATGTTGGTGTCCTTTTCGGACTGATTATATTCTTTTATCATTTATACACTGATAACGAACAAATACTATCGTGGCTGATGAAAAATTATTATTAATTTAAGGCCTCCGTAAACAAAAGATGGACTTTACGTATACAGATACATAATAAAAAATATTTTTTGGGCGATGATGAAACTTTATAACAACACAAGATTTTACAACTCATATTCTGGCAAGACGATTTAGGACGGCCAATTGATGGAGCAACCATTTCGTAGAAAAACGATTTAGGATGGCCTATTAATTGAGCAACCATTTCACAGTCATGACTTTATCTGAGCCCACTTTTAACAAAAAAAATATATTTTTTTATAATACATAAATATACACATTCTCATTTATTATTATTTATTTGTTACTAACATTTTTTTTACAAGTGTTTATACAGGTAATTTTGGAATACTCGTCGAGAGTTGCAGTCAAAGAGGCTCTTTCAATTTTGTATTTTATTTTATATTTTTATATTTGTACAAATGTTATTATAGTGAAAACTTTATTTTTGGGGTGTTGGACGGGAGTTTCTTATTTATACGACTTCACCTCGTGTTTATGCAAACTTAGGTCATTAATGTTTACATTAATAAATTAAATTAATCAATTAGTTTACATACTTTGACATCATAAACATTGTGATCTTTTCTGTTCAAATAAATCTTTACTTTTTTTCGTAAATTTAAATCAAGTAAAAAATATTATTTTTAAATATTTTTCTCCCCATGGCATATCAAGATACACTTCTCTTCATACATGTCATAAAATATTTTTTCTTTTCACATGTAATTTATACATTTTTTATACATATTTTTTTTTACATGTGTTTCATAACAATATGTTTTATTTATATATTTAATATACATATACTTTTACATAATTTTAAACATTTATATTTTTAGAAGAATTATTTTATACTTAATACATATTTTGTACATTATTTTAAAATATGCCTCCTCCCTCTTTGAAAAATTTAGTCTAGTCGGGTACCACATTTGTGGATCTCGAAGGGTGCCTAACCCCTTCCCTTCGGGATAACCTAAACTCTTACCTAGAATCTTAAATTGGTTTTTGCAGACTAAAAACATTAATCATATTTGTTAATAAATAGGTTTCCTTATTTTCCTTAAAAATTAAGTGGCGACTCTGTACATAAATTCATTCTTTTAGAGTCCATAACGTCGTGCTCATTTTAACCTCAGGTAGAAATCCGGGTATGACACACACATAGGCACATCAATAATCATATCCTTCGGCCTTTTCGGGCATTATCATGTCATCATAATATCCTCTGGACTCGAACCATGTATCAATATATCAACATAATATCCTCCATCCTTTTTGGGCATTAATATATCATCATAATATCCTCCGGCCTTATCGGCTATCAATATATCATCATAATATCCTCCGGCCTTCTGAGTATCAATATATCATCAACATACCCTCCTGACTTTAACAGAGTATCAATATCATCAACATATCCTTCGGACTTGAACCTGCTATCAATATCATCAAACTATTCTTCGGACTCGAATCGAGTATCAATATTATCAACATATCCTCCATACTCAAACCTAGTATCAATATCATCAACATATACTCCGAACTCAAACTGTGTATCAAGGGAACTAATCACAATTCTTGTCTTAAGGTGGGTCAATAAGCCCACATCTAAATACCCAAAATGCATTCTAAGTCAATTTTTACCCCAGACTAGACTAAGTTATCTAAATCAAATCTTATATGTATAGCACGCCACCATAAGACCTAAGGTAGATATTCTACTCAAGCACATTTACTAAGTCCAATGGAACCAAGGCAACCTTCCCTAGTATAAGCAACTAAGGTCAATTTACTCTAAGTATGAGCAACTAATGCATTATATCTAAGTTTTAGTTTCCTAAGGAATTCTCATGCTAAACGTGAGTAATGAAGTCTATTCCACCTAATATAATAGAAAATAAGTCAAGCTTCCAAACTTCTATAATTCCTATAGCTTAATTGGTCCAACAAACCCAAGTCTTGCATTTCATCAATCCAATACTTCAAACCTATCCTAGTCTAACAAGATATCACAATTATATCAAAACATAACTCAAATAAATAAGGAATAAGCCTAACCCACCTCGAATTCAAAAAAAACCCACAAAATGCTAAACCTTTGCTTTTCCTTTCCGAAAAGCTTCTTCAAGGTGCCAAGTTATCAAAAATAAAATCTAACATCATATTGAGAATTGTGATACCTATATTGCACCATTGGGCTTCGGATCCAAAAATGACACCAAAAATTTCAAGTGGGTCCCACATACAAAAAACATGTTTTTGATACCAACTCTGTAATACCTCATATTTCTCTAGCTCAATTTAACTCTTAGTATATGAGAAATCCTATATAAAAAATTTAAAATAATTAGAATTTTCCAATTTAAGTCCTGCCATGGCATAAAAAATTCAGTCAGCTTTCCAACGATATAAAATTCGCCCAAATCCAGTACCCAGGTGAAAAGTTATAGCAAATTTTTGTAAAACAGTGTGCCAAATAGCACATCACCGCACTGTGATAAGGGTCCAAATGGCAGTTATCATTTTCCAGTGAGATACCACGATCCTACCACGCTGTGCCACTAGTTATTTTCCAGTGTGACAATGTGATACCACCACGTCGCGCCACAAGCCCATTTCACGTTCGTCCCTTTTTGAACAGTCTCAGCCATATTCCAGTGGCTCACCGCGATGCCACCGCGTCACGGTGAAGCCCAAAATTAAGATTTTCAGTGATGAATTTTAATAACTTTTCAAGGGTAAATTGGTCTTTTTCCACGGCCCTAATCAGTCCTAAACACGTGATTTAACTACTAAATAACCTAATATATCATTATTTACTCACTTTTTCTCAAGAATAAATCATTCTCTCTCAAATTAACAAAATTCTAGCTTCGACAATCAAGAACAATTCTGAAGAATCCCTCCAAGAACCTTCAAGAACTAATCTTTTCAGGTATGTTAGGTGTTCATCCTAGGTTTTCTTTCACCCATGGAGTCCAAAAACCCTATTTAAACACACAAGTTTATATATTTATGATTTCCTTGCTTGAAATTAATTGTATTTATGTTCATGATATTAATTGGATTTCAATCCATGATTTAATTACAAATTTCATGATATTGAATAGCATGTGTGATGCATATGTGACTATCTTGATGAACCCTTGAATTTAGTAAGTTAGTATTGTATCCATGATGTTCAAGTGTTGACTAATTTTATGTGAAATAATCATGCTCCCCAAGTGTTTGATAAAAAGCCTATGTCAATTGAATAGGGAAATCATGACATTCTATTATGTGGTCCCATTCATGTACAGGTTCATGTATATCAAGTGTTTGGCAAAATGTCTAAATGGATGCATTGTTCACAAGAAAATCTCATTATGCTTTCAAGATCATGCCTTGTTTTATTTTAAATGCTATCGAGTCCTGGGGCTATTCAATACCTAAAAAATCTGGATGTTTACCTAGAGCTACAGTAGTTATAGAACAGTCTCAATAATGCCACGATCAGTAGTACTCAGTCAGTTACAAAACTCAATGAAACTCAGTACCAGTCCAGTTCAGATCAGTATAGTAATCAGTGTCTTCAGTTGGGAGTAGGATTCAGAAATAAGTGAACCTAAGGATGCGGGCTCACCTGTTAGTAGAGAGTGCAATCCTTAGAAGCAGTCCTTGTGTTCCAAAACTACGTAGCTAGCATAGGTTGAGATATCAATCTGTTAGTTGAGGGTTGATAAGGTGTTTTACCTTCCAGTTGATGGTACCACCATTCTCATTCAGGGTACCTGCCATATGAGGGTGACTCTTCAGCTTGTCTTTACCCGTGGCAGGGTACTGACACCCTTCTAACTAGGGTTATAGGTTGGACCCCAGTTATCTTATTTATGGTATGTCGGTTAGATAATTACCTTCTACAGTTTCAGTTTTAGTCTCAGTATAGAACTCAGTTTCGTTCTATAGAATTAAGATTGTCAGACACAGCCACTCAGTATCAGTAATTCAGTTATCAGTAATCTTAGATATCAGTTACTCAGTATCAAAAATTAGTACTCAACTTCAGTAAAAGCTCAGATATAGTATAAATGTATATACACAGTATTGTAACTTAGTATTTTACAGTAGTTTCAGTTATCTATATATTCTTATTCAGTCACTTTATATCATTCAGTTAGTTACTGTTCATGCATATAAACCCCTGCATTCAGCCTTACCTCATCTAGCATACCAGTATATTCCACGTACTGATGCATATTTTCTCTTTGTGCTATGATATCTTATATCATAGGTTCGGATGCTCAGGTTTCTGACCGCGCATAGATAGATTTAGATAGCAGTAGTAGATTCAGTAGTGAGTCCTCATCTATCGAGGATATGCTTTTATTTTTGTATTTTCATTAGAATCAATATTTCAGTAGTCGGAGTTGGTTAGGGGCTTGTTCCATCAACTCTACTTTCAGACAGTTTAGTTAGTGGTTTTTCAGACTAGACTAGTTCAGACAGTATTTAATTTTGTAGATATTATTATTTAGTTTTTATAATCATCAGTATTCAGAATATGAACCAGATGGCATTTCAGCCTAATTTCTATATTATTTCATTTTTATTATACAGTGCTCATAGCAGGTACCAGTCATGGGTTAGCTTGTGGTCCTTCGAGGTCGTAAGCATCGTGTGTCATCCGGGGTACAGACTCAGGGTGTTACAAACTTGGTATCAAAGCCTAAGGTTCAACAGAGTCCTAGGGAGTTTAAAAGCCATATCAAGTAGAGTCTTATACATGGGTATGCAGCACACCACACATATGGGCAAAAGGCTATGAGGTATTTTAAGAATGCTTTCCTTCTTTCAGTATTCATGCCGTGCGAGTGAGCATGAGCTCAAGTTAAAACTCTCAGTCTAACTCTTTCTTACTTCTGTGTACAAAACATGCCTCCTAAAAAGAACAACTAAAAAAGAACAGGAATCCAGTCAGCACCTCAACTCATTCAAGTAGATCCCCTGAATGAGCATGTCTCCCATGCAGAATTAAGAGCTACGTTCACCTCTCTATCCCATTTGGTAGTAGCTCAAAATGAAAGGCCAGTTATTATTCAGGCCAACCCAGTGACCAATAATGCTGCATCCAGGATTTGAGACTTCACCTGAATGAATCCTGTATCCAAGTATGAAGAAGATCCACAGGAGTTCCTCGATTAGGTCCAGAAAGTCACAGATGTTATGGGAGTAACTTCCAATGAGAGTGTTGAGTTAGCTACCTATCAGCTACAAGATATAGCTTATACATGGTTTAAGCAGTGGAAGGTAGACAGGGGCACAGATGCAGAACCCATAGAGTGGAAAGAGTTTGCTACTACTTTCCTAGATAGATTCTTTCCCTTAGAGATGAGAGAAGCCAAGGTGTTAGAGTTCATCAATCTCAGGCAAGGCAACATAAGTGTGAAATATTATTCCCTTAAGTTTAATCATTTAGTCAGGCATGCTCCCCATGTAGTAGCAGATAATAGGTCCAGAATGAGTAAGTTCGTGTCTGGGGTGTCAGAGAGTATGGTTAAGGAGTACAGAACTGTGATATTGATTAAGGAGATAGACATATCAAGGCTCATAGTCCCTGCACAGTAGATAAAAGAGGCTAATAATAAGGAGAGGGAGGGGTAAAACAAGAAGGCTAGAATAGGTAGCTTTAATTTTACTCAGCCTAAGTTCAAAGGCAGAAACCATTCTCAGTTTCACTAAAAATATTCAGTTACAGCTCCGCTCTCAGCCAGTGCTCTAGTCCCTAAGTTCAGAAATGGTAACAAAGATAGGGCTCTAAGCTCTAAATATCAAGGTAGTATCAGCAGTGCTCTAACAAATCCTCTTTGTCAGAAATGTGACAGAAACCATCAGGGTGTCTGCAGGGCTACTAGTGATGTTTTTTTATAGTTTGTCAAGCCAAGCCACATAATTAGAGATTGTCCTCAGTAAGGTTCTCAGGGTCAGTATAATCATCCTTCAGCTCAGTTCGGTCACTCGAATCAGCAGGGTGCCGTTTCCAATACCAGTGATCAACGCCCAAATAGACTCTATGCACATCAGTCTATACAAGATTAGGAAAGTTCACCTTATGTGGTCACTGATATGTTACAGATCTTCTATTTACATATTTATGACTTATTAAATCCAGGAACTTCTCTGTCTTTTGTAACTCCTTACATAGAAGTAAACTTTAAGGTCAAACCAAAAATCTTAATAGAATTTTTCTCAGTCTCTGCCCTAGTGGGTTGGTCTATCATAGCCCGATGGCTATACAGGAACTTTATGGTCATGATATCTTAGAAAGTCACTTTAACAGACTTAGTAAAGTTAGAGATGATGAATTTTGACATTATTCTCGTCATGGATTGGCTCTATTCATGTTATGCCTCAGTTGATTGTAGAAACAAAATTGTTTATTTTTCAGTTTCCAAATGAACCAGTCCTTGAATAAAGAGGTAGTACCACAGTACTTAAAGGTCAGTTGATTTCCTACCTTAGAGCGAGAAAAATGATATCCAAGGGATGTGTCTTATCATCTTGTGTGAGTCAAAGACTCTAGTTCAGAGACTCCTAATCTTGAGTCAGTTCCAGTAGTAATAGAATTCTCAGATGTGTTCCCTGAAGATCTTCCTGGAGTTCCTCCCGTAAGGGAATTGACTTTGAAATAAACCGTCTTCCAGACACTCAACCCATATCTATTCTGCTATACAAAATGGCACTAGCTGAACTCAAAGAGTTAAAAGAATAGTTAAAGGACCTTCTAGACAAGGGTTTTATCAAACCCAGTATTTCCCCATGAGGCACACCAGTATTATTTATGCATAAGAAAGACGACTCTCTCAGAATGTGTATAGACTACCGTCAGTTGAACAAAGTCACAGTCAAGAATAAATACCCATTTCCTAGAATTGATGACTTATTTAACCAACTTCAGGGAGCCAGTTACTTTTATAAGATAGACCTCAGATCAGGCTATCATCAGCTCAGAGTCAGAGAATGTCACATTCCAAAAATAGCTTTTCGAACCCGGTATGGTCACTTCGAGTTTTTAGTCATGTCCTTTGGTCTCACTAATTCCCCAACAGCCTTCATGGACTTAATGAATCACGTGTTCAAGCAGTACTTGGACATGTTCATTATAGTCTTCATCGATGACATTCTTTTCTACTCTCGTAGTGAGAATAATCATACAGATCACCTCAGAATCATACTTTAGACTCGTAGAGCCCATTAGTTGTTCGCCAAATTTAGTAAGTATGAATTTTGGCTAAGATCAGTAGCATTACTTGGTAATATTATTTCTGGTGATGGCATTAGAGTTGATCCTCAAAATATCAAAGTAGTGAGAAATTGGCCTAGACCTATTTCTCCATCAGATATTAGGAGTTTCTTGGGTTTAGATGGATATTACCATCGGTTTGTTGAAGGTTTTTCATCTATTTCATCCACCATGTCCAAATTGACTCATAAGAAAGTCAAGTTTTAGTGGTCAGATTCTTGGAAAAAGAGTTTTCAGGAGTTGAAGCCTTGACTCACCTCAGCCTCAGTTTAAACATTACTAGACTATTCAAATGGGTTTTTTGTGTACTGTAATACATCTAGAGTAGGCTTGGGTTGTGTCCTCATGTAAGAAGGTAAAGTCGTAGCCGATGCCTCTAGACAACTTAATCCTCATGAGAGGAATTACCCTACCCATGATCTTGAGTTAGCAGTTGTTGTGTTTTTCTTAAATATTTGGAGACACTATTTGTATGGGGTACATGTTGATGTGTTCACTAATCACAAAATCTTGCAGTATGTGTTCTCTCAGAAACATTAGAATTCACACCAAAGAAGGTGGTTAGAGTTGCTGAAAGATTATGATATGATTTTCCTATATCATCGGGGCAAGGCCAATGTAGTGGTAGATTGTCTCAGTAGGTTGTCTATGGGTAGTGTTGCTCATGTAGAGAATGGTAAGAAGAAGTTAGTTCAGGAGGTTTATCAGCTTGCGCGACTAAGTATCTGCTTAGTCGATTCAGTAGAGGGTAGTATGTGGGTTCAGAATAGTTCAGAATCATCTCTAGTTTTCGAAGTAAAAGAAAAGATGGATAGAGATCCCAACCTTGTTAAGTTGAAAGAGTCAGTCAGAGATCAAAAAGTAGAGATTTTCTCCTAAGGGAAAGATGGTGTGTTGTATTGCCAGGGTCGGTTATTTGTACCAGGTGTAGATGACTTGAGGCAACAAGTTCTTGCAAAAGCGCATGGTGCGCATTACTCTATTCATCCAGGGGCCACTAAGATGTACCATAATTTGCGAGAGATCTATTGGTGGAGTGGGATAAAGAGGGATATCGCAGAGTTTGTAGCTAAGTGTTCTATATGTCAGCATGTTAAGATTGAGCACCAAAAGCCTAGTAGGTCTATGAAGGAGTTCAGTATACCCACATAGAAATGGGAAGAAGTGAATATGGACTTTGTGATGGGTTTTCCTCGTACTAGTCATCAGCATGATTCAATTTGGTTTATCGTAGATAGTATGATCAAATCCACTCATTTCTTGCCAGTCCATACCTCTTATTCGGCCAAGGACTATGCCAAACTCTATATCAGAGAGTTGGTCAAGTTACATGGAGTCCCAGTATCAATTATCTATGATAGAGGTACTTTACCTCTCACTTTTGGAAAGTATTCCAAAAGAGTCTTGGTACCCAAGTTCACCTCAGTACAGCTTTTCACCCTCAGACAGATGGTCAAGCAGAAAGGACCATTCAGACTTTAAAAGATATGTTAAGAGCCTGCTACTTGATTTTAAGGTAGTTGGGATAACCACTTTCCTTGGATCGAATTCGCCTCTAATAATAGCTATCATTCTAGTATTCAGATGGATCTATTTGAGGCTCTTTATGGTAGGAGATGTAGATCTTTAATCGGTTGGTTTGAGGTTTGTGAGGCCACATTTATAGGTCCTAATTTAATGTTTGATTCCTTAGAGAAGGTTCATTTCATTAGAGAAAGGCTTAGGCTATCCCAGCGCTGACAAAAACTGTATGTAGATGTGAGAAGAAAGGATCTCGAGTTTGAGATTAGTGATTTTGTGGTCTAGAAAATCTCTCCCATAAAGGGAGTAAAGAAGTTTGGAAAGAAGGGAAAACTCAGTCCCCGATATATCGATCTTTATAGAATTCTCAGCCATTTTGGAAAGGTAGCTTATGAACGTGAGTTGCCTTCAAATCTAGCTTCAGTGCTCCCAGTATTCCATGTCTCCTTGCTAAAGAAATGCATTGGTGACCCAGTAGTTGTAGTTTCTTTAGATGATATAAATATTTAGAACTATCTCTCTTTCGAAGAGGTTCCATTCCAAATCCTAAATCGCAGATTTGCAGACCAAGGAACAAAGAAGTTCCCTTGGTCAAAGTTTTTTGGAAAAATTAGTCCATTAAGGAAGCTACTTGGGAAGCAGAAGAAGATATGCGGACCAAGTATCCTCACCTCTTCTTTACAAACTCAGATTCAGCTTAAGGTAACAGTCTTTCTTAGATTTACTCAGTTCCTATTCAGTTACAACTAGGTATTCATTACCATTGCATATCATTTTCATGACAAACATGCATTCATGAATCAGTTCATCCATGTACTCATGCATCAGATATGCATGTTCAGTAAGAAAACTCAGCTTATCAGTAGTTTCAGTCATGTATTCCATGCTTTAGTTGTGCATGTTCAGTGTATGAACTCAGTCTATCAATATTTCTCAGCTTAATAAGTCTCATTCGAGGATGAATATTCCCAAGGGGGAGATATTGTAATACCCCATATTTCTCTAGCTTAGTTTAACGCTCAGTATATGAGTATTCCTATATAAAAATTTTAAAATACTTAGAATTTTCCAGTATAAGAATTACCATGGCGTAGGAAATTCATTCATCTTTCCAAGGATATAAAATTCGCCAAAATCCGATACCCGGGTGAAGAGTTATAGCAGTTTTTGTAAAATAGTGTGCCAACTGACATGTCACCAAGCCACGCTAAGGGTCCAAATGGCAATTTTTATTTTCCAGTGTGAGACCTTGATCCCACTGCGTCACGCCACTAGTAATTTTCAAGTATGGCAACGCGATAACACCGCATCGCGCCATAAGCCCATTTTACGTTCGTCCCTTTTTGAACAGTCTCAGCCATATTCCAGTGGCTCACCACGATGCCACCGCGTCGCGGTGAAGCCCAAAATCAGGATTTACAATGATGAATTTTAATAACTTTTCAGGGGTAAATTGGTTTTTTTCTATGGCCCTAATCAGTCCTAAACATGTGATTTAACCCCTAAATAACCTAATATATCATTATTTACTCAATTTCTCTCAAAAATAAATCATTCTCTCTCAAATTAAAAAATCCTAGCTTCAAGAATCAAGAACAATTCTCAAGAATCCCTCCAAAAACCTTCAAGAACTAATCTTTTCAGGTAGGTTAGGTGTTCATCCTGGGTTTCCTTACACTCATCGAGTCCGAGAACCCTATTTAAACATATAAGTTTATATATTTATGATTTTCATGCTGGAAATTGATTGTATTCATGTTCATGTTTTTAATTGGGTTTCAATCCATGATTTAATTGCAAGTTTCATGATACTGAATAGAATGTGTGATGAATATGTGACTATCTTGATAAACTCTTAAATTTACAAATTAGTATTGTATCCATGATATTCATATGTTGACTAATTTTATGTGAAATAATCATGCTCCCCAAGTGTTTGATAAAATGCCTATGTGAATTGAATAGGGAAATCATGACATGCTATTATCTGGTCTCATTCATATACAAGTTCATGTATATCAAGGTTTGGCAAAATGTCTAAATGAATGCATTGTTCACAAGAAAATATCATTATGCTTCCAAGATTATGCCATGCTTTATTTTAAATGTTATCGAGTCTTGGGGGTATTCAATACCCAAAAAATCTAGTTGTTTACCTGGACCTACAGTAGTTATAGAACAGTTTCAGTAATGTCACGATCAGTAGTACTCAGTCAGTTATAGAACTCAGTGAAACTCAGTATCATTCCAGTTCATCTTAGTATAGTAATCAGTGTCTTCAGTTGGGAGTAAAATTTAGCACCAAGTGAACCCAAGGATGGGGGATCACCTGTCAGTAGAGAGTGCGGTCCTTAGAAGCAGTCCTTGTGTTCTAAAACTACGTAGCCAGCGTAGGTTGAGATATCAATCTACCAGTTGAGGGTTGATAAGGTATTTTACCTTCTAGTTGAGGGTACCACCATTCTCATTCAGGGTACCTACCAGATGAGAGTGACTCTTCAGTTTGTCTTTACCTGTGGTATAATACTGACACCCTTCCAACTGGGGTTACAAGTTGGGCCCTAGTTATCTTATTTCGGGTATGTCGATTAGATGATTACCTCCCACAGTTTTAGTTTAAGTCTTAATATAGAATTCAATTCAGTTCTACAGAATTCGGACTGTTAAACACAGTCACTCAGTATCAGAATTCAGTAATCAGTAATCTCAGATATCAGTTTCTCAGTATCAGAAATTAGTACTCAACTTCAGTAAAAGCTTAGATATAGTATACATGTATATGCACAGTATTGTATACTTAGTATTTCACAGTAGTTTTAGTTACCCATGTATTCTTATTCAGTTACTCTATATCATTTAGTCAGTTACTATTCATGCATATGAACCCCTGCATTCATCCTTACCTCATCTAGTATCCCAATACATTCTACGTACTAATGCATATTTTTTCTTTACGCTATGATATCTTATATTATCGGTTTGAACACTCAGGTTCCTTATCGTGCATAGACAGATTCATATAGCAGCAGTAGATTCAGTAGTGAGTCCATCGAGGATATACTTTTATTTTAGTATTTTTATTAGCTTCAGTATTTCAGTAGTTGGAGTTAGTTGGGGGCTTGTCCCTTCAACTCCACTTTCAAACAGTTCAGTTAGCGGCTTTTTAGACTAGACTAGTTCAAACAGTATTCAGTTTTATAGATATTATTATTAAATTTTTATATTCATCGGTATTCAGAATATGAACCTTATGGCATTTAAGACTAATTTTTGCATTATTTTACTGTTATTATAAGGTGCTCATGGTAGGTACCAATCATGGGTTAGCTTGTAGTCCTTCGGGGTCATAAGCACCGTGTGGTTTCCGGGGTACAGAATCGGGGCGTTACAAACTCAATTTTCATACACCACTAGAGAATCAAAACTCTCAAGAATTAGGTGAAAACCAAGCATATTTGGTCTAAAATCAAGCTCTCAAAAAATTTGGGGTTTTGGCCAAAATTTAAGAAATAAAAGCTTGAAAAAGGAATGATTCAGACCTTTAATCGGTTGTTAATCACAAAAATATATGTTAATTAACCTTATAACTCACCTTCAAGAATCAATTTGAAGTTAATATATCATTCTAGGGCTTATGGGGCTCAAAGAGAAGTGAAAATGGCCAATTTTGTGACCAAAGGGGCTAATTATAGTACCTTGGTTGCGGTTAAATAGGGTCCGCAAGGTCAAAACTTATTTTTGACCTCCCAGACTCATTTAGACTCCGTTTTTTACAAACGAACTATGTAAACCTACTAAATTTGATGTTTCAAATGTATTGGTGAAGTTATATTTTCCATCCAAGTCCGTTTAGACCAATTATGGACCCCACACTTATATCTACCAATTCTTTCACTTTTCGATAATTGGTCGAATTGAACTCGGGTATCTTAGGAGCTGAACCAAAGGTATTTATAGCCTAAAACCGATATTTTGGATCTTCTAGCGTAGTCTAAAAGAATTCGAGGTCATTTAACTTAAGTTTTCACTCAGCGGTCATTCGGAACCAAGGAGATTTCTAAATGAAGAATTGGTCCTAAAATCAAAAGAACTGCCTGGAAATCAAACTATCAATTCCAAAAAGTCATAAATGACTTAAGGCAACTATGAAAAAGGACTAACAGTAACAATAAGTGAATAGTACAAAAAATACCTAAAGTGTCATTACAACTATATATTAAGAATGATCTAACATAAGATCGTTAATAAAATATTATAGATAATTGATTTTTAAAACTGACAAGTAAATGCTAATGTGAATACCTTTCTATTATTTGTGCATCAACAATAGATGAAAGAGGAACAGTGCAATTCCATTGAGAAATAATATCATGTTTATGCATCGACAATATATGAAGGGGGAGGGGGAAGGGTAATTTATTTGAGAAATAATGTCATGTTTGAATTTTCTTTTAATGCAATATGATTCAAAATGTTCAAACGAGATATTCCAATATGAAATAATTAGAAATAATATTTTAATATTATTTAACCTTTGTGCAGGTATGTATACTAGTTTTCATATAAATAAGAGAGCTTTCAGCAACCACATAGAGAGAAGAGTGCAAATTTTTGCACCAAATTTTAATCCTAGCAATCAACTTCAAATTACAATTTTTACTTTATTTCTTGTCGGATTGAGCTTATTTTTGGGACAAGTTATTTCTCTTATCTCAGTCTTTGATTAAAAACTGACAGAGTTGGATTTGGTTCCCTATGGATTCTGTTTTTCATTCATGAACAATGTGCATGGCAGTTTTGGTTTTGGGGAGCCAAATAAAGGAGGAAATTCTCTGATGGATTTTTCTAGGTCTTTTGGGTTGCAGATAGCAAATTCGAGCTTTCCGAAGAAGGAGGATCACCTTATTACGTTTTATAGTTCAATGGCCAAGACTCAGATAGACTTTTTGCTTCTTAGAAAAGGGTATAGAGCGCTATGTAAAGACTGTAAAGTCATACCTAGCGAGAATATCTCGACTCAACATAGGTTGTTGGTGATAGACTTGGTTATCAATAAGGGCAAAAAGAAGAGAAGTAGGGAGGCGCGACCTAGGACTAAGTGGGAGAACCTAACTTTGGCTAGTGCTTTAGAGATGAAAGAGAAGTTGAAGAGTAGGGGGGCTTGGGAGAGTAGAGGGGGTGGATAATATGTGGGAGACAACTTCTAGTTGCATTAGGGAGACCGCTAGAGAGGTGTTGGGTGTCTCGAAAGGTCAATCTGGCAAATATCGAGGAGACTGGTGGTGGAACAAAGAGGTTAAGAGAAAGATGGAGTCTAAGAAGGTGGCTTATACTAAGTTGGTTAGGAGCAAAGATGATGAGTAAGGATAGAAAAATAAGGATAAGTATAAGGTTTCTAGAAGAGAGGCTAAGTTAGCAGTTACGGTGGCTAAGACAGCAGCTTTTGAGAGTTTGTATGTGGCTTTAGAAGAGAAAGGCTAAGATAAAAAGTTGTATAGGATGGCCAAGGCCAGGGAGTGGAGGGCTCGTGACCTTAACCAAGTGAAGTGCATCTAAGAAGAGGATGGTATAGTGTTGGTTGAGGATGACCTTATTAGGGAGAGGTGGCAGTCCTATTTTTATAAGCTTTTGAACGACGAGGGTGACAAAGGTTCTGTGTTGGAAGACTTGGAGATATCTGAGAAGGGTCACAATCATAGTTATTATAGGCGTATCGAGGTTGAGTAGTTCAAGAGAGCTATTCGCAGGTTGCGATGAGGTAGGGCGACAGGGCCAGACGAGATTCCAATAGACTTTTGGAAGAGCACTAGCAGGGCAGGTTTGAAGTGGTTGACAAGGTTGTTTAACATTATTTTTAGAGATGCTAAGATGCCTGAAGCATGAAGGTGGAGCATGATGATAGTGTATAAGAACAAGGGAGACATTCAGAGTTGTAACAACTATAGAGGTATTAAGTCATTGAGTCATACTATGAAGGTTTGGGAAAGGGTAGTAGAGTTGAGGATGAGAAGGATCATGACAATCTCTAAGAATTAGTTTAGTTTTATGCCTGGTTGCTCGACCACTTAGGTCATTCACCTTGTGAGGAGATTAGTGGAGTAGTTTTGAGAGAGGAAGAAGGACTTGCATATGGTATTTATTGATCTAGATAAGGCATATGACAAAGTTCCTAGGGAGATTCTGTAGAGGTGCTTAGAGACTAGAGAGGCACCTGTGGAATACATTAGGTCGATTCAGGATATGTATGATGGTGCTAAGACTCGTGTGAGGACGGTAGGTAGATATTTAAAGCACTTTACAGTTTTGATAGGGTTGCACCAGAGATCGACGCTTAGCCCATTTCTATTTGCTTTGGTGATAGATATTTTGACGCGATATATTCAAAGGAAGGTTCCTTGGTGTATGTTATTTGCAGATGATATGGTTCTGATTGATGAGACTCGGGGTGGAGTTAATGATAAGTTGGGGGTTTGGAGACAGACTCTTGAATATAAAGGCTTTTGATTTAGTAGAATAAAGATGGAGTACTTGGAGTGTAAGTTTAGTAATATGTCGCAAGAAGATGGAGTGGTTGTGAAGCTAGACTCTCAGGCCATCCAGAAGAGGGAAAGTTTCAAGTATCTAGGGTCTATAATTCAGGGTAATGGTGAGATTGATGAGGATGTTATGCATGGTATTGGGGCAAGGTGGTTGAAGTAGAGGCTTGCTTTGGGAGTCCTTTGTGATAAGAAGGTGCCCCCGAAGCTTAAAGGTAAGTTCTATAGAGTGGTAGTCCAGACGGTTATGCTGTATGGAGCAGAGTGTTAGCCAATTAAGAACTCCCACATCCAAAAGGTGAAGGTGGCGGAGATGCAAATGTTTTGATGGATATGCGGACATACCAGGAAAAATAGGGTGAGGAATGAGATTATTCGAGAGAAGGTGGGAGTTTCCTCAGTGGAGGATAATTTGTGAAAAGTGAGGCTTCATTGGTTCGGGCATATAATCAGGAGGGGCCCTGATGCTCCAGTGTAGAGGTGTGAGACTCAAGCTATGGATGGTTTTAGACTGGCTAGAGGTAGACCAAATAAATATTGGAGAGAGGTGATTAGGCATGATATGGAGCAATTACAGCTTACAGATGACATGATCCTTGATAGAAAGGTGTGAAGGACATGGATTAAGGTAGAGGGTTAGGGGGTGGGAGTGCAGTGGTAGTAATAGGGGAGTGCTCCTTTGGGTCTGGAGTTTCTAGTTCGTAGTGTTGGGGCTGTAGTTTTTGGGGTTAGTGGTGTTAGCTTTTTTGCATCCCGTACTAGTTTATTATGCACTTATCTTTTGTGTTTATTATACTATTAGTTTGTTTTGTGTACCATACTAGTTTGTACCCGCTTACTTTTTGTATTTGTTATACTGTTATTGGTCCTAAGCTGGGGGTCTATCGAAAACAACCTCTCTACTTCTCTTGAGGTAGTGGTATGGTCTGCGTACACTCTACCCTCCCCAGACCTCACTAGGTGGAAATACACTGGGTATGCTGTTGTTGTTGTTGTAATTTTTTAGTTTTTGGTGTTGTACTTTATATATTATTGCTCATTTTTTGGCACTTATTTGGTGGCTATTTTGGAGAACATTATTATAACTCTTGGTGATTATAATGATTATTTTGATCCTGTAATTATTTACTCTTCATACTGATGGATTTTTCACATAAATCTGGATGTATCGTGTGATTGATTTTATTCTTGTATAGTTATATCCTTTTGGTTGATATTTCTTAGTTATTATCGTTGTGCTTGAATTTATTTTTATTTCCCCATGGTTCAAATTAAGAAAATAATTAGAC
This sequence comes from Capsicum baccatum var. pendulum, assembly GCA_030864225.1. Taxonomy (NCBI): domain Eukaryota; kingdom Viridiplantae; phylum Streptophyta; class Magnoliopsida; order Solanales; family Solanaceae; genus Capsicum; species Capsicum baccatum. The sequence continues at coordinate 101,941,131 of CM061550.1, read as the reverse complement.
TTGGGTATTCTTTACTAGCATATCGCGCATTCTTTGTTAGTGACTTGTCTTTCCCAATAAAGTAGAATCAGAACAATGATTGTTGTTGATTGTCGATTTGAATTATGGAGATAAATATGAGTAATAAGGTGTGTTTGAATATTAGTAATTATCATACCTGAAAAGGCAAAATCAAAGATCCTTTATTTTTCAAGAAGATATATGTGTCTGCGTTCGCTTATAATAAAGCTCAGTCCATAACAAATGAGGATTAAGAATTTGAGCACTTATATATTTGTAGCTAGTATTATCCAATAGGTTGAAGATAATGTTAGAAACTATATTGTGAAAGAGATACATGCTAGAAGTTTGTGGGATAAGCTTGAGACACTTTATGCTTCGAAGACTACAATAACAAGTTGTTCCTACAGAAACAGTTGATAAATATTAGGTATAAAGTGGACAGTCCTATTTTTTATCATTTAAATAATTTTCAGGGTGTCCTTGACTATCTTTCCAGAATGGGTGTTAAGATTGATGAAGAAATACAAAAACATTAACTCCTTAATACTTTGCCTGACTCTTGAGAAATTCTTCAAGTTTCTTTGACTAATTCTGCTCCCAGTAATATTGTAACTATGAAATATACTAAGAGTGATATCTTAAATAAAGATATGAGAAGAAGATCTAAGGCTTTATCTACTTCAGCTTCACACTCCAATATTTTGGTTACTAAAGATAGAAAGAGAAACAAGTGTAGAGGTCAGAATGACAGAGATAAAAGTAGAAGCAAGTCAAATTCCAGATTCAAGAATGTTACATGTGACTATTCCAAAAGAATAGACATATCATAAAATATATCATAAAAAAACAAAGATATAAGACGATAAAAAAAGAAGATGATAATTAAAATCATGTTACTATTGTTGCTAATCATGATCTTTTTGTTATTTGTGGTGAAAATGTCATTAATCTTGTTTGTGATAAGTCTAGTTGGTTTAAGAATTTTGGTGCTACTTATCATGTCATGCTAAAGAAGAAATTATTGTCTTCTAATACTCCAGGTAATTTAGGATGTTGAAAATAGGCAATGATTATGAGGTTGAAGAACTTGGCATTGGGACAATTTTTTCAAAAAGTAACAATGGTTTGAGATTAGTTCTCACCAATGTCAAACATGCTCCAGATATTCGTTTGAACTAAATTTCTATAGGATATATTTATAATAAGGGTTATGTTAACACCCTTGGTATTTGCTAGTAAAAGCATACTTGAGGTTTAATAACTGGGGCTCGTGGTGATAAGTTGTCTGACTTGTACATATTTCAGGACTCCATTTCTAGAGGCTCTATAAACTTAATGGAGAATGATACTTTATCAAGTTATGACATAGAAGACTGAGTCATATCAGTGAGAAGGGTACTACTAGCTTGTCTAAGAAAGATTTTCTTTTGTAGTGAACACACAAAGTTGAAGAAATTCTTAGCCGGTAAATAGAAAAAAAAATTGAGTCATCCATATTTAAGAAAGATTTATTTGCTGAAGTTGGTACATTCTGATTTGTGTGATCTTTTTAAAGTAATATCTCATGATTATGCACTTAAATTTTGACTTTATTGATGATAATTCTCAAGGATCAAGTATTCAATGTGTTCAAGAGCTTTCACGCTTAAGCAAAAGGACGGACAAGAAAAAAACTGAAATACATCCACTCAGAAAATGATGATAAATATATTAAACTTTTTAATAGATATTGCAGAAAGCAGGATATTCGACATCAAAAAGCTCCTCCAAAGACTCTCAGTCAAATAGTTTATTAGAGAGGGTAAATATAACTCTATTTGAGAGAGTTAGATGTATGCTTTCAGATGCTAAGTTACCATATTTTTTTTTAGCAGAAGCACTTAATATTTCTACTTATATTATAAATTTATCTCCCACTCTTTTTTTAGATAATGATGTCCCTAACTTAGTTTGGTATGGTAAAAATGTTACTTATGATCATCTTAGAGTCTTCAGATATAAAGCCTTTATACATGTTTTTAAGAATAAGAGGTCAAAGTTAGATGTTAAAACTAGATAGTATATCTTCATTAGTTATCGCCAGGATGAATTTGACTATCATTTCTATAATCCAAGTTGAGAAGTAACTTGTTAGAAGTCGTGATGTTGTATTCTTTGAAAATCAACTAATTGGAGATTTTGAAAGAGCTGAGAAGGTTAATTTTCAGAGTAGTGAGAGCTTAGTTGACATTGATCTAGTTCCTTTGACTATAGCCCCTGAAGAAAATCTTTATGATGATAAAAATCAAGTGAATAATGAAGAAGATAATTATGTTAAGAATGATCAGCATGATGTTGTTGATGCTCTAGTTTAAGATGATGTGGTTGTTCAACCATCAGTTGTTATTGATGCTCAAAGGAGTTTTCTCAAATGGTCTACTAGAGAGAGAATACCTTCATCTTATTATTCTTCCAATAAATATGTATTTTTGACTAATGACAAAGAACCTAAGAGTCTTAAGGCCCTAGAAAGTGATTTAATATTATGAAATATAAGATTAAATCCTTGCATGACAATCATACTTTTATTTAGTTAAGCTACTTAAACATAGAAAAGCTTTAAAAAATTGGTAGATTTTTTTAGTGAAACATGAAGTTGGTAATTTATTTCTATGGTACAATACTAAATTAGTTGATAAGGAATTTAACTAGAAAAAGGAATTGATTTTGGTGAGATATTCTAGTGAAGATGTCATTCATTTATGTGGTTCTAGGCTTAGCTGGAATTAGTCTAGATTCAAAGGTTAAGCAACTGAATATTAAAATTGTTTTTCTCTGGGTGACTTAGATGAAAAAAATTATATGAAGTAGCCAAAATATTTTGAATTCAAGAAAAAAGAAAATTATGTTTGTAAATTGAAAAATGACTTGTATGATTTGAAATAAGCTCCCAGACAGTGGTATAGAAAGTTTGTGTCTTTTATGAGATAACAGGCTTCAAGAAGACTTCTACGAATCATTGTGTTCTTGTGTAAGAGTGCTCTGATAGTGACTTTATTATTGTGTACTTTATATTGATGATATGCTTGTTGTTGGTCATACATAATGCTTGCAGAATTTAAAAGTTAAAGCAGGAGTTTAGTAAGTCTTTTTCTATAAAAGACTTAGAACTGGTAAGGTAGATTCTTGACATGCAGATTGTTCATAACATAAGGATCAAGAAATTGTGATTATCATAAAAAATACATTCAGAAAGTACTTCACATGTTCACTATCGATAAAGCTAAGGTTGTTAGTATAACTTTAGCTAAGCACTTCAAATTGAGCACAAAGCAATGCCCTTCTAGTGATGATGAGAAGGACCATATGAAGAAAGTTCCTTATGCTTTAGTTATTGATAGTTTGATGTATGCAATGGTTTATAAAAACTAGATTTTGCTCATATTGTTAGTATTGTTAGTCATTTTCTTTTTAATCTGGAAAGAGAACATTGAAATGTTATGAAGTGAATTATGTGATATCTTTGTGGCACTTCTAGTCTGAGTTTGTGTTTTGGTACATGTGAGCCTATTCTTTGTGATTATACTTATTCAGACATGACTGTAATATTGATACTCAAAAGTCTACTTCATCGTACTTGATTACCTTTACAGGAAGAATTATGTCTTGACAATCTAGGCTGCGAGAATATGGTGCTCTATCTACTATAGAAGTTGGGCTTATTTCTTCCATTGAAGCTTGTAAAGAATATCTCTGAATGAAAAGGTTCTTGAGTGAAGTTGGTTGTGCTTAAGAAGAGGTATGTGCTTTGTTATCATAGTCAAAATGTTATACATCTTGATAAAAATTCTATATTTCATGGTCAGTCTAAATATATTTATAAGAGATACCATTAGATTCGAGATGTGTTGGATTCTAAGTTGCTTAAACTTGAGAAGATTCATACAAATGATAATAGTTCTGACATAATGACTAAAGCTTTGCCAAGAGGGAAGTTTGAAGACTGATGCATGATCTCCAAGATCGAGGTCTCCTCCACATAGTCGTGAGGGGGGGAATTATTGAGTTATGAATCTTTTCCTATTCCTATGTGGATAAATAAAAGGGTAAACAACATAAATCCCAGATTTTAGCTAGTTAATTATATTCTCTCCTGGATTTTCTATTTAATTTTTCTCTCTTCCGAATTATAAATGTTCATATACATTTCTCCATGTTATTATACATTATAACTTACGTATATCAGTTAACTGTTTTAACAATATTTAAGGAATTAACCAATCTAATAATTATCCAAAATTTTACCTTATTAATGTGTAACAATGAATTCCTTAATTGTACATTTTTCAAAAAATGTACTCCTAAAAGGAAATTTACCACATAAATCATCTAGAAAATTTTAGAATCAAAGAAAAAAAACCCTAATAAAATAAAGGAACATAAAAATTTTAAAATGGAGAAAAGAGACTTGTATAAAGAAAACATGACAATAGTAACGTATAAAATATATTCTTATACATAGCATGCTTATGTATAATGTAAATATGGTGAAACATAACTGCGGTAATGTATAAGGTAAACCTATACATAAAAAGGTAATATGGAATGAATAAGGTAAAAACTAGCATGCCTATGTATAAGGTGAAATATAACTGCAAGGAAAAATCTAGAAAATGGGTCAAACCATATAAATTGCATAACACAGACAACCCTTATATATAACCCTTACACGTATAAGATGAGAAATGCTTCAATCCATATACATACCACTGGCAACCCTTATACATAACTCTTGCATGTATAAATAGCAGAATGGGTCAACCATATACATTTAGTATCAATGTATATGGAGTAGAAATTACAGCAGATCTCCCAAAAAAGGTGCGTCTTTACCCTCATGCATAACATAGCTATGTATAACAATATATAAGAGTGTATAAAATCAAGAAAAAAAAAGACAGATTAAAAAGAAAATTACAAAACCTTTGGAAGCCGAGCTCGTCCTGATTTTGAGAATTAAGCACATGCAATAAAAAATCATAGATTTTTTAAGAAGATGATAAAAAAATAAACAAACTATTATATATCTTAAAGTTGAAATCATAAAGTTGAAAAAAATAAACAAACCTCAAAAATAATTGAAGAAGATGATGAATTGAGTAATCTGATGAGATATATTTAAAAATTTGAAATTTTGAAACCTCCCGATAATGCTAGCTTGATTTTAGGCATATATTATGGACCATTAATCAATGTAAAAGAGACGTTTTGCTAGTTATGAGGGTTTTGGAGAGAAAAAGTGTATAAATGGGATATTTGTAATTAGTTTTGCCAAATGAGATTTTATGTAATAATTGTAATTTAAGATATATATTTATCTAAATTTTAGTAAATAAAAGCTCAATTTAGATCAATCAACTTTTGCTCATACATCCACTATTATGGGGCATATATAAGGCTTGTTTACGTCTTATTTTCATGTACACAAGAGAATTTTGAAAAGCCACACAAAGAAAAGAATGCAAATTTTCACACTCATATTTCAGCCTTAACAGTCAACCTTCAATTGTGATTTTTGTTTCGTTTTTTATCCAATTGAGCTGATTTTTGGATAACTTGGCCCTTTCATCTCCATCTTTGATTAGAAATAGACAGAGTTGGATTTGATGACATGTAAATTCTATTTTTATTTGTGAACTATAGTTGTATTTTTTGTGAGTTTGCTCCTTTAATTTTTTGGTTTTGGGTATTGTTTGTCATATATTATTTGTAATACCCCATACTCTTCTTAGCTTAAATTCGTCCTTAGAATATTAAGGAATAGCTTTCAAAATAAAGAGTATTTATTTCATGTGGAATTATTTAAATGTAGACTTTTCATTGCGTGAGAAATCGAATAAGCATTCCATCGATACTAAATTCGCCCAATTCCGACACTCGGTGAAGATGTTATGACATTTTTAAGTTGACAGTGTGCCACCTGGGCAGTCACCGCATCGCAGAAGTGGTTAAATTCATAATTGTCATTTTTCAGTGGACCTCCTCGATATTGGCGCATCACGGAGAGGTCCATTTTCCCATTTGTCAATTTCCTATAGCCCAATGCTATAGTGGCGCGTTGCGCCGAAGGTCAGAATGGCATTTCTATAGAACATCGCGATAGTGGCGCATCACGGTGGCCCATTAAATCGGAATCCAGTTCATTTTTTCAATTTCATCTAGAAATTGAAATAGGGTATTTTGGACAATTTACAAGCCCCCAATCCATCCAAACACAAGATTAAACCCATTCTAAACCTATTATGCTCATTATTCATCAATTTTCTCTCAAACAAAATCCTAGAGCTCCAAAGCTTCTTCTCCAAGAAATCCAAATTCTCCGTAAATTCTCCAAGAAAGCTTAAAATTGAGGATTCTCAAGACAATGTAATCAAGAATCCATCATCAAGAGCTCAATAGGAATCCAAAATTCAAGGTTCCTTCATCTAATCATCCAACAAGGTATGTGGGGTTTATGAACAAGGATAATCATTAAATACTTGTGCCCAAAGTTCGTTTTCAATAACAAATTTACACAATTTTGAATGAAATTACATGAGATTTGAATTAGGGTTCATACCCATTATTTCTATTTGCAAAGTTATGAGTTTTTGAGATATTTTGAAGATGAATTGCATGTCTATTTCTATATTTTCATGCTTGTTACAGAAATTTCCAGCTTTTTAGATGAATTGTCATTGTTTTCATTATCAAGCATGATTATTATGATGTTTTGACATGAGTTTGATACATGGGTTACCAAGCCCTAAATTTATATGTTAAAATTTTGAGAAAGATGATGCTTTAAGCATCTTATGAGCTAATTATATCAGATTTACAATAAAGTTTTTTTTTGATCTTTTGATCCTCAGATAAGTTTTGAAATCCACTTTACCGATTTCTCGGTAATTACAAGAAGCAATATAGCTTTATTTACATATTTATTCAGATAAATGCAACTGTGTCTTGAGCCGGGGGTCTATCGGAAACAGCCTTTCTACTTCTTTAGAGGTAGAGGTATGGACTGCGTACATCTTACCCCCCCCCAGACCCCACCAGGTGGGAATACACTGGGTTTGTTGTTGTTGTTGTTATTCAAATAAATGCAACTGGTTTCATAATAAACCCTTATGCGAGTTTTTAAGTGAATTTATACGAGATTAGCGTAGAAAATTAAATGGAGTAGTATTTAGCACCAAGTAAGGTATGATTCCAAGATCTCATGCCCCAGAACTATGTGCCACCGTAGGATTGAGATTAAGTGTCCATAGTGGGCAGAGTTGTGATCATTTTAGCTGAGGTTATACTCCCTGGCAAGAATATGACACCTCTCCCCAACCTGAGGTTTCTTTCTTAGGAGGACAAGACGTTGGACTCCATGTAGCTCACATGGTTTATGTCGGTTAAGAGAACCTCCTTACAACTTAATAGTAAAGATTTTCAGAACAGTTTTAAAGTATTTCCCTTCAGATAAAAGATAAAGTATTCTTCTTAATAGCAAAGAATAACAGAAAAGCTCTTAGAAAACTAAGTGTATAAAAGCTCACAGTTTACTCAGATTATGCTTTACAGAAATGATAATAGTTACAGATTTCAAAGTGAGTCCTTCTACACTTAGACAGTATAATTTAAAGAGAGAATATGAGTATAGCTTTTTAGAACTAAATGTTATGGCTCACTAGATTCATAAAGTATGATTTGGTATTCATGACTATTATCTTCAGTATTTAAGATATTCCAGTTTATATGTGTCATTAACATTTAGTATGCATTATTTTATAGACGATAATTATGAAATGATGTTTACTAATGCATATCACCCCCATATACTCAATACATCCTCAAAGTATTGATCCACATATACGTCTATGTGCTACATTGTCTCATAATGTAGGTTTAGGTTCTCAGTATCAGTAGCATAAGTAGTTTGAGCATCTCCATCTACATTTGACAGTTAGTGAGTCCTCATAGTTCGGGGACTTATTCATTCAAATTTTGCAGTTTATCAGTTTATGAGTTTTTAGCATTTCCTTTCAAACAGTTCGAGTTTGCTGGGGATTTATCCCAGTGACTCTCTAGTATTAGTAGTAGAGGCTTGTCAGACTATTAGTTTTGATACAGATTATTCAGTTTTGATGTTTCAGATATTATGTTCAGATTATTCTAAGTTATTATACACAGTTTTCGCATTCTAGCATGACTTTTATGTCTACATTTCCATTATTATAAGATTTGGGCTCAATAGTATGTAGAAAGGGTTAGCGTAAGGTTACTCGTAGTCTTGAGCACCGTGTGACATCTCGGGATCAGATTTCGGAGCGTTATAAACTTGCACTATTACATTATGCATCTATAGCTACAAATTCTCAACTATGAATTTAAAAAATCATGGCCAATACTAAACAACAGCCACAAAATTTAAACTTTCGTAGCTTTTTAAAATTTCATAAAAAAATTTAGCTAAAAAAAATCAAATGACAATGCTAATTCCTTATTTTTGCTACAGCTATTAACTATCGTGGCAATAATTACTCATATAGCTACAAACTTATTGCTACAATGAAATATTATAGCTAAATCAAACATTTTTGCCATAAGTTTGAAGTCACTCTAGCAATAGTAATCTTATAGATAAGAAAAATTAATTGAAACATAACATTATAGCTAAATATATTTTTTTGCTTCATGTTATAAAAGTTTGTAGCAATAATTATCGAAATAGTTATAAATTTATTGCTACAATAAGATATCATAGCTAAATTATTATTTTTTTTGCTACGAGTTTAAAGTTATTGTAGCAATAGTAATCTTACACTCACACACAAAAAAAATTGAAACAAAATATTATAACTGAATAAATACTTTTGCTTCAAGTTATAAAAGTTTGTGGCAATAATTATTCGAATGGCTATAAATTTGTTGTTACAATAAAATCTCACAGCTAAATAGTACGCTTTTTTCACAAGTTTAAAGTAATTATAGGAGTAATAATCTTATAGCCACAATAAATTGCTTGAAACAAAATCTTATAGATAAATAACTACTTTTACTTCAAGTATAGAAAATTTTGCAATAATTACCCAAATAACTTTAAATTTATTGCAACAACAAACTGATGTAGCTAATCATATGCTTTTGGCCATAAATTTAGAGTTACTGTATCAATAGTAATCTTATCACCACATCAGAATTACTTGAAAACAATATTATTGCTAGATTGATATTTTGCTTCAAGTCATATAGATTTGTGGTAATAATTATCCTAAAAGATATAAACCTGTTTATAAAATATTATAATAAATTATAATTTTTGTCAAGCATTTTATTTCTAGTCTTAGCGTACACGCCTCATGTATGTCCCTCATACTAATAAGAATAAAATTTTAAAAATAACATAAATAATATTTAAAAGGTGTTTTTGTATAAAAATCAATAAGAATTTAGAAAGAACATTAGCAATTTTAAATTGATATTAGATCATGTTTAAGGTTTGATCCAATTTAGTATTTCTTCTTTTCATTTATTCTAATACTTGTTTTATTGAACAAAAGCGTTGTAGAAATAGTGTTTGATTGAAAGGTGAAAAATTCATCTTTTTTATAATAAACTTAAATGCATTAATTTTATGGATATTTCATGTCAATTGTAAAAAAAAATTGTATTACAAAATTATTAATGTATTAACAATACAAATATTATCTTTCTGAAAGACGCATTACAATACAAAGTTGTAAAGTAGATTAGAACATATAGGATAACTTATTTGCTTAAATAATTATCAGTATTTGCGAAATTGTTATGCCACTAAACTGAGTAAGACTTATCAAAATTAGTGAAAGCGGCCACTATTGCTTACATTAATGGGATGCTTTGTGCACTGGACTGTCATTTTTTTAATTCTATTTTCAAATGTCCTAAATATAATGTTTATTTGAGTTATAAATACAACTTTATTCCAGGTGTAATTATTTCTAAAAAGCTAATATATTAATCATTTTAAATTTCCAAATATCAATTATATATATATACATATATATATATATATATATATATATATATTTCAAATAAGGAATTATTTAATATAAATAATATTTAATATATTTTAAATATTAAATTTAAAAATAATTAACTGACATAATCTTTAGTAGAGGAAAAAGGTCGCAACGGTTGGGGAGGGTAAAAGATTTAATCAAATAAGTTATACATGGAACATCCTAAAATAACAAATATCACATTTAACAATTATGTGCTTATATGTCTAATTATATTCAATTAATAAGGCAAAAAAAAAAAAAGCTATTGAAGTTATCGTAAATTGTAATTCTAAAACCTTGATAATTAGATAAATCTAATTAAATATTAAAATATTAATTTAATATAACTAAAATATGAGCATATGACCCAGCTCATAATATTATAATTCAATAAAATAAAGTATAACATGTGACCTTTAATATTAATTAATTCAAATGATTATGGAATTGTAATCATCTCTAAATTAGTGAACTTAATCATTGTTTCTAGTTCTAATTATTTTTATCGTTCTAATTATTTTTAATTATATACATACATATATACATATACATACATACATATACATACATACATGCATACATACATACATATACATACATACATACACAGATACATACATACATGCATATATACATACATACATACATGCATGCATATATATATACATGCATATATATACACATACATACATATATATATATATATATATATATATATATATATATATATATATATATAATTTTTTTATGAAACCAATTAATTTGTTCTATTCCATTATATGTATATCTTATATTTTTATAATTTACCAAAAAATATAGTTCTTTATTAATGTATGCACCTTTTTATCCATAATCATTGCTACAACTTTAATTGGGTGAAAAACGTTTTTTTCTCTCAACATTATTTTAAAAATTAAATTCTCACTTCAGTTCTGAATAATAAGTATCATTTCCTTTTTTATCTTGACAATGTCTATTTTGACCTTGACATTTATAATTTTTCACCTATATAATATCTTTTTATACTCTACATATTTATTTTTCTTATGCATTTATATATTTTTTATTTAAAATTCTTTAGTAGTATAAGTAAAAATAATAATTTTATAAACCTGTCACAAAGGCTAATACCATTTTTTATGATTGCTATTTTACTACACGCATTAAGTATGTATATATACATATGTATGCACATGTATTGTGTGCATATTTAAGTTTCACTTCTCTTATTTTCTATTATTTATATAGATAAATAATTTTTGATTGTCATTAATGAAATATTCTAAATAATAAACTAAAATTTATTTACAATATAAGTAAACTTTAGGAGCTAATTTGTTATAAAATACATCTCCTCTTTATAAATATTATTATATTAAATGCACTGAAATATGTCTATTAAATTATTTTTGTTTATTATCTTCACTTGTATAAATAGATATTACAGTATTGATTATTATGAATAAATTAATTTTTTTTATTTCATTTAGAACATAATTACTTATATACTAAATTAAATTAAGGATTCTAACTTTCTTTTTCGTCTAGAAAATAATACTTAACTTTTATTTAAATAAATTTGCTAAACATATTACAAAATTAAAAAAAAAATCATGATTTTAAATAGGTAAAGAAAAATAAAAATTAATAGTGTAAGTGTAAAATAGGTATTTAAAAAGACAAATAAGAAAAAGGAGGGAGAATATTTATTGTTACAATTGAGGAGGGAGGTTGATTTTTAAAGTAAAATCAAGGGAAGTAAAAAGATTTTAACCCTTTATAATTTTGTATAAAAAAGGAAATAGAAGAATATATATATAGGGATATCAACAAGGCCAAGCGGCCAACTCCAGAAAACCTTTTATAGGGATATAAAACTAAGCTTTTGACTTCTTTTCCTCTCATCAGCATCACACCCCTCCGGCCGCCCCTTACCTTTGCTAGTTTAAATTTGCAATCGTTAGTTTTAATTTTTCTTTTCTTTTGTTTTTATTGTTGTCTAGGAATATTTTTATCTTTTTTAAAAAAAAAAATTAGTATGATCATAGTATTGAAATAATTTTCTTCTTTATTTATGTAGATTAATTTTCATCGATATAAGGTTAACAATGAAGACTTTATTTTATATTGAGAGTAAAATCGAAGATAAAGTAAGTTTAACTTTACTTTTTAAATACTTTTCTTTTTACTGTACACATTACTAGAATCAAATGTTTGTTATTGTACATTTTAATATCGGTAGGTTTTCAAAGCTTTGTTAAAAGATCTTTTTCAAGAAAAAGATTGAATTATTTGGATCTTGCGATTTCTTTGAAGATTAAATTTCATTATCTTATGAAAATTGGTCACATAAGAATGCTATAGGAGATTTTGGTAAAGATATTTTTGGTAAAATATATTACTACTCTACATCTTAAATTATATATATGATACAAGTATTTTTCCTTTCTAGTATTAATTTATTTTATAAAAAATTTGCAGGTAAACTTATGAGATTAAAGCAGCTTGGAGACAATGGCATGAGAAAAAAAAGAGACTACATTGTTTAGGATCTTAGGCAAGATGATGCTATTGTAATTGTTATCATAGAAGAATTATGTATTGTGATTTTCGTGAATGTAATTATGTGTTGCTTGAAATTTATTTTGAAATTTTGATTTTTTAATTTTAGCTATATTATAGAAATTTGTGTAATTAATAATTGCTTCTGACAATATTCTTCAATTTGTAGCAATGAATTTTTGTAGACGTGGTTAAAATCTTATATTTAATTACCCAAAATATGGCTATACATTTTTACTTTTCGTAGCACCTTTTAATAATAGATATAATTTATTTAATTTGAGCCAAAAATAATGAATCTTTAGCTATGTACAAAAATATTTATGGCAAATATTTTAATTCATAGCTATAGATTTTCTAACTCATAGCAAGATATAATTATTTATGCCACAAGACTAAAATATAATATAGCCACAAAGTGTGAATTTTCATAGCAAACAAATCAAGCATTTTGCCACAGTAAAATATATCGTGTCTACAAAATAAAAATTGCTACAGATTTTATTTTTCGTGACATAAGATAAAAATTATTTGCTATAAGTATATATTTCGTAGTAAATTATTTTTTACCATCATAGCTACAATAAAATTCCTTTTGTAGTTATATGGGTTAGTCCTTAGCCACGAATCATATAAAGTTTGCAGCTAACTATTAGTTACATCACTTCTTGCTACGACTGCTACGGAAAAAAATTGTGGCTAAAGTGTTTAGCTACGAAATTTTTCATATTTACCTACGATGTATTTTATAGCTATATATATATTTTGTTGTAGTGTTGGTATCAGAGCCTAAGGTTTTTAAGAGTCCTAGGGAGTCAAACAAGCCGCGTTACATAGAGTCTTGGTCATGGGTGTGAAGCGTGCCACATTTATGAACAAGAGGCTACGGAACATTCTTAGGAAATCATCTCTTTCTTTTATGATCTATCGTGCTTTACAATATCTCTATCTGCTTTTAACTCGTGCTTTCATGTGATAGTTGAACATGCTCCTCTTCGAGCTAATGCCTTTAGAAATGATAACCAGCCACCTCAACCCGCAGATCCTTTGAATGAGAATGTGTCACATGCAGAGTTTCGAGTTGTCTTTCAGGCGCTAGCCTAAGCTATGACAGCTAATGTTCAGGGTAACTGTCAGGCTGTCATCCTACCTCAGCAAGATGGGGACTTAGCCACAGCCAAAATTCGAGATTTTATGAGAATGAACCCGTCAGAATTCTTTAGGTTGAAGGCAGGTGAGGATCCACAGCTTTATCTAGATAAAGTGAAGAAGATCACTCGAATTATGCATATTTCTAAAGAAGAGAGTGTAGAATTGGCATCCTATAGGCTGAAGGATGTTGTATAAGATTGGGTAGTGATGTGGAAGAAAACTAGAGGGGAAAATACATCTCCCATGACTTGGCAAATCTTTTAGGATGTGTTTCTAAATAAGTTCTTCCCACGTGAGATGAAGAAGATAAGATAGAAGAGTTCATGAACCTGAGGCAAGGCTCAATGACAGGAAAGGAGTATTGCCTCAAGTTCAACTAATTATCTGAGTATGCCCCTGATCAGATAGCTGAGCCTAGGTCAAGCATGAGTAAGTTTGTGACTGGAGTATCTAGATTGATGGTCAAGGAGTGTAAGACTACCATGCTTATTGGAGACATGGATCTTGCTATATTGATGATGCATGCTTAGCAGATTGAGGCAGATAAGTTGAAGGAAAGTGATAGGGGAAATAATAAAGCTAGAATACGGCAGTTTGATTATGGTCAAAATAGGTCTGGAGGAGAAAATAGTCCGCAGTTCTAGAATCGTTCATCTATGTCAGCCCTATCTTCAGCTAGTACTCCCACTCCCAGAGGTAGACAGGAGCAGTGGGGTAATTCTTCTATTTCCAGGTCTTAGAATAGTGTAAGTGGGAGACCTCATTATCCTCCTTGTGCTAAGTGTGGAAGAAATCATCTCGATGAGTGCTTGGCTGGACAAAAGGGTTTTTTTGGTTGTGGTTATTCGGGTCATGGAATTAAAGATTGTCCGCATGCTAAGTAGGAAAATAGGGATGTTCATCCCCATACTCAGGCTACTAGTGCACCAGCTCCTTTTGGTCGGCCAGCTCCTCCTCAGGGCGCCTCATCCAGTATTAGTGGCGGCCAGCACCAGAATTGGTTTTATGCCTTACCATCTCGCCGGTAATAGGAAGATTCACGAAATGGTGCTATTGGTATGCTTCGTTTCTTTCATCTCGATGTTTATGTGTTGCTAGACCCTAGGTCGAGTTTCTCTTAAGTGACCCCATTAGTTGCAGTAAATTTTGAGATAAGTTTTGAAAAAATTCCTGAGCTATTCTTGGTTTTTACTCTAGTAGGTGAGTCAATTGTTGCTAAATAAATCTATAAAAGGTGTCCTATCACTATCCTTCATAAAGTCATGTTTGCAGACTTAATAAAGTTAGATATGGTTGATTTTGATCTTATTCTTGGTATGGATTGGCTCCATTCCTATTATGCATCTATAGATCGTCACACCTGTGTGGTGAAGTTTCAGTTTCCCGATAAACTAGTCTTTGAGTGGTCAGGTAATTCAATATCTCCCAAAAGTCATGTCATATCTTATCTAAAGGCCAGAAAGTTGATTTCTAAAGGATGTATCTATCATCTTGTTTGAGTCAAAGACACTAAGTCAGAGACTCTAACGATTCAGTCAGCCAGTGTAGTTAATGAATTTCCTGATATTTTTTCAGAAGATCTCCCAAGGGTACTTCCCGATAGGGAAATAGAATTCGGTATTGACCTTCTCGTAGATACTCAGCCTATTTTTATCTCTCTTTATAGTATGGCTCCTTCAGAGCTTAAGGAGTTGAAAGAGCAACTCACAGATATGCTATATAAAGGTTTTATAAGGCCTAGCGCTTCTCCATGGGGTGCTCCCTTCCTATTCGTGTGAAATAAAGATGGTTCTTTATGTATGTGCATTGACTATCGTCGGTTGAATAAAGTTACAGTCAAGAACAAATATCCCCTTCTATGAATTGATGACTTATTCAATCAACTCCAAGGTGCCAGTTATTTCTTAAAGATAGACCTTAGAACCGGCTATCATCAGCTTAAAGTAAGGGAGTGTGATATTCCAAAGATAGCTTTCAGAACCCGTTATGGTCATTTTAAGTTTTTAGTCATGTCTTTCGGGCTAACCAATGCCCCAGCAGCTTTCATGAACCGAGTGTTTAAACAGTATCTAAACATGTCTATCATAGTATTTATAGATGATATCCTTGTGTACTCCCATAATAAGAATGATCATGTAGATCATCTTAGAATTGTTTTGTAAATCTTAGAGATCATAAATTGTTCGACAAATTCAGCAAATGTGAATTTTGGCTAAGATCAGTATCCTTTCTCGATCATATTATTTCCGCCAATGGCATTAGAGTTGATCCCCAAAAGATAAAAACCATAAGAAATTGGCCTAGACCTATCTCTCCATCAGACATTAGAAGTTTCTTGGGTCTAGCTGGTTATTATAGACATTTTGTTGAGGGTTTCTCGTCTATTGCGTCTGCTATATCTAGATTGGCCCAAAAGAAAGTTAAGTTCCCGTGGTCCGATTCCTACGAGAAAAGTTTTCAAGAGTTGAAGACTCGACTCACTTCAGCCCCAATCTTAGCACTACGCGATGGTACGGATGGTTTTATTATTTATTGTAATGCCTACAGAGTTGGTTTGGGTTGTGTGTTAATGCAGAGAGGTAAGGTCATAGCCTATGCCTCTAGACAGCTTAAGCCTCATAAAAAGAATTACCCAACCCATGATCTTGAATTAGCTGTTGTGATGTTTGCTTTGAAAATCTGGAGACATTATCTGTATGGTATGCACGTTGATGTGTTCACGGATCATAAAATCTTACAGTATGTATTTACTCAGAGAGAGTTAAATATTCATCAAAGAAGGTGGTTGGAGTTGTTAAAGGATTATGATATGAGTGTGTTGTATCATCCAGGCAAGGCCAATATAGTGGCAGATGCCCTTAGTAGATTGTCTATGGGCAGTGTTGCTTATGTGGAGAATGATAAGAAAGAGTTAGCTCGAGAAATTCATCGCTTCGCTAGATTGGGTGTTAGGTTGGTGGACTCAACTGAGGGGAATGCTTGGGTTCAGAGTAGTTTTGAATCTTCCCTAGTTTCGAAAGTAAAGGAGAAGCAAGATATGGATTATAGTTTGGTCAAACTAAAGGAGTCAGTTAAAAACCAAAAGATTGAGGTTTTCTCCTAAGGGGGAGATGATGTATTGAGATACCAGAGTAGACTGTATGTGCCATGTGTTGATGAATTGAGGCAGTAGATTATGGCGGAAGCGCATGGTGCCCATCCATCTAGGTGCTACTAAGATATACCGTGATTTGCGATAAATCTATTGGTGGAGTGGTATGAAGAGAGATATAGCAGATTTCGTAGCAAAGTATGCAACTTGTCAATAGGTTAAGGTAGAGCACCAAAGACTTAGTGGTACATTGCAAGAGTTTAGTATCCCCACGTAGAAGTGGAAAGAGTTAAATATAGATTTTATGACTGGTTTCCCCATTCGCGTCGTCATCATGATTCGATATTGGTTATTGTAGACAGATTGACTAAGTCAGCGCATTTCTTGCCAGTTCACATATCCTATACAGCTGAAGATTATGCTAAGTTGTAAATCCGAAAGATGGTTAGATTGCATGGAGTTCTTTTGTCTATCATCTCAGATAGGGGTACTTAGTTTACCTCTCATTTCTGGAGAGCTTTTCAGAAGGGTCTTGATACCCAAGTTTATCTTAGTTCAGTTTTTCAATCGCAGACAAATGGTCAGGCAGAGAGGACCATTCATACCTTAGAGGATATATTGAGAGCTTATGTTCTTGATTTCAAAGGTAGTTGGGATGAGCATTTACTATTGATTGAGTTAGCATATAATAACAGTTATCATGCTATCATTCAAATGGCTCCGTTTGAAGCTCTTTATGGGCGGAGATATAGATCTCCAGTTGGTTGATTTCAAGTGGGTGAGGCAACTTTGATTGGGCCAGACATGGTGTTTGAGGCCATGGATAAAGTTCAGTTAATTATAAAGAGATTGAAAGCATCCCAGAGTCATCAAAAATCCTATGCAGACGTAAGAAAAAGAGATCTTGAGTTTGAGATTAATGATCTTGTGTATTTGAAAGTTTCACCTGTGAAAGGGGTGAAGAGATTTAGCAAGAAGGGGGAGCTTAGTCCCCGTTATGTTGGTCCCTTCCGTATTTTGAGTTGTGTCGGGAAAGTAGTGTATGAGCTTGAACTACCCACAGATTTATCCTCAGTTCATCCAGTGTTCCCTGTGTCCTTATTGAAGAAGTGCATGGACAATTCAGTTGTTATAGTTCCTTTAGAAAGCACCAATATTCAGAACAATCTTTCATACGAAGAAGTCCCAGTAGAGATTCTTGATCATTAGATTCGTAGAATAAGGAACAAAGAAGTTCCCTTGGTCAAAGTTCTATGGCAAAATCAGTCTGTTGAGGGCGCTACTTGGGAAGCAGAAGCAGACATACGTACCAAGTATCCTTATCTATTCTCTACGAACTCAGATTTAGCCGAAGGAAATAGTTTTACTTCATTCAATTCTTTTTTAAGTCTAAAATTTAGCTATATAGTTATTTTCATAAGAATTCATGCATTTTCAGATCAGTTCAGTAGCTCATTATATTTGAGATTTAGACATTCAGTTTATTTCAGTTGTGTATGATATCTTATAGCCTCAGATTCCTCAGTATTTTCATCTTAATTAGCCACATTCGTGGACGAATATTTTTAAGGGGGGGATATTGTAATACCCCGTACTCTTCTTAGCTTAAATTCGTCCTTAGAATGTTAAGGAATAGCTTCCAAAATGAAGAGTATTTATTTTGTGTGGAATTCTTTAGATTTAGACTTTTCATTGCGTGGAAAAATTGAATAAGCTTTCCATCGATACCAAATTTGCCCAATTTTGACACTCGATGAAGAAGTTATGACGTTTTGAAGTTGACAGTGTGCCACCTGGGCATTCACCATATCGCGGAAATGGTTAAATTTATATGTCATTTTCCAGTGGACCTCCACGATATTGGCACATCGCAGAGAGGTCTATTTTCCCATTTGTTAATTTCCAGTATCCCAATATTATAGTGGTGCGTCGCGCTGAAGGCCAGAATGACATTTATATAGGACATCGCAATGGTGGCACGTCGTGTTGAAGTTTCAGGTCCCAATTTTCAAAATCCAGTGGGACAATGTGATAGCTCCGTGTCACGGAGATCCCCAATTTTCCAGTCGTTAAATTCCAGTGAGCCACCGCGATAGTGGCACATCACGATGGGCCATTAAATCGGGACCCCAATTCATTTTTCCAGTTTAGTCTAGAAATTTAAAGCAGGTATTTTAGACAATTATCAAGCCCCCAATCCGTCCAAACACAAGATTAAACCCATTCTAAACCTATTATGCTCATTATTCATCAATTTTCTCTCAAACAAAACCCTAGAACTCCAAAGCTTCTTCTCCAAGAAATCCAAATTCTCCATAGATTCTCCAAAAAAGCTTAAAATTGAGGATTCCCGAGACAAGGTAATCAAGAACCCATCATCAAGAGCTCAATAGGAATCCAAAATTCAAGGTCCCTTCATCGAATCATCCAACAAGGTATGTGGGGTTTATAAAAAGGGATAATCCTTTCATCCTTGTGCCCAAAATTAGTTTTCAATCACAAATTTATATGATTTTGAATGAAATTACATGAGATTCGAATTAGGGTTCATACCCATCATTGCTATTTGCAAAGTTATGAGTTTTTGAGATATTTTGAAGATGAATTGCATGTCTATTTCCATATTTTCATGCTTGTTGCAGAAATTTTCAGATTTTTAGATGAATTGTCATTGCTTTCATTATCAAGCATGATTATTATGATGTTTTGACATGAGTTCGATACATGGGTTACTAAGCCCCAAGTTTATATGTTGAGATTTTGAGAAAAATGATGCTTTCAGCATCTTATGAGCTAATTATTTTAGATTTACAATAAAATTTTGATCTTTTGATCCTCAGATAAGTTTTAAAATCCACTTTACATATTTCTCACGAATTACAGGAAGCAATATAGCTTTATTTACAGATTTATTCAAATAAATGCATAGCCGATTTCATAATAAACCCTTATGCGAGTTTTAAAGTGGATTTTTATGAGATGAGTGTAGCAAATTAAAAGGAGTAGTATTTAGCACCAAGTTAGGTATGATTCCAAGGTCTTATGCCCCAGAACTACGTGCCACCGTAGGATTGAGATTAAGTGCCCATAGTGGGCAGAGTTGTGATCATTTTAGCTCAGGTTATACTCCCTGGCAAGAATATGACACCTCTTCCCAACGTGATGTTTCTTCCTTAGGAGAACGAGATGTTGGACTCCATGTAGCTTGCATGGTTTATGTCGGTTAAGAGAACCTCCCTACAGCTTAATAGTAAAGATTTTCAGAATAGTTTTAAAATATTTCCCTTCAAATAAAAGATAAAGTATTCTTCTTAACAGCAAAGAATAACATAAAATATTTTAGAAAACTAAGTGTAAAGGCTCACAGTTTACTCAGTTTATGCTTTACAGAAATGATAATAGTTACAGATTTCAGCTTTTAGATTTCAGAGTGAGTCCTTCTACACTTAGATAGTATGATTTAAAGGGAGAATACGAGTACAACTTCTTAGAACTAAATGTTATGGCTCACTAGTTCATAAAGTTTGATTTGTTATTCATGACTATTATTTTCAGTATTTCAGATATTCCAGCTTATGTGAGTCATTTACATTTAGCATGCATTATTTCATAAATACTTATCGTGCATTCTTTGTTAGTGCTTTGTCATTCCCAACAAATATATGTAGTTTGCCAACAATGGTTATTAACTATATATTTTGAGAAAAATTAATTTTTTTATTGAATACATTTTGGAAAGGGGTGTACAAGGTGCAAATCAAACCGTCACCAACAAAGTGAACGTTCAGTCAGCTAATCATCTGAGCTACTAATTAAATTTCTCAAAGAAGATAAATGTGTGTAGCTTTAATATTACACAGTGAAAATTAGCTATAAGTTGCAATCCATACATAACTTAGGCCCCGTTTGAGATTGTTGAAAAGTTTTTTTTTAAGAAAAATAATACTTTTTTTTAAGGCAAGGTGTTTGAATAATGTATGAAACTGTATTTTAATAAAAGCAGAAAAAGTTTTCTATTGTTAGGAAGAAGCAAAAAAAGTTCTTCTGTTATTGGGAAGAAGCACAAAATTTCTTCTTTTTTTAAAAAGTAGAAGCAGAAGCAGAAAATTATTTTTTTATGTCAATTATATCCCTATCACTTATAAATATATGTCAACGTATCTCTTATTAATTAATTAGCATATATCATAAGTTTGATTAAAAAAATTATTTAAAATCTTATTCTTCATTTTTATTTTTACATCAAAAATTTATTTTATGATTTATATATCATAATGATTTAATTCCTCATTCTTTTTCTTTAAAAGAAATCGAAAACATAATTGATGAGTTGGTAGAATTTCAACACATCATGTTACTCGCTTATTTAAAAAGAAAGCTATAATATTTAGTGGGCAACCTAGCAAAGAGTAGTGGTCTAATTTGGTGCCACCATCCGGGTAAGATGGTATTCTATTCTTATCATTTATCAAAGAAAGGAAATATTTTTACCTTGCGAACAGTTTGCATATTAAGGAAACTTCATGCAAACGCCGTGGATAAAAATATATAGTAACTAATATACGTTTAGTGGAATTCTCCACTTCTCCACAAAATGGTTATTTAGTAAATTGGTAACAGTTCTTTATGTAATCTCGAGAATGCTAGTGGACAATATCAATTTAAAATTATTATTCTTTCAATTAGGAGTCTCCTCAATGCTTGTAAAAACAAACATTAAGTCCATATCACAAGTATACCAATTATATCGTGTCGGATTGAGAATTTTAATTTGATGAGTTCAATCTTTAGCATTTTCCTACTAAATGATGTAAGACCTTCGACATTATGGTTTCATATTCTGTTATATCAAAATTTTAATGATTTTTCACTTATATTTCTATATATAATTCATGTCGAAAATACTGATTCATACGGATTCAGTACCTATATATTCTCCATCAATAATGGACTCACATGTGTTTGAAAGCTGTCAATTGACACTTCTTCGTCGGAAAATTGCACTAAGTAGCTAAGTAACTTTTGTTATTTCCCACAATATATTCGGGTACGTAGAAATCTGTATAGTAGAACAACAACTTCAACTCGAGTTCAGGTATAAACAAGAACACAATGAAATATCAACTACCCTCAACACAGGATCAAAATGACCTTTTCAAGAGGTGTATTTATTTTTCCAGTAAAATAAAGATAAAACAGAAATGATTAAGGCCAAGTCGTCCGAATTCACGGACTTTCCTTAAGGAATAATTCCCCTCACTGTACCCGAGGTTATGAAATCTTCCTCCCAGGATAAAACGATCTTCAATCCGACTATAGCGGTAACTCAAAGAGGCGGATTCTTAGAACGCACTCAACGGTTTAATGATCACACACAGAGTTTTTCTTAAGACAAGAAGAGGTTTGTAATCTAAAAAAAAATTCTGTCACTAAACCTGTGGATGAAATTAGATTTTTATAGCCAAGAGATACCTCTTCTGAAAAGAGACAATGGTCCATCTTAGAGGTGTGATATTTCTGAAAATGCATGTCTGTTTACCCAAAATAGTGCAGTATTTTGCTAAAATAGTGCACCGGTGCAAAATAGTGTATCACTTCATTGAAGAGTTGTATCTGGTCGAACCAATGTATTAGTTCAGGAAATATTGTTTTGAAAATCTGCACCAGTTCAGAAACAGAAACACAGAAGTAGTGCATCAGTTTGCAAAACAGTGCAACGACTCATTGAAACAGTGGCACCAATTTACTTCAAATATTGCATTTGTTATTACTGCATAAATGCATATTTAAATGGAGTTTCAAAACACTTTTCGAATTGAATTTATTTATTTTATTTCTGTCAAATAAAATTTATCCAAAATATAGATCTCATCGATCGATCATTTTCTAAATCCAAATCCAAATCGAAGCCGAAGCCGAGCCGAGTTGAGCAAGCGACGACGACAACGGCGCGAGGCATCTCTTATTTCTTGCCTCACTTTCCATGTGGAGTAATTATTCATCAATATAAACACTCTCAAGTTCTCTTCTTCCACCAATATGGGGGAAAGAGTAAACTTGCCAATTTGGGAGTACATTTTTCATTTTAGTGTTTTCTTTCCTCCACCCTTTTACTCTCCAGTTTTCCATTCACACTTATTTCATCTACTATGAACCCAATAATCCCCCACATGAATGGGAAATGGATAATTTTTGTAAAACTTTTACGAACAAGTATGTGATCACCAAGCAAAGACTGATTGTATCTGGATAAGTGGATTTTCCTTTGAACTTTTTGTAGTGAACATGCATCGGATGCACTCGGTCAATCGGTAGATTTGACATCTTTGAACCATCGATCTTTAATGTACACCTAGACAACACATGTCACACAACCATCCTTTTACCATTTATGGTTCTTACGATTTTGTTCTTTTCAGCCACGAACACGTTCCGGTTTCATGAGAGCTTAGAGAATAGGCCTTTACTAACATTCTCTTTGAAGCGGCTTCTACTTCGCCCTCGCATAGGTGATTTCTAAACATTCAATCCTGTAGATTAAACTGTTTGATCAAATCTACCAAATTTAGATAATCATTAAAAGACTTTTCATCTTAAGTCTTATCCTTGTTTACTATAAATTGTCTACATCATGAGAATGGGTTGGGTAATTGACAATGTTGAACTTGTCAGACACAACTTTGTTTGATCTGCTTGAACCTAGCTCTTAGGATCTCCAGTCTGCTAGGTAGAGTTACCACCATGCTGACTCGTCCTAGGCCTTAAACCCATTCCCTTGGATGTTCTTTCCACTCCTTCTCTAGATAGGTCTTTTGTAAGTAGATCCAACACATTATCCTTTGAATTTACATAATCAATAGTGATAATTCCACAAGAGAGAATTTCCCTAATGGTATTATGTCTCCGTCGTATGTGACGAGATTTACCGTTATACATCATGCTCCCTGCCCTACCTATTGTCGCTTGGGTGTCACAGTGTATACATACTGGTGCCACAGGCTTGGGCCAATACGAAATATCTTCCAAAAAATTCTGGAGCCATTCTGCTTCTTCACCAGCTTTATCCAATGTGATAAATTCAGATTCTATTGTAGAGCGAGCAATATAAGTCTATTTGGATGATTTCCAAGAGACTGTTCCTCCACCAATAGTAAATACATATCCACTTGTGGATTTTACTTCGTTCGATTCGGTGATCCAATTTGTATCACTATATCCTTCAAGTACTGTAGGATATTTATTATAATTCAAAGCATAATTTTGAGTGTATTTAAGATACCCCAAAACTCTTTTCATTGCTATCCAATGAGTTTTGTTGGGATTACTCGTGTACCGACTCAATTTACTAATAGTGCAAGCTATGTCTAGTCGTGTACAATTCATTATATATATTAAACATCCCAATACTCTTGCCTACTCCAATTGTGAGTCATTTTCACCTTCATTCTTTCGAAGTGCAAAGTTCACATCTAATGGAG
Source organism: Capsicum baccatum var. pendulum (assembly GCA_030864225.1). NCBI lineage: Eukaryota > Viridiplantae > Streptophyta > Magnoliopsida > Solanales > Solanaceae > Capsicum > Capsicum baccatum. The sequence goes on along the minus strand of CM061550.1, from coordinate 101,916,793 downwards.
TCTTGGCAATACCGAATTCCATATACTTGAACTTGTCAAGTACTTTTTCGATATAATGAGACTGTGACAATGCTAACCCTTGTAGAGTTTGATGGATTCTTAAACCTAAGATCACATCTGCAACTCCAAGGTCTTTCATATTAAACTTGCTCTCGAGCATTTGTTTTGTTGCATTTATGTCAGAAATTCACATATAAACAAACAATGACTTGGTGATTTGGAGTGTCTTTAATGTAAACACATTTACCACATTCATTTATCTTGAATCCGTTTGCCAACATGATTTGGTCAAAGTTTGCATGTCATTGCTTAGGTGCTTGTTTTAGTCCATATAGTGACTTTACAAGTTTACACACCTTATTTTCTTTTCCTGGAACCACAAAACCCTCAGGTTGTTCCATGTATATTTCTTCCTCCAATTCTCCATTTAGGAATGTGGTCTTCACATCCATTTGATGGATTTGAAGATCATATACCGCCTCTAAGCTAATTAATATTTGAATCGAGGTTATCCTTGTTACTAGCGAGTATGTATCAAAGTAATCAAGGCCTTCCTTCTGTTTGAAGCCTTTTACTACAAGTCTTGCCTTGTATTTGTCAATAGTACCATCCAGCTTCATTTTCCTTTTGAAGATTCATTTAGAACCTAAAGGTTACTTCCGGGAGAAGGTCAACCAATTCCCATGTATGGTTGTTTAAGATTGAATCTATCTCACTATTGACTGCCTCTTTCCAAAAGGATGAGTCTGACGACGACATCGCTTCTTTAAATATTTGAGGCTCATTTTCCAAGAGAAATATTACAAAATTCGATCCAAACGAAGTTGACATTCTTTGACGTGTACTACGTCTTGTATTTTCTTCATTATGTACATTCTCACTTGGTTCATCTCGATGTCGTTTAGATCCTCCACTAGACTATTCATGTCTAGTTTTATAAGGGTAAATGCATTCAAAGAATTCAGCATTATCTAATTCAATTACCGTATTTTTATTAATATCTGGATGTTCAGATTTATAAACCAAAAATCGACATGCTTTACAACTTCTTGCATATCCTATGAACACGCAATCCACCGTTTTAGGTCCTATCTTAACCCTTTTAGGTATAGGAACTTGAATCTTCGCTAGACGCCCCCACACTTTGAAATATTTTAAGTTGGGTTTCCTTCCTTTTCATTTTTCATAAGGAATTGATTGTGTCTTACTATGGAGAACTCTGTTGAGTATACGATTAGCCGTAAGGATAGCCTCCCCCATAAGTTTTGCGGTAAACCAGAACTTATAAGTTAGGCATTCATCATTTCCTTCAAAATTTGGTTTTTTCTTTCCACAATTCCATTAGATTGAGGTGAATATGGGGTCGTAGTTTGATGGATTATTCCATTCTCTACATATATTTGTTCAAAGGGAGATTCATATACTGCGCCCCTATCACTTCTTATCATTTTGATCTTTTTGTCTAACTGATTTTCAACTTCAGTTTTATATTGCCTAAATGCATCTATTGTTTCATCCTTACTATTTAGCAAGTAGACATAACAATATCTTGTGCAATCGTCAATAAAAGTTATGACATACTTTTTCCCACCACGTGATAGTGTTGACTTCATATAACACATTTGAATCCGTTCTTATCTAGGAGTGAAATAGAAATTAAGTTCCTACGTAACTCCGGAACATATAACACATTGTTTGGTGTCAAGATCTTGTCGAAAGTCATCTTTAAACAAATTTTTCCTGTTTCCTCCACCGTAGCAGTAGCAGAGTTAGCCATGTAGATCATTTCTTCTGCTTGAGCCAGAGGAAATGACGAAAACAACTCCTTGTTGGCACATACATAGAGGGTGGCACTAGAATCCATCCACCATTCGCGAGGATTCCCCACCAAGTTGCATTCTGAGAACATAGCACACAAATCATCTCATTCTTTGTTGGATTCAATCATATTTGCTTGATCCTTTTTCTTGCCTTTCTTCTGAGCTCGACAATCTGTGGACTTGTGGCCAATTTTGCCACAATTGAAGCATTTTCCCTTGAACTTTTTCTTGGGTTGATTGCTTCCATGTTCAACATTATTTCTTTTTTTCGAATTGTTTTGATCATCTTTTACAATATGTGCTCCATTAATTGTAGAATTCCCCTTTGACCTTCTTTCGGCAGCTTTATTGTCCTCTTCAATACGAAGTCGGATAATAAGATCTTCAACAGTCATCTCCTTGCTCTTATGCTTTAAGTAGTTTTTAAAGTCTTTCCACAAAGGTGGTAGCTTCTTAACAGCCATTGTTGGCGGAGCATTTGTGCAGCTTGATGAAGCAATATTGTTTGCCCCCACAGTCGTAGCCATATCATGTATTTGACTTTCAGTTGTCATTTTTTCTGTCACCACAAGACAAAAAACTTAGTATTTTTTCGAAATACTATTTATAAAGTTAAATAACTTGAAACTCTTCTTCTTATTTCTAGTTAACGACGAAGTTTTTATTATTCAAATCGTCAACCGAGTGAACCTTAACTTGTGATGAAGATTTTATGTCTTCTAATCACTAGTTAAATTCAAGCGGAGTAGAAAGCTTAAGCTTTAATCTCCAAAAACAAGCAATTCAGATTCCGTAGGCTTATTCCTTAAGATTGTTATTTCCCACAATATATTCGGGTACGCAGAAATCTGTATAGTAGAACAACAATTTCAACTCGACTTTAAGTATAAACAAGAACACAATGAAGTATCAAATACCCTCAACACAAGATCAAAATGACCTTTTCAAGAGGTGTATTTATTTTTTCAGAAAAATAAAGATGAAACAGAAATGATTAAGGTCAAGTCATCCGAATTCACGGACTTTCCTTAAGGAATAATTCCCCTCACTATACCCGAGGTTATGGAATCTTCCTCCCAGGATAAAATGGCCTTCAATTCGACTATAGCGGTACCTCAAATAGGCGAATTCTTCGAACGCACTCAACAAGTTAATGATCACACACAGAGTTTTTGTGAAGACAAGAAGAGGTTTGTAATCTGAAAAAAAAAATTCTGTCACAAAACCTATGGATGAAATCAGGTTTTTATAGCCAAGAGATGCCTCTTCTGAAAAGAGACAATGGTCCATCTTAGAGGTGTGATATTTCTGAAAATGCATGTCTGTTTACCCAAAACAGTGCAATATTTTGCTGAAACAGTGCATCTGTTCGAACCAACGTATTAGTTCAGGAAACATTATTTCAAAAATCTGCACCAGTTCAGAAACAAAAACACAAAAGCAGTGCATCAGTTCGCAAAACAGTGCAACGATTCGTTGAAATAGTGGCACTAGTTCACTTCGAATATTGCATCTGTTATTACTGCATGCATGTATATTTAAATGGAGTTTCAAAACACTTTTCGGATTGAATTTATTTATTTTATTTCTGTCAAATAAAATTTGTCCAAAAAGATAGATCCCATTGATTGTTTTTCAAAGCCGAGCCGAGCCGAGCCGAGCCGAGCCGAGCCGAGCCGAGCGACGACGACGACAGCGCGAGGCATCTATTATTTCTTGCCTCACTTGTCATGTGGAGTAAGTATTCATCAATATAAACACTCTCAAGTTCTCTTTTTCCACCAATGTGGGAGAAAGAGTAAACTTGCCAATTTGGGAGTACACTTTCCATTTTAGTGTCTCCTTCCCTCCACCCTTTTACTCTTCATTTTTCTATTCACACTTCTTTCATCTACTAGGAACCCAACAACTTTTTTATGTGTATATATTACATATTGACACCGGTCACACCCCTTGCCTATTTGGTGAATTTATTTCTTTATATTTTGACCACGCTTAGCAAAAATACTAGCCCTGCCACTGTTAATATCCACCGTCCACGTGTGTGAAGTGCTCTCTTACTCCACCCATTTCTCCAATACTCGGTGAAAAAGTGCGTGCCAAATTGTTTAATCTCATGCGTGTCTCCAAGATGGGTTGTTGGTTTTATATATATATAGGCTCAATCATAAAATGTGTAATACACTCAGTTAAATAAAGCATAACCACAAGAAGTATATATGAAAATGAGTAGTAGAAGTACTAGAACAACTTGTACGTTTATATTACTTGTCTGTTTTTTGATCTCTCAACTGATGGTCAATAATGTTGTTTCTGAGTGTAAAAGAAATATGGTGATTTTCAATTTTGGGGATTCGAACTCAGACACAGGTGGTTATCCAGCTGCCCATGGGATTAGATTTGGATTTCCAGATGGTCGTACTTTTTCCCATCAACCATCTGACAGATTGTGCGATGGACGATTGATTCTTGATTTCCTTTGTAAGTCCTTATTCTTTAATTTGTTACTCTCGGTGTTCCAATTTTCGTGACGTAGTTTAATTCGCCGGAGTTAAAAAAAAAAACTTTGAATATTGATCTTAAATATGTTAGATATTTATATGACCATTAGACTTTTGAAATTTGTAGTTTCTAATATATCATAACATTTTTGTGACAATAGAAAGTTTTCATTATGGATAAAATGATGAATTTAAAGCTGAGAATAGTTACCTCTACTACCGAATACCCTAATTGACATAAGTAATGAGACTTTGACATTCTTTTGAATTCTCTTACTTGAATTGGCTCCGCTATTGATTCAAAGCGAATTGTTTTCCAGTATAGAAATCTGTTATTTTTAAACTAAAGAGTATCACGTAAACGGGAACGAGAAGGATACTTTTAAAGCAAAACCTTCATTAGTTTCCAACATCTATGCATCAAAATTGCTTGCTTTCGAAGTAAAAATGACTCTGCCATAATTCACAAGGGTGGTCGAGTTGGCTGGGCAAAAATTTCTAAATAAGGTGTCTAAAGTTCAAATAAACTCCCTGCAAGCTTTGTCGATCAAGCTCATTTACTTCTTTTGTGCGCACCCGATAAATAGCCACCTAAAATGATGTCTATGTCATGTTCAACTAGTAAACCATGTATTAGCAGTTTTGATTTATTTTGTGTAGTGGTCCACTTCGCAAGCACTCTTTTAACCCATGAAAGTATATGGTAGCTGGTAGGTAAACAATCAATCACCCCACAAGTTCTCTTAGAAATTAGAATATATTTTTTATCAACTCACTCAAGAAATAGTGCAGCATTTCTTTTGTAAATTAGATATTTTGATATTTTCAATAAATACTAAATTTCTAATCCGTTTGTGTATACGCAATTAGATTTTGTGCAAACTTGAGTTTTGCACCTAAAAGTATTTGTCCGAGTTAGTTTCTTTAGTTTATTAATTAAGAAAAGACACGTAACATGGCACATGAATCCGTTTACGTAAAGAGTCTTTTGGCGGTATTAAGAGAGTTTTTTCTACATATATATTAGCATAAGAAGCTTTTTATATAATTATGTCATTTTATAAATTTTACACTTTAAAAGGGATTATTTGTACATATTTTTTGAATGATCTGAAAATGTTAATAAGATATCACGTTAATATTATACAATTTTAACTATATGGTGAAAGACATTCTCCTTTTTAAAATTTTTAATAGTGTGTTAAAATAGACTTCTTCTTTTTCTATTGAGCCCGTGAAGTTTATCTCGGTGTGCTTGGTTTTCAATAGAAGTGAATATTAATTTATTTGTCAAATGGCTATCGATCTCAATCATGAATAAGTTTTTGCACTCAGCACACACGTGTTTTAGGGCAATAATTTGTTATGCATGCACTTAAAATGTGCGTCTCTGAAGTGCAGGTGCTGCTGATTTTCTTCTTCTCCAGAATTAGTAATTTGTTTTCGAATTTCAAATGAGTTCAAATTTAAAATGAGATCAAATTTGAAATATAAGCTTTTAATATCAAAAGAACAAATCATCGTCATTAATTTTTCAAAAAAAAAAAAAAAATCTAACAAGCTCATTTATAACAATAATGGTTTGCCAATGTCTTCCAACAACACTTATTTGATTTACTTTTCATATTCAAAATTGAAGACCCATTTCTTCAAAGCATTATACTTCAATTGCTGTTAATTCAAAATACTATTTTACATCAACTAAGAAAAAAGAAGAGGAAAGAGGAGGAAAATCTTTTTTTTTTTTTTTTGGGTGGGGGGGGGTTTGGCAAGGTATCCCCACAGCCGGCAACCGTGAGATTAATCCTCCGTTCCACTGCATGAAGCGGTAGGGAACTGGCCACAAAGTTTTCTCCATTCACCAGAGGTGGGGATCGAACCCCCGACCTCTTGCTTAAGGGGTGAAATGTTGAACCACCACACCAACACTTGTGGTCAAGGAAAGAGGAGGAAAATCGTAGTAGAAGAAACTTGTCTAAAGTTACATGTACTTTGGCTATTAGTTAGACTTCTATAAAACTAGATACATATTATAAATGGAGGCGACTAAGTCGAGCCATTGAGACAAGAGTGATTTGCTCGGTTGGTAAGCATCCCTCATTTTCATCTCAAAGATTGCGAATTTGAGTCACCAAAAAGCAAAAAGGATGGAAGCTCTTAGGAAGGGATTAAAAAAATATAAAAAAATATTGAGCCATTAAATTGTAAGTACTAGTTACTACTTACTAACAAGAGACAAATCGGGATTTTGATACAGTTAAAGGCTTAAAGCCCAAATAGTCATTCAAAATATTCAAAGATGAATCAGTAAGAATATTGACATAGTTATAAAATCAGGATCAAATACGATATTAGCAAGGATAATTATGTACCTCTTTGAGTTATATCACTGTTAAATTCTTAGTTGCTATTCTATGGTGCAACTGAATTGATAACAAAGTGAGAAGCAGAATGGAGAAAATGAGGAAGAAACTGAAACTGTGCTACATTACAACTGATCAATGAGAATGAAAATTACATCCAAAATATCTTTCTCTCTCCTCTATTTATGCTAGCTAATAACCGACTCTTATAATTACAGATTCTATCCCAACTAATTAACCAACTCTACACCTAGCATTAAGTAGTTGCTAGCTTAGGTTTAGCTGTAATATCAAGGTACTGCAGTGTATTTAGTTAATTCCTCAACACCCCCCCCCCCTCAAGCTAGGAGAAATGAAGATGTTCTTCATCCCTAGCTTGGACAACAAAAATTGGTGTTGAAGGATAGTAAGTCCTTTGTTAGAATACCAGCAGGTTGGTCTGAAGAAGGTAAATACTGTGGTTGTACCAAACCTTGTTGCACCTTTTCCCTGATGAAATGACAATCAATGTCAATATGCTTAGTACGCTCATGGAAGACTGGATTTGTAGCAATTTGAAGAGCTGATTTTACTGTCACAAAACGTAGGAACTGGTAAGAGAACTTTAACATCCAACTCTTTGAATAAACCAACAAGCCATACAACCTCAACGACAGTGGAGGCAAGGCTCCTATATTCAGCCTCCGCTGAACTTCTTGAGACAGTAGATTGCTTCTTAGATTTCCAAGAAATCAAAGAAGAACCAAGTTTGATCATATAACCAGTAATTGACTTCCTGGAATTTAGGCAAGATGTCCAATCAGTATCATAGAATGCAGTCATTGTATCATTAGATTGAGCATCCATAAGAAGACCAAGACTAGGCGCACGTTTCACATATCTAAACACCCTCATAACAGCTTCCATATGGGACATTTTTGGAGAATGCATGAATTGACTAAGACTCTGAACAGAAAAGGACAGATCAGGTCTAGTAACTGTCAAATACAAAAACCTGCCTACTAATCTTTGATAGGTACTGGGTCCAAGAACTGGTGGATCATCAATGATACCAAAATGAGCATCATAGTCTGTAGATGTAAGTTTGTTATGTATCTCAATAGGTGATCCTGCTGGTTTGGATCCATCTAGTTCGACATCTGATATTAGTTCCAGGGCATATTTCCGCTGGTGCATCAGTATACCATCAGCATTCCTGGCAAACTCTATTCCCAAAAAATATCGTAGCTCACCTACATCTTTAATTTTGAAGGTCTTTTGTAGAAGTTCCTTAGCAGCAAAAATCAATCGAGGTTCATTACCAGTGATTAAGAGATCATCAACATAAACCAAGATTATCACAATGCGATCTCCCATTTTCTTGGTCAGTAAGGAATGATCCACAGGGTTTTGTGTGAAACCAAACTAGTCAGTGCAGTGATAAGTTTGATGTTCCACTATCTTGAAGCCTGTTTAAGCCCATACAATGACTTGTTTAGCTTACAAACGGGTTGCGCACCAATATTAGTAACAAAACCTTGTGGTAATGTCATAAACACTTCTTCATTTAGGTCACCTTGTAAAAAAGCAATGTAAACATCCATTTGTTGAATTTTCCAACCTTTAGCTGCAGCCACAGATATCACAACCCTGACAATTACCATTTTTACTACAGAGGAAAAAGTTTCTTGGTAATCTATTCCCTCCTTCTGATTATAACCTTTTGCGATTGACCTAGCCTTGTATCTTTCAACCTCACCATTGGCTTTGTACTTAATCTTGTAAACCGATTTACAACCAATTACCTTTTTTCCTTGAGGAAGTGAAACAATATCCCAAGTATTATTATCTTCCAATGCTTGAATCTCTATCTTCATCGCTTCTACCCATTTAGGTTGAGCAGTTGCTTCTGCTTATGTTTGAGGCTCAGTTTCCACTGATACATTATTAATATAGGCTTGATATCCAGTGGATAAATAATTGTATGCAAGGATATCTGAGATAGGGTAGACACAATTTCCAGCTGCCTTTGTTGTTGTAACAAAGTCCTTCAACCATATAGGAGGTTTGCTATTCTAGTAGACCTTCTTCTAGAATCAGGAGGTTGTGTAGGAGTAGTGATTGTAGTTTCTGCTGGAAGGGGAAGTGCATCCTCTGTAAATATAGAAAAATCTGTAGGATCAGCATCTACAACAAAATCTGAATCAGGTGTTGTGTCTCTAATGTCATGTGTAATATGGTCGACTAGTAAATCATGAATAATAAGAGGGTCTACAACTGTAATAAACATATCATCTTGAAAAGAATCAGGTATAGATGTAGAATTCTGCTGAGAAAAGGGAAATATATCTTCAAAAAAAATAATATCTCTACTAATGAAGAATGTTCTGGCATCCCAATCATACAACAGATAGCCCTTTTGATCAACTCCATACCCCATGAGAACTGACTTGATGTCTCTGGGAGCAAATTTATCTTTAGGCTTAAGATTGGTTGCATAACAAAGGCATCTAAGAACTCTTAAGTGTTGTAGAGAAGGTAGTTTTCCATAGAGTACCTCATAAGGAGATTTATCCTGCAAAATAATAGAAGGTATTCTGTTTATAATATATATAGTTGCAGTAATGCATTTTCCCCAGAATCTGATAGGAATGTGGCCTTGGAACCTGATTGCTCCTGTTGTTTCTAATATATGTCTATGCATTTTTTCCACAACTCCATTTTGTTGTGGAGTATAAGGGCATGAACTTTGATGTATAATTCCATAATTTTGAAACAATTCTTTACAATTGTTATTGAAGAACTCTGTCCCATTATCGGATCTAAAACACTTAATCCTTTTTTCAAACTGTGTTTCAACTAAAATAAGAAAATTCTTGAGAACAATAATCACATCAGATTTTAAATGCAACAAATAAGTCGAAGTCCATCTAGAGTGATCATCAATTATAGTAAGAAAAAATCTCATTCCTTTATGTGTTGAGACTTTATAAGGACTCCAGACATCCAAATGCAACAGATCAAAAACACAAGTTATTTTACTAGTACTAACAAGAAATAGTATTCTTGTTTGCCGAGCTAGTGGACATATATCACAATGATCAAGTTAGAAACTACTGATATTATCAAACACAGTTATTTTCCTTAGTACTGACATAAGTACATGTCCCAATCTTTTATGTAACAAATGGCCAGACAATCCCTTTACTGTTGCCAAGGATAGACCATCTACATATTTCTTCTTTGTCAGCAAAGTATAGAGTCCGTCTTCCTCTTTACCAATCTCCTTCACCTTCTCAGTGGAGAGATCCTAAAATATACAGAATCCAGGGAAGAAGGTAACACAATATTTAAGTTCTTTGGTCAATTTTGACATCGACAACAGATTGAAATTAAAAGCTGAAACATATAATACACTATTAACAAACTCACCCTTTGACAGATCACACTTCCCAATTTGAGACACTGCAACAGACTCACTATTAGGAAGCTGAACTCCTCCTAGACTTTCAACTGACACACCATCTTTGATCAATTTATCATTACCAACTATATGATTTGTTGCTCCACTATCAATAATCCAGTTTATGGAATTTTGTTCAGAGTCAGCAGATACATTACCTGTCATATTCACATTTGTATCTCCCACCTTGGATTTATTTATGATGTTCATGAGCTGCCAATACTACTCTTGTTTCATTCCTACAAAGTTAGTACTGAAATTTCCCAGGTTGCAGTTTTTTAACCACTTCATAATCTGATATTGTTGCTCCTGACTTAGCTCAATAGTAGAATGATCACCAACTGTTATATTAGCCTTCTTTTTTTCTTTCCAATCAGATGGGTAACCAATGAGCTAAAAACAAACATCAGTAGTGTGACCATTTTTATGACAGTGATCACAGGTTTGTAATTTGTTGCAAATCTCCTTTATATGTCCTTTCATGTTGTAGAATTCACAATATGGTCCAGCTAACTACTTGGAATATTTGTTTTCATATGTGGAGCTGCCTCTTCGACCATGAATGGTGTTGTTGTTACCACCACCTCTTCCAAAAATTCCTCCACTATATCCATGATCAGTACCTCTTCCATATCCTGGACCATTTGTTCTACCACCAAAACCAGAATCACCACTCTTATTACCAGAAAATAAAGCAATTGGTTCAATACATTCCCCTCCTATGTAGCTACCTACAGTTGTAGCCTTTTGACTTTCATCTTTAATTAACATAGCGTAAGCTTGATTAACAGTAGAAGTGAGAGTCATCAAAAGAATTTGACTCTGAGCCTGACTATAGCTTTCATTGAGACCTAAGAGAAACTGTAATAATCTCTGATTTAACATATGTGTAGTGTAATCCTAAAATTTGTCACAATTACATGAAGGAGGTGAAACAATCGAGTGAAATTCATCCCAAAGGTCCTTGAGTTTGGAAAAATATGTGGATATAGTGGAAACACCTTGTGTAAGAGTGCAAATTTATCGATGTAAATGATATATCCTAGTGAGATCTACCTTATCAAACCGATCCTTTAGATCTATCCATACTTGAAATGCATTTGAGCGAAATAGAATTTCACTTAGAAAATGCTTACTTACATTGCTGGTTATCCATGAAAGGACCATTGCATTGCATCGATCCCATTGTGTAGCCATCTCCCCAGTATAATCTGTTTGTTTTACTGTTCCATCAATAAAACCTTGTTTATTCTTCACAGTAGCCCCAATTTCATCATACGACTCCATAAAGCATAATCTTCCATTCCTGTAAGTTGTATCCCCACTTGGACTGCTCGGGGAGTATCCGAAGCTCCAAGATATAGCGGGTGGTTATAACTCAAAGTATCAACACTCCGAAGTGCTTGCGATGGTGATTCTGCCATGAATCCTCTGCAACTCGATCTTTAAATTGCAGTTGTGTGAACAAAAATTACGAAGAGATCTCTCGATTTCGTATCAACCAATATCGAAATCTGTTAGATCCACACACTCATGGCTTTGATACCATGTTAAATTCTTAGTTGTTATTTTATAGTGCAATTGAATTGATAACGAAGTGAGAAGCAGAATGGAGGAGATGAGGAAGAAACTGAAACTGTGCTACATTACAACAGATCGGTGAGAATGAAAACTACTCCCAAAATATCTTTCTCTCTTCTCTATTTATGCTAGCTAATAACCGACTCTTATAATTACAGATCCTATCCTAACTAATTAACCAACTCTACACCTAGCATTAAGTAGTTGCCAGCTCAGCTTTAGCTGTAATATCAAGGTACTGCAGTGTATTTAGTTAATTCCTCAACAATCATGGGTTGAAGAATAAGGACTAATCAAGTCTTCCTCTTTATCAACCTTTCATGATATGTTGGCGTTAATAAGACAATTACCACACAGTAAATACAGTAACTATGTTACTCCCCCTCTCCCATATATTTATATGATATATTTTTTTTGTTGAGATAATACATCAAAACACCCCTAAACTTGTAGCCAAAACTTACTTTAGACCCTAAACTAATCGGGCAACTATTCACCCCCCTTAACAACTTTCAAGTGATTTTTTTTCCACCCTACAAAAATTATACCACCCTCACTACGGAGAGTGAATTACACACGCCCCATGTCATTACCAAATCAGTGTCATGTCATTGCCACGTAAGAAATTATAATTTTTTAAAAAAAATAATTCAATACACATATTATTTTTTTATATTTTTTTAAATAAGTAAGAAATATATTTGTACCTTATATATATATATATATATATAAAAGACCCCCCCCCCTTCTTCTTCTTCTTCTCCAGCCCCCCAGGCCCGTTCCCCCTCCTTCGATTCTTTAACAGCTCCCCAGCCCCCATTTCTCCTCCTCCTTTAATTTCTTTTTCACCATTAACACCAATAACTTGATTCGAATTTAACAAAAAATTGATAAGTAACTTGTTCATGTAGATTAAGTCATGGCTCCTCCATCAACATTTAGAAATCAACAATTGCAAGTAGAACAAAACCTAAACTCATCCACAATAATTTCAGATCTACCAAATGATTTAGCAGTAATAATACTAATATTCGTTCCTTTGTTCCGATCTGCCATGAAAATGATTCCTCCTTTAATTTTTTTCACCATTAACTCTATTATTTCAAACCTTCTCAAATGCTCCAATAAGCACAAGACGAGGAAGTGATAAATTGTCATAAGTTATTTATCATCACAAATTGAATGTAGTCATTTGAAAAAATTAAATAAATGACAAAAAAATAATGAAGGGAGGGGTTAATGGAGCTTAGTAATGGTGTTCTTGAAAAAAAAATGAATTTAGCCTAAATGAAAAAGATGAAGAAACTGGGTGAGGTGGAGGTGGAGGATATGAAGAAGATGAAGAAATGGGGGTGTTGGGGGTGGTTATGAAGAAGATGAAGATGGAAGTGGATTTTTGATTTTTTTTTAATTTAATATATATATATTTTTTTTAATTTAGAAGTTTTCTATATATATATATATATATATAAAGAAAACTTGTAAAATTAAAAGGTGGGATCCATTATTTTCCATGTTTTTTAAGTAATTAACACGCTGATTTTTTAAAAAAATGTCACATCAGCAATTAGGGTAAAAAAAATTCACTTAGAAGTTGTTAAGGAGATAAATAATTATCCAATTAGTTTAGGATCTAAAGTAAATTTTGGCTACAAATTTAAGGACTAATCAAGTCTTCCTCTTTATCAACCTTTCATGATATGTTGGCGTTAATAAGACAATTACCACATAGTAAATACAGTAACTATGTTACTCCCTCTCTCCTATATATTTATATGATATATTTTTTTGTTACTACAAAAATGACATTTTTCTACATTTGGTAACGATACGATGGATTGATGAAGGATATACTCTATTATCCTTTCATGATATGACTGCTACCTGCCTTAATAAGACAACTGCCACAGCCACACACTATACTATATGTTATTTTATATTATCCCATTTTTCCTGACACTTTTTTTTTTTGAAATAAATTCAAAAAGTTGACACATTTTTATATATCTTAGTAAAATTTAATGTTTAATTATTTTCATTTTATCTTTAATGAGATAATTTATAGTGATATAAATATTTATAACTTATTTTCAATCATAACTTTTAAGTTTCTTCCTTTCATTCTTAAAATTTTGACTAGTCAAATAATATCATTTAAATTGAGAGAAATTACATGTTGAAGCTGTAACTAATAAAACTATGATGGACTCTCCATTTATGGGCCTACTCGGACTGAACATACATTATACATCATAATATTAGATCCACACCAAACTGATAAAAGTCTACAACTCAATAACCAATTTTCACATTTATAAATATTTACGAACTATCATCAATCACGGACTATTTAAAAGTAAAGTTTGCATATAATATAGGGAAAATTTCAGAAATAGCAATTTTGTAATCTTAATTATAATTTTTATAGCAACAGTTTCATAATTACGAAAAATAGCAAATTGTATTTGTATTTAAGTAAAATATTGTTATATAAATACATATACAAATATATATGTATTACTCATAAATACATATGCACAACTGAAAAATACATATTCTTCTATTACTATGAAGTGGGTAAAATATTGCTACTTTTGCTATAAGTTGTAATTTTGAAAACATATTGCTATTTATTGTAATTATAGTCTTAAGGATGCTAATTTCTGTAATGTTGAATCTTCTTGATATAGGTTCATAAGTTTGACATTTTCATATCCTTTCTTATATTTCCTTAGTCAAATTTCTGACTCCTTCACTAACATGCTAGCAGGTGAAAATCTCAACATGAATTATTTGACTCCATATCTGGAATCTATAAGACCTAATTTTACGAACGGGGCAAATTTTGCAATAGGAGGTGCAAGTACACTCCCCAAAAATGTTTTATTTAGTCTCAGCACTCAAGTTCTTCAATTTGTAAGGTTTCTTCAGTTACAATCCACAGGTAATATTTATCACTAGTATAGTAGTATGGAGTTGATTTCTCATATGATCACTCAACTAATAGTTATTATCTATGTGTTTCTCCGTCTTTTTATTCCTATGATACGTTTGACTGATATTAATGTATAACTATTTGATTTCTAATTTGACAAGGTTTGGAAGACTTAGTTGAGAAAGACGATTTGAAGAACGCACTATACATGATAGACATAGGACAGAATGATCTTGCTGGTGCATTCACTTACCTTTCTCAAGCTCAAGTTATTGAAAAGATCCCTTCTTTCATATCTGAAATCCAAGATGCAATCCTGGTGAGCTTTTAAATTTTTCTTTTGGACAAAGGTCCAGAAATTGTCCGGGTAGCATCGGAAATTGCTCAATTTCTCTCTCGGCTACACTCTTGGTTCATCGTTAGAAAATCGTCACATTTTTCCATGTCATTGGTAGAGCTACAACATGAAATAGGTGAACATATATCTAATTTACATTTTACTATTGTTATATTCAAAATTACATTAAGATCGAATCTCTTAATTAGGGATCAAGGGCAAAAATAAGATCATTTTTTACTAACATGGTGTTAATATGAGAACAAGAGTCTAACGAATGACAAAATCTCTCGTTTCAAATAGTATTGAGGTGGACTTGACGCTTTCCCCTTTATTTCTTTCCCACCATACACACAAATGAGATGTTGGATGGATGCAGGGAATATACAAACATGGAGGGAAGAATTTTTGGATTCACAACACAGGACCCTTGGGCTGTTTACCACAGAAGGTTGCCACAAGAAATGCAAGTAATTTGAACGATCTTGATGATTATGGATGTGTTAAGTCAATGAACGAAGCAGCAGAAGCATTTAACAATCAGCTGCGCGATCTTTGTAAACAACTGACGCTCCAAATGAAGGACGCAACCATTGTGTACGTGGATATGTATGCCATCAAGTATGACCTCATAGCTAATTCTAGCACTTATGGTGAGTTTGTTTGTTTATTCATTTCAATTTTCTATGTATTAGCTGTGTGGCAAATTTAACCAATGAAAAATAGCTCGCTCATAGTTAAATAGATAGGATAAAGTACGTAAGGTAATGGTGATTTACAAATTACAAGAATGGCCTTAAAATGGATAGATCTTACTCTTTTAATTCCATTTGCTAATGTGTAAGTAAAACCTCAAAATTTTAACCCCCCCACCCCCCCCCCCACCCCAAAAAAAAAAAAACCTCGAAATTTTGAGCGGACGTCAAAAGTTCATTGGTCATTGGATACGATTTACAGTATCTGCTGAGAGTCATTTTGGGCATAGCCCATTCAAAAACATGGGCTAATTTGAGTTATGTAGCCCAACTTTTAAAAGAGAACTTATCAAATTGAGAGTAAAAAAAAGGGCAGTCCGGTGCACTAAAGCTATTGCTATATGCGGTGTCCAGGGAAGGGCCCCACCAAAAGAGTGTAATGTACACAACCTTACCTTGCATAACTTTACCAGTTACTCCAAGCTCCCCTTCCATCAAATTGAGAGTATTTTTTCTATTAAAAAAAGGCCTAGTTGGCCAAAAAAATTGTCACTGACTCGCTATTGGTTTTGACAAAAAAAATTGCTGATTATTTTCTTTTTTTGCTGCTTCATTTTTTTATTTCTTTTCTTTAATAGCACAAAGACATACATCTTATAACTTATACATAATCTATACAATAATGATACAATTTCTATACATGTCATATACAAAAGAATATATTCTATACAACAATTATATAGCTCTACACACGTTTTGTACAATCTTTAGCTGCAATGATTATTTAGATACATGTTTTATACAATAATTATATAATTTTTATACGCATCTTATACATATATATATTTTATACAACAATCATATAGTTTCTATACACGTCATATATATGTATGTTATACAACTACTATACAATTTCTATACACATAAATTTCTACATCATATTGATACAATTGTTATACCACATTGATATAGTCCTTGTGCCATATTAATACACTATACCATATTGATACAATTCATATAAAATACTGATACAGTTCCGACTGACCATTTTTTAAATTAATTTAGGCCGGCGGACCACTCCATGTCCAATAGCCCAAATATGGATCATTTATTTTTAGATGGATAAAGTGAAATTAGAAAAAGAAAACTTTTAAAAAGTGAGCCGAAATGGCCCAAGAAAGAAGGGGAGGACCAAAATAACCGAATGGCCATTAAATGACAACGGCTAACCATAATTTGGCAACTTCATCAAATGGTGGCCATTTATTTTTAAAATGGCCTGTGAATGTCATTTTTCGTTAAAAGGAAAAAATTAGTTTCATTTGCTTGATTTAGTTATGAAAAATAAAGAAAAACTACTTGTATGTTTGATTAGGTAAGTAAACAAATTAAAAATGGCAAACAAATTAAAAAATGATTTTGAGTTGGACGAGTTGAATCATATTCATTTTGAGCGGGTTATAACTTAATCCATTAATAGATTCAATCCATTTTAATTAATTCAAATGTAGCTCAACCCGTCCATACACACCATGCATTGATTGGTGTAGTACTTAGGCAGCTCCTTTTGAACTATAGTCTATACATATAGACTGTAGGATAATATTTTATTTATAAAAAAGCATATATTTACAATATGCTTGCACTCTAACATTTAATGATTAATATTTTTAAATCCTCATGCGGTAATAGGTATTCAAAATTCGTTGATGGTGTGTTGTGGTTATGGTGGTCCACCTTATAACTATAATGCCAACATAACGTGTCGCCAAAGTGGGTGTACTCTGTGCGAGGAAGGCTCTTCATATGTCAGCTGGGATGGAGTTCACTACACTGAGTTTGCCAATTCAATTGTTGCCACCAAAATACTCTCTACTAATTATTCCACTCCTCCTCTTGACTTGCATCACTTTTGTACCTAGAAATTAATTACTACTCCTATGTTTGGTAGCTTGTGCGCACACAAAGAACTTTCTTTTTTCTTTCTCTAATTATTATTGTGTGCGAACCATATTACGAGTATAATTTGGATAGTGCAGCCCAACAGGATGCATCCTTATATTCACACTAAATTGTGATGATTCAACTATATATTTCTTCTGAATGGTTAATGCTAAACTTAGGATTAAAGGGAAAATCGAAAATCCTTTTTGTTGACCTTTTCTTTCATGCAGTCATTCCGTTCACTCCTAGTGGTTAGACTTACGCATTAATTCTTATTAGGCATGGTATATAAATAAATACTAATTAATTATCATTTCTACCAACACAAGTCAAAGCCGAGCAACGAAGTCATCCCTAGGGGAAACTAAGAGTTAGGAACTTAGAAGATGTGCTTTTAATATAAGCGCACTAATCTTTCTTTCCGCATGTTCCTATAAAAAAAAAGAACTTTGCTTTGCTATCTATTTTCTCATTCGCACCAAAACTCAACTCCAACATTCTTTTTACTTCCGGAGATTACTAAGAGGTGATAGTCAGGTGGATGGGACTCTATAGTAGACCTTTTGACTGTAGGAAAAATATGAGTTGCAGTATTAGGCTCAGCTTCAACTATATCATGAGGTTCAGGAACTGGTACCAATGCCTCATCCTGAAGATTGTTAGTCATATCTTCATCAGGAAATTGCATGTTATGATATGTAGGAGATGAATCTATTGCATCATGAGAATGAATAGGATGAACATGTGGAAGATGGTGAGAAATTTCACACAAAATTTCTGTATTATCCAGAGCATTTAGAAAGGGTGCTCTAGACTGTTCAGTATGTATACTTGAGAAGGGAAACAAAAAGGTTTTTGAAGATAAATCATATAGTACATAGTCTTTCTAAACCTCTGAGTATCCCATGTGTACAGAAGCTTTAAATCTTGGTGCCAATTTATCAGACTCTTCCAGTACCTTTGCAAAACACAAACATCCTAACACTCTTAAATGTATTATAGATGGAGTCTTTCCATACAACTTCTAATAAGGTGAAAGACCATTGATAACCTTACTAGGTTTTCTATTGATCAAATATATTGTAGTAAGCACCACCTGACCCCAAAACTTTAAAGAAATATGACCTTGAAACCTCAAGGCTTTAGTGACCTCTGGCACATGTCTGTGCTTCCTTTCAGCAACTCCATTTTGCTAAGAGGTATAAGGACAAGCTCTTTGATGAATTATCCTCGTATCTTTAAAAAGTTTGTCACGCGCAGAATTAATAAATTTAGTCCTATTGTCTGTCACTACAGACTTAACTGTTTTCCCAAACCGTGTCTTGACAAAGTATTAAAAATGCTGAAGAGAAACACACAGCTGAAGAGAAACACACACATCTGCTTTACTCTTTAATAGAAATAACCATGTCATTCTTGTGAAGTCATCAACAACTATAAGAAAGTACTTATTACCATCAAATGTAGCTACTTTATAAGGGCCCCAAACATCAACATGAATCAAGTCAAAACTATCTAAACTCTTGATAATACTGATAGAAAATACAACTCTTGTCTGTTTTGCAGAAGGACAGACTATACATTTATTCACTGATCTATTAACAGCCCGACTATCCAAAGAAAACAACTTATTCAAGACTCTAGATGACACATATATAAGCCTCTTTTGCCACTATTATACTTCAGATTCCTGTATAGCATGTCTGTTGTAAACCCTACTTGTTCTGCAACTTCATCTTCTTGTAATTAATTTAATGTAAGCTTATTCAAGAGTAGATATAATCCTCCATCTTCCTTACCAATCTCCTATGCCTTTCCACTGTACAGTTCCTGGAGAACACAAAAGTATGGGGAAAATATAACTGAACATCCCAACTCTCTTTCTACCTTGCTCACAGACATCAAGTTATATTTAAATTTCGGAAGATGCAACACATTAGTAATGATACTCCTTGGCGAAATACAACAAGATCCTATATGAGTAACCTGTGCAATATCTCCATTAGGCTGACACGCTTGTTTTGAACTATCAATTTTGCTTAAAGAATCTGTAGTAATCATGTCAATATTTGAAACCATATGGTTTGTTGCACCTGTGTCAATGAACCAGAGCTCACTATTCTTAGAAACTAAGAGAGTCTTACCAGCACTATTAGTTGCACTGGCGTGATCAGCACCTTTAGGCATGTCACCATTGTTACTTTGGTTCAGCATCTGTAGAATCTGTTCATATTGGTCTTTGGTAACTATACATCCTTGGAGTTGTTTAGCATACTCATCCATCTCATTTGTAACACCTACAGTCATGTGATGTTTTTCTTTTGGAGACATGGGAACATTAGCGTTTAGCCCATAGTTAAACATATGTGGTAAGTGCACAAAGCTATCATTTCATGAAATAGTTTAACTGCTTAGCACATTATATGCAGCACCAGAATTACCACTAACATAAACTTTTTTATTTGACTTGAACTCAGGTGGATATCCCACCAACTTGTAGCACTGATCTTTGGTATGTCCCTTACACTTGCAAAAATCACATATTACATTGAAATTCTTTTTGAACCTGGTATTTGTCCCAAGTTGAGAACTATGTTCTACATAACCTCCAGTATGACCAAAGTTAAAACTCGAATTCCCCTTGTTTCCACCAGTTCTTAAATACATGCCAAAAGAGTCCACATTACTTGATACCGGAGAATTCATTCCAAGATTGTTAGTATAGCTTGAAGCAACAGATTTTTGATACTCATCACTAATTATCATAGCATAAGCTTGATTCACAGTAGGAATTGGATTCATTAACAATATTTGACTTCTTGCCTGCTTAAAGGACTCATTTAATCCCATGAGAAACTGGTATAACTTTCGTCTATTCAAATGAGAAACAAAACCTCTTGAAACTTCACAGTTACTACCAGGAGAAGGCACCATGGCTTTAAATTCATCCCACAAGGTTTTGAGCTTTGTGTAATACACAGATACAGAGTGTGTTCCTTGTTGTAAGGTCACTATTTCTTTATGCAGCTAAAGGTTCTTGATCCATCTAATTGATCAAACCTTTCTTTAAGATCAGTCCAAACATTGAAAGCACTAGAGGAAAAAGCTAGACCACCAAGAATACTTTTAGAAATAGAACTCAGCAACCAAGAGAGAACTGTAGCACTCACCCTCTCCCATTGGCCCCATAACTCTTTAGAAACTGTCTCTTTCGTACATGAACCATCAATTAGGCCAATTTTATTTCTACCCAACAAAGCTAATCGTATAGACTTACTCCATAGTGCATAATTTTCAATTCCCAACAATTGGAAGGAAATCAAATTCACACCGCTTATATCAGTAGGATTCAAGAACAATAGATGATTGTAATCAATACCTTGACAGGGATTTATTGGCGGTGTAGAATTGGTATTCGCAGAAAATCCTCCATTGTTGGATGATGAACCTTGTACTTGGCCACCATTGTTAAGCCCTCTAAGCCCATCTGCATTTGCATGTTCATTTACAGTTTCCATTAACACAAATCTTTGAAACTTTCTTGAGTTAATTTTGCGGAAGCTTTTCAGTCAATTGGCCTTCGATCTACTCTGAATCGGATCGAGGCTCTGATACCATGTAGGTAATTGAACTTAATAGTAAGCTTACTAGAGAATCAATGGAACATTAGAGTTGCAGAGAAAGTAGAAGAAGAAGAAGGCAGTAAGTAAACAAAATGCATATTATATTTTTTTATTGAATCATTAGTTACGAGTGTGATGGTACAAGTATATATATAGGCATTCTAATCTTGTTGGTTAGTTAACTAACTGTCATTAGTTGGTTAATTTTGAAGTTGTGAATTGACTGAATTAACCTTATCTTTTTTATTCTTCATGTCTTAACATCTGCCCCTGATTTAAATAGGAGCCCATTTCTTATAATCAACAATAGTATTAATAGTGTGATAGCATTTCCATATCGAGTATAAACATGATTTTAATAGGAGCCCATTTCTTATAATCAACAATAGTATTAATAGTGTGTGATAGCATTTCCATATTGAGTATAAACATGATTTTAATAGGATCCCATTTCTTATAATCAACAACAGTATTAATAGAGTGTGTTAGCATTTCCATAGTGAGTATAAACATGTAAAGCGATAGAGTGATCTCCTTGCGTAATTCCTCTGGTTGAGCCGATGAATGTCGTTTTTGTGCCATTGAATCCGGCTATTGGAGATACATGACTTTATAAGCTTTAACGATGTGTGTTGGTAGATTATAGTAGTGTAGGGTGGTGTTGACAATAGACCACTCCAATTTCCAATATGTCCACAACCTTTTACAGGTCTAATCTTAATAACATGTGGATGACTTACCCCGCATATATTTTAAAGTGGTTGAGTATCTCGTCGATAATAATTGCATTATCCTAGACATGTTTATGCTGTTGAAAACTGGTTAAACTTGCATAGGACTCACAATTTTATTATATTTACTAAAATCTTGGTGATAATTTTATAAGATTAGTATTACAAAGTCCAACGGGTCTATATTGAGTCATCCGAGCCGCATTCTTCACCTTAGTAATTAGGCAAAGGCAAAGTCAAATCCTAGGCAAAGGTACGCATGGTTACTGTGTCTGAGTAAATGAAATGTAATATGGTCAACAAAAGAATGCGGACAAATTGAATTTTGAAAAGTAGAGAGTCCTTTTTAATTTTCGAGTGAAACAAATAGCTTTACAATGTTGGATAATTAGTACGTAGAATTGTTTGATTTGACGATACTTTAGGAGTTGTTTGGTAGAGTATTGGAAAATTAATACATGTATTAGTTTAATGTGTATTACTAGAACCTTGTTTGATATATTTTTTAGGCAATGTACAACTAATGCAACATTAGTTATACACTCTATTGTGTATTGAGGTGTGTATTAGTAATGCACATCATTTTTCATGTATTAGTAATACACAGCTTTTGATGAACACATGCATTAACTTGTTAAATGACCAATTTACCCCTCCTTTTCAGACTTTTTGGCTCAGATTTGTAGTGCTGCTACCTCCAGTTAAATATTCCAACACTGTCATCCATTAAAAACATTGTTTTTCAGCAATCAAATATTGCAGAGTTCTTTTCAGTATTTGTCGATTTAGGAAGATGGCCATGAAAATCACTCATCATCCTGTAGTAGCAACGAGTTATCCATTAATCTAGAAAGAAGGCATGATGCAGCAACAGTTAAAAGATCTTGTGCTTTATGGTTAATGAATAACTCCCCCGATCATCATTCCAAAAGCACTGCGAGCATTCTTTAGGTTTTCCATTTCTGGTGCTGCTACTTCTACACTTGGAAGAGAGGGTCTAAAAAAGGGTATTTTGATAAACAAATATTTTTTATAAAAAGTATATAAATAGATATTATTTTTAATACATCAAATCAAATACTGTGTAAGAAATAACGACTGCATAACTAATACCAGCATTACTAATTCTTGCATTAATAATGCAGGCATTACTAACACACCTCATTCAACATTATTCTAATACACTCTATCAAACGCTCCTAAAAGAACAATAATTGATTTATGTATTGGATCAATCGTGGAGGAGGCCAACCCACTCAGCATTCAAATAGCACCAAAGTCAACTGTGGAGACAGGTGTATCCGAAATTTAGAAAGGATAGTTGCACTATTATAAAAATGTTTCGAACGAAAGTTCATATATCTATATTTAAATATTTTAGAAAAAATTTAACATTATTTATATATATAATTAGAGACTGATCCAGGTTTTAAGCATCGTAAGTGCTTGGGACGTTCAAACACATATATTAAATCTCAAAGTTTTAAAGTTCTGCCTGAAAATCAAAGCACCCAACTATCTTCTTAACTTCATGGATGTTTTTTTTCATTTTATATCAATTTTTATACACTTCTTATATAATTATATCTATTCTACATCGGATTTAATGAATGTCAGAACACCACATGTCTGAACTTAGGTCCACCTCTATATATGATCTAGCGAGGAGATCATGGGTTCACGTGAATCCGATGACGCCACCGGGATACGGCCCTGGGTGGAGATGGGAGGATCATTGATGTATCTTTCAACTTTATTTGACACTTGGCTCCTTTTATCACCCTACAAATTGCAACAGGAGTTATAGTCCATAAATTTTTATGGTGCCAGACAAAATCATTTGTTTTGCAATTCCAACAGCAAAAAATATGGGAAATAAGTATGAATAAAGTGTAAAGGAAGAAGGAATAGTTGTTGATCAATACATGAAGAAGGAAGGAAACAAAATAAGTGCGGTGCATGCTTTAATATTTGTGTTAATTTTGAACTTTCACTATTGCTATTGTTTCTCATTATGCCATATATATTCATGCATGAGATCGAGAAGTTAGTGGAGGTTTCTCTCTTCTTTCGAATCACCTAAAGCAAATACTTATGTTTGATATATGCACTTGATTGGCTTCGAGTCGAGCTTAAATTTTATATAAATATACATTTTAAGTTTAACTTGAGTAATATATTACTTGAATGGAAAAGGTCAGTAAGTTGACGTCTTAGGTAAAAGTTGTTAAATTTTAGTGAATGCTATAATGGTCGATTCCAGTTTCTTTTAATTAGAACTTGTGGAAGGACTGATATATATTAGAATATGATATAAGGATACTGTCATATGTATCATCCAAAGAAATGGTAATGGTGCTCGTGCTACGGAAGAATTCAAATCATACACATGAGGTATGGGCGAGATATATTAAAATCTGAAATATCTAAGTGAGTTTTTTCTTAATTAGTATGTTGGGTTCTTGTATGTTTTGATGATTCATAAAATAGTGAAACGCATATATTAACATGTTGTTATTATCTGTTCCATCACGCAGAATCCAAATTGCATTAGGATTCTTTAAAATGAATGAAGGAGTCTAGAAAAAATCTCAAATTCTGCATAAAGCATGAATCAGAAAGTAGACATCACGCAGAGTTCAACTTACATTAGGATTCTTTAAATTGAAGGAGTCTCAAATAAAAAAGATCTAAAAATACAGAAAACACGAATCTGAGTAGACATATGGATAGACCAAGAGAGTCCAAGAACGAAGAAAGTTCAAGAAGCATGAGTCATTGTGGATGAAATTAGAAGTTTGCTTGGTTGTGAAGATCAATATTGTTATAAATACTAAAGGACTTTTAAAACGACATTTATGCACTTATTCTGAGAGAAAAAAAGATAGATTATGAGAAAGTAAGCAAGGACAATATTTTCAGATAGTTCTGTCTAGCTATCTAAGTGCTATCAGTACGAATAATCAGATTGAAAAATCTATTTCATAGGATTATGTTTTACAGACTCAAGTTGTATTTTTTCATACTTTCTTAGAGCCAGTTTGTTATAAACTGGTATGGGCGTTTGATCTTCAATTGGGATAACTCAATACTTGGAAAACACAAATTTTGGGAGGTCTGTGTGTTTTATAAATTAGAGCTAGTTCCTAGGATTGCAAGAATTTTTTAATCTAAAGTGTAGGCCTGAGTAGGATTCAACAGTTTGGAGAGATCGTTGAATATTAAGAATTAGAGTTTATAATTCTTAAAGTTACAGAGTTTGTAATCTTTTGTTGAGAGATTCATTGTATTTAGTGGAGTTGAGGTTAAATCCGGTAGAGATATAAGTCGTGGCTTTTTACACCTTTCGTGAGCCGAATATAATCTACGTAAAACTATTGTGTTCATTACTTATTGGTTTTACGGCTTCCGTTAGAGCACGTTAAGCTATTTGTTTCACTCATAGGCAACTCATAAATTCACTAAAACACTAGGTCATGTACAATATCATAATAATTTTTAATATTTTCAATTTCGCAACCCGCTCATTTAGCAACCTATTAGTATGTCTTTTAGCCTCAAAGATTATTCCTTACTGATTGATTAAAGTTATGATATATTACTATATTTAATGGGAAGCATCAACTCACCAAGCATAATCTCAATTAATGTTGTATTTTTTAAGTCATTTGATTAACTACAATGTACGTACTTGTTGCACTATTCCATTATGGTATTTAAATACGTTACTGGTGTGAACTATTTATAGTGTGCTTTTTCTTGACGTCATTTTATTGATAGAAGCTCTTGCATTCGTCCAAATAAAGTATTTGATGCATTAATACGAATGCGTTGGTTTCGATACCTTTGATTGGCTAAAAACATGAATGGAAAGAGAAAAAGAGATTCCTTCGCAAGCACTTTTAAATAAAGATACTAATAATACTTTATAGTACAATATTGGCAACAAATTATTAGGATGTTTGCTGGTGTATATATAATCTATTTTTTTTTTCTCACTCGGTATTTGATATTTGTATTAGAGTTTAACTAATTTAAATTTGCACTAAGTAGGATCCCATTTGGTGATAGTGCTCCCTACTAAAAAAATTTTCATACCAGCGCTCAAACCCAAAACCTCTAATTAAAGGAGGAGCAACCACATTCACTACACCATATCCTTTGGTGTTGCATGTATAGTCTCTTCAATATGCTCTATTTGGTGATTATTTCTGCTTTCATCCAGTATTTTTATATAATAAAGAAAAAACCCTAAGTGGTAGTTGTAATGATGAGTGATGATTAAGGGAACCCTTGGTAAGCAAAAGAATTGAATCTGCAAAAATCTCCACTTTAGTCCAACGAATAAGTGATTTAACTATGAAAGTGAGAATCTTAATTAAGGTGGTTGTTGGGTGATGGCCCGTTCCTATTAAGTTGCTGAAAATTGCACTTAAATATAGCTCGAGTACTTAATACAAAATTTATTTGTCTAGGTTACTATTTGGATAATTAAAAAACATTTTTTTCAATAATAATTTTCAAATACTTTTTTTTTTTATAGATATTTTGAATTGTTTATAATGGCTTATATGAAGCATTTTTTTCATATAATTTTTAAATATATGAATTTTATTTTAAAAAAATAGAAAGTTCGCATCTAAATTCAAATCAAACATTGATTAATCTGGCCCTCATACAATGAAGCTTCCTAAACTGAAAGAAGCAAGAGTAGCTCTTAATGGTTTCATCAGAAACGAAAAATGATTTTGTCATCCTAGCCTTTTTCTTTTGTGGCTTTTCTCTTTTTGGTGGAAATGTTGTTAGATTTTTATTTTTTTTGCCCTTCTTTCACAATGAAAAGGGTTCCTTGCCGCCATTTTTGTTGATTTTATTTCCTATTCAGCAATCAGCATATTGTGGGGAAAAGACATAGTCAATTCATCAAATGATCCTTCATTTAATAATAATTTTCAGAAAAATCATCTTTTTAGAAAATATCTTCTTCTTTTTTTTTAATTTTATGTCAAGTCTAACGCACTTGTAAGAAAAAAATTAACAGTATTTAAACGCAAAATCTCTTAATGAGGACTTCATTTGCAATTTAAATAAATTAGAGTTGCAAATTCTAACTAACTAAATTTAATCTAACTAATTCTAACATGTATATCACTTCCGTATCTTTTAAATTACTGTGCTTTGATACCATTTGTAGGGGGTGCGGATAACTAAGCTGATAAATAGATTTATAAATAGATTTATTATAACTGATGAATCTATTCTTTTTTGTGCGTGGTTATTTCTTAGATTTTGTTTTAATAAATTATTCTTTTTGTGGGATGTATTCATTAAATTATTTAGTTTATTATTTTATCCTGTAGTAACTGCTGTGTTACAAATTTCTGTATAATAAGTTATTCTTTCTGTACTGTAGTGTATATCTAATTCTAGATTTTCTATGTCATTTATTATCTTGTGTTGTTCTTCTCGTAGTGAGTTTTTTAAATTATATAAACTATCACATGTGCTTTTTTCTAAATTTTCTAAGGTTTTTTCTATCCATATTAACTTTTCTTTTAGATCTTCCATTATTTTTCTAATTCGGTTTCTATAATTAATTTCGTTATTTAGATTATCTTGGTTTTCTCTAGTTTTTCTAATATATTCTAACATCCACAATCTTGATCTGAATAATATCCTTCTGGGTAAATGTCTTCGTATATTCGTTCTAGCGAATTTATCATTTCTATTTCGTAGTTTATTACTTCTTCTAATATCATTTTCTTAATATCTATTATTTCTATATCTTTAAGTTTATATAAGATTAAAACTCTAAGGTAGTCTAAATGAGCTATTTTTTAAAATTGATATTTTATAGTTATTTGTTCTTGCATATTTATATTAAGAGATTTTATATATTTTTTATTTTCCATGTATTTGTCTATATTTATTTTTATCTGTTTTTCTAGTAACTGTATATTTCGTATATCTTTAAAATTTCTGCTTGATCTTAACATAATAAATATTTATAAGAGTAGTTAGGTATGTGTGGTATATAACTTATTCTATCCGTATAATTTTCTCCAAATGCTTCTTCTAATATAATTTTTTTTATATCTGCAACATTTATATCTCTAAGTGCATACAAAATAAGTATCTTAAATTTATCTACCATGACATCAGATATATTATCATTCATTATCATAAAATTGCTTTTTTCAAAATATTCCCTTCAACCATGTACATAATAAAATATAGTCATCTCAGATTACTATATACTAGATTATTCTTAAATAACATGTTCTTCGGTCACTATTAGCATGGTAATTCGGATACTTTTCCCTTAAACAGCGCCTCGACTTTGGTTACTCCCCGCCACGGCTTCTTGCCTCATTGGTTTCACCTTTAGGATGGCATAGTTCCTTGGGATTTTTCTCCGTTTCCACTTTGCTAATAAACTTCTTAACATATTATTTTTTGAATAATTCTACTATAAAGTAACTAATATGAATTTATTTTATCATATCATGATTGTCGGGAATTATGAATTTAGCTATTCATAATCATAAATAGATATACCTGTTCCGGTAGCTTTGATATTTTTGAGGTTTGTTGTTCCATAGATTTTTCATTGCAGTGTATATATTTAATTAACTGGGCTAAATATTTTTGAACGGAATGGAGAGAGTTTTTTGGCTAATGTGAGAAGGCTTGCCTTTGCAATGCCTTCTTTCTTCTTTATTTATAAGTGAACGAAACTTTACAAATTTTTCCAAAGTATTTTACATGTGTCCTAAAAGATAAGATTCCTAAAGCTAAAAACAAAAAAGGTTCAAAAAAGTCTTAAAGGCTATTAAAGCCTACTACCTAAAGTCTAGCTAAAACAAGAAAGTCTTCTTATAAATAGTAAAGTACAATAATTTCTAAAGACTTTACGTAACTTTAAAATATCTTGTTTCCATGGTTTTTGTTATATCTACTGTATCTCCATTATTGCTCCGGTCTTATCTTTCCAGCTGTCGTTCTTATCTTCTTTTATTCTAGCTGCACTGATGGGACGTCATTATCTCCTCCATTACATTTTGAACATTTGTGGTCTGGGTATTTGTGTCCAATAGTCTTGCAATATCTGGTCAATAATTCTTCTGAAATAAATTTTTCTCTAATAGCTCTGGCGATAGGTTCTGTTTCTGGTTTAAGCAACGAGATAATCCATTGCCTAATAGTTTCCATATCTGTTTCTCGTAACTCTTTTGAATTTGAATAGATTAATACATGATTTCTTGAATAATAGCTCCATATAGGATTTTGGTTGCAATATGTATTTGCTAGCTCTTGTAAAATTGTAGATAGTCCGATAACTCTTTTGTTCGCATAAAATTTTGGTATCTCGATTCTGGGTATCTCTGGCTATGAACCAATATCTTGTGGAATAATCATATCTCGTGTCATTCCTATCTTTACAACTTGTATGGACTTTTTAACTTCATCAAATAATATCTCTGCTGGTGCCGTGTAAATTTTTATAAAAAATAAAGTACCTTTGGTTATTCTTTTAAATGTGGTAAATGCTTCATATATCTCGGGTATAGTGGATATCTCAGTTCCGTCCGTGGTATATACGGTACTAAGTAATCCATATTCGTAGCAAGTTTTAACTAAGCTGGGTTTGGTTTTAGGTAAGGCAATTAGCTTATTGTATCCGGTCAATTTCTGGGTTATATAGTTTGTATCTGGTTCTTGGATATTTGTAGCTTTGGGGTTGCTATTTAAAAAAGTTTGTACATTGTAAATATTTTCTATATATGTGCAGGCTGTGTAGTTGTATGTCTTTTTGTCTTGGTTTAGGTTATCTCGATATGTGGTAACTTGTGGGGGTATAAATATGGGGTCTTTTGATGTATTTGGTGTATATGATTTGTCAAATAGCTTGTTTAGGTTCATATTTTTTCTAACTCCTTTGCTTGTACCTGCAGAAGTAGATTGATAAACGTTATGGGTTTTATGGAGTATCCCAACATCTCCTTCTAGCTCTGGAATTTTACTGTCTTCCGATCGACATAGCTCTGCGCATTGCTGAGTTAGCTGATTCATAGTTATAGACTTCAGTTTATCTTCACTAGTCTTTAGCTTTAGCATTTCTATCTCAGTACCCATCTTTACTATCTCAGTACCCATACTGTCCACTTTCAATGAAAGCGTAGTCAGGGCATTGAGTATCTTTTCATGTATATTTTCTTCTATCATTTCAGTTTGTGTAGCTTTGTCTTGATATGTAATCTGCAATAACATTTTTGTTAGTACTGATTACTTCTATTATAAATGTAAAATTTAATATGTTTAAAACTAGTCTCCGAATCTCTTTTGTTGTAACTGAATTTTGTATTTTCTTTGTTAGCCACCAGCGTACCTGTGTATTATCTGTTCGCACAATAAATTTGTTATATACAATATATGGCTCAAATGCTAACAAACATTTATATAATGAACATAATTCTTTTCTATTTATTTCCCATTTTATTTCTGTCTCGTTGAACGTACCTGAGTAGTATCTACAATGGTGTTCTATTTTTTCTGCTTCATATCTATATTTAAGTGCTCCTCCGTAACTATATTCACTGGCATCTGCTTCTACTATGTATGCAAATTTTTTATTTTTATCCGGAAATTGTAATTTTGGTAATTCTTTGCAAAGTAATTTTATTTTTTGAACTTGTTTTTTATCTTCTTCGTCATAGTTATATTCTATATCCTTTTTTAATTTTTTCTGTAGTGGTTTTAGGTTTTCTGTTAATTTTGGAATATATTCTCTTACTTGGTTTACTAATCCTAAAAATTATTGTAATTTCTTTTTTGTATCTAATTCTTCTTTCGAATTTATTATTTTTTGTACTATATGTTGTTGCATTTTTACTCCACTTTTATCTATTTGTATTCCTAAAAATTCTATCTGATTTTTCATAATTTCGGTTTTCTTTTCACTTAGACTTATTCCTGATTTTTCTATTATATCCGTAAACTGTTCTAATAATTTTATATGTTCTTCTTTAGTTTTTGTATATAATAATATATCATCTATGTATACTATGCAATTAGGTAATTGTTTAAAATAATTATCCATAAAATGTTGATATCTACCTGGTGCATTTTTATATCCAAATGGTAATACATTCCACTCATAAAATCCTTGTGGTACCGTAAATGTGGTTAATTCTTTAGATTCTTCTTCTAACTTTAGATGGTAAAATCCTTATTTACAATCAAATTTGCTAAAATAATTATATCCTTGTATCTGTCTTATTTTTAATATCTTATTTGGTATTGGATAATTATATGTTATAGTTTTTGCATTTAAATTTCTATAATCAATAACCATTCTACTTTTTCCTCTTTTTTGTTCACTATGTTTATTTACTATAAATGTTGGACTATTATGTTTACTATTACTTTTTTGTATATATTGGTTTTCTAATAATTCATCTATATGCATTTTAAATTCTTTTAAATCGTCAAAATTATATGTTAATGGTTTTTGGGTTATTATACTATTTTTGTCTATTAATTCAATTTTTATGGTAATTTTATGTTTTTCCCATCCTTTTAACGGATCTTCACTATATAATTGTTCTAATTTTTTCTTAACTATTTCTATCTTATTTATTGAAAATATAGTTATTTCTGTTTTATTTATCGAGAATACTACTAATTCTATTGTATCTTCAGCGTTTTTTATATTTTCTAACTTTTGTGTAATTTTTTCACTTCCTTTTATCCAATCAGTTTTCTTTCTTATTTTATTATTAACTCTTTTTGCTCTTACTTTCTGTTTACATGGTGTTGGGAACCACCAATCGTTTCTAGTTATTATATGTGGGTATAGTTTATCTAAAAATGACATTCCTAAAAGTATATCTTTTGACGTTAGTTCATAATTATAAATTTCTTCTATTGTCAATATCTTATCCCATATTTGTGCTTTTACATTCCTAGCTTTATAAGTAATTAAGCTTCCTTCATTATTAAATCCTTTAACTACTATTGGTATTTTTAATTTATCTCATTTACTTTCTGGTAAGCAATTATATCTACATAAATTAGCTTCTGCTCCTGTATCTATCATAGGCGTATAATATCTACTGTAATATCCTTCCACTACTATCTTCATTAATACATATATTTTCATTTTATGTTAAGGCTCTTCTTAAGAATAATCTCTCCCTATTATATGTTATGGCTAATTGTGTATGTTCTATATTATATGGTTTTACTTGTTCTAACCATTTTATTCCTAATATTATATCTGCTTTTTGCATTTCTTCTTTTACCTCAAATTCTATTTTTATTTTTCTAATTCCTCCTATTATTATTTCTTTTTCTACTATATCTTTACTATTTATTAAACTTCTCGGTAGATCTGGGCATATATCATTATCAGTTTTTATTTCTTCATTTTTTACTAGACATTTTGCTATATAATTTTCTTCTTGTCCTGTGTTTAATAGTATTAAATATTTTTTTCATTTATTTTTCCTGTTATGTAATATTGATTTAGGTTAATTATTGGATTTGTTTCATAACTCATTCTTTTTTTATGAGGTTGATGATTCTGGTTTTTCATTAGCTATTCTTTTTGTTGTACTTATTCTATCATTTACTATTTCTAAATTTTCTTCTATATCTATGTCTCTATAACTATAATCATTATAATCTATTGTTTTTACAATTTGTTCAAATGGGCTATCTATTTGTATCTTGTTAATCTTATTTTTTCCTGTTATTTTATGTTTTGTTGTTAATACATATAAATTTTTATATCTCGCTGTAAATATTTTACTTCCTGGGGTTAATTCTATTCCTGATATCTTCCAATATAATACTAATGATTTATCTATATTCCTATCTGTTACTGCTACTGAATAATTTGCACTTATTATAAATTTAAATTTTTGGTATATTAAATTTCCTTTTACGGCAGTTATTATGCTTTTTTCTATAGGTTTTATAATTCTATCATCTTCTAAATATAATTCTATTGGTGTATTTATTCCTTCTCTAAAACATGCTTTTATTAATATTTCTGTACCTCCAAGGTGTACATATTTTATTGGATCTCCTTTACTTTTTATATCATTTATTTCTTTATTAATTATTCTTTTTGTTACTAGTGGTATACTAGCCTTTCCTTTTGCATATCTACAGTCTATTACATATTCTTTTTGACATACTACATAATATTCATCTTTTTTCCTACTAAAAATATTTTTTATTGTTGGTATTGTAAATATTTTTTCTACACTTAAATCTAACTCTTTTCCTTTTATTTCATCAAATATATTACTGTCAAATATTATCTTTTGTTCTGTTCCTTCGTCATTTAAATATTCTTCCTTTGTTATTATTTTTATATCTTCTTCAGTCATTTGATTCATCTATCTCACTATCTATTTCAGTATCTGTTTCGTTTTCTGAAATTTCATATATACTATCTTCACTTTCTAGTTCATAATCTATATAATCTATTTGCATATATTCTGTATTTTCTATTTTTATTTCTGATATTTATTTATTTTTTGGATTTTTGGGTAATTTACAATCTCTAGCTAAATGTCCTAACTTTCCACAATTATAACATGTACATTCTTTTATAGATTTTTTCTTTCTATATGGTCTTTTATTCTTGTAATTTTTTACATAATATCTTTTTCTTGGTTTCTTATATTTATATTTTGATTTTTTATATTTCTTATATTTCTTATGTCTTTTTCTTTTCTTATAATATCTTTCTTCGCATCCAAATTGCGGTGCTATTTTATTTTTGCAACATGCTAAATTTCTTATTAATGTTTTTTCCATTTTTAATTCTTCTCTATATTTTTCACATAAATTTCTATACCATTGGTGTAAAAATTTTATTCTAGCTCCTAATGTATCTACTATTTTTGTTTCTTCCCAACTTTTTATTATTTTTGAACTAAATGGTTCGGGTAATTTATTAAAATATAATTTTCTTATTTCTTTACTTTCTTCTATGCTATATGCTCCTTTATAATAATATTCTTTAAATGCGCAAGTATATTCATCTATATAACACATATTACATATTGTTAATTTTATCATTAAATTCCTATTTGTATCTTTTTCTTCATCTTGTTCTTCTTCTAATGTTGTCATACTACCAAATTCATCTCTTATAGCTGTTTCATATTTTTTTAATAATTCTATAGGTATTAATTTAGTTGTTGTTGATGATGTTCCTTCCATAGGTTTATTAGTTCTTAATACTTTCTTACTATTTTCAGTTAAATTTGTAAACCATAGTTTTACTGATCCTATTAATATTTTTTCTATATATTCTGGTGCATCTGTTATGTTTATATTATTATCTAATAATTGTTTTGTCATATATTCTATCCATAATTGTATTGTTTTTTCTGTATCTATTACACAGTCTAGATCTAAAAAGTTATAATTTTTATTAGCTATTTGCTTTGGTGTCCATTTGTCATATTCATTATATCTTTTAAATTTATTTTTATAATATATAGGTTTTCTTATTTCTGTTGTTTTAGGTATTATATTTTCATCTTCTTTTTTATCAAGAGTATTTATTTCTGTATTGGTGTTTTCTAAGTTTTCTTCATTAATTTTTTCTTGTTTTTCGTTAATTTCTAAATATTTTATATTTGTTAATATTTCCGTATATGTTTCACTATCTTCTGAATCATAATTATCTGTTTCTTCTACCTCTATATTATTTATTTCTAATTTTTTCTTAAATTGGTTTATCTCGTTTATTAATATTTGTTCTTTATCTTTTTCTTCTTTTTCTTTTTGTCTTTGTTCGTATAAATCTTTTAACATTTGTAGTTCTTTTTCTAATTCAGCAATTCTACTATTTTTAGTTTCTTCTATTTTTCGTATTTTTTCCGTAGTTTGTTGTTTAATTTTTTCTATTTCCTTTTTTCTATCTATTTCTTCATTTTCTTTTTCTATTCTTACCATTGCTGTTAGTTTATCTTCTAATTTTAATTCTTCTTTTTCTAACATTAAATATAAATGTTCTCCTATTTTCTTGTATCTTCTTCCTAGATTCGAAAATACTATTTTTATTTTTGATCCTTCGTGATTTTCGTATATTTTTTCATCTATTATAAATTCTTCTTTATTCATTTTATTGTGAATAGTTCATGTTGATATATATATTCTAAACTATCTATTTGAGATTCTAATTTTGATATTTCATCTTTTTGTATATTTATTGAATTTTTACTAACTCCGGCAAATATATTATAATGTAATCTTTCTTTTCTTATTTTTAATTCTTTACGTTTTTCAGAGATAAATTGTTTTAATTCTTTGTATTTTTGCTCTTTATTCATTTTAATTATATTTATAATATCTTGGTGGATATCTAAATCTAATTTTATCATAATTAGGTGGTATGTGTCTCATTCTTCTAGATTTTAAATGAATTATTAATTTTGCTTCAATACTAGATATTAATGTAATTAGATAGGCTAATCTTTCTGGATTTTCTTTTGTTTTATTTAGACTTATATATTCTGAATAATTACTAACTAAAGATTCTTTAATTTTTCTAAAAGCTTCTCTATTTTTAAATGGTCTTCTCATAATTAATCTAATAAATAACTAAATCTAACTTAACTAAATTTAATCTAACTAATTCTAACACGTATATCACTTCCGTATCTTTTAAATTACTGTGCTCTGATACCATTTGTAGGGGGGTGCGGATAACTAAGCTGATAAATAGATTTATAAACTTAAGTGGTCATCCATCAATTTCCATCGTTGACCAAACAAATTACCAACAATAGTAGAAGATTAGGTAATAAAAAGCTAGAAGAGTGTTGCAAAATAGACACTTTCAAAACTTATTTTGAAACTTAAACACAAGTTTTAAAAATTAGGTGTTTAGATACTAAAATGACACCATTACTTCTTTCCTACAAATCTAGTACATAAGTTTTAAACTTTACACTTTAGTCTCCCACTTCATCCATTTAATATTTAATATTTTTTATTTTTTTTATATTTTCACCATTTTTTCATATTTCTCTATTTTAGTTAAAAAAAATTATCCAAGAAGCCACCAATAGAAGCTCCCTTTTTCACCAATAATTTTTTATTTTGGCCACTTTTCCAACGAAAAATTATTCATCACAACTGAAAATCTTCATTCTTGATCATTGTCTCCATTGTTGTTCCATCCTTTTTGAAAAAAAATACAACAAATATTTTTTCACCATTTTTACTAGCTTGAAAAGCTTTCCAAATTCGCTCAATACCTCGTCATTAGATATATTTCAGTAGTTTAGAAGCCCTACACATACATTTGTCCATCCCAGAGCTAGGAGGGCATCGATTATATTCAAAATCAGTCCATTCACATTTTTGTACGGAGGTTTTCATACCAGTAGCCATCGACCAGTCATAAACCGATACCTTAATCTATTATTGATTAGTATGGTCTATAATGACAGTAGCTGAAGTAATTATCGCGGGTGGTGATTATATGAGTGTGTGGGAGGAGGGTCCCAAATATTGGAATTGGAAATCATCTAGTAAGGAGACGATGCTCATCCCACTGCGTTGCAATGGTTCGTACAACGACATGATTCGAAGCGTAATTGAGAAAAAAGAATTAGATTGCGAGCCAAAGAATGTTGTGATTAGCTATCTAATGAATGAGCGGGGGGAAATGCATCCCACATTCATAAAGAATGATCGGCATGTGTCCTTATATACGTTGAATGTCGTTGCCGATGGCTCTAGGCCATTATTAAGGATAAATGTCATCCCGAAATCTCCGATAATTCCGCCACCATACCCATCTTTTCTACGGTCTGGGTTAGGACAGGGAGCACCTTCACCGTGAACTTCCGCGTATCGCTCATTTTTTATGGGCGATCGTGGAAATGATGAACATAGAGCCTGACGAGCTGATCATCATCCCCTTAGTTAAGAATTTAATTTTTGTTGTAGTTGTAGTTCTAAGTTCATTGCAAAGAAGCTTTCATGGTTAGGAATTTTACTAGATGAAAGCTTATTTCTTTTGCCTTTTTTGCTCGTATTTTGATGTACATATTGTGTTAAACGATGTTACAATGAACTAATGAAATGAAGTATTTTTTATTTTCTATATATTCTCTATACTTGAATTTTATAATTTTGTTGTTGTTTGAAATTTTGCAATTTTGCAATTTGCCCTGTTAGAAGATGAATGAAACAGTTGTTGGACGTCAAAATTTATGGTCTATCATATATATATACGAATTCATATATGCTAATGGATAAAGAATCTAGTATATCAACGATTATGTTGATTTATACAAAATTAATTGCAAAGTCTATGCGGTTTAGGATTGATCGAGTTCAATATCTATGAGTGAATGTCTACGTAATCGATGGATTCCACTATGTGGATTGGTGAAATGGTAAACAGACATTAGTGTCACACCCCTTTTTTACGCGTACTCCAAAAACATGGAATATTTTTTTAAGTTCGAAAGGGTTTTAAGTGACAAGAAAATAAAAATTTATTTCGAAAAAAGGATTATTTGCATTTTTTATTCAGAGTCGCCACTTGGCATAATCCGGTGTGCCAAGTCACCTTTGGAAAATCCTTTTCGAAAATCATTTGACTCTTAAACCGGTTTACAAACAGAGATTCCGGCTAAGGAATTCTGTTGACCGAGGGGAAGGTGTTAGGCACCCCTCAATCCCGTGGTTCGACCACGGTCGCTTGGTGAAGTGTATCGACTATTTTGGCATTATGAAATGTACAAATCACACAAAAAGAACACAAAATAACAAAACAAGACAGTCCAAAACGTAAAAATCCAGTCTAATTATACAGTCCAAAAAATAGAAAAATACGAAAATATAAATCCTAGTCTAAAACTAAATCTAAGCTCCAATGCCCTACCCAACGCCGCGGGCCTTCATCACTATCATTTTCCGCCAACATGATACGTCGGGGCATTCCCCGGTAAATAAATACAAGTGATCTCGGGCCATTCCCCGGCTAAATAAATACATCTAAATACGACAAACTAGAAAGAAACATTCACGTGCACATTCCAACATCCAACAAAACACTTATTCCTAAATTTTGCCTACCCGGCCTACGTTTGCCTATGGTCCTCGACTAAAGACATAATTCCATCATTTATTCATACCCTCAATAAATCAAATTAAGCCGAATCTATCTTTTGTCAATTTTTTTTTATTCCATCCCCCGACTTTCTTTTTATCCATCCATTAAAACATGATTAAATTTATGCCTTAATCTACCAAAATCAAACAACCAAGCATCATAATCATAACATCAACATAAACAAAAATTCAACAAAACATAATCACAGCTAATTCAATATACCAAGATAAATAAAAGAGAGCGGGTTAAAGAAATGGACCTCGATAGAACGCTTTGTCGATAATAAGGAAATCCGAAGACCCAAACTCGATCGGAGAATCTCACGACGAACCAAACCGAACTCGGTATTAAAATAATAAACCGGACAGCTCCTAAACCCGCGAATAACAAACTTTACTATACGACACCCAACCGAGAACGACAACACGGTTCGATAAAGACGACTCGAGAAAGACGACGAACCACGAAATAAACGAAACCAAGATTAACCAACAAATAGCAGGAAACCAAGACCCAACGTAGATCGGGATCTGGGGAGTTCCAGTGACGGAAAGACGGGCGGAGATCTGGCGGTTTAACCGAACCGACGTCGGAGATCCGGCGGTTTGACTGATATAGTGACAACCGCAGATCTGGCGGCCGGAGTTGTTCGGATCGGGTTCGGTTGGCGATGACGACGGCGTTACTACTGCCGTCACCGGTCGGACGGAGTGACGGAGAGAGAGCGGCAGAGATCCGTTCTCCAACGGCGGCGCCGATCAGCCGTCTACTTCGCCGAAAACGAGCTACGACTGCTGGCGGCCGGAGTTGTTCGGATTGGGTTCGGTCGGCGATGACGGCGGTTGGATTTTTCTCTTTTTTTTTTTTAGTTTGAAGGAGAGAGAGATGGTAGAGAGAGCGGAAAGACGGTGGTATTGTGGTGGCCGGAGCTCCGGTCGGCGGTAAATAGAGGTTAAAGAGAGGAAGAGAGAGGATAGAGTTTAGAGAGAGAGTGCTAGAGAGAGAAGGCTCATTTTTCTTTTTAATTTGTTTTTTTTTCTTTTTCCCTGATTTGTGTATGTGAGTATGTATATATATATTTTTTTGAGTCTTTTCTTTGTGGACAAGAAAAGAGAGGGGGGGTGACGTGGGGTAGGGGGTTGGGTGAGGTAGGTGATGGGTATGGGTTGTTGGAATGGATAAAATTTGTTATCAATTTTCTTAGAGTTGGTTATTTTGTCCTTTTGTATGGAGGTTATTATATGGGGTAGTACACATGTTAAGACGAAGGTAAAATAGAAAACTTGGGTCTTCGGGAGGGACAAAATTAGGCTTCTACATCATGCCCCCTTTGAATGCAAACACACAGTGTTTTCAGAAAAAGAAGTAGACAACGAGACAGAATTTTGTCCCGACCATTATTCAAAGGAAGAAACAGAAGAAAGAAGGACTATCGGATTTTGAATTAGGACAGCCTACCCAACCAAGTTATGAGAAGATTGAGTGACAAGTATTTCCAGGGATTGGACGGAGATGGACTATACCGAGTTGGATAGTCGAGTAAGGTTCCGTCGAGGTTCCAGTCCGCGGCTTTGTTATTACATCAAAAATAAAAATTAAAAGCTAAAACATAAAGAAAATTATAAAAATCCTATCTAAACAGCTTCTGTTGGTTCTTGACTCGACTTTCATCACCCTATTCCTCAGGCGGGCTCCTGACTTGCAATTTCTTTCACCTTGTTGCTTGCCTTTCAATTACTTTGCTTTGTTGCTCGACTTATCCATTTCTTCACATTATTCTCCAGGCGGGCTCCTGACTTGCTATTTCATCACCCTGTTCTTCAGGCGGGTTCCTGGCTTGTTATTCCATCACCCTGTTCTTCAGGCGGGCTCCTGACTTGCTATTTCATCACCCTGTTCTTCAGGCGGGCTCCTGAAACCCAAAATTAAAACGAGAAAGAAAATTATTACAAACAAAATTACACTAAAATAGTATTTCATTTTTTGAAAGCATTGTCCCATTTTCCAGGAGGGTCCTGAACAGAAAGTAAATTCACTAAACAGAATGTAAAATCGCATTTTTCAGGAGGGTCCTGAACAGAAAGTAAAGTCCCATTTTCCAGGAGGGTCCTGAACAGAAAGTAAAGTCTCATTTTCCAGGAGGGTACTGAACAGAAAGTAAAGTCCCATTTTCCAGGAGGGTCCTGAACAGAAAGTAAAATCCCATTTTCCAGGAGGGTCCTGAACATAAAGTAAAGTCCCATTTTTCATGAGGGTCCTGAACAGAAAGTAAAATACCATTTTCCAGGAGGGTCCTGAACAGAAAGTAAAGTCCCATTTTCCAGGAGGGTCCTGAACAGAAAGTAAAATCCCATTTTCCAGGAGGGTCCTGAACAGAAAGTAAAGTCCCATTTTCCAGGAGGGTCCTGAACAGAAAGTAAAATCCCATTTTCCAGGAGGGTCCTGAACAGAAAGTAAAGTCCCATTTTTCAGGAGGGTCCTGAACAGAAAGTAAAGTCCCATGGATGTGCATTTCCAATTGTATCTGAATCAAGTGAAATGAATTTGCCCCTGTTTCAACAAAGAAAATTTGTCAATTAAAAACTTAGTGGTTGCTTGCAGCCCTTGGCTTTTCAGGCATTTTCCCCAGCACTTGTTCCTTTCATCCTTGCTTCCAAATCGCTGGCACCTGCCCTGTCTTGCCGCATAATTGACCCGGACCCTTATTGAGGGGAAGTGAGTTCTGACTCGAACAATGGGTTTCTATTTTACCATGCCCCTGAGGTGCACTCTTTTCCCAAATCTGAATATTTTTTACGAATCCAGTAGCCTGTTGGTTGATATACTTCCTTTGCTTGTTGAATTATGATCCTATTTCTCCCTGTGCTGTTCCTTGGCTTTTTCTCACATAATTGGAAAGACTGGTAGTAAATTTTGAAATTATTTCTCGCTTGTTTTGACACGGACTTGACTTAAAATATAAAGAAAAGATGGTGACTTTTATTTTTGATAAATGACATAAAAAGACAAAAAGCATGAATAGATAAATGAAAGAAAAAGGGCAATGTCCCATATTTAAAAAGAAAACTTATCTGAATATGACAGCCAACTCCAATGAGTATGACATGCATTTTGGATTGAGCTGCCTGATCTTCCTATCCAAACTCCCCATTTGTTGTTGAGTTCGTACCTTTGCCTCTGATCTGCTTCTTCAAATCCATCGGACTCATATATCACATTCGATTGATGACATCTTAAAATACTTTTGCCAACAAATCTCTTTCTTCTAACTTTTCACTTTTCTCTTGAACTCTTCATCGCCTTACGGTGCCCGTGAGGGTCTTCACCAATAAGACTCTCTCATTTTTATTTCTCTTTACTCACCATCGTCTTATGGTGCCTGCAAAGGTTTTCACCAATAAGACTCTCTCATTTTTATTTTCTCTCAACTCTCTATCGCCCTATGGTGCCCGTGAGCGTCTTCACCAATAAGACTCTCTCATTTTTATTTCTCTTTACTCACCATCGCCTTATGGTGCCTGCAAAGGTTTTCACCAATAAGACTCTCTCATTTTTATTTTCCTTTCCTGATTTCTTGTGCTGAGGGAGACAAGTGGTACCTCACAACGTATCATCAAGTGCATTGTATGCTTAGCCTTAACATTATCAAAAATTGATCTGAAGGACTTTCTTTGGCTGTAACTTGGCTTTTGGTTAAGGTTAGAAAAAAAATGGTAAGAGGCTCAAACGATACT
This sequence comes from Capsicum baccatum var. pendulum, assembly GCA_030864225.1. Lineage (NCBI taxonomy): Eukaryota > Viridiplantae > Streptophyta > Magnoliopsida > Solanales > Solanaceae > Capsicum > Capsicum baccatum. Next base: position 101,874,928 of record CM061550.1, on the reverse strand, counting down.
TGAAGTGAGGGTGGGACTTACAACTTTTGGAATCGACTCAAACAACACATTAACTCATGCCCCAGTTTTGTTGACTGGGTGAATATTAAAATTTTATTTGGTTGGACCGAGCCCGAAATAGGGCAGCCTACGTATCTCACTCCCGAGAGAGGAGAATCAGGTCGCACGTAGTTCCATCAGCTTGTTCTTTGTTTTGATTTGATTTTGATTGATTTTTTTCTTCTTTTTTTTTTTTCAAACTCTTTCTTTTGTTCTTATTTTCTTTGACATTTATCTTTGACTCTATTTTGATTCCAAAAGAGGGGTATGAAAGAAAAATAAAACAAAGCTCAATGGGTAAACAAGGGATGACACAATGTTTGGATAGAAGAATAAAATGCCTTCATCATATCAATCTTCAAAAATGCTAGTATTAAACATGCAATAAAATCAACAAAGGATCCAACATCATACATAGTATCTTTTGACCGCATCAGCATTGATAGCCATTTCTGCCATTTTGCCATCAATATCTGTCAAATATAAGGCTCCATTGGGTAACACTTTCTTCACAACAAAGGGCCCTTGCCAGTTAGGGGAGAACTTGCCTTTCGCTTCAACCTGGTGAGGAAGAAGACGTCTCAATACCAACTGACCAACTTCAAAATTCCTGGGACGGACCTTTTTGTTGTACGCTCGAGCCATCCTCCTCTGATACAACTGGCCATGACACACAGACGTTAGCCTCTTTTCTTCAATCAAACTCAAATATTCCAGTCGGGTTTTTACCCATTCGTCATCATCAATCTCTGCTTCTACAACGACTCGGAGAGAGGGAATTTCAACTTCTGCAGGGATGACTGCTTCTGTCCCATACACCAATAAATATGGAGTTGCCCCTGTTGAAGTACGAACAATGGTGCGATAACCCAGCAATGCAAATGGCAACTATTCATGCCACTGTCTAGACCATTGTACCATTTTTCACAGTATCTTCTTTATATTCTTATTAGCAGCTTCTACAGCACCATTGGCCTTTGGGCGATATGGGGTAGAATTTCGATGTGCGATCTTAAACTGTTGACATACCTCTTGCATCAAATGACTATTGAGATTGGCGGCATTGTCTGTAATGATCATCTTAGGAATTCCAAATCTACAAATGATATTGGCATGAACAAAATCTACCACAGCCTTCTTTGTCACTGACTTGAAAGTTACTGCCTCTACCCACTTTGTGAAGTAGTCAATGGCTACCAAAATGAATCTATGTCCATTTGATGCCTTCGGCTCAATTGGTCCAATCACATCCATTCCCCAAGCTACGAACGGCCATGGAGCGGCCATTGCATGCAACTCAACAGGAAGGGAACGTATCAGGTCACCGTGTACCTGACATTGATGACACTTCCGAACAAATTGGATAGAATCCCTTTCCATAGTAAGCCAGTAATAACCTTCTCGAAGAATCTTCTTTGATAAGACATGACCATTCATATGGGACCCACATACTCCAGAGTGTATTTCAACCATGATTGCCGAGGCTTCTTTTGTATCTACACACCTTAAAAGTCCCAGATCTAGGGTTCTCTTATACAAGATTCCCCCACTTAAGAAAAATCCACTAGCCAAACGCCTAATGGCCCTCTTTTGATCATTGGTGGCATATGTTGGGTATTCTCCTGACTGAATGTACCTCTTGATATCCAAGAACCAAGGTTCTCCATCGAGCTCTTCTTCAACCACATTATAGTAAGCATGTTGATTACGACTCTGTATATGCACTGGATCGATGTAGGTTTTGTCAGGATGTTGGAGCATTGAAGACAAAGTGGCTAAAGCATCAGCAATTTCATTACGAATCCTTGGAATATGCCTAAATTTTACTAACACAAAAGCATTGTCGATACGGGATGAGCTTCAAATCTCGCGTCTCCCAATCGCCTTGAATTTGATGGACGAGCAAATCCGAATCTCCTAACACCAATAATTCCTGGACTCCCATATCAATAGCTAACCTCAAACCAAGAATGCAGGCTTCATACTCTGCCATATTATTAGTATAGTAGAATCGAAGTTGCGTTGTTACCGGGAAATGTTGTCCCGATTCAGAAATAAGAACCGCACCTATTCCGACTCCTTTCATATTGACAACTCCATCGAAAAATAACCTCCAACCTGGATCAGCATCTATGACGACTTCATCGACACACGATACTCCTTCGTCAGGAAAATATGTCTTTAATGGCTCGTACTCTTCATCGATGGGATTTTCAGCAAGATGATCTGCCAAAGCTTGGGCTTTCATGGCGGTTCGAGTCACATATACAATGTCGAACTCGGTAAGTAATATTTGCCACTTTGCCAAATGACCCGTTGGCATAGGCTTCTGAAAGATATACTTCAAAGGATCCATGCGGGAGATGAGATAAGTAGTGTAGGAAGAGAGATAATGCTTCAACTTCTGTGCTACCCAAGTTAGGGCACAACACGTCCTTTCAAGAAGAGTATACCTGGCCTCATATGCGGTGAACTTCTTGCTAAGATAATAAATAGCCTGCTTCTTTTTGCCTGTGATATCATGTTGACCCAGGACACAACCGAAAGAATTGTCCATGACTGATAAATATAAGATCAAAGGCCTACCAGGCTCTGGGGGTACCAACACGGGTGGATTTGATAGATATCTCTTGATTCGATCGAACGCTTCCTGACATTCTTCAGTCCATTTTACCGCAGCACTCTTTTTCAACAACTTGAATATGGGCTCACAAGTGGTCGTGAGTTGAGCAATAAACCTGCTAATGTAGTTCAGTCTACCGAGCAAACTCATTACCTCCGTTCTATTCTTGGGCGGGGGCAAATCCTGAATGGCTTTGATTTTCGAGAGATCTAATTCAATTCCTCGACGGCTGACTACAAACCCCAACAGCTTTCCAGACGAAACTCCAAATACACATTTTGCCGAGTTGAGTTTGAGATTATACCTGCGAAGCCTTTCAAAGAACTTTCTCAAATCTTTTACATGGTCGGCCTGACTTTTTGACTTAATAATCACATCATCCACGTAAACCTCAATCTCCTTATGCATCATGTCATGAAACATAGTGGTCATTGCTCTCATATATGTTGCTCCAGCATTCTTCAAACCGAACGGCATCACTCGATAACAATAAGTTCCCCATGGTGTGATAAAGGACGTCTTCTCCGCGTCTTCATTATCCATAATGATCTGGTGATATCCGGCATAGCAATCCACAAAAGAGGAAACCTCGTGTTTAGCGCAGTTGTCTAGCAAAATATGAATGTTGGGCAGTGGAAAATCGTCTTTTGGACTTGCCCTGTTCAAATTGCGGTAATCAACACACACTTGAATTTTGCCATCTTTCTTTGGTACGGGAACAACATTGGATAACCACATAGGATAACGAGCCACTCGAATTACTTTGGCTTCAAATTATTTCATGATTTCCTCCTTGATTTTAATACTTACATCTGTTTTAAACTTTCTTAACTTCTGTTTGACAGGAGGGAATGCGGGATCCGTTGGCAATTTGTGAGACACTAATTCAGTGCTTAAACCAGTCATATCATCATAAGACCATGCAAAAACATCCTTATAATCCATTAACGCTTGAATCATTTCATCTTTTAACTGGGGCAAAACATGTACACTGATTTTAGTTTCCCTAACAACTTCTTGATCCCCTAGATTTATTGGCTCAGTCTCATTCAAATTAGGATTCGGTTTGTCTTCAAATTGTTCCAACTCTTTGCTTATTTCTTCTAGTTCTTCTTTTTCATCATATTCCCCATCCTGCTTCATTACATCTGGATTATTTTGGATTTTAAGATCAGGCTGAAAATTCCGCATGCATGTCATGTCATTAGAATCAGCATAAAGAGAACTGTGTAAGAAAGAAAACAAAATATATTAGACACAAAATAAAAGGGACATTGCATTTTCTTAAATAAAAGATAGAAGGGTTTGAACATAGACACCGACATAACATAAACAAACTAGAATCTGAATTACAACCCTGAAAAAACTCGGATAAACAGAGAGAAAAACAAAATAAACTACCAAAACTCCCTCCTAACGGGGAGATGAGTGACTTCCTAATTATTGAGCCGGACAACTGGACCTATGAATTGCACATCTGTCATACTGGTGCCTTCTCCTGCTTCAACCATATCAACTTCAATAAAAAGGTTCTAGAAGTCCTCAACCAATTCAACTTTAGATTCCACATGCTCCGCGACATCGCTCTTAACAAATGACTCACTGAGTAGTGGTATTGGGCGAGGGAGGGACCATATTTCTTTTTTTCTTCCCTTGGCTTTCTTCAAATCTTCAGTTGTAGGCTCAAATCCCAGACCAAACTTGCCCAGGTTCTCACTCGGACATATGGGATGAACTATGTCGTGCAGAGACGCTCCCAAACCCTTTCCTGGCTCAAATCCATATTTCCAAAGTTCACTCACCATTATGATAGAAGCCGATGACAATTGCGGTCCTGGTACAGCCTGCCATTCAGGGCTACGACTCACTGGCACTGTATCAAAAATTTGATAGACGAACGTCTCCTCTACGCTATTCGCTTCAATAAGGGACAAGGGAGAATCTTCGTAGGCTGACAAATCTCTTTCACCATGAATAACTACTTCTTGCCTGTCATGCTCAAACTTAATCATTTGGTGCAGCGTAGATGCAACTGCCTTGGCCTTGTGGATCCAGGGCCTTCCCAATAACAGATTGTAAGAGGATTCTACGTTCAATACTTGAAACTCTATGGAAAACTCAACAGGACCTATGGTCAGCATTAGTTCAATTTCGCCAATGGAATTCGATTTTGCACCATCGAAAGCCATAACACATACATTGTTAGGCTTGATCCTATCAGCACCAATATTCAGCTTTTGCAAAGTAGAAATAGGGCAAATATTTGCACCTGAACCTCCATCAATCATGACATGAGTGACGTAGAAATCCTCACACTTCACTGTAATGTAAAGGCCTCGATTATGTCCCGTACCTTCAACAGGCAATTCATCATCAGAAAAGCTGATCCGATTGACCTCAAAGATTTTTCCCACCATCTTCTCTACCTGGTTGATTGTAATCTCCCTTGGAACATATGCTTCATTCAATGCCTTCAGGAAAACATCACGATGCTCCTCGGAGTGCAACAGCAAAGATAAAAAGGAAATTTGAGCAGGGGTTTTCTTCAGCTGGTCTAATACTGAATACTTTGGCAATTTCATCTTTTTCAAACATTCTTCGGCTTCATCTTCAGTAATAGGCTTTTTGATAGACGACGATCTACTCACCGTTGGCTTGGACCTTCTTAAGCTTTTAGGTACGAAACATCTCCCTGACCTAGTCAAACCCCTTACCTCGTCTACATCTTTCACAACTTCTTTCCCATGATAGGTCATTACAGTCCGCCCATAATTCCAGGGAATCCTCTTCGTATCGACTATTGGAGGTTGGGTCACCGGTTTAAGGATAATAGGCGCTGCCAATGCTCCTTTCACCGTCAAGATAGGCTGACTCAGAGCTCCCACCACTGTCAACTTGGGTTTATCCTGACTTGAATCAACGTGCCTTCTGGCGGCTTGTACTGTGATCAGGGGTTTTTTCGTGCTTTGTTGGGCTTTATCTTCTCTCATTCCTTCTCGGTTCAATGACATTGCTTTTAAAGACTCCACTACATTCACCGATTTTTCTTTGGTGGTTTGTATCTTAACAATAGGCTTATAACCCCTCAAAGACTCTTTCCCATCATATATCAATTCTATCATATTGGCTTCAGCATGGGTTGGGAGCAGATTCTGATTAATATTTGGACCCTCCGGGGCTTGGACCAACATCTGATTCGTGTCAATTAAATCTTGGACAGCTCTCTTTAAATACCAGCATTTCTCGATATCATGGCCTGGCATATCAGAACAATACACACATCTTAAAGAATAATCGAGATTCCTCGGCGGTGGATTTGAAAGCCTTCCTTGAATTGGGCTTAAGACCTTCAACTTTCTCAATCTATCAAACAAGCTAGCATATGACTCCCCAAGAGGTGTGAATTGATTTTTGACCGCCTTCTCCTTCTTATACTCGGGCTTAGGCTGGAAATTGGTTTTGGAGGGGTTTTGGTAATTTGGTGGAGCGAAAGGGCGATTTTGTAGAGCTTGCGCGCACCATTGCGGGTAAGAAGGGGTTTGGGCATATGGTTGTGCGCTGTATACTGGGTATGGTGGTGGTGGAATAGAATACAAAGGGTTTTGTGAAGGGTAGTAATGGTGGGGAGGAATATATGAAGCTTGGGTGTAGACTTGGGCTTGGGATTGGGGATAGGGGCGAGGGGGTCTTTTAGGATAGGAATAGGTTCCAGCCACGACAATCGCCACGTCCTCTTTCTTCTTTCTACCTCCGAATATGCCAGATCCACCTTGAATCGCTTGTGTGGTGGCTTTTAATGTGGCAAAACTCACTATTCGACCAGTCTTAATTCCATCCTCTATCATCTCCCCCATTTTGAGGACTTCCATAAAAGATTTTCCCATTGCTGGAAATAAATGCTGAAAATAGGTCTCATCCTGCGCCTGAATGAAAACTTCTACCAATTTACTTTCTTTTATTGGAGGCTTTACCCTGGCGGCCTGTTCACGCCACCTTATCGCGTATTCCCTGAAACCTTCAGTGCTCTTTTTCTTCGTGTTGACTAAGGACTTTTCGTCCGAAATCAGGTCGATGTTATACTGAAAATGCTGGACAAATTCAGAAACCAAATCATCCCAATTGTTCCATTTATCGATATCTCGATCTATAAACCATTCTGAGGCTAGATCTGAAAGACTCTCGCCAAAGAAGGCCATGAACAATTCTTCCTTTCCTCCTGCAGCCCTCAACTGGTTGCAATAATGTCTTAAGTGTGCCACGGGATCACCGTGTCCTGCATACTTCTCGAACTTAGGCATCTTAAAACCGGGGGGAAGATTGATGTCTGGGAACATGCACAGATCTTTATAAGAAACACTCCTGTAATCTCCAATCCCTTGTAGATTTCTCATAGCCTGCTCTAAACTCTTCAGTTTTCGAGCTATGACATCCTGTTCCTTCGTTGCTACAGGTTTCTCCGTATCAAATGGAAATGTAGGTGGTTGAGTGTACCCATATGGTTCATTCATTTGCAAAGTAGGCTCCGGGGCATAATACTGACCATCTGAAACCTTCAATACTGGCTCACTGGAAGACCTAGGAAGCCTCATTGTGGGACGCGTAACATATATGGGAGTTTCCTGTGGTGGCGAAGCCACGAATACCGGTGTGATTGGTGGTGCTGGCTGAGCAGTAGGTCTCGACTGAGGAGCCGCCAAGGGAACACTAGAACTACCAGGATAATAGTGTCGCGGAGTGAATCCTGGCGCGTGGTCGGGCGACTCAGTAGGAACAGAGAATTGCGCCTGAGAGAGCGGTGGGCAACTAGATATATTTCCAAGACCTTCAGGGAACGGAGGAAGAGGCATTCCGCTGGCCCATGCCCGATGCAAATCTATCAGTTGTTGCCTGAGCCTTACCACCTCATCGTTGTGTTCAGCACTTTCTTCCCTATGCTCCTGATCCGGGTCAATGAGCGAATTTTCCATTTCTCTATTAGCCATGGCGAACTTTGCTTTGGACCTGGTGAAGTATGGGTGACTAGCCAGGGCGCTGCAAACCTACCACTGTTATCTGAAAGAACATGCTCATCAAAGACGACATCCATTAGAATTAGGCACACAACAGGCATGGGAATCACATTGGTAAAATTGCCCTAAATTCATGCTCATTTCTACCAACTTTTAAGGGTAGATAGGTCATTTTAACATCATCATGATTTTTGTCCACACTTATTTTTATCTTCTACGCTCATTATTTTCTTTCCCTCTTTTTTTTCTCTTTTTTTCTTTCTTTTCGTATCAATCTCTGCCCTTTTCTTTTCTCTCGTTATCTATCTATATTTTATCATTCTTTATGGCTTTTGTTTTTCTTTAAAAGAGTAAAAATAATGATAAACAATAAAACAAAATGGTTAGATCGAACCCAAAAGTAGGTTGCCTTACGTATCATGTTGTACATGAATCAGATCTTGCGTAGTTCGGGCCTTGTCAAAATGGCCAATTAAACTCTCCTTTTTTTCTTGAAACTTTAAGAAGAAAAGAAAAATAACAATTTGTCATATCTTTGTGGAGAAAGAAAGCAACCAAAACTTTAAAAGTTTGTGACCACTGTAAAACTAAAACAAGACGAATGCGAAACAACATTATAGACCACTAAGACGACACCGGTGAAATTACTAATAAAGACTCTAATACCAAAACAATTTGACCTCGACTTAAAACAAACACCTTTCTACAATGACAGACACATAAAAAGGCTCCGACTGAATAAAGATAAGAAGTGCTCTTTCAGACTGGTGCTCTGCGTGATGACCCTGGCTGAAATGAACCCATCTGTGAAGTCCCCACTTTTCCACTCAGACTTTGCAACATATCCTGTAACGACGTTTTGATACCCGGAAACAAATTTCTTGCCCGCATCCCCGCCTCTTGGAGAGTACACCCGCAAAGGTTTCTCTGATATCCATCCACGGTTGTGATCAAACGTGACAACTGAACTCTTAAAAACTCCACCTTGGCACCCGGATCTTCCTGCTCATCATCCTCTACCATGATGGCTTCTTGTATTCGACCTCTAAGTTGGGCTGGTAAGGGTCTACTAATGTCGCGGGGCAGAGATTGTAGCCAGATTTCATAGTTTTGAGTGCATCCTGGATTTTCCTCGAGAGCATCGACACCTAAGTTTATCGCATTATTCCAGAATTGCTCATATTTGCTTTCCCCCACTGCTTGGTCTTTAAAGTACTCTACATCCTTTAGAAGGTCTATTACTGGGGGGACGTCTTGCATCCTACCCAACTGACGCATCACCCTTCTTGGACTGTAAGGCCTAGTGCAATTAAGTCCTATCAAAACTAGAAAGAGTTGCATTTGAGATCCAATTAAGATTTTCTTAGGACGAAACCACATATAGCACCAAAGAATGTTGTTCGGAGTTCTTGATTCGAGAAATTCGATCCAAGAATTGACTCCAATAGGAAAAGAAAACTTGTCAAAACGCATCCTCTCTTGCATGTCTTGCACTCGATCATTCAGACAATGGTCGATCACATCTTCTCTAATCAAAGAAGGCGTATGCAAGTGCTCCATCATCCACAACTGCAATATCAAATTACTCCCCTCAAAAAATCGTACCCCTCCTTTCACTTCAGTTAAAGCCTTATATATTTCTGTTAAGATCATTGGTACAATGGTGACCTTATTTGTTTTCTTGAATAAAGCTATCACCACTGATTGTAGACGAGTATTGATACACCTCTCATCTAACGGGAACACTAAGATACCCAACAAAGCCAGACAGAAAACCTCAAGACGACGTTGTTCCCAGATTTTTTTGGTGGTACAGAATTCATCCCAAAAGCAGTCGAAACCCTCTAAAGACCCAAATCTAGCAAACAAATAGTCCAAGGAAATCCAAGATTGTTTGAGACATCCCAGATGCTTGTTATCTTTTAATCCACAGAGTCGAAGGAATTTCTTACGAGTATGATTGCGGGCTAAAATCATCTGTTGACCCATGTAAGTCAACTGAAATAAACGAGACACTTCTGCCAGGGTAGGCGTCAATTCACAACTTCCGAACCTAAACACCAAATTATTAGGATCCCAAAAAGTCAACGAAGCTTCTATTAGGTCCGGACGAGGCGTGAGATCAATAAGTGCTACAAGATTGCCTAACACTTTCCTCACTTCGTGCTTTTCAGAGTAATTGAACGTGCCCCACCACTTGATCAACTTTTTGGGTACCTTGACAACCATAAGGACTCTAGACTTTGTGGACAGATCCATCCTGTAGCAGCAGATAAGAAATTACCTCAAAATTTTGATAAGAGCAAAAGGTTCCCAACCAATGGAAAGTTGATGCGGACATACGTCGATGGGACAGACCGCTTCGTGGCTCCAAATCGCCGAACAGTAGCGCTGAATAAAATCAACCTACTTGGCTAACAACTCTGGGTTACGGAGCAAAAAAAAAAACCTAGCCTAAGACTAAGACGAAAACCAAACTAAAGGTTACTGAACCCACCGAGGGTTGCCTACGTATCCCATCCCGAGGTACGGGAATCAGGTATGCGTAGTTCGTCCAGATTGGACAATTAACGATTAACTAATAAATTGACCCTAACTTAAAAGACACACTCGAATTTTTTTTATTTTTTTTTCAACTAGAACTTTAACTAAGACTGACACCACCAATTATATAGAAAAAATCTTTTTGACAATTTTGTTTTTGACAAATAAGTAGAAAGGCAAACAAAACTTTTCTCTCACTTTTTTTTATTTTATTTATTATTATTATTATTATTATTATTTTATTTTTATTTTTTTTTGCGATACTTTACAAAACGTAAAAAATCTTTTTGAGTTTTTGGATTGTGAAAAACAAAAGCCATAATGAATTCTAAAATAAACTACGACATTCCTCTCTTTTTTTCGACTCGCTTTCTATTTTTTTTTTCTTTTTTTTAAAAGATCAATCCGTCAAATGACCCCGTTACCCTCAAATATGCAACAGTTAGCACGTAGGGATGCTTTAAAGATGAGTCTCCTACAAAGGACCGTATAGGCCCCGCTAGGTCTCAATATGATGCACATAAGAATGACCTAAAGGCTGACCTACGTTATGGTTTACTAACAAGGCCGTTCGGGGGAGCATATGGTCGATAGTGGCTGCTTTGCTTTCTACCTACTCCATACCTCCAACGGCTCCCCCCCTAAAATAAAGGTGACTCAATTAGAATTCGTGCGCACGACGTGCGCTCCGAGACTTGTTGCAGAAAGAAGGCCGGGGGGTAGACTCATGCTGACAGATATAAAGCGGTAACACATAGGATAAATAATATAAACAAAGAGCACGAAAAACACAAAAAGTAAAAATAACACAAACAATAACCACAGACAATGTTTATACACTCGTAATGCCAAACAAAGTCGATACAACTCCAAAAAAAGCTCGAATTCTGAAAACTTGTCATAGTCCCCAGCAGAGTCGCTAGAAGATGTCACACCCCTTTTTTACGCGTACTCCAAAAACATGGAATATTTTTTTAAGTTCGAAAGGGTTTTAAGTGACAAGAAAATAAAAATTTATTTCGAAAAAAGGATTATTTGCATTTTTTATTCAGAGTCGCCACTTGGCATAATCCGGTGTGCCAAGTCACCTTTGGAAAATCCTTTTCGAAAATCATTTGACTCTTAAACCGGTTTACAAACAGAGATTCCGGCTAAGGAATTCTGTTGACCGAGGGGAAGGTGTTAGGCACCCCTCAATCCCGTGGTTCGACCACGGTCGCTTGGTGAAGTGTATCGACTATTTTGGCATTATGAAATGTACAAATCACACAAAAAGAACACAAAATAACAAAACAAGACAGTCCAAAACGTAAAAATCCAGTCCAATTATACAGTCCAAAAAATAGAAAAATACGAAAATATAAATCCTAGTCTAAAACTAAATCTAAGCTCCAATGCCCTACCCGACACCGCGGGCCTTCATCACTATCATTTTCCGCCAACATGATACGTCGGGGCATTCCCCGGTAAATAAATACAAGTGATCTCGGGGCATTCCCCGGCTAAATAAATACATCTAAATACAACAAACTAGAAAGAAACATTCACGTGCACATTCCAACATCCAACAAAACACTTATTCCTAAATTTTGCCTACCCGGCCTACGTTTGCCTATGGTCCTCGACTAAAGACATAATTCCATCATTTATTCATACCCTCAATAAATCAAATTAAGCCGAATCTATCTTTTGTCAATTTTTTTTTATTCCATTCCCCGACTTTCTTTTTATCCATCCATTAAAACATGATTAAATTTATGCCTTAATCTACCAAAACCAAACAACCAAGCATCATAATCATAACATCAACATAAACAAAAATTCAACAAAACATAATCACATCAAACATAATCACAGCTAATTCAATATACCAAGATAAATAAAAGAGAGCGGGTTAAAGAAATAGACCTCGATAGAACGCTTTGTCGATAATAAGGAAATCCGAAGACCCAAACTCGATCGGAGAATCTCACGATGAACCAAACCAAACTCGGTATTAAAATAATAAATCGGACAGCTCCTAAACCCGCGAATAACAAACTTTACTATACAACACCCAACCGAGAACGACAACACGGTTCGATAAAGACGACTCGAGAAAGACGACGAACCACGAAATAAACGAAACCAAGATTAACCAACAAATAGCAGGAAACCAAAACCCAACGTAGATCGGGATCCAGGGAGTTCCAGTGACGGAAAGACGGGCGGAGATCTGGCGGTTTGACCGAACCGACGTCGGAGATTCGGCAGTTTGACTGAGATAGTGACAACCGCGGATCTGGCGGCCGGAGTTGTTCGGATCGGGTTCGGTCGGCGATGACGACGGCGTTACTACTGCCGTCGCCGGTCGGACGGAGTGACGGAGAGAGAGCGGCGGAGATCCGTTCTCCAACGGCGGCGCCGATCAGCCGTCTGCTTCGCCTAAAATGAGCTACGACTGCTGGCGGCCGGAGTTGTTTGGATCGGGTTCGGTCGACGATGACGGCGGTCGGATTTTTCTCTTTTTTTTTTTTTAGTTTGAAGGAGAGAGAGATGGTAGAGAGAGTGGAAAGACGGTGGTATTGTGGTGGCCGGAGCTCCGATCGGCGGCAAATGGAGGTTAAAGAGAGGAAGAGAGAGGATAGAGTTTAGAGAGAGAGTGCTAGAGAGAGAAGGCTCATTTTTCTTTTTAATTTGTTTTTTTTTCTTTTTCCCTGATTTGTGTATGTGAGTGTGTATATATATATTTTTTTGAGTCTTTTCTCTGTTGACAAGAAAAGAGAGGGGGGGTGACGTGGGGTAGGGGGTTGGGTGAGGTAGGTGATGGGTATGGGTTGTTGGAATGGATAAAATTTGTTATCAATTTTCTTAGAGTTGGTTATTTTGTCCTTTTGTACGGAGGTTATTATATGGGGTAGTACACATGGTAAGACGAGGGTAAAATAGAAAACTTGGGTCTTTGGGAGGGACAAAATTAGGCGTCTACAATTAGTATATTGTAAATTATTAATTAATTAAATAAAATTGAATTGAAGATCATCGATTGTGTCCGTTGTAAATCATAAACAGGAAGCCTTGTCAATAATATATCGTATTGGTTTATTGCCCTTAATAGCATATTGTAAAAAAAGAGAATAATTAATTAATAAAAAATAAATAATTGAATTTTATGCAATTAAAGGAGTTTAAACAAGTCATGTGATCATATAATAGTCCACATAAATTGGAGAAGGTGATCAAAGATGTGTGAGGATAGGTAGTGGATGAACAATGAATTCCTTACAACACACGTGAGCTTTGGATAAACATTGTCCTAAGGATGTTGGTTGTACAACCACTACCCATCCTCACACATCTTTGATCACCTTTTTCAATTTACGTGGACCCTCATACGATCACATGACATGTTTAAGCTCATTTAATTGCATAAAATCTAATTTTTTATTTCTTTATTAATTAAATAATTCTTTTAAAAAATATGTGCTAGTTATGGTCTATAAATAGGTATTCTAGTCTAGTTTGTTTATTATTGAAGTAGTCCATCGTTTATGCTAGACTATGCTTAGTTATTTACTCGACCTAATGTAGTCTAGCATAAACTATGAACTACTTCCACAATTAAGTAACTAGACGGTGATACTTATTTATAGACCATGACTAACACATAATTTGAAAAGGAAATAATTAATTAATAAAAAATAAATGATAAAAATTTATGCAATTAAAGGAGTTTAAACAAGTCATGTGATCATATAAGAGTCCACTTAAATTAAAAGTGGTGATTAAAAATGTGAGGTGATGAGTTGTGGTTGAACAAATGAATTCCCCATAACATACTTGTGCTTTGGCTAAACATTACCATGAGGATGTTGGTTGTACAACTGCTGCCCATTCTCACACATCTTTGATCACTTTCTCTAATTTACGTGGACTCTCATACTATCACATGGCTTGTTTAAGCTCATTTAATTGCATAAAATTTAATTATTTATTTTTTATTAATTAATTCTCTTTTTTCGCAATATGCTACTAAGGGCAATAAGTCAATACGGTATGTTATTGACAAGACTTACAGTCTATGATTTACACTGGACACAATCGATGGCCTCAAATCAACTTCATTTATTTAATTATTTATATTTTTGACTATCTACTAATATTTTTTTGACCGTTGCACCAACTCGTATATACCTTAGCATTAACCAAGTGTCGATCTATGCAGTCCATCATCTATACTCAACGCATGAGAAGGCATCGATTATATTTAAGGTCTATGAAAGAGGTCAAACAGTAACAAAATTTAAATATCAGATTTTTACAACGATAATAAAGTACATGGCAAATCATATCCAACGATAATATCTCACTTTTTTTTTGTCAAATCACATCATTTTTTTTTATTTTCTCCCCAATTTCTGTTTTTCCTTCAGTAGTCATCTCCTCCCCTTCTCCACCATCTCTCAGGTTCTCATCTTCACCGCTACTACTTTAACTTTTTCTTCGTCGTCCCCTTCGCTGAAAACTTCATTGGCTTTTTGCTTCATACTGCTACAAGCAGTGGAAGCAACCTTTTTAACTGCTTTATGAACTTTGACCATTTATGATCTACAAGTAAAAATGAATCTGTAGTGGTCGATTTATCGACCACTGATCTATTAAAATAAATGAAAAAATACAGTAAAAACAAACAAATATATATATAGTGGAACGAATCTATAGTGGTTGATTTATAGACCACTGGTCTATTAAAAAAATGAGAAAATGCAATAAAAATAAATCTGTAGTGGTCGATCTATCGATCATTGGTCTATTAAGAAAAATGGGAAAACACCTCAGATCAAACATGCAAATCAAGTTCCAACTTCTTCAAATATTGACAATGCAATTCACAACAATAAGAACATCATTAAAATGGGTCCAATTCAGTACGAAAAATTCAAAATCAATAAGCAATATAAATACAAAAATTTAAAAATTTTCTAGTCATTATCCAAAGCAAAACATGATTAAACATGCGAAATCGATAATGTTAACCAAAAACACTCTAATTTCAATTCATTCAATAACGAACAGTGCAATTTTTAGCCTAAATCGAAGAACCCCAACACACACACACAAAAAAAAAAAATCTAAAACTGATCAGGGAAGAAAATTAAACTTAGCTGAGAAAGAGAAACTGAAAATTTTCGACTTGAAAAGCAAGAATCGAGCAAAAAAAATTTTTTCGAAAAATACGAAAAAATCAGAAGAAGAAGAGGTTTTGGGGAGAGAGAAATGTAGTTGAAACTATTAGATGATTTTAATAAATGTTTTGAAAATGAATAAATATAAAAAGGAATCATGTTGTATTTTTTAAAAAGTTGTATGTTTTTCAAGTTTTAAATTTGTTAAAGAAATCCATGACCCTACAACCTTGACCCACTTTTTACCTTTTTCAAGACCTAATCCTAAAAAATAAATCAAAAAAAAATTAATGTCTAACCCTTAAAATAAGTTTTGAAAGTGGGCAGCATTCAAAATATTCTCTAGAAAGCTCAAACAAAATACTGCTAAAAGTTTTACAAGAATAAGAGGGAGGGGAAAACACCTGATTTTCAGGAAGTAGAATTTGCTGTCAGGCTAGCCACTGGCCAACTATCCTTAAAAAATGGTCAAATAGGCAAGTAGTTACACCTATTCTAGGCCAATTTGTTTGTTCGATGTTTTCTTTTAGAAAACTTTTTAATTTTAAGTTTTTACATGTCATATTTAAGATCATAATATTAAAAAATAATTTACAATACATTTCATTTTATATATCTTTAATTTAAAATTATTAAATTTAAAAATTATTTTCATTTTCTTAACTCACATGTCAAATCAAAATAAGATAATAAAATTGAAGAGAAGAAAGTAGCATGCTAGAATGTTGTTGGGCCGGACCAAGCGATTAAAGGAAACTTTTGGGTGTTCATATTAGAAACATCACATTATAGTACTACTTAACTTATCATATGTACTTGAAATTTTTATTCTTTTATTTGGTTACATTCATTTTATATTTTCGTTTTCTCTTTTAATTCTACTTGATACATCACATTTTTATTGTGATCTCCTCAGATCCCTCAAATTTCTACCATTTTTTCAGTTTATTTTCACATTTCTCTCAATTTTTCCTTTCCTCTCACTTTCTCTTGCCGGAAAAGCATCGTCGATGATAGCAAAAAGCTTTCATTTCTGTGACTCCTGACGTCCATCCACCACCAAACCCGTCGGCCCTTCCCTCTTCTCCCTTTTCATTGCTCCACTCTCATCTTGTTCTCATCACCTTTATGTTTTTTCATCTTTGGTCATCTCCTATCAAAAAAATCATCGGTGAACCTCCTCCGAAATAAAATCTCCTAAAGTTTCATCTTTTTCGGCGAATTTTGAAGAATTCTAACGATATTGGTGGAGATCTGGCCATATTTGATTGAAAATATTTATTTTTCTCCATTTAGAGAATCCACAAAATCTATGTATTTGACAGTGCACTACCACTAAAATAAAAATTTTCCAAAGCTTTATCTTTTTAGACGAACGTCGGAGAATTTCGACGACAAAGGTGAAGATCTGATCAAATTTGATCAAAAATGTTTGTTTTCTCTGTTTGGAGAATTTCATGAAATTTATGTATGATTAATGTATCTGACTAAAGCTATGTATCAAACTAGTATTCACGTTACTGATACACAAACAAATCTTGTTCATGATATGTTATGTGTGAGATAATTATTTTGTTATGATACATTGTCATGAATTTTCATATTACTTGTATGTATTTGTAGTGCAATACATTACAATCAAACTAATAACTTATGTATCATGATTTAATTAGTTTCATGATACATTAAAAATAGAAAAAATCACATAAATATACAATTTTAGAGTCTATATTACAAAATCTACCAATATTATTTTTTATTTACAAAATGTAGTTTTTATTTACAAAATCTATCAACCACTAAAAACAGTATTTTTGTTTTCTAAAGTTGCTTGCTATGCGAAAATTAAGGAAAAAGAATTTGCTTGGTTTTCAATTTATCCTTGTGTTTGTTCTCATCAATCATCTTAAATTTCTTATGATGTGATATAAATATTGGTCTTATACACATATCAAGTATAGAAATTTCACATAATTGAATTGTTCTTTTGCCTCTAAATTAGAGAATAATGCTTTGGTCGACTATGTATCGAAATTTTTTTGAGGAGTATGTATCAATCTTTATCTTCTTCACAATTCATATTAAAGAATTTTTCGATTGTTGACACTAGTCGTCGGTCGCCGACTTTTCAAAATTTCGGCAACGTCACCACCTTCAATCCACCATTCCTGATATATTTCACATTCATTGAAAGAATTCAAATTTTGCTCAAGATTGTGAAGGAATTTTTCTTCTTATTGAGGGAAAACATTTGAAACTTTTTCCATTTTGGTGTTGGAATTTCTATATTCTTGATAATCCATTTTCTTCTTGTGTGGCTATGATGGTGATAGTGGGTATGATGATGGATATGGTGGAGGAAGCCGGTATGGTGACGGCAGCGGATATAATTTTCAGTGGAGTTTTTGGATTTTTTTCCCAATGTTTGTTGCTATTGATTGTGTTTCTATTTCTGTGGTGTTTTCTATTCTACGGTGTTGAAAAGGAAGAGGTTGACTAGATTGAATCTTTTGATAGTTTTGATGAGTTTCAAAAAATTTCCAATGACATTGACGGGGACAGATATCAATGATTTTATGGTGCATGAATTGTATAAAAATTGACATATCAATAATTTTGTGGTGTATGAATTATATAGAAATTAGTGTATTAACAATTTTATGATGTTTGTATTGTATAAAAATTGGTGTATCAATATTTTTATGGTATCTGAAATAGTTAGAAATTGGTGTATTAATAATTTTATGGTGTCTGAACTATATAGAGATTGATTTATCAACAATTTTATTGTGTTTGAGATAGTTAGATATAGATGTATTAATAATTTTATGGTATTTGAACTATCTAGAAATTAGTGTATCAATAATAATAATTTTATAGTGTCTGAAATATATAGAAATTGGTGTATCAATAATTTTATGGTGTTTAAAATGTATAAAAATTGGTGAATATAAAAATCGGTGTATCAAATTAACCAAGAATTTATTATCATTAATGGTGTTTTCTCCTCAAAAATATTTAAAAATAATGTTAATTACATTAAATAAATTAAATTTAAAAACATAAAAAAAATCAAATAAATGTGTTATTTTTTTTATTATCTTATTTACTATTTTTCTAAAAACTTAGTTAAAAAATAAATTAGGAGAATTTATAGGATAAAATATCAATCATTAAGTTGTCCCTTTAAATCATACTATTTTATTTATTGTCTTTTATATTTATTATTTGGTAGATTTTGTTACATTTCTATTGTTATATTTTGAAAAGTAAACTCTGTTGGTAGTTTTTGTAATACTGATGCTTAAATTGTATATTTATGTGATTTGTCCTTAAGAATATTGATCACCATGTTACATGTAAAATGAGATCTAATACATATCAAAGTCTGACAATGTATCGGAATCGCATTGTATTCGAATGACAGTAATGTATCCGTGGAAAAAGTATTTCAAGATATTTAATAATATTGAATAGAATTGAGATAAGAAGTAATTAACTACTAAAGTGATGAAATTGATGTTATTTATCCTTCATATTAAGCTCTGCAATTAAGGTCAAGGTCAGAAAGAAAAAAGAGAAAGAAAAAAGAAAAGAACTTTGTATTTTTTATCAGGGAAAAGATCAAAAATACCTCTCAACTTTTATTAATTGGCTAACTTTACCCTTCTTCATATTTATATCCTTATCATTAAGCAACTTCACAAAAATGCCCTTATTTTTGATAGATTTCCACCATGACAATGTGAGAGAAACTTTTGATTAAATTAGACACATGTCATCTACAAAATTAATTTAATTATTATTTCTTATTCCATTTCATTCTAGATTTTTATTTTATTTCTTTCTTATTTTTGTTCTTTATACCAATGCCAACAATGCCATTTTATCTTCTTTCTTTATTTCTTCCCTGAAATCTCGGTCCATAATTTTAATTTGTGCACTCCTCGTCTTTATCACTTTTCACCTTTTTATTGTCTCAACTTTTAAACTTATTTCGCTAAATTATTTAAATTCGAGAAAATACCCAAGTTCTTCAAATCTCAAATACTATCCTCCCCCCTCACAAAAAAAAATCAATTCTTTCACAAACAATAAAATATATGAGTTCATTAAATTGAAGAGGACAAGAGCTACAATAACTTATTTGTTGCTTATATAGTGAATCTATAACGAGGTTATTTGATAACACCACTGTTGAAAAGAATATCTCGTTGTTGAAGCTCATTCATGGCTAACAAGAAAATGATCTATCCCTTTGAGTTTTGACTTGATTCACTTCTTGATTTCAAGCAAGAAAGGAAAGAAAAGTGGAGAACCCATATGATTTGAAAAATTTGAAAGAGTATACACTGTGAGATAGAGGGACGCGGGAGGGATTTAGTGAATTAAGGGGTCGTTTGGTGCGAGGTACTAAAATATATAATCCCGGGATAAAATAATAGTCCCAGAATAAAAAAATTTATGCGTCGTTTGGTTATCAATATTCGAAATAACTTATTCTAGAACTAATAAATAGTTCCGGGATAAGTTATCCCACTCATATGATGGTATAACAATCCCAACACAATTTATTCTTGGAATAAAATCATAAAATGATAAAATTACCCCCAAATTCTTTGATTATATATATATAGAGAGAGAGAGCTAATGTATATTTTACTTTACTTTACTACTATACATAAGAGAGAATGTGAGATTTTGGTCGTCCTCCTATCAATTTTGTTTTATCAATATTATCCCTAATTTAAATTTTAGTTACTCTACAATGTCACACCCCTTTTTCGCCCGAAGGGATCGAAGTCGAAGGGTTTTTCCAATTAAAGTCATAGTTTTGAATAAGGATTAATTTAATTTATTTTCAGAGTCGCCACTTGAAATTGAGTTATGGTGTTCCAAGTGACCTTATTGAATCACTAATCAAAAGAAAATGACTCTTTGTTGGTCTGCGAAAACAGAAGATTAGGTAAGGAATTCTGTTGACCTAGGAAAAGGTGTGAGGCACTCCTCGAGTCTCGTGGTTCTAGCACGGTCGCTTTTATTGATTTATCTTGACTAAAACTATTTTTATAATTATGTTTGTAGGCCTAGATTCACTCATTTTTAATATCTAAAATTTGTCTATGATCTTATATTAAATAAATCAATGAAAATTAATTTTAGAAAAGTATTTATCAAGGTGCATTATTGCATCCTTGAATTTTAATTGTCCCAAAAAGATGTGTACGTCGCATTCTTAATTGAGACGAATACATATAAACGTGTCTAAAATTTATCTATTGTTATAAAATTAATTTATTTCTTTCAAACTCATGATATTTTCCGAAATACTACTTAATTTTAATAATAAACTGAACCAGAGTTATTTAAAACGATCTATTAAGTTAACAAAATAAAATTATCAAGCTTTATTAAAACAAAAATAATGAACTAAAAACACACAAATCTATCCATAATTTATCTTCAAAATATTAATTAACCTTAACAATAAAGTAAAATTTCATTTAGAATGATAAAAAAAATTATTCTTCAAATTTATTAATATCAATGATATAAAATAAGATAATAATAATAATAAAATTAATAATGATAATAAATAATATAAAATATAATAAATACAAAAAAACAAATCATATTATCTTAATTTTATTATAATCCTTAATTTCTATTCCTTTTAAATTAAAATAGATGCAGATTATATATTATGAGATAAATCAGAATACAAAATCCAAGTCAAAGACAAACATACGCAGATACAAACATGAGTGATATTACGTTCACTGGCAAATTTCACCGGAACAGTACGGACAATCGGAGAAATAAGAAGGGATGGTCGTCGGTGACGGGAAAGGAAAAAGGGACGGGGACTTGGCTAGTGTTCACTGGATTTTGTACGTGGTTTACCAGTGACTTTTTTTTTAATGAATTTTCTGGCATACGTGGCTGGAACAATGGTGAGGAAGGGAAAGAGGGAGTGGCACCAGCATGGGAAGGGAAGAAGGGGGTGGTGCCGATGTAGGTAGATCTGGAGACGGCAACGGCGCGGTTAGGCTTCGCCGGTGGGAAAGATTCCGGACAGATTTGGAGGAGGGGAGTGACGGAACGGGAAAGGGAAAAGGAGGTCGGCGGTGCTGGGCTTCGCAGACCGTTTGAGCGTTAGTTTTAAATGAATTTCGGAGAAATTTTGGTTGTTGGTTTTAATATTTTTCCGGCAAGTATCCGGTGAGTACTTGCCGGAAAACTCAAGAAATTAAATATTCTCCAATCGTTCTTCATCTTTTAATCCTTTATTCTCTCTAATTTTTACACTGTTTTCACTGCTTTTTTTTATTCTATCCTTCTTCTGTGTGTGTGCATCTAGTGTATGCATAATCTATAGTGTATATACATGAAACAGTGAATGTGCACTTGTTTAAACCAGTAGTGTATATTACTATATCCATTTCTCTTACTGCATGTTTATTAAACTAATATATAATTGTTCGATAAATTAACATCACAACATGTGATATTAAAAGTTCACAAAATCAAATATACATGGTACATATTAAATTGAAATCATTCAAACATTTTTATTCATGCTTTTTCGTAACAAAATTTATAAAATAAATAATATGTGATTAAATAGAACCTGCAAGAAATTATCACCGAAACTCAAACGGATCTTTTCCTCTTTTGATTTTTCTTCAGAGTTTTGTTTTTACTCTTTTTTCTCTCTGTTAATTTTTCCTCAGTTTTTTTATCTGTTTGATACTGTAGGAATAATACGTCTGTTTTTCTCTAAGGGGGGGAAGGGGAGAGTCCTTTTATACAGGGATTGTTGGGGGGGATGGGGGGGGGGGGGATTGTTAAGAGGGAACAGTTATTAATTGTGAGATAAGGGGGAGAGGTATTTAAAATTCAAAAATTTCTTCTTCTTTTTTTAATTTTTTATTTTTTTATATAGAAAATAATAGTAATAATAATAAATAAAAATAATAATAATAAATAAATGAAATAATAAAATATTAATAATAATTAATTAATTTTATATTTAATAAAACATAATAACAATTTATAAATAGATAAATATAAATATAATAAAATAGTATTTAAACTACTAATTTATTTATTAAAATTTTATAAAAGGAAAATATTTTTTAATTTTATATTATTTTTTTAGAATTAGAATAAAAATAAAAATAATATATAATTAAATATAAATATAAATATTTAATATTGATAGAAAAGTTAAAATTTAGGAAAGATCAAAAATCACGTGTCTACATACAAATTTTCATCCATTTTGATAAATTTGAACAATTATAAGAGCTTATTAAATGCTACAAAAGTGACGAGTCATTAAAAACTGACAGTGACACCATAAAAACTATTTATACAATCAAATTCAAAATTGATGCAAGCGATTATTGTCTTTCTATTTTGTAAAAACATTTATTAATCTTACTTCAGATTTTCATTTTTCGTAACAAATTTATCATGGAAAAATAATTAATATCTTGACATTCCCTTTCTAACTTAGTACATGCTTAATTATTAAATAAAAAAATATTTCTTATATATAGCTAAGAATATTTGAAAATTTAATTTTTTTAAAAAAGTACAATTCAACTCCCAAATACGATACTAAATAATGAAAAATGAGAGTAATTATTTTTCTCACTTTTTGATGATAATTTTTTTTTAACAAAAAATGGGATTATCAACATTTTATAGAATTTAGGACAAAATAAGTAATTTAACATGAAATATTAAAGTTTCATATACGTTTAAGAAATATTAACATAAATTTCTTAACATGTATTTTTAGGGAAAAAAACTACAAAAGTTTAAAAAAAATAGTAATTTTTTAATTTTTTTTGTATGGTTTAATATGAAGGAAAATAATTAAGCTAAATAAGGTGAGGCTATTTTTGTAAATAAATTATCAGTTTTTAAAACGAATGAAATGTATATTATTTTTTAGTACTACAAACCAAACAACCACTAAAAGATAATACCATGATAACTAATTCAGGACAACTAATTACAACATAACTCGTTTTCCAACCAAACGACCCATAAGAGTTATAGATATCGAGGGATTTTAAGTTAGTTAATGACTGATGTATAAAACTTTGACTGATCAAAAGAACAAAAAAGATTTTCTACAAGATTTAGAGAATTTCTAAATTAAAAAAAATTTGATGGTGAGGTGGCAATGCCATGTGACATCTACCTCACCCAGATTTCAGGCCATGTGTACTTTAAAAAGTCAGGGTGAAAATTTCAAAAATAAGAGCACTTTTGTTAAATTTCTTAACGGTAAGAACTTTTTTAGCCCCAAAGTATCACGATGAGAATATTTTTAGCCCTAAAATATGAAGAATGATAAAGTTAGTCAATTAATGAAAGTTGAATGGATATTTTTAATCCTTTTCCCTTTTTTATTTTATAAAGTATGGTATTTCTCAAATTTAGTTATGATTAAAGAACATTTAATACACGAACAAAATTTACTCATTCATTGAAATAAAGATTTTCAGGCAGCTGGCAGATACTGTTCTCTTGTTACTAGGAACAGTACAAAGACTAATACGCCTTTCTGCCATCATACTTTTTGACTGTTTTTTCTGAATATAACTTAAAATTGCATGTAAAAAAAAAAAACAAGCTCTCATTTCTCCCACAATTTATATTCACAGCATATCTGAAGTGCAAATTCAGTCAGAAATTGCATGAAGAAGCGTGAAAGTGACACGCAGATTCTTCCTAAGAACAACTGTTTCAAATATTTTGATTTTATTATTCACGATAGTGAGGTCATAGATGGTGATGTCACTCATTTTATTGGTGCAACGTGGATGAAGTGGAGGCTTGTTTTCGGAGTTTTGTATAATAAAAGAATATCATCGAAATTTAAAGGTAAATTTTATTGAGTGATGATTAAATCAACGTTATTATATGAGATGGAGTATTGATTGGTCAAAAATACCCATGTTTAGACGATGCATGTGGCAGAGATGAAAATATTGAGATGGATGTGTGAACATACCAGGTATAATAAAATCAGGAATGGGGTTATTCGAGATAAGGTCAGAGTGGCCTCCGTGGTGGATAAGCTGATGAGGGAAGCGAGATCAATATGATTTGGACATGTGATGAGACGAGGTTCAGACGCCCCAGTGAGGAGGTGCGAGGGGTTGGATAAAGTAGGTGCAATGAGGGGTAGAAGTACATCGAAGAAGTATTAGGGTGAGATAATTATATAGAACATTTGTGCATATTCAGGTTATGGAGAACATGACCTTACATAGAGGGATGTGGAGGATACGTATTAGAATAGAAGGTTAGTCTGGTAGGAGCGTTGCCGTGCACCAAAATATATGGTAATTAACACTAATTTGTGGTTGATTATTGTTTTTCTGGTAGATTTTATATTGTTCTCTTGTAAGTTGTCATATTTTCTTTACCGTTTTTTTTTTCTTTATACCTGAATTTGCTATACTTAAGTCGAGGATCTTCTGAAAATAGTTTGTCTATTTCCACAAGATAGTGATAAGATTTATATATATTTTGTCCTCAAATAAAATTTATGAAATTTTATTGAGTATATTATTGTTGGTAATTACCAACACAATTCTAACTCTAATTTTAATCTCAACTCCAATTTCACTTCCAAAACTTTTGATTATCAGGACCAAAGCCTGCTAATTTCCCCCAAAACATAATTGAGTCAACTTGCTAAGGAAGGTCAGCAAAAAATTGTTTTACATAAGCAAGAACATCAGTCATTCAAGATGAGAATCTCAAATTCCAAAAAATCATGCACCGTTGACCGTACATTCATTTCTTTAAAGTTATTTAAGGTTATTTCTGTTTAGCAGTATGATTGATCTCCAGTGGGTTGGTGTCATAATAGTATACCAATATACAATTGGCATATTTTGCTAAATTGTTTTACGTAAAGTATACATATTATTGTCACCCATTCTTTAATAGTTTCAGTTGGCATTAGCTCCTTTTGATTTTGGAACACGTTCAAATCACATACATGACATTAGAACCCAATTGACTCAGCTAACCTAAATTTTAAAGTGCAGCTTATAAGAGGGGTAATTTAATTTATTCTTAATAAAATAATTTATAGTCATGTAATTATTACTAAGATTTATTTTAAACTATAAATATTAAAAGTCATTTTTTCTTTTTCTAAATTTTCGGTAAAAAAAAGATTTGACAAAAATTGGACGAAGAGAGTATAGTCTTTGGGTCAAGAACTTTTAAAATGGAGTGTGTAATTTTCTTTGCTTTGAGACAGCTATGATTTGCACTGCTCTCTGCCCAATAAGGGTTGTTTAATGCAACTCTATTTCATTTGACTATTACGTATTGTTCCGAAGTATGTGCTCATACTTCGAACCAAACCTACAACCATGACAGGCTGACAGCAAAGAATATGCAATATCCTGTATTCCTCCTTCACCCCACAACCCCTTTAGTGACTGTGGACTTCGAAAAAGGATTGAGTTACGAGAATTTATTATATGCAGTCTCATTTTATATTTTTGTAAGTGGCTGTTTTTATAATTTAAAAATGAAAATATAAATATGTAGAGAAGTTCAAGAGGATTAACATATGTTATATATACATAAAAGATAATTTGAAATATATATAGGAGTAACATGTATTTTTGAGGAAGATAGTTTGAATGAGCCCTTTGACCCTCCTCAGCTCTGCCCTGCCCCGCGCCTACTCCCTCTCTCAGTCTCTCTTAACTTTCTCTATTTTGTTATCTCTATATATATTGGCATATTTCTGCACTTTCTTCTTAGCGCGCTCACATTTATTTCCTCAAATTTTGAGGAGATATTCTCTTGATTTCTACTCTTTTTCACTGTCACTTCTTGTATCATGTAAATCTGCTAAATCTTTTTCAGTGGCCTCCTTTCTTTCTGCATTATTTTCTTTTTAAAGCTTCCCATAATTATTGCCTCTGTCTGCCATGAAAACAGACTTTTCCTAGATTACTTGTCATTCTTGCCACTTCTTTTCCAGGATAAAATTCTTATCAAATTCGTTAACTTTTATTACAACTTCGATAAGTTAAGAAGAGATTAATTTTATTTGAGTTGAGTGGATTGATTCTTATACTTGCACACATGGAGGAAACATTTGTGCCATTTCGCGGAATCAAGAATGATCTTCATGGACGTCTGTTGTGCTACAAGCAAGATTGGACCAGTGGGATCAAGGCTGGCTTCAGGTATGATTGCTCACTTCTTGTACAATCAAAGAAGCCTATTTAATGACATTCTTGAATTCCAGTTGAGCTAAATGTATTCAGTTGATTATTTGGAATGTTAGAATATGTCCATGGGGATTAGCTAACTAGCTGAACAGTAAAGGGACTGTTTCTTTTCATCTTCAGGATCTTGGCTCCTACCACATACATATTCTTTGCCTCGGCAATTCCAGTGATTTCATTTGGGGAGCAGCTGGAGAGAAATACTGGTATGTTATTAATTATTATGTCCATGCAGACTTAGAGAAAAACAAGACACAATGGAAGAAAAAGATCTAAAGAAGCAATAGCAATTAGTTGAGATTTAAGTTTTAGTAATGTTAACATATTTAATTTAGGTCTAATGTTTGCTCGGAGTTTTCTAGGCTCGTTAGAGATTAACTTTTACTGCTAGGGACTGAAGATTCATATGTAGTTGTAGTTGTTGTAGACTTGCAGTTTAAAGTTTTAAGTCTTTTCATTGATCAACTTGAAAATTCTGACACAAATTTAACAAATTCCAGATGGAATTCTGACTGCGGTTCAAACATTAGCATCCACTGCAATTTGTGGAATTATACACTCCATCATTGGGGGTCAACCTTTGTTGATCTTAGGAGTTGCAGAACCAACTGTAATAATGTACACATTCATGTTCAACTTTGCTAAGCAGAGACCTGATTTGGGTCCTGGTCTCTTTCTTGCTTGGACTGGTTGGTGAGTATTAATTCTTTTGGTTTCCCTTGAACTATGTCATCTCTTTTTCGTCACATTTGAACAACATCAAGTCTAATTGTCGCGATTTTTCAGGGTTTGCGTCTGGACAGCAATTTTACTCTTCTTGTTGGCAATTTTGGGAGCTTGCTCCATCATTAACAGGTTTACCCGTTTGGCTGGGGAACTGTTTGGCATGCTTATTGCAATGCTCTTCATGCAGCAAGCTATTAAAGTAAGTAAAACATTGTACTAGTACTAATAACACCAAGAAGTGTTACTTCTATAGATCCTTCCTCTGGTTATCACTCAATCATATAAATTTATGTTTTGTTTTTACCTTTTTCATTTTAGGGCCTGGTAGAAGAGTTTCGTGTTCCGAAAAGAGATAATCCTCATCTAACCGAGTTCATGCCTTCATGGAGATTTGCTAATGGAATGTTCGCGCTGGTTCTCTCATTTGGCCTACTGCTAACTGCTTTGAGAAGCCGAAAAGCAAGATCATGGCGATATGGAACAGGTAAGCACAAGTTATGTGTTCACGTAATGATAACTGTTTATGGCCAAGGATTTTGTGTCATATTCACTAACCTCTGAAATCTTATCTTTAATACAACTTTGGACTTGGATGAGTTACGAGTTTGCTTTCCTTTGATAGGTTGGCTTCGTAGTCTGATTGCAGACTACGGTGTGCCAATTATGGTTGTAGTCTGGACAGCAGTTTCCTATATACCATCTGAAAGTGTACCAAAAGGAATTCCAAGACGCCTTGTCAGCCCAAATCCATGGTCACCTGGTGCTTATCAGAATTGGACTGTTATCAAGGCATATGTTTCATCCTCACTGTTGTTAGTTCATCTCGAATTTTATGAATTATTGGACGACTAACTTTGTTATTTTGATCATATGCAGGACATGCTAAATGTTCCAGTTATCTACATACTTGGAGCTTTCGTTCCTGCAACTATGATTGCTGTGCTTTACTATTTTGACCACAGTGTAGCCTCCCAATTGGCTCAGCAGAAAGAGTTTAATCTTAGAAAGCCATCCTCTTTCCATTATGACTTGCTTCTTTTGGGGTTCTTGGTATGCGAATATTCATTTTGCTACACATAGCTTTGGTTTCCATATTTTGGTCCACCTTCCACATCTGCTTCGTTTAACTTGTTTTGTGATGTTTTGCTTTGGGGTTCTTCGTGGAAGACACTAATGTGCGGCCTGGTTGGTATCCCTCCATCAAATGGTGTGATCCCACAATCCCCAATGCATACAAAAAGTCTGGCTACTCTTAAACACCAGGTAAATTCCAGCTTAGCCAAACCACTTCACATTTGTTCTTTAAATTGTCGCAAAAACTAAGATATCCTTGTTATACAGCTGCTTCGTAACAAACTAGTCACCACAGCACGTAAAAGTATGCAGAAAAATTCAAGCTTAGGACAACTATACGGGAATATGCAGGAAGCGTATCAACAGATGCAAACTCCTCTGATCTACCAGGAACCATCAGCTAGAGTATGTGACATGCGTCTTCACCGTTTATGGAGCTTAAAGTTCTCAAACTATGCCAAGGACCATTACTATCTACATTTTACCCCAAAAAAAATAAATCAACTTTAGCTCATTAACAACTTGATTTCCTTAATTTAGCAGGGCCTGAAGGAGTTAAAAGAATCTACAATTCAGTTAGCATCAAGCATGGGACACATTGATGCTCCAATAGACGAAACAGTTTTCGATGTTGAGAAAGAAATTGATGATTTGTTGCCTGTTGAAGTGAAAGAACAGCGCGTCAGTAACTTGCTTCAAGCCACCATGGTTGGTGGATGTGTTGCTGCCATGCCAGTGCTCAGAATGATTCCAACCTCCGTGCTATGGGGCTATTTCGCATACATGGCCATTGAAAGTCTGCCAGGCAATCAATTTTGGGAGAGAATATTACTGCTATTCACTGCACCAAGCAGAAGATACAAGTAACCAACCTTTTCAAAATTGCCTTTAAATTTGGATTTTCAAAGGAATTTTCCTTACCAAAATGATGAATCTTGCTTGCAGAGTTCTAGAGGACCATCATGCCACATTTGTAGAGACTGTTCCTTTCAAGAGCATAGTGGCATTCACAACATTCCAAACACTCTACTTGCTTGCTTGCTTTGGCATTACATGGGTTCCAATAGCGGGACTCCTTTTCCCTCTCTTGATCATGCTTTTGGTTCCTGTTAGACAATACATATTGTCAAAGTTTTTCAAAGGGGTACATCTTCAAGATTTGGATGCAGCAGATTATGAGGAGTCACCCGCCATTCCATTCCATCTTCCTATGGTAAATCCCTCTATCAGTAATCTGATATTTGATTGTAATTAGATTAATTTGAAGACTTAAAGACTAATATTAGAGCATGCAGGAGGGTGAATTTGGCTCAAGACCTTCCCATGCAGAAAGCGGGGAGATTTTAGATGAGATGATCACTAGAAGCAGGGGTGAGGTCAAGCGCATTAACAGTCCTAAGATCACAAGTTCAACAACAACTCCAATAAGAGATACCAAGCTCCTTCAGAGCCCGCGCATATCAGAAAAAGCATACAGTCCACAGATTGGCAAACTGAGAGGCCAACAAAGTCCCCTCTCTGGCGGAAGAGGGCCGTTCAGTCCAAGGTCCGGAGAACCAAAGCCATCCAATTTGGGTACAAGTCCTCGGATATCAACTCCTAACGACTAAGAAACGATTGACATCTTAAGACTAAGCTAGTTTAATATGCCTTAAGTTTGGTGTTTTCATTTGATTGTCTCCTTTTTACTGCATTTTAAGTGATGCATTAATTGGGACTGTGCTTGAACATTAGCCGTGTATTCTTGTCTTATAGTGATAATAGTTTATAAGTGTTTTGTTCATATTTTCTTGTAATGCGGAGTTATGATTAATAATAGCAGTGACATGTATTTATCCAAATTTTCTTGTACATCACTGCACAAACTTCTTTTTAACTTATCTTTGGAGAACTTATCTTAAAGTAAATATAACATTACATCCTTCTTGGTAAAATTTTTTGTAAAAATAACAACATTTAAAATTAACTGCATATAGCTTATCGATCAACTAAATTTACATCCAGATTAATCGGGATAAAAAGAGAATTTATTGATGCAGGTGAAGCACTTCCACTGTTTTCTTAAATGCATATCATGAGCAGCCATTGTTTGTGAAAAACGAGCTGCATAATTGTTCAGAGTTGCGGAGCCATCTTTGTGCAAGAGATATCAATTGTCATTTCTTCGCTGGAAAATTACACTACGTAAATAGGTAAAAAGAGAAATTATATATATACTATACGTTGAATCCCTACTTCTCGTATGCCTACTTCTTTGTATTTTGACTTCCCTAATTGAAAATCATGATTCCGCCATTACGTGTCCTAAATCCTCAATAGGCTAATTAGAAATCAGATTTGAGCACATGTGGAATTAATGACAAACATAATCAAGGATATAGGACTGTATTAAGGTGCTTGTATCTAGATTGATCATCATGGTGTGCCCAAGACACTATTTAAATAGTTGAATGCGTGATTCATGACAAGAGGGGTGAGTTGAATGTAGCCCAAGCATACAGCTAAAAGAAATAAAGAGTTGATATAATGAGATAAGTATAAGTAGTCATTATGAATGCAGGAAGAAAAGCAGAGGCCACAATTGAATATGAGAAAGCACATGATAAGTGAAGGGACAATCAAAGGGGAGGTTTGTGGTTTTATGGCATTTGACTTTAAATAAGTGGGAAACTTTGCGTATCACGGTCTAATAATTTCAGGATCTGTGTTATGTTTTTGGCCTATCTGAGGGAACAATAATATAGAAAACTGAAGATTGAATAAGACCATTAATCTGATAAAGCAACAAATTAAAGAGTAAACTCAGGTGACAATTCATGGCCTTGATCATAACCATGAGAGTCCATATTGACAACGTGGTTTTGGGCCCCTACCTAGCTAGTTCTGTCCTGCAAAATTTACTATAGAAGGTAATGACACCCATTGATTATATTAATTAACTTATGAAAGCACTCAATAAGCACTACTGTCTACTCTACTACTAGTTGATCAGCTAGTTGGTAGTATTTGCATGCAACTGATCTAGTCGTAGCATATTATAGAAAAGAAAATTGAACTAAACACGTATAAAAATAATGATTTAGAGTTTGGAATTTGTTTGGTTAGCTGATTGAAAGTATATAGCATTATATGCGGTGAGATTCGAGCTTGGCAGGAGGTTTTGATATTTGACACGTGGAAGTATTGACTTAATCAGAAGCCTGGGATCGTGTCTCTCTGGTCATGGCACTATATGACATCTTAGAACCAATGCCACCAGTGTATCTTATTGATTGGTGGCATCGCTCTATAATAACAAGGATTATTCTATGAGCGGGTGACCAATGAAACCACTTTCGCATGACCTTCTCCCCCGGTCTGTTCCTTGCTCAGCCAGAGCACGCTGGCAACTGTTTGAGTTCTGACACCAATCAACCTCGAGCTCAGTCGTCAGATTTCAAACATATGATTATATTTTAGTACTGTTGAGAGTAGCCTTTTTCATATAATAGAGTAGCTTTTTCATACTAGAATTCTTAGTTATTTTGGCCCTTAAGTAAACCCTTGCATGGAACGGGAATGGATCTCATCTTAATTCACTTTGATAATATACAGACGATTCATGTTGTTATTCTAATTTTTACTCATATTAACAGTCTTTTTCTTCGTTTAGTTTATATTTTGTCATTTATTCTTGCTTTGTAAAAACAATAATAGTTCTCTCTGTATGAAGCATGAATCGTGATAATTCACAAATATTGCAAATAGG
This sequence comes from Capsicum baccatum var. pendulum, assembly GCA_030864225.1. NCBI lineage: Eukaryota > Viridiplantae > Streptophyta > Magnoliopsida > Solanales > Solanaceae > Capsicum > Capsicum baccatum. The sequence goes on along the minus strand of CM061550.1, from coordinate 101,842,712 downwards.
GAAGCGTCATTTCAACAATATAATATTATTGGCCCTTCAATGCATGTTATCTGGAGGTCGGGACCCAGATATAAAATATAAATAGGCCATTTTCCTTCAAACAGAGCACCTTTTTCTAGGTACTTCTTTTACGTAATTATTTTTATTTGTTTTGATTTGTGACCGGACCTTAATTTCAACATTGACTTTTTTTGGACCACTTTGTAATAATCATGATGTTTCTTTGATTATAATTTATTTGCTCTTGAGTACTCCTGAAGAAATGCGCAAAAAAAGTAATTAAAAACATTCTTTAAGCGATCAGAAGACAACAAAAGAAAAGAAAAGAAAAGAAAAAATTTAAAATAAAATCTCAAAAACTATTTGAACAAGCTAGCAGCTTCTTTTTGGGAAAGGTATATACTATTGACACTGCTGATTTTCTAGGTGCGTCTATATTTATAATATTGAGACATTCTTATGTTGGTGAAGATTCTAGAAAACTGCACGAGACCTCTTAGGAGTGATAGAACTAACAGTGATGTAGATATATTCACTAGGATCTGGAAGTAACTCATTATTCGTAAGAGATAAAGAAATATGAAAAGCAATGGGAGTACGAACAGGTTTGCAGGTATGCATATGAAATTTAAGAAGCATATCAGAAATATACCTTTGCTGAGACAAGTGAAGTTCATGAGGTGAACAACTTGAACACCAAGAAAATAGTGAAGATCACCTAAGTCCATCACAGCAAACTAATGAGAAAGACGAGAAATAAAGTGATCAAGACGATGTGCAGAACTAACACTAAAATTGATATCATCAATATAAAGTAATAATATGAGCATACCATATGATGACTTATGGATAAACATGGACGTATCTGATTTACTGCAAACAAAATCACGAGCAAGGAGAAATGTATTAAAGAGATGAAACTAAGCACGTGGTGCTTGATTCAAACCATAAAGAGCTTTAGATAGTTTACAGACATGGTGAGGATAGTCCAGATGAGTTTCCCAAAGGTTGTTCCATGAAAACTTCTTCCACAAGGACACCATGTAAAAAAATATTTTTAACATCAAGCTGTCGAATAGGTCAAGAAAATGAAATTGCATTAGAAAGAACAATACGAAAAGTAGTAGCACGAACTGCAAGACTAAATATTTTGTGGTAATTAATATCTAGTTGCTGATGAAAACCTTGTGCTACGAGTCGTGCTTTGTATCGCTCATTTAAACCATTTAAATTATATTTAATACAATAAACCCATTTACAATCAATTAAGTTCATGTTAGATCGAAAAGGAACAAGAGTCCAAGTGTTATTTTCAAAAGTACATTAAATTCATTAGCCATGGCTTGTTTCCACGTTGGACTTTTAACAGCTTGAGAAGAACAAGAAGGTTCAATTTCCTGAATCGTAGTATCTACAGAAAGCAACTGTCTTCTTTTTCTAATTCAGCAATTCTACTATTTTTAGTTTCTTCTATTTTTCGTATTTCTTCCGTAGTTTGTTGTTTAATTTTTTCTATTTCCTTTTTTATTAATCTATTTCTTCATTTTCTTTTTCTATTCTTACCATTGCTGTTAATTTATCTTCTAATTTTAATTCTATTTATTATAAATCTATTTATTAGCCTAGTTATCCGCACCCCCTACAAATGGTATCAGAGCGCAGTAAGTTAAAAAGTACGGAAGTAAGATATATGGTAGAGTTAGTTAAATTTGAGTTAGTTATTTATGAGAAGACCATTTAAAAATAGAGAAGCTTTTAGAAAAATTAAAGAATCCTTAGTTAGTAATTATTCAGAATATATAAGTCTAAATAATACAAAAGAAAATCCAGAAAGATTAGCCTATCTAATTACATTAATATCTAGTATTGAAGCAAAATTAATAATCCATTTAAAATCTAGAAGAATGAGACACATACCACCTAATTATGATAAAATTAGATTTAGATATCCACCAAGGTATTATAAATATAACTTAAATGAATAAAGAGCAAAAATACAAAGAATTAAAATAATTTATCTCTGAAAGACGTAAAGAATTAAAATTAAGAAAAGAAAGACTACATTATAATATATTTGCCGGAGTTAGTAAAAACTCAATAAATATACAAAAAGATGAAATATCAAAATTAGAATCACAAATAGATAGTTTAGAATATATATACCAACATGAACTATTCACAATAAAATGCACAAAGAGGAATTTATAATAGATGAAAAAATATACGAAAATCACGAAGGATCAAAAATAAAAATAGTATTTTCTAATCTAGGAAGAAGATACAAGAAAATAGGTGAACATTTATATCTAATGTTAGAAAAAGAAGAATTAAAATTAGAAGATAAATTAACAGCAATGGTAAGAATAGAAAAAGAAAATGAAGAAATAGATAAAAAAAAAGGAAATAGAAAAAATTAAACAACAAACTACGGAAGAAATACGAAAAATAGAAGAAACTAAAAATAGTAGAATTGCTGAATTAGAAAAAGAACTACAAATGTTAAAAGATTTGTACGAACAAAGAAAAAAGGAAAAAGAAGAAAAAGATAAAGAACAAAAATTAATAAACGAGATAAATCAATTTAAAGAAAAATTAGAAATAAATAATATAGAGGTAGAAGAGACAGATAATTATGATTCAGAAGATAGTGAAACATATACGGAAATATTAACAAATATAAAAAATCTAGAAATTAACGAAAAACAAGAAATAATTAATAAAGAAAATTTGGAAAATAATAACACAGAAATAAATACTCTTGATAAAAAAGAAGATGAAAACATAATACCTAATACAACAGAAATAAGAAAACCTATATATTATAAAAATAAATTTAAAAAATATAATAAATATGACAAATGGACACCAAAACAAATAGTTAATAAAAATTATAACTTTTTAGATCTAGACTGTGTAATAGATACAGAAAAAACAATACAATTATGGATAGGATATATGACAAAACAATTATTAGATAATAATATAAACATAACAGATGCACCAGAATATATGGAAAGAACATTAATAGGATCAGTAAAACTATGGTTTTCAAATTTAACTGAAAATAGTAAGAAAGTATTAAGAGCTAATAAACCTATGGAAGGAACATCATCAACAACAACTAAACTAACACCCATAGAATTATTGAAAAAATATGAAACAACTATAAAAGATGAATTTGGTAGTATGACAACATTAGAAGAAGAACAAGATGAAGAAAAAGATACAAATAGGAATTTAATGATAAAATAACAATATGTAATATGTGTTATATAGACGAATATACTTGCGCATTTAAAGAATATTATTACAAAGGAGCATATAGTATAGAAGAAAGTAAGGAAATAAGAAAATTATATTTTAATAAATTACCCGAACCATTTAGTTCAAAGATAATAAAAAGTTGGGAAGAAGCAAAAATAGTAGATACGTTAGGAGCTAGAATAAAATTTTTACAACAATGGTATAGAAACTTATGTGAAAAATATAGAGAAGAATTAAAAATGGAAAAAACATTAATAAGAAATTTAGCATGTTGCAAAAATAAAATAGCACCCCAATTCGGATGTGAAGAAAGATATTATAAGAAAAAAAAAGACATAAAAAATATAAGAAATATAAAAAATCAAAATATAAATATAAGAAACCAGGAAAAGATATTATGTAAAAAATTACAAAAATAAAAGACCATATAGAAAGAAGAAATCTATAAAAGAATGTACATGTTATAATTGTGGAAAGTTAGGACATTTAGCTAGAGATTGTAAATTACCCAAAAATCCAAAAAATAAACAAATGTCCGAAATAAAAATAGAAAATACAGAATATATGCAAATAGATTATATAGATTATGAATTAGAAAGTGAAGATAGTATATATGAAATTTCAGAAAACGAAACAGATACTGAAATAGATAGTGAAATAGATGAATTGAATGACTGAAGAAGATATAAAAGTAATAACAAAGGAAGAATATTTAAATGATGAAGGAACAGAACAAAAAATAATATTTGACAATAACATATTTGATGAAATAAAAGGAAAAGAATTAGACTTAAGTGTAGAAAAAATATTTAAAATACCAACAATAAAAAATATGTTTACTAGGAAAAAAGATGAATATTACGTAGTATGCCAGAAAGAACATGTAATAAACTGTAGATATGCAAAAGGTAAAGCTAGCATACCACTAGTAACAAAAAGAATAATTAATAAAGAAATAAATGATATAAAAAGTAAAGGAGATCCAATAAAATATGTACACCTTGGAGGTACAGAAATATTAATAAAAACATGTTTTAGAGAAGGAATAGATACACCAATAGAATTATATTTAGCAGATGATAGAATTATAAAACCTATAGAAAAAAACACAATAACTGCCGTAAAAGGAAATTTAATATACCAAAAATTTAAATTTATAATAAGTGCAAATTATTCAGTAGCAGTAACAGATAGAAATATAGATAAATCACTAGTATTATATTGGAAGATATCAGGTATAGAATTAACCCCAAGAAGTAAAATATTTACAGCAAGATGCAAAAATTTATATGTATTAACAACAAAATATAAAATAACAGGAAAAAAATAAGATTAATAAGATACAAATAGATAGCCCATTCGAACAAATTGTAAAAACAATAGATTATAATGATTACAGCTATAGAGACATAGATATAGAAATAGTAAATGATAGAATAAGTACAACAAAAAGAATAGCTAATGAAAAATCAAAATCATCAAGCTCATCAAAAAGAACAAGTTATGAAACAAATTCAATAAGTAATCTAAATCAATATTACATAACAGGAAAAATAAATGAAAAAGAATATTTAATACTCTTAAATACAGGACAAGAAGAAAATTATATAGCAAAATATCTAGTAAAAGATGAAGAAATAAAAATTGATAATGATATATGCCCAGACCTACCAAGAAGTTTAATAAATAGTAAAAATATAGCAGAAAAAGAAATAATAATCGGAGTTAGAAAAATAAAAATAGAATTTGAAGTAAAAGAAGAAATGCAAAAAGCAGATATAATATTAGGAATAAAATGGTTAGAACAAGTAAAACCATATAATATAGAACATACACAATTAACTATAACATATAATAGAGAGAAATTATTCTTAAAAAGAGCCTTAACATAAAATGAAGATATATGTATTAATGAAGATAGTAGTGGAAGGATATTACAATAGATATTATACGCCTATGATAGATACAGGAGCAGAAGCTAATTTATGTAGATATAATTGCTTACCAGAAAGTAAATGGGATAAATTAAAAACACCAATAGTAGTTAAAAGATTTAATAATGAATGAAGCTTAATTACTTATAAAGCTAGGAATGTAAAAGCACAAATATGAGATAAGATATTGACAATAGAAGAAATTTATAATTATGAACTAACGACAAAAGATATACTTTTAGGAATGCCATTTTTAGATAAATTATACCCACACATAATAACTAGAAACGATTGGTGGTTTACAACACCATGTAAACAAAAAGTAAGAGCAAAAAGAGTTAATAATAAAATAAGAAAGAAAACTGATTGGATAAACGGAAGTGAAAAAATTACACAAAAGTTAGAAAATATAAAAAATACTGAAGATACAATAGAATTAGTAGTATTTTCGATAAATAAAACAGAAATAACTATATTTTCAATAAATAAGATAGAAATAGTTAAGAAAAAATTAGAACAATTATATAGTGAAGATCCATTAAAAGGATGGGAAAAACATAAAACTACCATAAAAATTGAATTAATAGATAAAAATAGTATAATAACCCAAAAATCATTAACATATAATTTTGACGATTTAAAAGAATTTAAAATGCATATAGATGAATTATTATACAGAAATTTGTACAAAAAAGTAATAGTAAACATGATAGTCCAGCATTTATAGTAAATAAACATAGTGAACAAAAAAGAGGAAAAAGTAGGATGGTTATTGATTATAGAAATTTAAATGCAAAAACTATAACATATAATTATCCAATACCAAATAAGATATTAAAAATAAGACAAATCCAAGGATATAATTATTTTAGTAAATTCGATTGTAAGTCAGGATTTTACCATCTAAAGTTAGAAGAAGAATCTAAAGAATTAACCGCATTTACGGTACCACAAGGATTTTATGAGTGGAATGTATTACCATTTGGATATAAAAATGCACCAGGTAGATATCAACATTTTATGGACAATTATCTTAAACAATTACCTAATTGCATAGTATACATAGATGACATATTATTATATACAAAAACTAAAGAAGAACATATAAAATTATTGGAACAATTTACAGATATAATAGAAAAAACAGGAATAAGTCTAAGTGAAAAGAAAGCTGAAATTATGAAAAACCAGATAGAATTTTTAGGAATACAAATAGATAAAAGTGGAGTAAAAATGCAACAACATATAGTACAAAAAATAATAAATTCAAAAGAAGAATTAGATACAAAAAAGAAATTACAATCATTTTTAGGATTAGTAAACTAAGTAAGAGAATATATTCCAAAATTAGCAGAAAACTTAAAACCACTACAGAAAAAATTAAAAAAGGATATAGAATATAATTATAATGAAGAAGATAAAAAACAAGTTCAAAAAATAAAATTACTTTGCAAGGAATTACCAAAATTACAATTTTCAGATGAAAATAGAAAATTTACATATATAGTAGAAGCAGATGCCAGTGAATATAGTTATGGAAGAGTACTTAAATATAAATATGAAGCAGAAAAAATAGAACACCATTGTAGATACTACTCAGGTACGTTCAACGAGAAAGAAATAAAATGGAAAATAAATAAGAAAGAATTATGTTCATTATATAAATGTTTGTTAGCATTTGAGCCATATATTGTATATAACAAATTTATTGTGCGAACAGATAATACACAGGTACGCTGGTGGCTAACAAAGAAAATACAAAATTCAGTTACAACAAAAGAGATTCGGAGACTAGTTTTAAACATATTAAATTTCACATTTATAATAGAAGTAATCAGTACTAACAAAATTTTTATTGCAGATTACATATCAAGACAAAGCTACACAGACTGAAATGATAGAAGAGAATATACATGAAAAGATACTTAACGCCCTAACTACACTTTCATTGAAAGTGGACAGTATGGGTACTGAGATAGAAAAGCTAAAGCTAAAGACTAGTGAAGATAAACTGAAGTCTATAGCTATGAATCAGCTAACTCAGCAATGCGCAGAGCTATGTCGATCGGAAGACAGTAAAATTCCAGAGCTAGAAGGAGACGTTGGGATACTCCATAAAACCCATAATGTTTATCAATCTACTTCTGCAGGTACAAGCAGAGGAGTTAGGAAAAATATGAACCTAAACAAATTATTTGATAAACCATATACACCAAATACATCAAAAGATCCCATGTTTATACCCCCACAAGTTACCACATACCGAGATAGTCTAAACCAAGACTTACAACTACACAACCCGTACATACATAGAAAATATCTACAATGTACAAACCTTTTTAAATAGCAACCCCAAAGCTAAAAATATCCAAGAACCAGATACAAACTATATAACCCAGAGATTGACCGGATATAATAAATTAATTACCTTACCAAAAACCAAACCAAGTTTAGTTAAAACTTGCTACGAATATGGACTACTTAGTACTGTATATACCACGGATGGAACTGAGATATCCACCATACCAGAGATATATGAAGCATTTATCACTTTTAAAAGAATAACCAAAGGTACCTTATTTTTTATAAAAATTTACACGGCACCAGCAGAGATATTATTTGATGAAGTTAAAAAACCTATACAAATTGTAAATATAGGAATGACACGAGATATGATTAGACCACAAGATATTATTTCACAGCCAGAGATACCTAAAATCGAGATACCAAAATTTTATGCGAACAAAAGGATTATTGGACTATCTACAATTTTGCAAGAGCTAGCAAATACATATTGCAACCAAAATCCTATTTGGAGCTACTATTCAAGAAATCATGTATTAATATATTCAAATTCAAAAGAGTTACGAGAAACAGATATGGAACTATTAGGCAATGGATTATCACGTTGCTTAAACCAGAAACGGAATCTATCGCCAGAGCTATCAGAGAAAAATTTATTTCAAAAGAATTATTAACCAGATATTGCAAGACTATTGGACATAAATATCCAGATCATAAATGTTCAAAATGTAATGGAGGAGATAATGATGTCCCAGCAGTTCAGCTAGAATAAAAGAAGATAAGGACGCCAGCTGGAAAGATAAGACCAGAGCAATGATGAAGATACTACAGATATGACAAAATAAACGGAAGACAAGATATTTAATATATTGTATAAATTTGTATAAGTCTTTAGTCTTTTTACGTAAAAGATAAGATAGTAATTAAAAAAGTAGTTGGTAGATTGGTAGCATTTAATGTAAAGTTTGAATTTTTAGCTTTATAGGCTTAGGTAGGCTTTATAGAGTAGAAGACTTTTAAGTCTTTCTTTGTTTGTTTTTTGTGTTTTTATCTTTAGCCATTAAAGCTTTTTTGACTTTTTGTAGAAATAAGAAAAACGTGTACACAAATGTAAAGATGTATTCTTTTCTATAAATAAAAGAGAAGAGGCATTGCAGAGGGCGAGCCTTCTCACATTAAGCCAAAATTCTCTCCATTCAAAAATATTTTGCCCAGTTAATTAAATATGTACACTTCAATGGAAAAAGCTATGGAGAAACAAACCTCAGAAATATCAAAGCTACCGGAACAAGTATATCTATTTATGATTATGAATAGCTAAATTCATAGTTCCCGACAATCATGATATGATAAAATAAATTCATATTAGTTACTTTATAGTAGAATTATTTGAAAAATAATATGTTAAGAAGTTTATTAGCAAAGTGGAAACGGAGAAAAATCCCTAAGAATTATGTCATCCTAAAGGTGAAACCAATGAGGCAAGAAGCCGTGGCGGGGAGTAGCCAGAGTCGAGGCGCTGTTTAAGGGAAAAAGTATCCGAATTACCATGCTAATAGTGACCGAAGAACATGTTATTTAAGAATAATCTAGTATATAGTAATCTGAGATGACTATATTTTATTATGTACATGGTTGAAGGGAATATTTTGAAAAAAACAATTTTATGATAATGAATGATAATATATCTGATGTCATGGTAGATAAATTTAAGATACTTATTTTGTATACACTTAGAGATATAAATGTTGCAGATATAAGGAAAATTATATTAGAAAAAGCATTTGGAGAATATTACATGACTAGAGTAAATTATATACCATGTCTACCTAGCTACTCTTATAAATATTTATCATGTTAAAATCACATAGAATTTTTAAAGATATGCGAAATATACAGTTACTAGAAAAACAGATAAAAATAAATATAGACAAATACATGAAAAATAAAAAATATATAAAATCTCTTAATAAAAAATACGCAAGAACTACTAAGGCTAAAACAAATAACTATAAAATATCAATTTTAGAAAATAGATCGTTTAGACTACCTTAAAGTTTTAATCTTACATATACTTAAAGATATAGAAATTATAGATATTATGAAAATAATATTAGAAGAAGTAATAAACTACGAAATTGAAACAATAAATGCGTTAGAACAGATATACGGAGACATTTACCCAGAAGGATATTATTCAGATCAAGATTGTGGATGTTAGAATATATTAGAAAAACTAGAGAAAACCAAGATAATCTAAATAACGAAATTAATTATAGAAACCGAATTAGAAAAATAATAGAAGATCTAAAAGAAAAGTTAATATGGATAGAAAAAACCTTAGAAAATTTAGAAAAAAGTACATGTGATAGTTTATATACTTTAAAAAACTCACTACGAGAAGAACAACACAAGATAATAAATGACATAGAAAATCTAGAATTAGATATATACTACAGTACAGATAGGATAAATTATTATACAAAAATTTGTAACTCTGCAGTTACTACAGGATAAAATAATATACCAAATAAATTAATGGATACATCTCACAAAAAGAATAATTTATTGAAACAAAATCTAAAAATTATCCACGCACAAAAAAGAATAGATTCATTAGATATAAATCTATTTATTATAAATCTATTTATTAGCCTATTTATCCGCACCCCCCTACAAATGGTATCAGAGCGCAGTCAGTTAAAAAGTACGGAAGTAAGATATATGTTAGAGTTAGTTATTTATTAAATTAATTATGAGAAGACCATTTAAAAATAGAGAAGCTTTTAGAAAAATTAAAGAATCTTTAGTTAGTAATTATTCAGAATATATAAGTCTAAATAAAACAAAAGAAAATCCACAAAGAATTAAAACAATTTATCTCTGAAAGACGTAAAGAATTAAAAATGAGAAAAGAAAGACTACATTATAATATATTTGCCGGAGTTAGTAAAAACTCAATAAATATACAAAAAGATGAAATATCAAAATTAGAATCACAAATAGATAGTTTAGAATATATATACCAACATGAACTATTCACAATAAAATGAACAAAGAGGAATTTATAATAGATGAAAAAATATACGAAAATCACGAAGGATCAAAAATAAAAATAGTATTTTCTAATCTAGGAAGAAGATACAAGAAAATAGGTGAACATTTATATCTAATGTTAGAAAAAGAAGAATTTAGCTATTCATAATCATAAATAGATATACCTGTTCCGGTAGCTTTGATATTTCTGAGGTTTGTTGCTCCATAGCTTTTTTCATTGAAGTGTATATATTTAATTAACTGGGTTAAATATTTTTGAATGGAGAGAATTTTGGCTTAATGTGAGAAGGCTTGCCCTCTGCAATGCCTTCTTCTCTTTTATTTATAGAAAAGAATACATCTTTACATTTGTGTACACGTTTTTCTTATTTCTACCAAAAGTCAAAAAAGTTTTAATGGCTAAAGATAAAAACACAAAAAACAAACAAAGAAAGACTTAAAAGTCTTCTACTCTATAAAGCCTACCTAAGCCTATAAAGCTAAAAATTCAAACTTTACATTAAATGCTACAGGTTTTCTCTAGTTTTTCTAATATATTCTAATATCCACAATCTTGATCTGAATAATATCCTTCTGGGTAAATGTCTTCGTATATCTGTTCTAACGCATTTATTATTTCAATTTCGTAGTTTATTACTTCTTCTAATATTATTTTCTTAATATCTATAATTTTTATATCTTTAAGTATATATAAGATTAAAACTTTAAGGTAGTCTAAACGATCTATTTTCTAAAATTGATATTTTATAGTTATTTGTTTTAGATGAATCTATTTATTAGCCTAGTTATCCACACCCCCTAAAATGGTATCAGAGCGCAGTAAGTTAAAAAGTACGGAAGTAAGATATATGGTAGAGTTAGTTATACCATGTCTACCTAGCTACTCTTATAAATATTTATTATGTTAAAATCACGTAGAATTTTTAAAGATATGCGAAATATACAGTTACTAGAAAAACAGATAAAAATAAATATAGACAAATACATGAAAAATAAAAAAAAAATAAAATCTCTTAATAAAAATATGCAAAAAATATAAAACTACCACAAAAATTGAATTAATAGATAAAAATAGTATAATAACCCAAAAACCATTAACATATAATTTTGATGATTTAAAAGAATTTAAAATGCATATAGATGAATTATTAGAAAAACAATATATACAAAAAAGTAATAGTAAACATAATAGTCCAGCATTTATAGTAAATAAACATAGTGAACAAAAAAGAAGAAAAAGTAGGATTTAGATCGTATTTGTATTGGATGAGTGGGAAGAGTAGAATCAAGTGAAGATGAAGTAGGTATAACGAAAGAGGGACCACTAAAGAGACACCCAGTAGAAGGACTAGATATAGACACAGGTTTAATAGGGCTAAAGGTAGGGGAATTCAGAAGGAAAATCAGAAGAAATATTAAAGGAAATACGGGACCTAGAATGCTGTAATGGAGATGATAAGGGTGATGTGACTATAAGAATGTAATGCTCCGCAAAATCCTCTTCCAGTGTGAGCCTTAGAGCGCATTCAGTAAAGCGAAAATCTGAGTCTAAAAGTTTCAAAAATATCTTCCTAAGTATGAAATACTTTGAATCGTGTGGAATTTTTCTAATTTCTATTTCTTGCCATGTAGAGCATTGAATAAGCTTTCCATCGATACAAAATTTTCCCAAATCAGACATTCGGGTGAAAAGTTAGAGCCATTTTAGTGTGACAGTGTGCTACCTGGCACTTTAGCACGTCGCGGAGCCAGCCAAAATGGCAATTGTCAAATTCCAGTGAAACTTCGCGATTCCGCCGCGTCGTGGTATAGTTCCAGTTCATAATCAAGATGGCAATGAGATTTCCACCGCATCGCGCCGTCATGCAGATTCCCAATTGTCCAAATTCCAGTGAACTGGCACGATTATGGCGCATCGTGCCGGTATGTAAAATTAGGGAATTTTCAGTTTAATTTCAAGGGCTTTTTGGTCTTTTCCCCTTTTCCCTAGACTCTATAAATACCCGGTTGAGGGCCTTCAGCTTCATTTTCTTTTCTTCCACCAAAAAATAGGGTTTTCAAAAATCAAAATCCTCTCCTTCTTCTTCAACAAAAATCAAGAAAGATATAGAGAAATCAAGAAAACCTTCCGAAGGCTTTCAATAAAAGAGTTTTCCCAAGGTATGTAGATGTTGATTCTTGGGTCCCTTTCATCCAAGAAGCTCAAAAACCCTTTTAAAAAACTTAAAGATTTTTTGTTTGTGAGATTCCATGATTTGTATGAGTTAAAATTGATGTTACTTGTGTTATTGATTTTCGATTTATGTTTGTTTACGAGATTTATGAGCTTTGACTCTAGTATGTGGAATTCATATGATGTTTGTGATAAACCCTCTTGAAGTTGCTTTCTATGTTCATGTCCTTTGGGTGTAGAAATGGTGGAATAAGTGAAGCATGTCCCCCATAGGTTGGATAAAAAAAACGCTTAGGTGAAGCATAAAACGGCCATTGTAGTATGTTGAAGATGAAACCCCAAATTGTGAGTTAGTTTATGCATGCCTAGTATTTGATAAAATGCCTTAGTGAATGAATTATTCCATGATGGTAGGAAATCTCCAATAAGTGTGAACCCGTGCATGTCTAGTGTTTGTTGAAGGACTTTAGTGAACAAGTGGAGATGTGATAGTAATAAATCCCCCAATTATGTGCTCTTTGATATATGCTAAGCTTTTAATACATGCCAAGTGATTATCTAGTAAGTTGAGACACGATAGTATGAAGTTTTCCCCAAATTATGTGATGTCCAAATACATGTCAAGACTGATTTAGGTGAGAAGTACTTGAGGTAAGACCTTGTTGAAGGAAGTATAATCTAGTAGCATGTTTTCTTACGCTAGTATATATTGATGTTTCCTAAATGCTTGACGCGATGCCTTAATGATTGCAAAAGTGAAGGTATGTTATGTTTCCTAAATACTTGAAAAGATGCTTTAATGATAATGATGACGAATGAATGACTGTAATGATGAATGAATGGTTGTGATGATGGAGGAATGATTATGCTTTATTTTATGTTATCGAGTTCTGGGGTATTTATACCCGACAATTTAGCTGTTGTCTATAGCCCGTGTCAGTTTCACGATAATTCTACTCTAGCCATGACTCTCAGAACTCATTGAATTATAGAACGTTGTATCCTCAGACAGTTACAGAACTTAAGAAATCTCAGTTATCTCTATAATCTCTGTATTGCTAGTAATCTAGCCTCAGTCCTGTAATCAGCTCAGATCTAAAAGTATTCAAGTATTCAATTCTAATCTCAGAAATGATTCGAGTAATCATAATCTATTCAAGCTCTGTATCATCAGTCAGATACCGTGATTCAATGCCATTTCCATCAAATATAGAACTAAGTGATCTCAGCGTAGCTCAGTCAGATCTTTTGATAAACATGATCAGTATCAGATTCAGTTCAGTTGTGTTCAGTTCAGAGTCTTTCAGTTGGGAGTAGAAACTAGCACCGAGCGAGAAAAGGGATGTCGGCTTCTCCCATCATCGAGAGAGGCCGAATTCGTTAGTAGCAATCCCTGACCTCCAGAACTGCGTAGCCAGCGTAGGATACAGGAGTCACTGTTAGGAAAAGGCTGTCACCTCCAGAGGGAGAGTATTTGACTATTATATTGCCTTAGGTCGACTGTGTGGTAAGGGTCATCCGTTAGAGAGGATTGACCAGAGAGAGGTCTTTACCCGTGGCACGGTATTGACACCCTTTCAACTGGAGTTATAGGTTGGACCTCACCCGTGGTAGGTTGGGGCATGTCGGTTAAGTAACTACTTCCCACAATTTCAGTTACAGTCTCAGTTTCAGTATCAATCTTCAGAAATCAGGACTATCAGATACAATCATCTATCATTATAAGGAACTCAGATAGTTTCATTGATTCATGGACCATCCCATCAGACAAGCTTGGTCCCATATACAGTTATTTGATATTATATTCAAAGATATGCCGCCAGATAGGCTTGATTCACAGTCTCAGATTCTATTGAGTATCTTTGTTGTTAGATTCAGATATAATCATGTTTCTTATCATTGATAATAGTTTCTGAAATCATCTGTTAGAGAGGTTGATCTCAAATCCTGTCGGTCGAAAGTAATAAGCTCAGAATTCAGTCCTTGATGTAAGTACATTCAGATCCTCAGTTATCAGTATCAGATGAGTCAGTGATTCAGTATCTCAGTGTCAGTAGTGAGTTCAGTCTGCAGTAAAGTGGTATCTGAGTTTGAATATTAGAGTTGCGATGATTATGGTTAGGGTCTGTGCATTTATGTATGTGTTCTTATGCGATATTTTTATGATTATTCAGTTTAGATATTCTGCACGTATAAGCCTTTGTATTTAGCCTTTCCTTATCTATATACTCAGTACATTCCTATACTGACGCATTTGCGCTATGGTGTTTTATTTGGCACCATAGGTTCAGAGGTACAGGACCCAGAGTTTCCTCAGCAGTTCAGTCCCAGTCAGCAACACTAGTCGTAGCAGTGAGTCCTCTTCTTTCGAGGACGAATCTTAGTTTACTATTATTGCATCAGATTTTATTTATTCTCAGTTGACGGAGTTAGTTGGGGACATGTCCCATCAACTCCACAGTTCAGATAGTTTAGAGGTTTTTCAAACCGATGTTGATGTATTAGTATTAAGTTTTCAGTTTGAGTATGTATATGTATAGATGTGTTGAACCTTATGGACAGTTTCTACATTTATTTCGGTTATTATGCAGTGTACAGGTACAAATATCAGTTAAGGGTTAGTTTGTGGTCCTTCGGGGTCATAAGCACCTGTGATACCTCAAGATGGGATCTTGGGTCGTTACAAAGGATGTCAGGAAAAGATGAGGATGAATTAACATTGCCAGAGCAAGACAATATAGGATAAGGAAAGATTAACTCCTGGAAATAACATGGCGACTAACATAGAAACAAACTATTTTAGGATCAAAACAACGATAATCTTATAGTTGGTAGCATACCTTAGGAAAACATATTGTACAAAATGTGGTGTAAGCTTGTGAGACACTCGAGGAGTCAAGATTGAAAAACACTCACAACCAAAAATGCAAAGAAAATATAGCCTGGAGGCGTGTGAAAAAAAAAATCAAACGGAGAAATTCCTTTCAAAGCAAGGGTAGGTAGTCCATTAATTATAAAAAGGGGCATAAAAAGTAGCATCAACCCAAAATTGAGATAGTAAGGTAGCCTCTGTGAGGATGGTACGTACCATTTCAATAATGTGTCGATGTTTTCGTTCAGCAATCTCATTTTGTTGAGAGGTTTCTGGACATGATTTATGAAAATAAATACCCGAGTTAGAAAAGTGTTGGACCATACTTCTATTATCAAATTCATCATCTCCATCACATTGAAAAATTTCTACTTTTTGTATTAAAAGTGTTCTCCACAAGCTTCTAGAAAGTATAAAAATGTTGAAAATTTTTTGATTTGCTTTTTCTAGGATAAAACCATGTAAATCGAGAAAAATCACCAAAGATAACATAGTAACATAAACCCAAATTTGACAAATCAGGTGATTGCCAAACATCGGAATGAATAGTTTCCAAAGGAAAGGAAGTACAATGTTCAACAGAAGTAAAAGATAAGCATTTTGATTTTCCTAGTTGACAAGAAACACAACTATCACTAAAAGCATTAACTAAACTAATTTGATTATGCTTTCTAAGATTATCCAGAACACGAGCTCCACTGTGGCCCAAACGAATATGCCAGACATCACCAGACTGATGCATGCCAATAAATGCTTAAGGATGAGTGGACATAAGTGAAGAGGATAACGGATAAACTTTACCTTTACTGGTGGCTTGATGAAGAGTTTACCTTAAAGTTTCATCCTTCAAAGAAACAGAAGATGAGCCAAAGTTAACAATACAATCATTATCCTTACATAACCTTTTAACAGAAATTAGGTTATGTCGAAGATGAGGAACATGGAACATAGAGTTCAAGTGTAGAGGACGAGATAAAGAAGGTATTTTAGAATATGTTACCAATGTTAAGCAATGTACCATTTCCTACCAAAATATGATCAAAACCAGAGTACGGTTTTTTTATATAAACTCACCTTCAGACAGAGTCATATGAGCAGACGAAATGAAATTAAAATATCAAGTAGCATCATTCGTTTCACCAATCGACATAGTAGCAAATACCTTGGAATGTCATTGCAACAAATAAATGATTGAAATAATTATGACATTGTATAGTTGTATGACCAGAAGATGCACAAATTTGATAAATAATAAAAGAGGAAAGAGAACCTAATACCTCATTAGATGGTAAAGATGTACTAACAAATTGGGAATTATAAGGGTTAGAGAAATCACTACCAATACCTGACCAGGACTGTAACACCCTATACCTTCCAACACATATACGATTAAGTGAATTTGACAAAAACAAGTGAGTTGCTTGCTTGACTTTAATTAAGCTAGTAGGTGACAAGTAGGTGAATCACATACTTTAACTTATTGACCAACCTAAGAACCAAGTAGGTGCATCACCTACTAAGACTATTTTGATAAGTGTATGGGCCAAAGTACAACCATCACCTTCTATCACGCCTCAAAAACTAATAAGACGGGCATGCACTCGATGTGCTAACGGACTGAGAGAACAAACTTATTACCTATGCTTACCATACATGTAACTGTCATAATCCTAATACCGCGATAAGTATAAGAAAGATGCTCGAATAAAATATCAACATACGTAGGCTTATAAATTGTTTGAGAAAGACACATAACATATAGGTTCTTCAAAGAAATATGAATACCTAGACTTAATGGGGTCACCCTATTTCTATGTAGCCTCTTAATGCAAACTCTTTTATAATACTCAGATGGAGGCTACAAGTACTTCATTTTGTTTAATTCATCTTCCCACATGCTACATGTCTTATAGTTTCAGTTTTTTATGTGCGACCTAGTTCACATGCCCATGTATTATAGATTGTACAACTCACTTGTATATCAATCATACGTCCCAATAGCTAAAATATCTATATGAAGTATACTTTGTACACATTTATTCATATGCTAAACGCACTTTCTTGTAATTTATTATTCATATAGAAGGTAATCTCTATGCCCTCTTGCTTATGTGTCTTAGACTTTATGCGACTTATTTGTTCATATATTATATGACCCTCCGTGCCTATAAAGTTAAGTATTAAACATGTTGGGATGAAGTTCGCCCATATTATGATGAAGTGAGGATTTGACAGAAAAGGTTGAGAATCTAGTAAGTGTTAGCATGACCCATACCCACAGAAAGATGGATAAATAAAATGAAGTACTTGTAGCCTCCATCTGAGTATTGTGAAAGAGTTTGCATTAAGAGGCTACATAGAAATAGGGTGACCCCATTAAGTCTAGGTATTCATATTTCTTTGAAGGACCTATATGTTATGTGTCTTTCAGCCTACGTATGTTGATATTTTATTCGAGCATCTTTCTTATACTTGTCGTGGTTTTAGGATTATCACAGTTACATTTACGGTAAGCATAGGTAATAAGTTTGTTCTCTCAGTCCGTTAGGGCATCGGGTGCATGTCTGTCTCATTAGTTTTTGAGGCGTGATAAGTAAAACCATTGCGTGTAGTATTATTCTGATTAGTACATTGAATGGGATCATATCCACGACCTTGTTCACCACGACCTTTAACAAATATTACTTGGATAACTCAAAAATCTCCTGAGTGAGTAGTCTTATTTGATCTTTTTAATGTCACCATCTCCTCGTGCCTCTCAAAAGTCAAAGGTTATTAATGAATATTTAAAACTCATATTTCAAAGAATACTCACTCTCTCCTTTATCCATAATATAAGACAGACTCAAGACTCAACTCAACTCATCCACTCTTTTTTTTATCCCTTTCTTTCCTTTTTGCCTTTTTTTTCTCTCTTCTTTCGGATGAGGATCCTTACGGATCTCAATCGATCAATATCTTTTCTCGACTGAATTGGATGTTTTGATCTCTTTGCTTTTTTCACATTACAGGTATGGTTCACTGTTGCTCTTTTCATCTCATCTTCTTCTTTGTATGTCATTTAAATTAGATATTTATATTTGTTGCTATTGATGACTTATCCATTTACAAGTTTCCTATTTATTGAGAAAATTGAAGTAAATGTGACTTTTAAGTCTTAAATGAATGAACTATTGTTTTTATATCTGTTGCAAAATGCCTCATTAGTTGAACAAATGGGTAACCTTTTGCATTAGATTGGTCATCTGTTGATTCACTCAATTTTGTATTACCTTTTTGTACAGAAGGAGCAACTATTTGAAGAAATCAAACCAGTAGCAAGGCTGGTTTAATTTATTCCAATAGATGACCCATCTGTTGTAACATGTCATCCATCTGTTGCAATAGATGCCTCATCGGTTGAGTAGATGGACAATCCATTGCATCAGATTGGTCATCTGTTGATTCATTCAATTTTGTGTTATCCTTTTGTAGTATTCTTTTTCTTCTTCTTTTGTTTGACATCAAATTTATTTCTCTTGTTTGTAGATAAAAAAAAGTGAAACTGGATTCATTTTTGCCCGACCAGCATTAAAGGCTAGAGTAAAGATGGGTTTAGAGGAATAAACTGCTTGCAGATGGAACCACTTCATATGTGGGAGGTATGTATTACTGATCAACCTATCGTGAAAACACACATCCAGTACAATGATTTTGTGAATGTTTGTTCTTTACCTATTAGGCGTTAATTCTTCAAACAAGATATGGCATTTTGTAGTTAAGATTGTTAGGTTCAAACTGGTAAGGCTGAGGGACCAAGTAGATGGTGTCGATATCGTATTATAATGATGGTTCATGCTTATGTTTTTGTGTCAAGTTTGGGGAAGGGTTTAAGTTTTTTGCAGCAGTGTAAATATACAATAGTGATTGGACCGGTTTTAATGGCTTAATGGAGTCTTGAAAGGCCTCCGAAGCCTCGCACTGCAGCAAACAACGATGGAACTAATAGAAATTCCCGTGGTCTAAATTTATATGAATGGGTTGCTGGAGGAGACTATTATACAGCAGTAGGTGCTTGGGAGAATACATGTGCAGGAAGAGGGAGGTTGAGAAGGCCATATATCATCTCAGACTTTGTTTAAAAGGAAACACAGGGTAGGAAGGAAAGTGTAGAGAAATTGGCTGATGAAATTGACATAAAAAATGAAAAAATTGGATTAGCTTCGAATGTGAAAGCGTATCCAAGAATGAAAATCCATCAGTCGTTAAAGTAAAAGAAGAGTGGTCAAGAGGACTGTAGATAATCACTTTGCTAGAGACTGCAACTAGCGAGCATGGCCTCAATGAAGACTCTCACAAAGTGCAGGACCAGAACTCTAAGGAAGAAGTTTTGCGAGCACAGGAAAGTGATACGATTGTTGGTTAGAATTAAAATCTGAACCAACTACTCCTAAATTAAAAATATGGGATCAAGCCAAGGTGACAGTTTCTCAAGTTAAACTTGCATCCCATGCCTCCTATTTATGGCTTTATTCATGTCAAAGGCAGTGGAAACAACAAGGCATGGGATTTCTACCCAACTTTAGACCTTTTTGTTTCTACTGCCATCGACCTGATCATAGCCACAAACAGAAAGCATGGCATGCAAGTTTAACTTGAGAAATTACCACATTGGATTGATCCCCTATTTTTAATTTAGGAGTAGTTGGTTTAGGTTTCAATTTTGACCGACAATCATATCAATTTCCTGTACTCGCGAAAGTTTTTCCTTAGAGTTTTGGTCCTACACTTTGTGAGAGTCTTCATTGAGGCCACGCTTGCTAGTTGCATTCTCTAAGAAAGTTTCCATCTCCAGTTCTGTTGACCATTTTTCTTTTTTTTCAATGACTGGCGGATTTTTATATTTGGATACACTTCCACATTTGAAGCTCATCTAGTCTTTCCGTTTTTTATGTCAATTTCAATGGCCAGATTCGCTAGAATTTCCTTAGTTGCTCCCCTGTGTTTTCTCTTAAACAAGGCCTGAGATAATATATGGCTTTCTCCACCTCCCCCTTCCCACACAGGTTTTATCCCAAGCACCTTCTGTTGTATAAAAGTCTCCTCCAGCAATCCATCTATATAAATTTAGAATAGGGGAATTTCTATTGGTTCCATCTTTGTTTGCTGCAGTGCGAGGCTTTGGAGGCCTTTCAAGAAGTCCAGTGCGCCATTAAAATCGGTCCAATCACTATTGGATATTTACACTGCCGTAAAAAACTTGAACCCTTCCCCAAGGTAGCAGAATTTCTTCTATAAAAAAGGGTCACGACCCTTTTGTTGTGATAGTTGGTCCGAATGTTCTCTCCAAGATGCCTGATGCAACAACCAAAGTAAGCTGAAGTGAAGAAATATGAACCTATCTTTTGAATACTTGAATGCCTATCCGATACAAAACACAACTCTTCGGTATCTTCGACACAGCTTCGCAGTTATTCAAAAAAACACCATAAGAGGCATCACATTCCTTGTCCGCTACACAAAAAGTGACAGAACAAATGTGATTCTCCGCATCCTGCGACACCATCGCTAAAAGAACTCCATTATATCTGCTCCTTAAGAAGGTACCATCAACGGCTATGCCTTTTCTCAAATGTCGAAAACCTTGAATCCAAGCACCATAGGATATAAAAAAGTACTTGAACCTTCCGTTTTCATCAAGATGCAATGTCGTCTTACTTCCAGGATTTGTGGACTCAATCATGTAATGGTAGGCATCCAGGACTGCATACCCATGCTCGAGTATCCCCCTAACCAAGTTCTTGGTAATCCCCATGGCCATATATATCTTCCAATAACTGACCAGGGCACTCAATTTCGTAAGGACTTGATTGGCCATAACCATTATTGAAGGGCATTTGCCATCGGGGAAATTACTCTTGAAATATTCACCAAGGACCTTTACCGTGGAATGAGGATTTTGGCCCGAGATATGCTCTGAACCATATATGTGATGCTTTTTATGTTTATGAATAACGAATCTGTCAGAACTGGTGTACTTCACCGCTCTCAACCACCACTTGCAGTTCAAATTAGCACATTTGAAGCAAAAGACATTGCTCGAATTAATCACCTTTTTTTTATTCTGAAATCTTTTTTCAAGCAAAAAATAAACTAAGTGGTAGATAGTTCATCTTGTCCTTGAATGACATTCCAATAAAAAATCCGGTCCCATCGTCTTGAAGATTTCTAGACTGTGTCGATTGAGAAGAACTGCACATCATATTGGTCACATCAATGGGTGTAGGTGTTTGATAATCATCTGGACTATTCATGTCTAAAACATCCAACCTATCATCAAAGATGTCTTGTTGTTATTCTTCTTCTACGTTCTGGTTCTCATTCTTTCTCGTCTTTTCAACCACGTACACCCTTAA
Source organism: Capsicum baccatum var. pendulum (assembly GCA_030864225.1). Lineage (NCBI taxonomy): Eukaryota > Viridiplantae > Streptophyta > Magnoliopsida > Solanales > Solanaceae > Capsicum > Capsicum baccatum. The sequence goes on along the minus strand of CM061550.1, from coordinate 101,820,713 downwards.
CACCGGCCTGGATAAATCACTAAGATAAACACGCAACCGAACCTGATCGGTTATCTTGAAAGACAGTACCCTCTGATTTTCAAAGGAGCTCTGCATGTAGTTGATGACGAGTTCTTCCGATTGACAATTCAGTCCACAATAACTGATGATTAAGTTCACAAAATCATCATACAAAACATCACTTTGGACTGTCAAAGCTATTGTCTCTAGTATTTCACCCCCGTTCTAACGCCATACATATCGATTGCTCTTCTCGATCCATTGACCATGACAATCCCCCCTATTGTTATTGATCCCTCCATTAGTGGTACCTAATAAAGTCATTTGTTAAAAAAAGTTAATAGTTATTTCATAGTACCGTAAATGAATCCTAACCTATGTGTAATCAGTTGCAACAAATTACTTACCTGTTGAGATTAATGTTATGCTCCTGAAGCTGATTTCAACAGACGAGTATCTGTTGTAATAGGTGAATCATATGTTGCAACAGACTATATATCTGTTGGGATTGATGTTACAGTACTGAGGCACCTTTGAAACTGATTCCAATAGATGAGTGACATATTCCAACAGATAATTAACCTATTGCGACAGATGACTTATCTGTTGCAACAAACTATGATTTATTGAAATCGAGGTCAGGTTCTATCGCAACAGGTTACTAATATGTTGCAACAGATATTTATCGTCTATTGGAATCGAGTTCGGGTTCTGTTGCAACAGATTATTAACCTGTTGCAACAGATATTTATCCTGTTCCAACAGACAACATGTCTGTTGGAATCGAGTTCAGGTTCTATTGCAATAGGTTAATAATTTGTTGCAACAAATATTCATCACATTGTACCAGATAACTAATCACTACAAGAAAGTATAGAATTCGCAACAAAGTTTTAGCAATGATAATGAAATTCTTGCTAAATATCAACAAATGGCAACAACTTTATTTAGTTGTTGCGATATCATAAAACTTTTACCCGCTAATTTATTCTTGTTGGTAAACATTTAAATTTTGTTGTCATATCCTGTCATTAATATAATAAATTTTAAATATATATAAACTCGCAAAAACCGTAATAGTGTTGGCTAAATGTAATAAATTGCAACAACAAATTAAATTATTGCAAAATCATAGAACTTTTAATCACAATTTTTTTCTTGTTATTAACTAATTTAAATTTTTATGGGCATATTTTAGGATTAAAAAATTGGCAATAATAAATTTTTATTATTGCTAATAGACTTAATTTTCTCAACAATTTATGTGGGTTGTGGCCTAATTTTTTTTTTTAAAATAATTTTCCGCTAAAACCAAACGCGCCAAAGCATCTCTATTTTCAATTATTTTCCCCAAATGTTAGCGCCCTTTTAATTTCAATTACATCTAGGTTAGGTTTTCTGTTTTTCATTATTCCGCTGAACTGAACTCTTTCTTTTACAGCCTTTTTAAATGGTGGCTTTTCATGGTATGATATGGTATGGTATGATTATCATGGAAATCATGTTTGTTTTCATGATTTTTTAAAAATGGTGGTATGGTATGTTACTATTTCATGGTTTGATAACCATGGAATGAAGTAATTTATTGAACCACCAAATTGGTGGTGTGCCGTGGTTTTCATTTTTCTTTTCCAACTATACCATTATATAATTTTCTTTAATCCTATTTTATCCTTATCAACAAAATACATGCTAAGACTATGCATTTGTTAACAAGATCGAAGATTGCAAGACTTCCTGTTAGCAATATAAAAATTCAAATAGTGAGAAAAATAATCACAGTTATTTAGTAGTAGTAGTTTTTAATGCCAATAAAAACTCAATTCGATCAAAAAAAAGTTGAAAATTGAAATGGAGGGAAACAGAGTGAATACACAAAAAACATATACATGGGAAGTGATTTTTGAACTCTAAGATACATACATGTATACCAATTATTTTATTGATTGGGAAGTACTTCCCGATTGCATTAGTTTGCGTTCGTGAAACCTTTGTTTATCAAATACCTTTATGAATTTGGCATCTTAAAAGGATCATCGGGTAGCTATGAGAAGCATCAAGAAAGAAAGGACAATTGATTACGCTAGCACTGATATGAATAAAAGAGTTGATATCTCAAATGTATTACAATTAGGGGCATTTTAGTAAATTTACCTGTTACCATACCGTACCATACCATCAAACCAAACAAAAAATCTATTATTAAACCGCAGTGAACGATATAGTTCATCCAAACGTGGTACTGTACCATACCATAATACACCATACCGCACATTATGAAGCATGTCAAACCACCATCCAAACAGGCTGTTAGGGTATTCATTACTTTGGCTACATCTGTTGTGTTCTGCCTAAAATCTAGTAAGTTCTTGCTTCTAATTTCATTTCTAATAGAGAGAGTCTAGTGTTTTCTCTGCTATTTTTATTTACTTCATTTAATACAAGCGCTAAACTTCTGAATAAAAGATGGCATGATTTTTTTGGGGGTGTTATGGGTATTTGAATATGGTTTCGGCAACATTAATTTTAAGAATTTAGTATGATTTTTATTTCACCTAGAAGGTCCCTTGATATGACAAATATAGTGGCAGAACTCAAACCCTAGGGACTAGAAGACGTATGTATTTGATACTTTGTAATGTTGATTTGTTATTCTTTGTGGTGTGAATTAGTTTTGTATCAGTTCAAGTTAAAAATGCTTGCGTTGAAGTTTTGTGTTGAAATAATTAGGTGATGGGCTTATTAAACAATTGGGTTACTTGACTTCTTAAGGATATTAGATTTTTTTTGGAGGGGTGGTTCTTAGGTAAGTATCCTTATATGTCATGGTTTTTACCCGAATTAACAACAACAACAACAGTATAAACAGTGTATTACCCGAATTAGAGAATATGAAATTAGATATTTTCATGGGGGTGGTTCTTAGCTATGTATTCCTTTCTGTTCTGGTGTTTACTGAGACAACAACAACCAACATACCCGTTAAGTGTACATAGTCCATATGACTGATATGAGATACAGAAGTTGTTTTCAATAGAACCCGGCTTTAGTGTTAACTAGAATTAGAGAAATTTGATGAAAGCTACACCGTGTCTGAAACAGAGAGTCCAAAGTTGATATAAAGTTCTTTGCAGTTCGTGCACCAATCAACATATGAAATGAAATTTCTTGTACAGCTCCAATATGGAATTATTAGCTTGATGGTTTCTGTAAGTCAAGTGTAATGGTTCAAAAGATTAGACCAATAATATTAGAGGAAGCCAAAGTTGAAAAAAACATGTGCTATTTAATTTGATTGAAAGTAAACCAATGACTAACATATATATATGATCTTATTTGAAGCATTTTGTAGTCATATTCTTTGGGGACATTTCTACTAGTATTTTTTACTATATTTTATTTTCCTACTTGTTTAATACTATGATTTAGTTAAGCAGAGGGTATATCGAAAACAATCTCTCTACTCTTATACGGTAGGGTTAAATTTGCATACACTTTAACTGATCTTTCTTGTTCCCATTTGTTGTTGACATCAATCCTGAAGTTCTTACTTGAAATCATAAAAAGAAAATGTTGAAACTGGGAACTAACTGATTTTCTTTTTAGTGTTGTGTTCTTTATTTTACATCAAGCTCCTTGTCTTCTATATAATAGTTTTCATATTTTTGTTGTTTCAATATCATATTTCATTCTTTAATTTCAGAACATTTTCTTCTGATTAAGTTATGACGGTAAATTACTTATATGCTAATTTCATATTGCTATATGAATTTGGGATCAGATTTGGCAATCTTGAGACTTGAGGTTGGCATCAATTTGTGTGAAAAGACCAGTTAAAGCAAGGCTCGTTCCTTTTTGTTTTAAATAGATCCTGAGTTGTTCTTGTTTTCTGATGCTATTATTCATCCCTTACCAGTTATTCTCTCATTCTCTTATATATATATTTTAATTGTGATTTCATAGTTCTAGAGTTTATAGGTCTATGATTGTGGTTAAAACTTAATGAGATTTTGCTTGGTAGTATGTTTTCAATCTCCATGGGATTTCTAGTGACGTTGGTAAACAGTTTGGTGCCTCGTATTCGAAGACTTGCTCAAATTTTTCTTTTAAAATCGGTATATACTCATCAATTTTATTGCTTATTTTTATCAAAATGTAATTATATTTATCTTCTTTTTGTAGGAACTAAGAGCATGAGTAAACCAACAATCGTGCCAATATCGTTTGTTCACACCACAAGCTATTGGAAGTTGATTTTTTTGGGGCTACTATTAGATTAGAATTCATGGTCATACTGATACATATATGAGATTTTTTTGTTACATGCTCTTAAGTAAACCCTTACTTTTTAGGAGTATTTAATTTTTGAAAATGGGTAAATTATCAGTGCATCAAATCATGTATTGACGTTTGTAAATGTATATGATTTATTAATTTATATATTATAACTGAGATGTTTTCAAAGAATATGAATTGTGTGTGTTAAATACGTGTCATATAAGCTTAATGCAATATTTGTTGATAAAAGGTAATTCTAGGCACAACAAAAATTGTTAGTAAAAGCCTTTAAAATAGAATCCTAATTAAATTTTCTGCAACAATTAATGTTGTTGGAAAAAAATAATTTTGCAACAATAATTTTTGTTGGTAAATGTTTCATAAGCCACAACTTCATGGCCTTCTACCAACAAAATTATATTTACGACAACTATTCTTTTTGTTGCCTTAAGTTGACTTTTAGCATCAAGTATTTTTTATTGTTGCAAAAACTTTTCGCATCGACTGTTATTGTAACGACATGCAATAACTTTTTTGTTGTTGCTAAAATTAGTTTTTGCAACAACAATCAATATATGGCAACAACTTTTTTTGTTGGGAAATGTATTCTTACTTGTAGTGTCTGTTTAAACAGATAAATCATCTGTTCTATTCATGTTATGGCCTATAGAACCATAAACATGAATTCAATATATCAGTTTTCTATTGAAATAGATGTCTCATCTCTGTCGCAATAGATGATTTATTTTTTTTAAACAGATGGATCTTATGTTGAATTCATGATTGGGTTCTATCCATTATTGGAAAAAAGTATAATAGCAGTTACCCAGATAAAAAATTCAACTAAAAATCATAATTTGACTTACCAAAGTTTCCTATGAAGTAATGTCAAAGTGGAAAGTGATGCACAAAATAAAATTTGACCTAAGAAATTGATCAAATAGCAACAGTAACGGTAACAACAACAACAACAACAACGATAATGCTCAACAAGATGAAGATGAAGATGATAATAAAGTAGAAGATGATGATAATGAAGAAGAAGATGACGAATAAAACAGCAGCAACAATGAACAACAAAAATCGCTAAGAGAGAGAAAACAATAATGAATGAGAAGAGAGAGAAAGACGCATTTTTTCCCTCTGTTTTCCGTTATATTAGGTAAACATTTAAATCAAAGTATAAATTTAAAAACTTGTGGATTATTCTCAAACTTACCAAACTTTCTTAATCCATAAGAAAATAATTGTCATCTCCACTCAATTATTAAGACTTGTGTCACCTGATCCTCGTTTTAAAACTCTTTTGTCACTTACAACCTAAACCCCATGTTTCTTTCTATTACTATTTTAATAATTACTGTTTCTATTATTATCTTAATCAATCTATTCTTATTAACTTTTTATCATCTAGTGATCCTTTCATGACATTATGAACATGAAGTTAACGTTTTACATATGATATCATATTTATTTTTATTATTAGGGAATAATACATTATTGACTCCATTATCAACAAAATTAATTTCTCACCAATTCATTGTGGAAATGTAGAACAAAGAAAGCTTTAATTTTTGTAGCAGTACTACAAGAATCATTTTAAAAATTGAGTTCCTGAAAGTGAAAGAGAAAAAGGTCAAAACACTTGCAAAATTGTTTTCTTGAAAAAGACTGGTAGTACTACATCACTAGAACATAAAATGAAGAAGGAAAATTGGAAGTCAATGACGTGAAAATGAAGCTAGTAGCTTGGTAAATGGTAATGTTTTTTTTTGTTTCTAGTCAATAAAATTTGTAGTAGAGATCATGAAGAGTGAAGGTCAAAATTATACTAAATGACCAAGATAGGTTTTTTTTTTTACCTTCTTTCTTTTGTGGAGTTAATTTGGAATGATAAGGGGTGATGAAGAAGATAAGAAAGACAAAAAACAAAGGGAAGGGAAGAAGAGAGACAAAGGGGAAAGAGTGTTTTTCCGGTGGGTTTTGCTAGTGAAAACACTTCTTAACATGAGCTTATATAGAAAGGAAATGGGAGATGGGAGGAAAAAGAAAAAAGGACAAAACCCATTTTATTTGTTTAATGAATTTAATTTTTATATTTTGATCTCCAAAAAAATATTTACAGATGTCTATGATAAATATTACTAATTGATAAATTGGTAGAAAATAGTTAATAACTTGTTATAATTAAATAAATTATAGTATTATGTATAATGACATGGGATAATGTATCATTTACGATACATGGAAAACATGAGGGACACAAATAATAGAGGTTAAAAAGTAACGAATTTATTTTTATGGGAAAGATGAATAAGACAAACTTATGATACCCTTTGACTATATTTTCAGAAATCAAAAGATGTAAATACTAGAGTATTCGTTGCAAACATTTTTTAATTTGGATTTTCTGCCCAAAAAGGACTTAAAAAATATTCTTCATTATCCCTTATTTATTAAAATCCCACAAATCTATTAAAGGGTCTTTTGTTATGAAATATAAAGCAAATTAAAGAAGAAGAATATAGAGAAGAGAGAGTAATTCTTTATTTCTCTTTAAAGATGAAAGATTACAAGATTAAGGATACAATGAACAAAAACCCTCTATTTATAGGGTAAAATACTCCTAGTTTCTGACTAAAAGACAGATACTTCAAATCCTGATAGATATCAACTAGATCTTAATAGATCTTATCCATATTTTTGATAGACATTCACTATAATATAAATACATTCGTAACACTCCCCTTGAATGTCTAATTGATAGATATTGTGTCTCGTTAAAACCTTACTAGAAAAAATTAGTGAAAAAAAATCTAGAGAAGGAAAAAGAGTACACATCTCTAACAATACACATTTCGACTGCCTCATTAAAAACCTTACAAGGAAAACCCAGTGGGAAAAAACCTTGAAGGAAAAAAGAGTACAGCTCGTATTTGCTCCCCTGATGAGAACATTAATGAACTTTTGTATCTCGATCTTGTGCACTATCTTCTTGAAAGTTGCAGTTGGGAGAGATTTGGTAAATAAATCAGTCACACTGTCACTCGAATGAATCTGTTGCATATTAATTTCACCATTCTTTTGGAGCTCATGTATATAGAAAAGTTTTGATGAAGTGTGCTTCATTCTTTCCCCTTTTATGAATACTTCATTAAGATGTGCTATGCATGTTGCATTATCTTCATAAAAATCATGAGTACTTTATCACATTTCAAATCTCATTTTTCTCAAATGACATGTATCATGTACCTCAAACACACACATTCTCGGCTTGTTTCATAGATAACTATTATCTCAGCATGGTTCGATGAAGTGCTAGATAGACTGTTTCATATATCTTCAAGATATGACAGTATCCCACATATGAACACATATCCTGTTTGAGATCGAGCTTTATGCGAGTCAGATAAGTACCCAGCGTTAACATTTCAACAAGATCGAGGCTGCAAGCTTTAGAATAAAATAAACTTATGTATTTTATCCCATTTTAATGTCTCCTAGTAGGAGCAGAAATATGCCTTTCTTAACAAATTATCTCAAAAGGCTATATCATGCCTTGTAGTATTTGCAAGATACATTAGTGTTGTGGTTATCAAAATGCATCCTTTCATGTCACTTGATAAATGTTTCTATGTCAGCATGCTTAAATAAATGTAGAATTTCAGATCCTCATAATCTTTCACAATATTACGCCAATATTGAATCAAAGATATCGTCGACGATTTTTCATTTTGTATCGGTTCGTAATGTGACATAACATTTTGAGATCTCATCACTTCATTAATTTCAGGTACTTGAACCTCTCATAAGATTTCGTGAAGTGTTATGTCGTAGGCTCTTCAAGAGCATATTGCCTTCTTATTATGATTATTTGCTCCTTATTCTTTTCAAGGATTATTTTATTTAGAACTAATTGGTCTACCACGCTTCACGCATGAATAGACTTTGTCCTTCAGGGACACAAAATAGGAGCACTTACAACTTAAATATGAGATACGTTCGATATTTGACTTGAATTGTCTTTTGAATTGATAATTCCTAACATATTTCATAGCTGCTTATAGTCTCCCCCTTATGTCAAGAAAACTAACATACATCCTCCACCTTCTTTGAGGAATCCATCTTTGTGTATCATGATATATTCATTAATCGTATACCACACATCAAAACTATTTGATGGAATAGATGGTTCCTGACCTTGAACTAATTGAGAGGGAAAAATAATCATAATTTATTGATCTAATGCATACAAGTGTAATTCTATGCAACATATCATATTGCAGACCAACACATGAAGTTTTGTTCTTATTAGCAATTGTTTAGATATTTATTGAAGGCATTCAATGCCATACCATCATCATCAAGATGAATTGTCTTGATTATACAGTCTGAAAGTTATGCTCTTAACTCAATTTTATTAAGCAAACAACTTTATGAATGTCAACTACAGGTTGAAAATGAATGTTCATGTGATCATCTTATTGATGCATCTTTTCAACATATCACATGATGGGTGAACAGGCCCATAGTCACCTTTTATACTTTTCAGATTTTGAGGGATCCAATCCCAGTATTAGTTGGTCCAACCAACTTAATTATCATGAGAACAAGCAATATAAACAATCCTTGAAGAATCTTCTAGTTCTTCAATACATGTCTAATACTCAATATGCATATGTTCGAGACGTCACAATCGTTCATATCAACTTATGAACTCATTTATAGTAGTAAACACAAGTTTACCATGGCATGTATTTTTTTCTTTAGTAAATTTCAGATTTACTATTACATGAATAAATTTCAGATTTACTACTTTGGAAGTAGATTCCAAAATAACTCTTTTCAGTTATTCTGCCTCTTTCGGAGGTGAGTTGTGATACCATCACAATCAAGTGCACTTTTGCATTAATAAGCTTCTTATTCCCCTAGAATAAAATATAATCGTGCCTTAAACCTATCAGATTCTGATAGCTTATAACCTCTTTCATGATATTGCCACTTCAGGAGCATATCGAGGTATACATATCTTTCAAAGTATTTCATATATTGCTACCATATTCACTTCAAGAACGGATCAAATTGTATTTTTCAAACTTATCATATATTGCTACAACATTCACTTTATGGAATGGAGCATATTCGATGGACAAATTTCATGACATTTTATCAAATACACATTATTTTGCCTTAGCCATCATAATATCATCAATATTTTGCATTGAGATTCAAATTCAACGTATTATCCTTATAAAGTCATCTTAGGCATAAATCGATCGGACTTGAACCCAATATCTTATTTTTATGATGCATGCATTCATATCGTGCTTTTGGGGGGATGACCATCTTTAAGTGATCCAATCTATCTTTAAGGCTATTCCACAAGACAAGTGGATCCTTAGTAGTAAGGTATTCAATTTTCAGAATTTCGTCAAGATAATGACGCAAGAAAATCATATCCTTAGCACGATTTTTATTAGATGATGTATTTTCTTTCTTTATGATATCTCCAAGATTCATAGCATCTAAGTGTATTTCAGCATCCAACACCTATGAAAGGTAGTTCTTGATCGAGACAACAAACCCAGATTTTGTATGATTATTAGTAATATGAAAAGAAAGAAAATAATACCTTAGCCTTCAAATTTTGAGACGGTAGAGTCTCGTGCTGATAACGTGTTATGGAATATAAAATAAAGAAGAATAGAGAGAAGAGAGAGTAATTCTTTATTTCTCTTTAAAGATAAGAGATCATAAGATTAAGGATACATTGAACAAAATTCCTCTATTTATAGGAAAAAAATACTCCTAGTTTCTGAATAAAAGACATACACTTCATCCTGATAGATATTGTAACACCCCTTTTTTTCAACTCCAAAAAGAATCAATTTTTAAGTTTCGAAAGGGTTTTATTATTAAAGTGACAAAAGATGAAAATTGTTTCGAAAAAGGATTCATTAGTTTCAAAACTTAGAGTCGCCACTTGGCATAAATCAGGTGTGCCACATCACCCGTGGATATCCTTTTTCAAAATAGTTTTGACTCTATAAAACTGATCCGCAAATAGAGGTTCCAGCTAAGAAATTCTGTTGACCGAGGAAAAGGTGTTAGGCACCCCTCGATCCCGTGGTTCGACCACGATCGCTTGGTGGAGTATATCGGCTAATTTGGACACTATGAGTGTATAAACTACACCAAACATAAATAAAACGATCAATCAAGCAAAGAGATTCAAAAACAATGTCCAGTCCGATTATACAGTCCAAAATAGAAAAAGAATGCAAAACTATAAATCCTATTCTACCCTACACTAATTTTATACTACGCTCCCATGCTACCCTGTAACACCCCGGAAAACAGGTCCCAGAGCGTCACACGGTGCTTGAGGCTACGAGTAGCTCCAAGCTAACCCTTTGAGCCATTTTCATTCAGTTCAACACAAATCAACGGGGTTTCCATAAATAACCCTCAAATATCAACAGAGTAATCATCATCCAAGAATAAAAGAATTTCAGAAAGATAACAAATACGACTTATTAGTCAACTCCCAATATCTATACTAGTCTGACAAGCCTCTAAGAAAATCAATAAAACCAGCGAGCCATTGAGACATGCCCAACTGACTCATACTCAGTTATCAAATGTAAATAATTCCATGAAACCAACATCAGACATCACGTCCTCGAAACATGAGGACTCACCGCAATAGAGGATGTAGAACAGCGTGCCCAAAGAATCACTATCGAACCTGGAACTGAGCACCTGAACCTACATTTTGAGAAAATGCAGCCCACATCCGAAGATGTGGGTCAGCACCATGGTAAGAAATCGAGTATATAAAGGTGTATGCAGTTCTATAAATATCATCATCATAAATATTTATAAAAAATATGTAGGATGTATGAAAGACTCACATAGCCCGAAGAAAATCATCATAATCATGAGAGGATGAAATAAGTACAATAACACATGTGAGTCATCATATAATTTGTCAATCACTTTCAGTTCATCAAGAATATCAATTCTCATAATGTAAATATCATTTAAATCTTTCGAAAGAATAAGTTTCACAATTCCACTTTAAATCACTTCACCATTCACTATAGACACAAGGAAACACACACACAATGGGAGATCCTATAACCGACATAAACCATGTGAGCTACATGGATTCCAACGTACAACCCACGTTGGGGAGAGTTGTCCTATCCTTGCCATCAGAGTAGGACTATCGATATCAAATCCACACAAACTAGTGATCACTATATAAATCAGCCTCAGGCTCACTCCTACGGGGGAACGTAGTTCTAGGGAAGTAAGGTCGCTTTATACCTCCCACTCGGTGCTAAAGATTTCTCTCGGACTTAGCTCAGATCACTTCTAAGACAATCCACAACAAAATAATTTCAGTAATATATAAGTATACACCGGGAGCCATCATGCTTCCCATCTATCAAAATCAACCACGTTGTGAATTTCTTTCACACTCGAGTTCAAAACCACTCCATTAAGACCAAAAGGTCAAATCATTCAAAATATCTCAAATATTCAACAACAACGTGCTTATAACACATACTTTCTCAAAAAAATACAATTTCCAATGGGGATTCATGACCCAAATATCAAAATCATGATAAATATCGTTCAAGATTCATGCTTTATATCTCCACACATGTAAATTCATCTTTCAAAATTATAATCGTGCCTTTGAATGATGGTTCTTGGATTTCTTGAACTAGGAACTTGGAATCTTGAATAAATTTGCAGAATTAATGGTGAACTTTGGAGGTTCTTGAAGTTGGATGTAGGAGCTTAGGGTTTTCTTTTTGAGGGAATTTGATGAAATATAACATATAATGCTTCTAATAGGCTTTAATATAGGGTTTGGACGGATTTTGGGTGAGGGGGAATGACCAAAAAGCTCCTAAAAATCAAAAAAATTCTCGAATCTGTCATTTGGTGGATTGTTTTGATAGTCTGAAGTAGATCAACCATAACGTTTTACTCCGATATCCAAATTGGATGAAACCAATTTCATTAGAAAGAGGACTCTCATATCTTTCCGTTGACAAATAGTATCTCACCCAGATCATTGTGTACGAAGAGTTATGATCATTTGAAGTTGACCCAAAAATTCTCTTTTGATAGGCTGAAGTAGATCGACCATAACCTTTTGCTTCGATAGACAAATTGGATGAAACCAATTTCATTGGAGAGAGAACTCGTAGAGATTTCTATTGATATATAGTAGATCACCCAGATCATTATATAAAAGGAGTTATGATCATTTAAAGTTGGAGCAAAAATACGCCAGGCCTCAATACTTTTTTCTGCACGTTTTACTGTTCACTACTATTCATGGTTCGATTGAAATGTTCATAACTCGTCGCTCGGGTGTTCGTTTTGGATGATCCACATATCATTGGAAAGCTTATTCGATACTCTACGCAATGGTGGGTCATAATCTAAGAAATTCTGCACGAAAAATTTATAATTCATTCTAGAAGATAGAACCTAACACGTTTACGCACAAAATTTCAACGAAAAATTTCTTGGGGTATTACATCATCCCCCCATTGGAAACATTCATCCTCAAATGACGCTAGATATGCCAAGATTAGATAGGGAATAGAGCATACAGCTGAAACCATTTGTTAGACTCATCACCACATCGTTTCTCACTCCGAATGCAACATAGAATGCATAAATTCAAGAAACTACAACTGAACACATAATAAATGACAGCTGAACCGCTGCAACTTTTATACAAAGTGCATGATTTAGGAAAGAACGGTACCTTCGGCTTGATCGGAGTTCGCAGAAAATAGGTGCGGGTACTTGGATCGCATATCCGCCTCAGCTTCCCAAGTTACACCCTCAACAGATTGGTTTTGCCATAACACCTTGACCAAGGGAACTTCTTTGTTCCTTAGTCTTCGGACACTAAAATCAAAAATCTCAACAGGAATCTCATCAAAAGAAAGATTTTCTTGAATGTCAGCACTCACAGAGGAATCCACTACCACAGCATCGCTAATATGCTTACTAAGCATGGAGACATGAAATATTGTATGAACAGAGGACAACTCGAAAGGCAACTCGACCTCATAAGCTACCTTACCAACAAGGCTAAGAATTTTGTAAGGACCAACATAACGGGGACTAAGCTTTCCCTTCTTTCCGAATCTCTTCACCCCCCCTCATGGGTGAAATTTTCAGATACACTAGGTAACCAACTTCAAACTTAAGGTCTCTCCTTCTAACATCTGCATATGACTTCTGATGACTCTACGCACTTTTCAACCTTTCCCTAATCAACTTAACTTTTTCCATAGCCTCAAATACCGAATCAGGATCACTCACAACCACTTCACCCACCTCGAACCAACCTATGGGTGATCTACACTTCTTCCTATATAAGGCTTCAAACAGAGCCATGCCAATACTAGAGTGCAAACTCTTATTGTAAGCAAACTCTATCAACGGTAAGTGATTATCCGAACTTCCCTTAAAGTCAAGTGCACAAGCTCTAAACATATCCTCTAAGGTCTGGATGGTCCGCTCAGCCTGACCATCTGTCTACGGATGAAAAAAAAAACTCAAAAGCACTTGGGTACCAAGACCTTTCTGAATAGCTTTCCAAAATTGTGAAGTGAACTGAGTACCCCTATCCGAAATGATAGAAAGGGGAACTCCATGCAGTCTGGCTAGCTCTCGGATATACAATCTAGCGTAATCCTCAGCAGTATATAAAGAATGAACAGGCAAGAAATGAGCAGACTTAGTCAACCTATCAACCACAACCCAAATGGAATCATGATGGCGTCGGGAAGGAGGTAAACCAATCACGAAGTCCATATTTATCTCTTTCTACTTCCAGGTGGGAATACTAAACTCTTGCATCATACCACCAGGTCTTTGGTGTTCAACCTTAACCTGTTGGCATGTTGCACACTTAGCTATAAACGCTGCTATATCTTTCTTCATGCCACTCCACCAATAGATTTCCCGCAAGTCTCGGTACATCTTGGTGGCACTAGGATGAATAGAATATCGTGCCCCATGTGCTTCAGCCATAATCCTCTGTCTCAGATCATCAACATTCGGGACACACAATCTACCCTGAAATCTCAGCACATCTTCTCCCCCTTGGGAGAAAACCTCTACTTTTTAGTCCTTGACTGACTCCTTCAGTCTGACCAAACTAGCATCTAAGTATTGCTTTTCCTTCACTTCCAAAACCAAGGAGGATTCGGAACTACTCTGAACCCCTATAGTACCTTCTGCAGAGTCAAACAACCTAATCTCCAATCTATCCAAACGATGTACATCACGAGCCAACTCTTTCTTACTTTCTACCACATGCAAAACACTACCCATGGACACTCTACTTAGGGCATCCGCCAGAACATTGGCCTTGCCCGGATGGTACAACACACTTATATCATAGTCCTTTAACAATTCTAACTATCGTCTCTGCCTAAGGTTCAATTCTCTCTGGGTAAACACATACTGCAGACTCTTATGATCAGTGAAAACATCAACATGGACACCATACAAATAGTGTCTCCAGATTTTCAAAGAAAACACAACAACAACCAACTCAAGGTCATGGGTGGGCTAGTTTTTCTCATGGGGTTTCAACTGTCTAGAAGCATAAGCTATCACCTTACCCTTCTGCATCAATACGCAACCCAACCCAACCCTCGAAGTATCACAATACACCACAAAACCATCAACACCATCAGGCAAAGTCAAAATAGGGGCTGAAGTGAGTCGAGTCTTCAACTCCTGAAAACTCTTCTCACAAGATTCGGACCACAAGAACTTCACTTTCTTTTGGGTCAACTGAGTCATAGGAGACGCTATAAAGGAGAAACCCTCAACAAAATGGCGGTAATATCCATCTAAACCCAAGAAACTTCGGATATCAATCAAAGAAATAGGTCTAGGCCAATTTCTAACAGCTTCGGTCTTTTGGGGATCAACTCTAATACCCTCGAAAGAAATGATATAACCCAGAAAAGCAACTGACCTTAGCCAAAACTCACACTTACTGAACTTGGCAAACAACTTGTAATCTCTAAGGGTTTGCAAGACAGTTCAGAGATGATCAGAATGTTCATCCTCACTACGGGAGTACACCAATATATCATCGATGAACACTATGACAAACGTATCCAGATATGGTCTGAACACTTGATTTATGAGGTCCATGAAAGCTGCTGGGGCACTAGTTAACCCGAAAGATATAACAAGAAACTCAAGATGGCTATAACGAGTTTGGAAAGCAGTTTTCTGGATGTCACACTCCCTAAATTTGAGTTGATGATAACCGAAATGAAGGTCTATCTTTGATATATAACTTGCACCTTGTAATTGGTCAAACAAATCATCTATTCTCGGAATGGGGTACTTATTTTTTATGGTAACTTTATTCAGTTGGCGGTAATCAATGCACATACGCAAAGAGCCATATTTCTTTCTCACAAATAACACAGGATCACCCCAAGGAGAAACACTGGGCCTTATGAAACCCTTATCTAGTAGATCTTTGAGTTGCTCTTTCAACTCCTTAAGTTCTGCAGGGGCCATACAGTAAGGAGGAATAGAAATGGGCTGAGTATTGGGAAGAAGATCAATCCCGAGCTCTATCTCTCTATCAGGGGTATCCCTGGGAGATCATTTGGAAAGACATAAGAAAACTCATTGACGACATTATTAGACTGGAGAGTTGGAGTCTCAAACTTAGTGTCATTGACTCTAACCAAATGGTAAATACACTTCTTGGAAATAAGCTTTTTAACTTTGAGGTAAGAGATAAAATGACTCTTGAGTGACACAGAATTCCTAGACCACTCAAACACGAATGCACCTGGAAACTGAAACTTTACCACTCGGGTTCGACAATCAATAGAGGCATAAGAAGAATACAGCCAGTCCATACCCAGAATCACATCAAAATCTACCATGTCTAACTCAATCATATCAGCCAACAGGACACTTTTTATACACTTTCTGGGCAACAATCGAATCACCCACTGGGGTAGAAACTAGGATAGGCTCAGGAATAATCTCAGGACTCATTTTAAAATTCACAGCATTCAAAGGTGTAACATATGAGAAACTGGATCCAGGATCCAACTAAGCATACACATCAAACTGAAATATACGAAGCATACCAGTAACAACATCGGGAGAGTCCTCCTATTACTGGAGGGAGGGTAAAGCATAGAATCTATTCTGGCGCTGCCCGTCAGCATTGCTAGAAGAGGCGCCCTGAGCTGGGGCTGGGCGAGTCGCTGGAACTGGAGCACTAACAGTATGAGTCTGGGTCTAAGGGCGATAGTCATGATGCCCTTGTCCATCCTGTGGACAGTATTTAACTATATGAACCATGTCACCACACCGGAAGCAACCCCTCTTCTCACCCCAACACTCACCCGAATGAGCCCTTCCACACTTAGGACACAGGGGATAATTTGGCTTACTGTCAGCACTGTACTGGGACCTGGATATATATGACCTGCTACCTTGATCCTGCCTACCTCTAGGCATGGGAGCACTAGAAGATGATGGTGTTGGTATACACGAATGATCCTGATACTGAGAGCGACTCCCTCCCTGTGATCTAGTCTGACCCTGTCCGTGCTGCTCGAACCTAGCTCTCTTATTCCCTCTCATTCTATCTCTCTCCTTAATCTTGTCTACCTCAATCTGTTGGGCATGAGTCATCAGCCTAGAAAGATTTATCTCACTATTCAGCATAGTAGACCTACACTCCTTGACCACATAACTAGACACTCCAGTCACAAACTTACTCATACTAGCCCGATTATCAGCCACTAAGTCAGGAGCATACTTGGCCAACTGATTGAACTTTAGACAGTACTCCCTAACAGTTATAGAGCCCTGTCGCAGGTTTATAAAATCTTTCACCTTCGCCTCCCTCATCTCCAAAGGGAAAAACTTATCCAGGAATGCATCCTGAAACTCTTGCTAAGTTGTAGGGACAGCTCCCTCACCTCTACCTTTCCTCCAAGCAACAACCCAGTAATAAGCAAGGTCTTTTAACCTATACGCAGCAAACTCCATACTATGTTCCTCAAATACATGCATCACCTGAGTAATCTTTCGCACCTCCTCTAAAAACAATCGTGGATCCATATCAGACTTGGAACCATAGAATTTCGGTGAATTCATCCGCATGAAGTCATGGATCCTGGAAGCAGCTGAATTACCTCCCTGCTGCTGTGGATCTGGGGCCGTCTTGGCCTGAACATTTGCAGTAATAGCTTGGGCTAACGCCTGAAAGGTTGCTCAAAATTCAGCATGAGACACGTTTTCATTTAATGGGTCAGTGGGTTGAGGTTTTTGACCATCATTATTTCTTCTTGCTCGACGTGGAGGCATATTTCTAAAAGAGGAGAGCACGAATCAATAGTAGAGAGAGACACTTTAAGCACAATAGACTTCTGAAAGAAAGAATCACACTTTTTCCTAAAACATCTTGTAGCCTCTTGCTCATAGATATGGCGCGCTACACACTGATGATCAAGACTCTACTTAACGCGGCTTGTCAGACTCCCTAGGACACCTTAAAACCTTAGGCTCTGATACCAAGTTTGTAATGCCCCAAAAAACAGGTCCCGGAGCGTCACACGGTGCTTGAGGCTATGAGTAGCCCTAAACTAACCCTTTGAGCCATTTTCATTCAGTTCAACACAAATCAACGGGGTTTCCATAAATAACCCTCAAATATCAACAGAGTAATCATCATCCAAGAATAAAAGAATTTCAGAAAGATAACAAAATACGACTTATTAGTCAACTCCCAACATCTATACAAGTCTGAAAAGCCTCTAAGAAAATCAATAAAACCAGCGAGCCATTGAGACATGTCCCAACTGAATCATACTCAGTTATCAAATATAAATAATTCCGTGAAACCAACATCAGACATCACGTCCTCGAAATATGAGGACTCACCACAATAAAGGATGTAGAACAACGTGCTCGAAGAATCACTGTCAAACCTGGAACTGAGCACCTGAACCTACATTCTGAGAAAATACAGTCCACATCCGAAGATATGGGTCAGTACCATGGAATGGAACCGAGTATATGGGGGTGTATGCAGTTGTATAAATATCATCATCATAAATATTTATAAAAAATATGCAGGATGTATGAAAGACTCACATAGCCCAAAGAAAATCATCATAATCATGAGAGGATGAAATAAGTACAATAACACATGTGAGTCATCATATAATTTGTCAATCACTTTCAGTTCATCAAGAATATCAATTCTCATAATGTAAATATCATTTAAATCTTTTAAAAGAATAACTTTCACAATTCCACTTTAAATCACTTCACCATTCACTATAGACACAAGGAAACACACACACACACTGGGAGATCCTATAACCGACATAAACCATGTGAGCTACATGGAGTTCAATGTACAACCCACGTTGGAGAGAGCCATCCTATCCTTGCCATCGGAGTAGGACTATCGATATCAAATCCACACAAACTAGTGATCACTATATAAATCAGCCTCAGGCTCTCTCCTACGGGGGCATATAGTTCTAGGGAAGTAAGGTCGCTCTATACCTCCCACTCGGTGCTAAAGATTTCTCCCGGACTTACCTCAGATCATTTCAAAGACAATCCACAACAAAACAATTTCAGTAATATATAAATATGCATCGGGAGCCATTATGCTTCCTATCTATCAAAATCAACCACGTTGTGATTCTTTCACACTCGAGTTTAAAACAACTCCATTAAGATCAAAAGGTCAAATCATTCAAAATATCTCAAATATTTAAAATCAATGTGCTTATAACACATACTTTCTCAAAAAAACACAATTTTCAATGGGGATTCACGACCCAAATATCAAAATCATGATAAATATCATTCAATATTCATGTTTTATATCTCCACACATGTAAATTCATCTTTCAAAATCATAAATATCAAGATTTCATAATAATCATCATAAGATATGGGTTCATGCTTCAAATTCATAAAAATCAAATAAAAATCATGCCTTTGTAAAGAAAATTACTTTTGGACACAAGAACGAAAAAGAGTTCTTGTTGAAAATCCCCACATACCTTGAATGATGAACTTTAGATCGATACTCGTTTTTGAGAAGTTAATCATGCCTTTGAATGATGGTTCTTGGAGTTTTTGAACTAGGAACTTGGAATCTTGAATAAATTTGTAGAATTATTGGTGAACTTTGAAGGTTCTTGAAGTTGGATGTAGGAGCTTAGGGTTTTCCTTTTTAGGGAATTTGATGAAATATAACATATAATGCTTCTAATAGGCTTTAATATAGGGTTTGGACGGATTTTGGTTTAGGGGAAATGACCAAAACGCCCCTAAAAATCAAAAAAATTCTCGAATCTGTCCTTTGGTGGACTGTTTTGATAGTTTGAAATAGATCAACCATAACGTTTTACTCTGATATCCAAATTGGATGAAACCAATTTCATTAGAAAGAGGACTCTCATATCTTTCTGTTGATAAATAGTATCTCACCTAGATCATTGTTTATGAGGAGTTATGATCGTTTGAAGTTGACCTAAAAATTATCTTTTGATAGGCTGAAGTAGATCGACCATAACTTTTTGCTTCGATAGACAAATTGGATGAAACCAATTTCATTGGAGAGAGGACTCGCAGAGATTTCTATTGATATATAGTAGATCACCCAGATCATTATGTACAAGGAGTTATGATTGCTTAAAGTTGGAGCAGAAATACGCCAGGCCTCAGTACTTTTTCCTGCACGTTTTACTGTTCACTACTATTCATGGTTCGATTGAAATGTTCATAACTCGTCGCTCGGGTGTTCGTTTTGGATGATCCACATATCGTTGGAAAGATTATTTGGTACTCTCTGCAATGGTGGGTCATAATCTAAGACATTCTGCACGAAAAAGTTATAATTCATTCTAGAAGATAGAACCCAACACGTTTACGCACAAAATTTCAACGAAAAATTTCCTGGGGTATTACATACCCGATGCCTCGGGCCTTCATCCCGGACGTCCTCCAAATACAAAATACTTCGGAGAATTTCTCAGCAAATAAATATAAGTGATTTCGGGGCATTTTACGATTAAATGAATACATTTCCAAATGCAAGAACTAAAACCAAACCGTTCAACTCAAATTCCACATTAAAACATTCAACAAAAAAACTTATTCCTAAATTTTTGCCTACCCAAACCAACATTCGCCTATCCATTTCAACATATCCTAATTTTATCACATTCCAACAATATTCATGCTCATTACGAATTAAATAAAACAACAATAAACCAAAGTTAATCTAAATTCAACTTTTTAATCAATTTCTCAATTTCATCCCCCAAATCCATTTTTAACCACATTATTAAACCAGTTTGACTATCAAATCACTTTTCAAAATCCGAAACCAACAACACATACCCCAACGAAGATTCAAACATTTAAGCATGCCAATCATTCATATCCATAACAACAATTAATATTTTGCTCGAAATATTCAAAACCGTACCATAAAATCACGATATTAACCAACTTTGATATAATAAAAAAGTAGAGTTGAGAGATGGACCTTTGAAGAATCGATTTCGTTGATAATAAAATCAAGAAAACCCGGACTATAGAATTCCTAATAGGACCTCAACAATGACGAACTCCAACTCCGTATTGAAAAATTTGAGACTCAAAAGTGAAGCTCCGTATATCCAATCGAACTCGAAAACCAACACTGTTCACGTACTGTTCACGGTACTATTCACGACACTGTTCACAGTACTGTTCACGATACTATTTCTCTCTCAATTTTTTTTCTCTCTCGCGCAATTCTCTTTTCTCTCCCTCATTTTTTTTTGTTCTTCTTGTGAGGAAGATGATTTGGTGATTGTTGTTATTGTGGAGAAGATGATGATGAAAGAATGAGCCTCCCTTTTTCCCCTTTTAGAATTTTTCTATTATATTTTTTATTTATTTTTTTCTTTATTTATTATCCTATGTGGAAGCATATAATTGGTGGCTTGTGGAAATAAGTGTGTGGCATGTGGAAAAGTTAGTGTGGCATGTGAAAAGATGAGGGTGGCGTGTGGAAAAATGAGTAGGGCGTGCACCTTTTGCATGTATCCAATGAAAAATGAAGTGTGAGGTGTTGAGGTGGCAAAGATGTTATGTATTTAATTATTTTCAATTCTTTTTTTTTTAGGAGAAATTATCAATTAAACAAAAGTATGGCAAGGTGAATAAAATTAAAACAAATAAAATAAAATAAAATAAAATAAAAATGATTAAAATATTTTTGGGAAAAGATAAAATTATGTGTCTACAGATATCAACTAGATATTGGTAGATGTTATTCATATTCTTGATACACTTCATTATAATATAAACACATTCATAATATCTTTAAATTTTTGGTCTTCACTTTTTGTCCAATGTACTGCTAATATAATAGATTCCACCCTCTTCTGTTTTTTTCTTTTTTGTAATTATTTACCCGATGAATTATTCAACCCAAAAAAAGCAAAAGACATCCCACATTGTTTTGTAATTTTATTCTTCTCAGTTCTTCATAAACTGGTACCATTACTGTTGCTGGCAGATGAGATTTAATAATTGAAAATTTCAAATTTCTTGAAATTTAACCATTTGGCCATGAAAATATAATTTTTCAGAGTTAAAATTGTGTTTGATCATGAATATAAATTAAAGTTATTTTTAATTTTTTTTTAAAGAAGTACAGTAAAAAAGGTGAAAATAATTTTTTTTTTGTTTTCACTTTTTCAATATTTAAAATTTTTATGACCAAATATGATTATTTTTACTTTTTTCATTGAAGTAAAATAATTTTTTTAAAAAAATAAAAAAATATTAATGACCAAACCGCTACTAAATGTTAAAATAGATGACTATTTCTGATATTTCAACACTGACACCAAAAAAGGATTTGTTCAACATTCCACAAATATATAGTGTGGTTTGAACTAGTTGGGTTGGATGGGTGGGTGGTGGTTCACTATTCCTGAGTAGAAAAGGAGGGTGGGTTAGTTATTATTTGTCCAGTAAAGGTGATTTGGTTTGAAAATAAGTTATATTAAAATTAGTTATGCTGGAATAAGTTGTTTGGATAAGTTATCCTAATATTATTTTTTAGTGGTTGTTTGATTTGTGAACTAAAAATAATATATAGTGCATTGTTTGTAAAAATATATTGCTTGTTTACTAAAATATCCTTCACATTATTTAGCTTAATTATTTTCCTTCATATTAAATCATACAAAAGAAATTAAAAAGTTAGTAATTTTTATCTCATTTTTTATCAAAAAAATTTATCATCAAAAAATGTGAAAAAAAATTACTCTCATTTTTCATTATTTAGTATCATAATATTAGGAGAGTCAAATTGTATTTTTTAAAAAAATAAATTTTCAAATATTTTTGCTAAATATAAAAATATTTTTTATTTAATAACCAAGCATGTATTAAGTTAGACAGGGAATGTCAACATACTTTAATAACTTGTCCATGATAAATTTGTTAGGAAAAATGAAAATTTATGTCCATGATAAATTTGTTAGGAAAAATGAAAATCTAAAGTACGATTAATAAATATTTCTACAAAATAGAAAGACAATAAGCCTTTGCATCAATTTTGAACTTGATTGTATAAATAGTTATGGTGTCACTATCATTTTTTCATTATTCATCACTTTTGTAGCATTTAATAAGCTCATATAACTGTTCAAATTTATCAAAATGAATAAAAATTTGTAGAGTAATTAAAATTTAAATTAGGGATAAAATCATAAAAAAAAATTGATGTGAGGACTACTAAAATCTCGCATTCTCTCTTATCTATAGTAGTAAAGTAAATATATATATATATATATAAAATCTATAATATATTAAAAGTGTGAAGACCTTTAGAAAAGTGATTTGAACTTTTTGCCCTTCATTAAAAGTCTTCGCAATAGACAAAATCATCTTTTCACCTTTTTTCTCAATGTATAATTTATAATTTAATTATCTTTATAAAATTGAATCCTAAAATATATGGGATCAGGACTTTAATATGTGGTAAGAGATTTTTCTAAATTAGGAGTACCGAAAATTGATTTTTTTTATTTGGTAGCATTGATAATTACCATAATTAACATTGTAAATAAAGTTTGTTTTATATGAAAAACATCATTTACTATTTTTCTTAAATATTTGTCATTTAATTATTTAACTAATTCTTTATTTGATAGCATAGTAATTATCATAATTAGAGTTGTAAATAAATACAAACTTGGTATGACATTCCATGTCAAAGCGCACTAGCATTACTTAAACCCTCTTCCATATCACAAAAATGAGATAGGTTAATCCAAAAACAGTCCACATTCTACACTCCAAGGGCGCCTAAAGTGAAGCATTTGACTAAGGGGTCTTTTGAATATTTCACACTATTTTTGTAACCTACTATAAATAGAAAATGTTAGGTCATTTACTACTTAGTTTTTGAATATTGAAAATTGTAATATTGAAACACCTTCTCTTGAGAGAATGGCCTCTTGGTTGAAATATAGTAACTAGGGAAATCAACTTGAATGTGGAATCACTCGTGTTGGATTCAAGCTTGGAAATATTGGATTCTTGGGAGATCGAGGTCCCTCTTATTTCAACGTAAGAGATAGGTGAATCATTGTGTGTGGTGTTAAAGGGTCCAAGAGTGAAATGGACTCTTGGGTTCTTAAAATTACATCTTTGTGTAGTCTATCTATCTATCCCTTTATTTCTTGTAGCTGTGTGTTTGTTGTTCCTAATAATATTGTTAGTGTTCTTTGTGTTCTTCATTCTCGTGTTGTTAATCTAGTTTGTTGTCAGCTAAAAATAGGTGTTAATCACATCATTACATTGTGTTCTTATTGTAGATCTTGAATTCGAAAGGGGTCACTCAAAGAGTCCTTGGTTCTCTTGAACTTGTGGACTATTTTGAGTATGTGTTTTGTGTGTTCTTGGTCGATCTTGTATCATTTGGTATCAAATACATCTATGATTTTGTTCTAACAAGATCAATCTTGGGCTTGAGAGTTGAAAAATAAAAGAAAAGGTTGAAAACTTAAAATTTCAGAAAAGAGAGCAATCTGTCCATTTTGTGTTCTTGGACAAAAATTGAGTTTTTGTTGAGTCTTGGCCGAGAGTTTTACTTGTCTTTGTTGTCTCTAAGTATTAGTTTTGTTCCTCACTAACACATTGAGTCTACATCTTGATTTGAGCTTGTATTTTGATGTTGTTATTGTGAACATAAGCTTGGCCCATTGTTGTTGAACATTGTTATGGTGGACTTTTTTGGCCGTATGATTTCTCCTTGATGTTCTAAGCTTGACCACATGATATTGTTGTTAATTGGTGGCTTGAGAACCATTTTGTTGAATTTGTAGTTGTCTTGGCCAAGTATTGGAGATATTGTTATTGTGGAATTTAGGAGTGGCCGTGTGAAAATTGTTGGTGTTCTTGAAGATTATTGTTGTAGTTCTTGGTGTTTTTGTTGTTGTTCTTGAAGTTCATCACCCCCTTCATATCTTGTTGAAGATAAAGTGAATGCTAAATTCAAAAAGTTGAAGGAAAGGGTGTATTAGTATTTATTAGTCTTGAAAGACACTACAACCAACAAAGACCTATCAATCAAGTCTCAACCACTTTCCAACACTTTTCCATGATTTAAGGATCCATGTTTTAAGTAGAAGTACAAGAAAGTCAAGTCTTGAAACTTGAACTTGAAAAGGGCTCCAAGACTTATTTGAATTTTTCTCCTTAAACAAGTTCCACCAAAGTCCAAATTAAAAAATTGACCAAGATTTAAAATTGGACAACAAAAGTTGTATGAGACCGAGACCAATATGTGGCTGCCATGTCATCACATTTTACTGTTCACACGACATATTTAAGCTCAAATTTCAGATTTCTTAGTTTCCTTTTGTTGTTCATTAATTTTAATTTTGTTGGTTCCAATACTAATTGGCAAACTAGTACTCATCTACTAGATTGTTAGTTAGTATTTATATTCGTTCATTCGGGTTAAGCATTTGTTGTGTGCATTTCTCTTTTGTGAATTTGTTGTATCTTGTTGGTTCAAGTCTATAAATAAATTTTCCTTGAGTAAACTCAAACGAAAATCTATTCCGGGCAAGAGTAGACTCGACCCACAATCACTCGCGAAGTACAAACCGACTTTCAACACTTGTGAAACCAAGTGTGAGGTAAAAATTAAGAGTGAGAGTGTGGTGAGGCATTTCTTGAGCTAACAAGTTTGTTTGTTTTGTTGCTCGTTGTTGTCTTTTCTTTTAGGTACCATGGCTGCCACCAAGCTCGATGCCACGTTTGACCGCATCACCGATAATATTGAAGACATAAAATGACACGTTGAAAGGCTACGCCAATTGGTATCCACACTTATCCCAATAAATCTAAAACCTAAGGTCCAAACACCTTGCGGTGAGAGCTTCCTGAAGGAAGTTGCTACCCAAACTTGTGAAGGACTTTCACACCAAGGTAAAGACGAACATACTCATGAACTCCAAGGTAAAATAGCTAACTCTTACACTTTGGTGCATGTGAATGATGACATGTGACTAATAAACCGTCGAGTGTGAGTAGTAGCTTACCTACATATGAGTATATTGATTCCTTACCACTTGTGTATGATGTACATATTGTGTAAGTGGATACACTAGTTGATCCTATAGATGACCGAATCGACTCTTCTAGTAATTTCGATTTGTGTCCACCTAGTGTTGAAGCTATTGTGTTGAATGAAATTACATCGTCGTGTGAAAATTGTGTTGACCAACTTGTGTGTAAAACCTTTCCACCACTTGAGAATATGTATGATGTGATTAGTGAATCTCAAGTGAGTGAAAAAATTGAATATGTTGGTCAAGGAAAAGGGAGTGAACCCGTGAGCCTATGTTGTTGTAAAGATTCTAATGTTTGCTTGGCTCATAGGGTTAATCATGTGCTTGACATATCTTTAAAACTTGATAATGATTCCTTAGAGATTGAAAGTTCCAAATTTGTCCGCGGGTTAGATCATTTACTCTTTAGGTACAATATCTTGTTTAGAGATAGTCTAATCACTCCTAATGAACCTAGTGGTCCAAGTGAAGTTGACGGCATGGCTTGTATTGGAAGCTATAGCTTATACGTTAACCCACTATGGTGTGACAACATTCCTCCTCAAGATGGAAATCTCTTCTTGGAAGATGAAAGTACTCTTAAGGGTAAGGAATGTGTAGTCTTGGAAAAGAATAGTCAATCGGGGGAAGATGACCATGGTTTGCTTAATTACTTGGGAAAATCAAATTGTGATTATTCCTTGAAAAATAATTTTGCTTGTACTCCTTTGCATGACACTTCACCCGTGCTTGAAAAATATGGTGACTTGAATTATGATCCCTTTGATGTTAATGGTGGTTTGTGTCTACTCGAGGACTCTAGGGAAAATGTGTCATTGTCTCTTTGGGTGTTGCTCATATCCGTGCATCCATGTTTGACACACTTGTACTTAAGTTATGTGAACCACAACTTGTGGATGTCAAGTTGTATTCTTATTTGTGGAAGGGTCCAAGGATGTTAAAGGCTTCTTGTCACCTTCATGGGGTTGGACAAATTGAAGTATCTTGTGGGTCTCTTGGAAGCGTGCTTAACATCATTTGTAAAGGGAAACCGAGTTCTTGGGAAAACTACTTTTCTTGGATTGGTCTATTGCATGATAGTTTCCCTATTCTCCCGATTGGTATGATTCCCTTGATGGAATGCCTTCCCTCGGGAAGTGGTTGGAAAAAGAGAGGTCCTACGTATTTGAAATGCCCCTTTATCTCTGTTTGTGTTCCTACTTGTGAATACATCTTGGATGAGAATTGTGTCTTTGGTGCCTTTCTTCACTACCTATATGCATATGATGATATTCATGGTATTATTGGATATACATCGTATGAGAGGTGTAGTTTTATTTTTTGTTCCTTATTTAATGATGTTCATCCGAGCCCTTTTCCTTGTGATGTTGTACAAAGGCTTTTCATAATCAACACAAAGGATCCTTGGTTGTACTTTAAGTGTGTATCACTGTGGTACGATAATGCTAATTGTTTATTTTCTAACCCTAACCCTCATGCTATGAGGATGTGTGCTTGTTTGTTTCCTCTTTGATTTTGCAAGGTATGGATACGAGGCCGAATCTTTTTCAAGAAGGGGAGGATGACACGAGTACGACCATGAAGGTGGACATATGTGAGATGTATTGAATCTGAGACTTGGAGTGTTCAAATAAAGTACAAAGGAGGGCCTTTAGGCTCCAAAACAGTCCACATTCTACACTCCGAGGGCGCCTAAAGTGAAGCATTTGACTAAGGGGTCTTTAAGACATTTCACACTATTTTTGTAACTACTATAAATAGAATATGTTAGGTCATTTAATAAGGTTTTGAATATTGAAAGTTGTAACATTGAAACACCCTCTCTTGAGAGAATGGCCTCTTAACCGAAACATAGTAACTACGGAAATCAACTTGAGTGTGGAATTACTCGTGTTGGATTCAAGCTTCGAAACGTTGGATGCTTGGGAGATCGAGGTCCCTCTTATTTCAACGTAAGAGATAGGTGAATCTTTATGTGTGGTGTTAAGGGTCCAAGAGTGGAATAGGCTTTTGGGTTCTTAAGATTACATCTTTGTGTAGTCTATCTATCTATCCCTTTGTTTCTTGTAACTGTGTGTCTGTTGTTCTTAATAAAATTGTTATTGTTCTTCGTGTTCTTCATTCTCGTGTTGTTAATCTAGTTTGATGTTCGCTGAAATTAGGTATTAATCACCTCATTACATTGCGTTCTTGTTGTAGATCTTGAATCCGAGAGGGGTCACTCAAAGAGTCCTCGGTTCTCTTGAACTTGTGGACTGTTTTGAGTATGTTTTTTGTGTGTTCTTGGTTGATCTTGTATCAGGGTTCTAACCTAACAGAATCAAGTATACAGAGTACCAAACTATGAGGAGGTTGTGGTTTGTCTGACAGATCTCGGTGGAAAATCAAAAGAATGAGTTTGTAGTTAGGATAAGTTGGATCAGTATTTCTATCGTAAAATTTTGTTTTAGACTTACTATTTGAATACTACATGTCAAGAGTTGATACACTATATTATCCTACCATTTAGTTATTAAAAAACCCATACAGATTGAATTTTTAATGGGTTAATCGATCAAAGCTATTTAGTTTGGGTATTATGACTTAATCTCTTAAATCTTTTTCGAAAATTATAGTTTATGAAAATCTATTTTTGAATATGTAACTATCACGCCTCAAATCCTATTGGGGCGGAATGGCACCCGTAACCGAGGAGGCCTGGGAGAACCAGCTCATAACCTTATACTTCCCATGCATACCTTTATGACAACCCAAAATTTGGATAGCATCATGTCGCATATAAAAGGAAATAATCACCTGTATAAGCTCGAGCACACATATATATGTATATACAATACTTGGCTATTGGAGCCATCAAGTCTATTAACAAAACACCACCTTGACTGTACATTAGGTCTACAAAGCCTCTAGATAATACACAGAATTTAACTAAGGTCGGGACACACCTTGCCATATAACTAACTTCTATACAATATAAAAAGTGACTGGATATGACATGGAAATCCCCGAAGCAAACTGGAGATCACCAAAAGCAGCTGGATATCCTGGCTCCTACTTGTGCGGTGTATGAGCTGAGGTACCTGTGCCTGCAGCATGAAATGCAGGTCCCCCGTGGGGGACGTCAGTACGAAATATGTACTGAGTATGTAAAGTTGTAGATAATCACATATGATATAGGAGTTCAATAGAAATCAGAAACAAGTGAATAAATCGTAATAGGAGTGGACCACACTTACTAGAACTTGTGACAACCTTTACATTGCATTTATTCAATCACTTTACCTTCGTTCTTATCATCTTTGTAATCATTACTGTACTGTACTGTGACCATTAGGCTACCTCCAGTACATATCAACTGGGATCGACCCATGATAGGCTTATGCCCCTGGGATACCACCCATAAACACATAAATAGGGATCGACCCATGATAGGCTTATGCCCCTGGGATACCACCCGATAAGAGAGAACTTCCATCACTTAGTTCAATTAATCTTTGAGATTGTTATTTCGGTCGCCACCACATTTTTGATACTTTGAAACAATGATACATCAATAAGAGACATATAAATAGACCATCAATACAATAAAAATGAAGTAAGAACTCATTGGCACATCAATGAAGTGTTTTGGAGTTATCAATGCCATAACAATGAAGTAGAAACTTATTGGTATATCAATGAAACGTTTTGGAGTCATTAATAGCACATGGATCTTGTTTGAGTAATCGGATACCTTCTGACATTCATTAGTGCAATAAACATGTAAGATTTGGAAAACAAGTAAGTATTGGAATGTCTTGACATCTTGTAGGGTGAAAACAAGTTCATTGGTAACGTAGGACATCATTCAAAACCATTACGGATCACATGTTACTGAATAACTTTGGAAACTTTCTTAATAGCACAATTGTTCACTTTCATGCCAAAGATATGGTATCGAGTATTCTTTACATACCTAACTGTCAACCTTCAATACTAGTCCCAAATGGACTTCCCATCTTTTCGGATTACTTATCTACAATGAACATATATAGCAATCTAGTATTAGCGACCAAACGTCACAATTCAATTATTTGAATTCACCAAACTAGTGGTTAAGCAGTAACCCTTAATTATACCATAAAAGTGTCACTTTAACCCTCTTATACTCCAATTACATTCACATGCCATGCATATTCATACAACATCCTCCAATATCAAGTTTGGATTCATTTATCCTTCCAACCAATCCATTAAATCAAATTGAGCTATAGACATAAATAATCATCAATTCAATAGTATATCACCATATCCACCTTCCATAACTCAATTAACACATCCACCTTCCACAATTCAATACAACCAAACCATGCAAAATAGTCCATAACCCTATTTTCATCACCTTTCAATAACAACCAATACATATAATCCTCTATCACACATATATACATGGAAAAGAACAAAGGCAAACAATATTCATTCCTTAGAATTCACCTCTTGATTATGCAATCCTTTTTGCACAAACAATAGGTGTCGTTCGAAGCTCTCGATATGACAAACGCAGTTATCGGATTACTTTGGAATTTCTACGGTTGAATCGAAAGTAATTTAAAGGTCAAATTTGGTTAGGGTTTGTTCTTTCTAAATGATTGATGATGAAAATGAGTTTTTGAACTCATATACATGTATATATACACATATTCCCGTCCATAATATAATAGAAAATGACCAAAATGCCTTTAAAATTTAAATAATGTCAAATCTGTCCTTTGGTGGACTGTTTTGATAAGCTAAAGTAGATCGATCATAACTCTTTACTTCGATATTGGATTTGGGTAAAATTAGTATCGGTGGAAGGATAATTCAAAGGGCCTTCATTTCATATAAAGTAGGCCACCCAGTTCGTCCTGTGCAAGGTGTTATGGTCGTTTGAAGTTGACCCTAAAAATTTATTTTGATAGGCTGAAGTAAAACGAGTATAACTCCTTTCTCAGACGTTGGATTTGGATGAAACCAATTGAATTGGTAAGAAGACTCCAAGATCTTTATTTTCATATATCACAGCTCTCCCAGTTCATTATATTAAGGGAGTTATGATTATTCGAAGTTGACCCAAAATTCGGCTGGCCTCAGTAGTTTGTGTGCAAGAAATTTTCCTGCAGATTTACTATTCCCAAATATTCCGGCCACCGTTTTATAGTTTCGAACGTGCTCTATTATATCCGAAACCTATCCATTTTTGGAAATCTTTATATCATTGGAAATCTTATTCAATAACCTTCGTATGGAACTATCGACGGGCAAATTCCGGTATAAATAAAATAAAAAAATGAATTCCATATAAATAAGACCAATACACGTACTTGAATACGCCAATACACGTACTTGAATATGAGGTGTTACATCCTTCCCCCCTTTAGGACATTCGTCCTCGAATGTTAGCGTAGTTATTCAACCGAAACAAGTTCAAGTCCATCATTAACATTCGCATCATCACATAAATACTATGCATATATAAAAAAAACTTACTTGTTAATGTTATAACTCCGTTTCTTGAACTTTCTCTTCATCTTTGAACAAATGAGGGTACTTAGATTTCTCCAACGTACTTTCACCGATGCTATCTCTTTATTTCTCATCTTCTTAACTTGGCGATCTAGAATAGCAATAGGCACTTCCTCATAGGTAAGATCTTCCGCAACTTGCACATCCTCAGTAGAAGTGATATGTGATGGATCTCCGATACACTTTAGAAGCATTGACACATGAAATACCGGATGTACTAATGAGATCTCTTGGGGTAGCTCTAATTCATATGCAACTTGTCCAAAACTTTGAGTGATCTTATGCGGGCCTATATAACATGGACTCAACTTCCCTTTCTTGCCAAATCTCATTACCCCTTTTATTGGTGATACCTTCAAAAATACCCAATCACCTATAGAAAAATCTAGCCCTCTCCTTCTACTATCCACATATGACTTGTGTCGACTTTGGGCTGTTTTCAGTCGTTGCTGAATTACTTTAACCTTCTCTATGGCTTGATAAATAAGATCCGGTCCGAACAAAAGAGTTTCACCCACTTCAAACCATCCTATTGGTGATCTACACTTCCTTCCATATAAAGCTTCATATGGTGCCATTTTGATACTTGAATGATAGCTATTATTGTAGGCAAACTCAATAAGAGGTAAATGATCATCCCAGTTGCCCTTAAAATCTATTACACAAGCTCGTAGTATATCTTCAAGTGTTTGGATGGTACGTTCTACTTGTCCATCTGTTTGAGGGTGAAAAGCTGTACTCAACTTCATTTGTGTTCCCAAACACCTCTGAAAAGACTTCCAAAAGTTTGTGGTAAATTGGGTTCCCCGATCTGATATAATAGAGATTGGCACTCCATGTAATCGGACTATCTCTTTAATGTATAGCTTCGCATACTCTTCAACTGTGTAAGTGGTCCTAACTGGTAGGAAATATGCGTATTTGGTAAGCCTATCAACAAGCACCCATATTGAATCAAACTTCCGGGATGTATGAGGCAAACCAATAATGAAATCCATGTTGATCATGTCCCACTTCCAGCTTGGAAGATCAATGCATTGCATATAACCTCCGGGTTTTTGGTGCTCAACTTTAACTCTTTGACAATTTGGACATTCAACTACAAATTCTGCAATGCTCTTCTTCATGTCCTTCCACCAATAGATATCTTTCAAATCTTGATACATTTTGGTTGATCCTGGATGAATGGAATACCTTGAACAATGTACCTCTATCATAATCTTCTTTCTCAGCCCATCTACATCCGACACACACAATCAATTTTGGCACTGAAGTAATCCTTCTCGCGTAAGCTCAAATGCCCTGGTCGCACCACTCTGAACGTTCTCCTTAAGCTATAATAAAATAGGATCTGCATATTTCTTCTCTTTCACTTCAGCTACTAATGAAGATTCCGCAGCATTATGTACGATAAGCTCTTTATCCGGAGTTTCAAGAAGGCGAACTCCCAAACTAGCTAACTGGTGAAGATCTTTAATCATCCCATGCCTTTCTATAGGCGCCATCATAGCCTTACGACTTAACGCATCAGCTACCACATTTTCTTTCCCTGGATGGTATAAGATATCAACATCGTAGTCCTTTAATAGTTCAAGCCATCTCCGCTGCCTTAAATTTAGATCCTTCTGATTAAAAATATATTGTAAGCTCTTATGGTCAGTATATATCAACATGAACCCCATATAAGTAGTGGCGCCATATCTTTAAAGCAAAAATAACTGCTGCCAGCTCAAGATAGTGTATAGGATAATTTTTCTCATGTGGCCGCAATTGTCTAGAAGCATATGCTATTACCTTACCATGATGCATTAATACACATCCTAAACCAATTCTGGAAGCATCACAGTACACTGTATACCCTTCGGTACCTTCTGGAAGTACCAACACGGGTGTAGAAATCAACTTGTTC
Source organism: Capsicum baccatum var. pendulum (assembly GCA_030864225.1). NCBI lineage: Eukaryota > Viridiplantae > Streptophyta > Magnoliopsida > Solanales > Solanaceae > Capsicum > Capsicum baccatum. The sequence goes on along the minus strand of CM061550.1, from coordinate 101,787,260 downwards.
TTTAAATCTTGAAAACTCTTCTCACAGGCATCATTCCATTGGAATTTGGATGCTTTATGGTTTAGCTTGGTTAAGGGGGCTGAAATGGAAGAAAAGCCTTTAACAAACCTTCTATAATAACCGACCAACCCGAGAAAACTACGAATCTTCATAGGCGTTGTGGGCCTTGGCCAGTTCTTCACAGCTTTTATCTTTTGAGCATCAACCTTTATCCCTTCACTAGATACAATATGACCCAAAAATGCCACCGACTTTAACCAAAACTCACATTTAGAGAACTTTGCATAAAGCTTACAATCACGAAGAGTCTGCAATGCCTGTCGTAAGTGATTGGCATGGTCCTCTTCTGATCTAGAATAAACTAGAATATCATCTATAAAAACTATCACAAATACATCCAGGAATGGCTTAAACACCCTATTCATCAAATCCATAAAAGTTGCGGGTGCATTTGTTAGCCCAAATGACATAACTAGAAACTCATAATGACCATACCATGTTTGAAAAGTTTTCTTGGGTATATCCTTCTCTTTGACCCTCACTTGGTGGTAACCTGACCTCAAATCAATCTTAGAAAAGCACTTGGCGCCCTGTAACTAATCAAATAAATCATCAATTCTCGGGAGAGGATATTTATTCTTAATAGTCACCTTATTCAATTGTCAATAATCAATACACATCCTCAGCGAGCCATCCTTTTTGTGCACAAATAACACTGGTGCTCCCCAGGGGGACATACTAGGCCTTATGAATCCCTTCTCTAGCAAATCTTTCAATTGCTCTTTCAATTCTCGTAATTCTGCTGGGGCCATTCTACACGGAGGAAAGGATATTGGTTGGGTGCCTGGTATTGCATCAATACCAAACTCTACTTCTCGTTCAGGAGGCAAACCTGGAAGATCTTCAGGAAATACATCAGAAAATTCATTTACCACCGAAATAGCGTGAAGAGTTGGTGGCTCCGCTTCTGTATCCCTTTCTCTAACTAAATGATATATGTATCCCTTGGAAATCATTCTTCTTTCCTTAAAATAAGAAATAAATCTACCTCTTGGCGTGCCAATTTCACCTTTCCATTCAAGGACTGATTCATTTGGAAAATGGAAATATACCTTTTTCGTGCAGTAATCAATTGTGGCATAACAAGACTCCAACCAGTCCATACCCATTATAACATCAAAATCTACCATTTCTAACTCTACAAGATCATCCATCGTATCATGACCACAAACAGTTACTATACATTTTCGATAAACCCTTCTAGCTATAATAGATTCCCCAATCGGTGTGGACACTTCAAATGGCTTAACTAATAGTTTGGGTATTCTTTCGAACTTTCCAGCAACCAATGGAGTAACATAAGATAATGTAGAACCGGGATCAATTAAGGCATATACATCGAATGAAAAGATAGACAATGTACCCGTAACCACATCTGAAGAAGCCTCTAAATTCTGTCGATCCGCTAGAGCATACGTATGATTTTAGGCCCCGCTAGAACTCGTGGCTCCTCTATCACCTCTAACATGACCCATTGGTTGTGCACCCTTTCCTGAATGAGGCATTGATGATGATGATGCAACAAATGACCCCGTAGGTTGTGTCATACCCTTTATGCCCCTTCGTGGTCATTCTCTCATCATTTGCCCCAACATACCACACCAAAAGTAAACATTGGTCCGCAACCGACATACACCCAATTGATACCTTTCACATTTATTGCATGGCTCTCGAGAAGGTCTCGATTGGCTCATATTCCCTTGCCCTTGGTACCCCACTGTCCGAGAACTCTGACTCTCACTTCTGTGCCTAAATTGATTTCCTCTGGACCCTTGAAACTATGGTGGGGCACTAGCTGCAGAATAAGAGGATAATGGCCTAGCTGGTCTAGCAGAAAACTGTGGTCTGAACTCTTCTTCGGATGATATGAACTGCCTTGTAGATCTGGCCCTCTTGGAATATCCTCTTTCTAATTCTTGTGTTCTTCTCTTCTGCCCCTGATCTTTCATTTTCTATGCAAAATCTTGGATCCTCGTTATGTCCATATCTTTATTCAAAGCGGCAATAGTACATCTTTGACCAGATATGGATCTAGCCTATCCACATATTGATGAACTCTGTCATCCATAGTAGCTACAACATTAGGAGCATATCTCGACAAGGAATTAAATCGGAGACTGTACTCTCTCACGCTCATATTCCCCTGACGAAGATTTAAAAACGGATCTGCACGGGCCTGGCGAATCTTGAATGGAAGATAATGATCAAGAAATGCCTCTTTAAACTCTTTCCAAGTAGCTGGGGGTGCATCAATACCCCTAGATTATTTCCAGTCCTCGTACCAATATATAGCCTCCCCTTTAAATCCATACGCCGCTAACTCCACTGTCTCTTTACCCATTACATGCATAACATCTAAGGACCTTTGAATTTGATCAATAAAGTTCTGTGGGTCCTCGTTAAGATCTGATCCAGTAAAAGTGGGAGGATCCATCTTAAGAAAATCATGTGTTCGAAGGCTAACCGCCCTATTTGTACTACTAGGACCCGTGGTAGGAATGGCTTGCCCTTGAGCTTGCCCAGCAACTATACGAGTCAAAAGTTGCACTGCATTTCTAAGATCTTGATCAACAGCATTAATAGGTGGCTTTGGGGATATAGTTCTCCTCCCCCTTATTTCTTCCGGAGTGGAGGAAGTTTCTGATGCATGCTCAGCTGGAGCCTCACTTTGATTAGCTGGTATAGTGGGTAACTTACTAGTACCCTCTCCTGCAGCCACATCTACTTACTTACCAGTATTTTTGCTTCTAGTAACCGGCATCATTACTATAATAAGAGAAACAAAAGGATTCAGCGGTCAACTATGACTTCATATACAATATAGGCTCTATCGCACGATATAAGACATGAAGAAAAGAAATAATTCCTAAATGTCCATAGCCTCCTGTTTATAGATGCGGTGTACGACACACCGATAAACAAAACTCTATGTAGACACGGCTTTGTAGACTCACTAGGATGAACTTCTCTGATACCACTTTTGTCATGCCTTAAATCCTATTGGGTCGGACTGGCACCCGTAACCGAGGAGGCCCGGGAGAACCAGCTTATAATCTTATACTTCCCATGCATACCTCTATGACAACCCAAAATTCGAACATCATCATGTCGCATATAAAAGAAAATAATCACCTGTATAAGCTCGAGCACACATATATATGTATATACAATACTTGGCTGTTGGAGCCATCACGTCTATTAACAAAACACCACCTTGACTGTACATTAGGTCTACAAAGCCTCTAGACAATACACAGAGTTTAACTAAGGTCGGGACACACCCCGCTATATAACTAACTTCTATACAATATAAAAAGTGACTGGATATGACACGGAAAGCCTCGAAGCAAACTGGAGCTCACCAAAAGCAGCTGGATATCCTGACTCCTAATTATGCGGTGTATGAGATGAGGTACATGTGCCTGTAGCATGAAATGCAGGTCCCCCATAGGGGACGTCAGTACGAAATATGTACTGAGTATGTAAAGCTGTAGATAATCACATATGATATAGGAGCTCAATAGAAATCAGAAACAAGTGAATAAATCGTAATAGGAGTGGACCACACTTACTAGAACTTGTGACAACCTGTACATTGTATTTATTCAATCATTTTACCTTCATTCTTATCATCTTTGTAATCATTACTGTACTGTACTGTGACCATTAGGCTGCCTCCAGTACATATCAACTGGGATCGACCCATGATAGGTTTATGCCCCTGGGATACCACCCATAAACACATAAATAAGGATTGACCCATGATAGGCTTATGCCCCTGGGATACCACCCGATAAGAGAGAACTTCCATCACTTAGTTCAATTAATCTTTGAGATTATTATTTCGGTCGCCACCACATTTTTGATACCTTGAAACAATGATACATCAATAAGAGACATATAAATAGACCATCAATGAAATAACAATGAAGTAAGAACTCATTGGCACATCAATGAAGTATTTTGGAGTCATCAATGCCATAACAATGAAGTAGAAACTTATTGGTATATCAATGAAACGTTTTGGAGTCATTAATAGCACATGGATCTTGTTTGAGTAACCGGATACCTTCTGACATTCATTAGTGCAATAAACATGTAAGATTTGGAAAACAAGTAAGTATTGGAATGTCTTGACATCTTGTAGGGTGGAAACAAGTTCATTGGTAACATAGGACATCATACAAAACCATTACGGATCACATGTTACTGAATAACTTTGGAAACTTTCTTAATAGAACAATTGTTCACTTTCATGCCAAAGATATGGTATCGAGTATGCTTTACATACCTGACTGTCAACCTTCAATACTAGACCCAAATGGACTTCCCGTCTTTTTGGATTACTTATCTACAATGAACCTATATAGCAATCTAGTATTATCGACCAAACGTCACAATTCAATTATTTGAATTCACCAAACTAGTGGTTAAGTAGTAAGCCTTAATTATACCATAAAAGTGTCACTTTAACTCTCTTATACTCCAATTACATTCACATGCCATGCATATTCATACAACATCCTCCAATATCAAGTTTGGATTCATTTATCCTTCCAACCAATCCATTAAATCAAATTGAGCCATAGACATAAATAATCATCAATTCAATAGTATATCACCATATCCACCTTCCATAACTCAATTACCACATCCACCTTCCATAATTCAATACAACCAAACCATGCAAAATAGTCCATAACCCTATTTTCATCACCTTTCAATAACAACTAATACATATAATCCTCTATCACACACATATATATATGGAAAAGAACAAAGGCAAACAATATTCATACCTTAGAATTCACCTCTTGATTATGCAATCCTGTTTGCACAAATAACAGGTGCCGTTCGAAGCTCTCGAGATGACAAACGCAGTTATCGGATTACTTTGGAATTTCTACGGTTGAATCAAAAGTAATTTAAAGGTCAAATTTGGCTAGGGTTTGTTCTTTCTCAATGATTGATGATGAAAATGAGTTTTTGAACTCATATACATGTATATATACACATATTCTCGTCCATAATATAATAGAAAATGACCAAAATGCCTTTAAAATTTAAATAATGTCAAATCTGTCCTTTGGTGGACTGTTTTGATAAGCTAAAGTAGATCGACCATAACTCTTTGCTCCGATATCAGATTTGGGTAAAATTGGTATCGTTGGAAGGATAATTCAAAGGAATTTCATTTCATATAAAGTAGGCCACCCAGTTCGTCCTGTACAAGGAGTTATGGTCGTTTGAAGTTGACCCTAAAAATCTGTGTTGATAGGCTGAAGTAAAACGAGTATAACTACTTTCTCAGACATTGGATTTGGATGAAACCAATTGAATTGGAAAGAAGACTCAAAGATCTTTATTTTTATAGGTCGCAGATCTCCCAATTTATTATATTAAGGGAGTTATGATCATTCGAAGTTGACCCAAAAATTCGGCTGGTCTCAGTAGTTTGTGTGCAGGAAATTTTCTTGCACATTTACTATTCCCAAATATTTCGGCCACCGTTTTATAGTTTCGAGCGTGCTCGATTATATTCGAAATCTATCAATTTTTTGGAAATCTTTATATCGTTGGAAAGCTTATTCAATAACCTTCGTATGGAACCATCGACGGACAAATTCCGATATAAATAAAATAAAAAAAATTAATTCCATATAAATAAGACCAATACACATACTTGAATACGCCAATACACGTACTTGAATACGGGATGTTACAGTAACTAATGAGTTAATTTTATTTTTTTTCGGTCAAATTACCAATTTTATTTTCAGTGCTTTGCTCATACATAGAAGCACCATGAATTCTTGATCGACGATCGCTTTATCCTACATTCAGGTACCCGCGAAATATTTTTATGTCGTCTTGCAACATATTTTTTTCTTAGTGATTTTGTCTTGCCTAAGCACTATAATACATGCTAGAAGATTATGTGATCATCAAGGTCTATTTTGAGAGTTGAAAACTTTTTTTCATGTAGGAGGTTTTATTTAAGAATGTTAAAGGTTAGTTTTAGAAAATGATGGTTAGATTGGTTATGTTGTATGGAACGGACATGATGCAATTTTAGTTTAGCAAGGAAATGACTCTAGATAGAAGGTTATGAAGAAATTAGATTAAGGCATAAGTTTAGTTAGATAGTTAAAACCTAAAGTAAGATAAAAGTAGGCTAAAGAATTGGAGAAACCGAAGCAAATTAAGGAACAAAAATGAGTTGAAAGGAATGCACAGAAACTATGTTAACGAGTTGAAAGGAATGCACAGAAACTATGTAACGAACATGCTCCAAAAACATTGTCCGAAAAGGATTATGTTCATATAAGGTGTTCTATATGTAAAAAGCTTTCTTTTTTTCTTTTTTTTTCTTTTTTGAGGTTCTTAGATTACAAATGTCATCTATGCAATGCGAGTCCCTTCGATTATGTCAAATAAAGCCATCATTAAAATTAAGGTTTAGGCTTCCTATATCATATAACTCTAAAAAGAAGCTTTTTTAGAATAAAACAATGCCAACATTTTAAGATGTATCTAAATTATAGTTCTTTTCATATAATTTTTAAATATTTATATTTTAATTTTAAATTATCGAATTAATCTAATCTAATTTAACTTTAGAAGTCGTAAAATTATGGCTAAAATTATATGAGAAAAATTAATGTTAGTAAGAGTATAGTGTAGGAGGAAAAAAAAAAAGAAAAATATCAATGATTTCTAGCAAAATTAGAGTAGTAGCAACTTTATTTCTTAAAAGAAAATAAAAGGAAAACAATAAAAGTTTTATGTACAGAAAGACTTCTATATGTTTATTTCCTAGGGGTCCTAATATTCACGTAGGATTATATATTTTTTCGGCGAAACAAAAAATATTGGTAAGTCCTTTTTTCATTATAACACAGAAGACCTTTTATGTTCTAATACAATTATATATGAATCTAAAATCAAATTCTTTTTAATTTATAAATATTTTTTATTAAAAAAGTAATTTTGTGGGATTGAATTGTTAAAGCCTATAGGAAATAGAGTGGGTAGTTAATTTTTTTTCTTTAGGTTTGTCGTCTCTTTATTTAAATTTTTCTTACAAACTTTTTATACTTCATTAAAAAATTATTTAATTTTAAATAATTAAAATTTACACATGCGGCTAAACTAGTATATATATATATATATATATATATATATATATATATATATATATATATATATATATATATATATTAGTAAAATCATTTGAAAAAATGTTATTAGCTATAGTTTTGAAAAGGGTTTTAAAATAATAGCTAGCTAGATTCTCCATTACTCAACATAAAAAATTATTTATTTGATTCATATAATTTTTCTCTTTATTTGTAAGTTTGAATTTTTTACTTTCTCCAAAACATATATAACGATGAATCGTATAGTAGTTAGTTTTTTTTTTTTTTTTTTGATTTTTAGATAAAAATATTTGAGTAAATTGGAAAAAAAAGTAAAATAAAAACGATGAAAAACTTGTGTAGAAACAACAAAATACTATACACAAAATTTTGTAATTTATTTTTTCATCTTATCTAAAAATTTGAACTTCATATGATAAGTTTCATATTCATTCGACTAAAATCTAACCTATCTCGTTATATAAATACCTTATATTTTATATATAAAATAAAATAAAATAATATATATAAAGTGATAATCAAAGAATTTAGGGGTTATTTTGTCATTTTATAGTTTATTCTAAGGATAAATTGTGTTGGGATTGTTATCCCACCATTATATGTGTGGGATAACTTATCCCAATATTATTTATTAATCTAAAAATAAATTATTTTAAATATTAATAACTAAATAATATATTAAAAAATTTATTTTAAAACTATTATTTTATTTCAAAATTATATATTTTAATACCTCACACCAAATGACCCGTAAGAAAAGCAGAGCCACGTGAACAATAAATGGGGGTAGATGGAATACACAAACAGTACACACATATACAACTTTGAACACAATTTTCAAAATTTCTGATAAAAATTTGTTCATCTGTCTCAAGCCCCTAATTATCTGTGTATTCATTTTGCTCAGTTGTGATTTCACAATTTCCTTGTGTTTTTATAATTGCATCATTTATTAGACTTATCCTCCAAATTTTAGCAGAAATTCAATTATTTTGTGCAAAAACTGACAGACGTTACATACTATAGTAGTAATTATTACTTAGAAGTCGTTTGGTACGAGGTATTTTCTTGTCTCAAATTATTCGTCCTAAATTATTAATCTTAAATTAAGATGATATAGATATTAGGAAAATAATAATTGATAATGTAATTTTATCATTTTATCCCATTAATTATGTCATGCTGTTAGTTGCAATATTGATGAAGTTATTATATGGCTGATATCAAAACACTTTTTGCATGGATAATTAGGATTATAGAATTACTAAAGTCATTGCAATATTTTTCAAGATTTGATAATTCAATACTAGTAAGAAGGAGTAATCAATTACTAAGGGTATAAGGGAAAAAATTATTTTATCTTGATTAATGAAAAAAAACAAGTAAAATAAGAAATTATATTAAAAAATTTTGGACGAGTAATTTGGGATGGAGGGAGTATAAAGGATAAATAATTTTGGAATAAAGTAAAGAATTATTTTATTTCATATTTGATGTGAGATATTAGTTAGTATCGGGATTATTTATTCCACCATTTACACCATAATGATGGAATAAGTTATTCCATATATATAGTGGAATAATTAATTTCGAAAGAAATTATCTCGGAATTGGTTATCCTGAAATAAACTTTTTCCCAACCAAACGACCCCTGTACTATCTTGTGACTATATGAATAGTTAGACGTTAGTGTTGATGATGGTATACAAGGGCGGATTTACGGTAATGGGTGTGGGTTCCCGGGAACCCACACCTGCTACCGTAAGGCATATAATTAAATGAGAAAAATCATTAAAAGATATAAATATTAAAAGGTGGGAACCCACAACTAAATTGATGGATGACTTAGTGGTAGAAGGGAACCCATAGCATTGTGTTTGAGGCGTCTAGTGGTTCTAACCCTTGGGTGATATTTTTTTCCTCTTTTCAACCCCTATATTTAGAAGGCTTTTTAGCCTATGTTTTTAAAATAGGTAAGTTTTCTTTTTTTTCCTCTTGTCGGCTTTTCATCCTTTTTTGGTACACATATTTTTTGTTTTATTTTTGATTAATATTTTTTTATTTTAAAATTTAAAAATAAAATAAAAAATTGTGTTTCTTTTTTAAGGTAATTTTTTTTTCTTTTTTATTTACTGGGAACCTACAAGTTTAAAATCATGAATCTGTCTCTGATGGTATAAGAGAAATTGTATATTGAATAGATGTTGAATTTTATCTCAAACATAAAATTTGAATTAAAACTGCTAATACAGCCGAACTTGTATGTTATTCGATGCCATCGAAACCTAAAGTTTGTGGAGGAAAATCTTGTATTTTATGAGCTAGTTTCGCCTTGAAGGAGTGAAATTTGAGGAAAAGAAAAGATAAGTCAGAAATGTATTGAAATATATTTATTGCTTGAGCAAGTTAGCTATTTGGCATATCGATAGACATTATTCCGTAAGCTATCGATATATGCTACATCCTCTATTTCATATATATATGTTAATTTTAGACATTCATGCCATATTAGTGTCATGTGCTTGATGCAGCAGTACATTATCTATCTAGAGATAGACGAGAACTTATTTATAAGAGTTACATTCAACCAGTTCTTAGAAAATATATTCTCCATTCCAAACATCTCATGAAGTAAAAGCCTTCAATTTGATCTTTTCACGAGGAAGAGCTATTAGCTATAGTCAAAGCAAATGATCATTTGATTAGACAATTTTAGGTAAGGCTCAGGGGCGGCAGAAGTTCGTTGGTGGTTTAAAGTCAAAAATAAATTAAAGGTTTTAAGCTTTTAAATAAAATATTAATATTTTTTTTAATTCAAAGTTTATATGCATTTTTCTTTTTAACCTTTTTTTACAAATAATACTGCTTTTGTTACAATTTATTTGTTTATTTGACTTGACATGGAGTTTGAAGTTTAAGAAAATAAAGAAGATTTTTTATTCTTAAAATCTTAAACTAAAAATATACAGAGTACATCAAAATATTTTTTAATCTTATGATCTTAAATATGTCATGTGGAACATTAATATTAAAAGTTGACTAGATAAAAAAAACATTCTCCTTGAAAGGGATCAAACAGAAAAAAGACAAACAAATTGAAATGAATGATCCAAAAATATTCTTTTTAAAAATCATACAATAACTCTATTATTCATTAAAAAAAAAGAAAGGCCCCAGACGGGTGACATAGAGCCGCCCCTGGTAAGGCTAAAAGGGGTTGTTTGGTAGATAGTACTGAATAGAGAGTATTAATAATGCTGAGATTAGTAATACTGAAATTAGTAGTACTGGTGTTATTTCTTATCTGGTGTTTAGTTTAATGTATTAAAAATAATTTGTATTGTTATATTTCTTTAAAAATATTATTTGTTTACAAAAATACCCTTCATATTTCAAACCTTTGTGTATTTTCTGTCTAAAGTTCTATTATTTATTCTTAAAAATGAATATTTTATATTCTCACTTAAATTATTTGAGGATAAATAACTGTCATCTTAATAAATTTATTCATTCACAAAATATCAATTTCAGTTAAAAATAAGAGTCAATATCCATCAAATTCTTTTAAGCATGTTTTTTTTTTCTTGGTTTTTTTCTTTTTTTATATTTGTACTGATAAATTTATTTAAATAAATTAACTTGCGAATTTTATTATTTAGAGAGAGTTGTCCATTGCTATAAAATCCAACATTAATCGATACAATATTTGAGGATAAATAACTGTCATCTTAATAAATTTATTCATTCACAAAATATCAATTTTAGTTAAAAATAAGAGTCAATAGAGTTATTAGATAGAGTTTCATAGGGTGATTCTTTCTCGTTTAAGCAACTTATGTTAACCTTACTGCTTTAAAATTTTTACTTTTGTTGATGAAGTAAAAGTTGATAGTAACACCTCCACCCCTTCAAAAAATAGTTAAACAACTCATATTTCAAATATTGTATCGATTGATGTTGGATTTTATTTAGCAATGGACAACTCTCTCTAAATAATAAAATTCGCAAGTTAATTTATTTAAATAAATTTATCAGTACAAATATAAAAAAAAACCAAGAAAATTAAAAAAAAAACATGCTTAAAGGAATTTGATGAATATTTTTATTCTTACATATATTAGTCCTATGATTTTAGATCTTATGTATTACTAATACCGCCAAATGAAAGGTATTCTCTTCGTTTCATATTAGTTGACATTTTTTCTAAAAATGCTTGTTTCAATTTAATTGTCTCTTTTATGAAATTAAGAGAATAATATTGTCTTCTAATACTACCCCTATCATTAATGACTAAATAACGGTATAAACATAAATTTATATTTTTAAAGTATAATTAATAAGGCTAATTTGATAAAATAAAATCCTAATAAATTTTTTCTTAGCGGATATGTTAAGTCCATAGGGGCCAACTAATATAAAATGGAGAAAATTCTTATAATGCGAAGTAGGGTGTACATTTATTAGTTATACATAAGTTCAAAATCCTACAAAATATAGTACTCTCTTCATTTTATTTTATGTGGCATAATTTGATTAGGCGCGATATTTAAAAAATAGGAAAAGATTTAATGATTTTATCAAATTATTCTTTATTAAAAAAAATATAGTACTATCTTTTCTTTAATTAAGTGGACAATAAGGATAAAAGTGTTTACATGTGTATTGCAAGGTCATTTAATTTCTTCTCTCTCTAGGTGCACGTTAGCGTGACTAGCTAAAGTGCGCCTCTGAATCGGAGATGGAGCGTGGACGGCGGAAGAAAAAGTTGAGCTCATTGGAGACTTCAGTAGTGAGGGTTGGTGGTGAGAATGGTGAGCTAAGCAAGAAGATGAGAAAGAAACTAATGGAACAATGGTCACCCTTGGTTACGGAGATTACGCCCAAATCAAATGGAACAATAGGCGTGGCAGGCAATTCTGGAGCTCAAAAGGATAAAACATTAGGCATGCAGGAACAATTGGTGGATGGTAAGGAGGATTCAACTATCTGGGCGAATGCACAAAGGAATCTTGATTTACCTGTAGATTTAGCACCGAAATGGTCGACTCTTTTTGCTATAAATCGCATGACTGCTAAAGGTATGAATCTCAACTATGTGGCACCAATTGTGAAGAATGGGGAGAAGATCATCAAACTCAGCAAGGAAGAGGTTAATCGTGCTACGGAGGAATGAAAGCAAGCTCTCATTCTGTATGTTGTTAGGGAGTCACTTGCTATAGTTGCGATTGAGTAATACACCCTACAGGTAAACACTGTGAGTAAACCTAAGGTGTACTACCATAATGATGATTAGTTCTTAGTGAAGTTTGCAAGTATGGATGATCACAATGAGCTACTTTATTCAAGGCCACATATGTTAAACAATAGACCTATCATAGTTAAAATGTTGAGTCCTGATTTTGATTTCAACAAAGAGGTGTTGCAAACCATCCCGATTTGGGTAAAATACCCAAATTTGCCTCTAAATTGCTGGGAAATGGAATCGTTAAGCAGAATTAGTAGTGCCTTAAGGGTGCCCTTGTATGCTGATGAATGCATAACAAGGGTGAAACGTATATCATATGCTCAGGTACTTGTGGAAATGGATGTAGCAAGAAAACTACCTCAGAAGATTAAAATGGAAGACCCTAATGGTAGAGACTTCAAACGGGTGGTGAAGTATGAATGGGTATCGGAGTATTGCTCGAAATGTATACAAGTTAGGCATAAATGTCATGCTAAGGATAAAAACAAAGGTAAAGAAGTTTCTCGACTAGTCCAAAAATGGCAGGGGAAGTCTAGTAAAAGTACTGATACAGGTACACCAAAGAATATTAATGAACCAATAACTCAGCAAACGTATTGGAAGAAGATAGAGGGTTCTTGGCAGCAGGTGATAATCGAATCAGCATCTAAAAGAGTGGTATTGTCAAGTACATCTCAAGTTATGGTGACTAATAATGGCTTTGAATCCCTTGCTACAACAGATGAGAATCTAAACATAGGAATAAGTCATAGAGTACAGGGGAAGGGTAGTGGAGATACCAATCCAAAAATTGTTAAATGACTTTGATCACTTGGAATACTAGGGGTTTGAATAATCTTCATAAGCAGAAGGAGATGAAATTGTTTATGAAGATCAATAAAGTTAGCATTATTTCTATTATAGAGCATAAAATAAAGGAGAATATAACAAGTAGAGTTATCCTAAAAATTGCTCCTGGTTGGTTATATGCAGCTAACTATGAGCATTCGAATTAAGGGATAATTTGGATGGTATGGAATCCTTAGATTATAGATTGTCAGATAATGCATAAGACTAATCAGATTATACAAAGTAGGGTTCAGGTGAAAGGTAGTGAAAGGGTTCAGATTATACTATTATGGTCAGAATTGAGGCTGCTGGTGTCAAATATGCATATCCCTATGCTGTGTATGGGTGATTTTAGTGCCATGCTAACTAGTAATGATAGGTTACATGGAAATCCACTATAGGAGGGAGAAATTAAAGACTTTATTGACTTCCTTGCTGACACTCATATGCTAGAGTTAAAGGTAATTGGTAGGGACTATACCTGGATGAATGGCCACACTTGTAGCAAAATTGATCGTGTTTTAGTGAATTCTGAATGGATGTTGAATATGTCTGTGATGGATGTGCTTATACTGCCACACCTGGGATATCAGATCATTCCCCTTTAAGATTGAAACTGGGTGGAGAGTGTAGCAGAACTGCCAGTAAGTTTAGATTCTTTAATTGCCTTACGGAGCATCCTGAGTTCATAACTAGAGTTAGGGAGGCACGAAAGCTGGAAATAGAAGAGACTTGAAACAAGTATGGCACAACTTGAAAAGAGTTAAATACAGTCTCAAACAGCTTAACAACTCTGAATTTAAAAATGTAAGGGAGAGAGTGGTGGATTTATGAGGTCAACTTAATAGCATCCAAGAGGTCATGCATGATCACATAATAGTTGAGATGCATAGGCAGCATGGGCAGGATGTGAGGCAATAACTAGACAAGTAGAGTCTGATTGAAGAAAGTGTTATGCAACAGAAGTCGAGAGTTCAATGGTTGAAGTTGGGTGATGCTAATACCTTCTATTTTTTTGCCCATATGGAGAACAGAGTTTCTCAGAATTCAATTACTAGCCTATTAACTGCTGAAGGGGTTAGAGTGCATACACAAGAGGATATTAAGCAAGAGATTACTAGATTTTACAGAAGCTTATTGGGATATTTAACAACTTGTCTTCCTAGTGTTAATGTGACTGTAATGAAACTAAAAAATATCCTGAACATGGAGCAACAGTTATTTCTTGCACAACCAGTAACTGAAATGGAGGTATTTACTATTTTGCAGGCTATTAATCACTTAAAAGCACTAGGACATGACAGTTTCAATTCAGGTTTCTTTAAAAAAGCCAGGTCAGTAGTGGGATCAGATGTCAATAGTACAGTTTTATAATTCTTCAGTACTTGTAAAATGTATAATCCTGTTAATTGCACTTCAGTCACTCTTATACCTAAGGTGGATAACCCTAGGGCTGTGCATTTTTTGGTTCAACCCGTTAAACCGAACCGATAATTTGGTTATCGAGTTATTGGGTCGGTTTATACAATATTCGGGTCGGGTCTCGGTTGTAATATTTCTGTTAATGGGATATTGGTTCGGGCCTCGATCTAATTAATTTTGTTATCGGGCTACCCGATATCCCAATAACAAATCAGGTCACATTCAAATACTCTACGGCCCAAAAGGCAAAAGGCGAGTAGGCCACCCAAGCCCATACTGAATTTCACCCTAAGACTTAGCGCCTCTCTCTCACTCTCATCTCAGTCTCTCTCTCTCACTACTCACGTACTGAATTTCACATTTCACAAAAGCTCAAAATTTGCTCAAAACTGCTCAATTTAGAGAGACGAAACGC
Source organism: Capsicum baccatum var. pendulum (assembly GCA_030864225.1). NCBI lineage: Eukaryota > Viridiplantae > Streptophyta > Magnoliopsida > Solanales > Solanaceae > Capsicum > Capsicum baccatum. The sequence continues at coordinate 101,772,130 of CM061550.1, read as the reverse complement.
TGCTCGAAATCACAAACGTTGTTGTTGTTACGCTCAACAAGTAACGATTTTTGCTCGTTCTTGTTTCTTAGATAGTCTTCTTCTTCATCTTCAATTTCTGGCCAGTGTTGAGTGTCCAGTCTTCTATGTTTGTCCAATTTTTGTCCAATCGATGTTGTTGTTGTGCTGCTAACTTGCTAAGGGCGTTTTCGTCTTTTTAATATAATTGATTATGTGTGCGTCTCAGATCGATTCTTCATTGTTCTTCGTTTATGATCTGTGAGTTCTCTTTCATATATTATAGTTTAATTTGGAGTTTCTTTTTTATGTTTAATGTTGCTTCTTGCTCCGATTTGAGAATTGATTTGGAGTTTTTTTTTTGGTTATGAGCTCAAATTTGGGGCTTTTGGGTTCTTTGTTAGTGGTTATGACCTCAATTTGGGGCTTTTTGGTTCTTTGTTAGAAACTGGATTCAGAATATTAAGATTTACCATCTGAAAAAATAAATTGTTGTGTTGTAATAAGATTATATCTCTCCTTGCGTTTCCTTTTTATCTTGTACAATTTTGTTGAATTGAAGTGTGGCTAAAGTAATTACCTGAGAATCGTCACATAGAAAACCCTCCACTATGAATGAAAATTGTGGCACTGAGCAAACCTTGGCTTAGAGAATAACCAAAGTTTACAAAATCACAGGGAGTTACAGTTTAATGGAAGCTTAACCTAAGTCTTGATTATGAACTGTGACTACTATATCAGCTCACACTCTTTTACTGGTGGAATCTTTTAGTATGTCCTGCTAGATTTATGTTTGTGTCTTCTTTTGGTTAATGTTTGTGATTTTTCAGTTCCTAATTCTTTATTGAATGTTAAATTGTTGTATACTGTTTGTATTCTCTTGCCATCTCTTCTGTCATTTTTTCTCTCTTTTTCTTTTTCTCAATTACAGAATTTGTATTTTCTCTACGCAAGACTAACATGGTGATTAGTGGATAGAAAGAATAAGTACAACGAAGAGAAACATGAAAGAATAAGCTTTTACAACACTCCCAAGAATTTAAGGACGTGTTACTTGAATAAGTTCTGTATTCTTCTGAAAGTTATCAATTTCATTAGCAACTGGTTCTTGATGATTACGTTGGTTGCTTTTGCTCTTAACTCTTGGAAGGATAGTTCTGTTGCCTCTAAGGTGAAGTAAACAAGGTAATTTTTGAGAAAATTTTTAATCTTTCAATGAACTACCATATTCAAAAGTATGTAAAAACTGCAAATGTTCTCATCAAGTGCTCCAAAAATAGCATGTAGTATATAACTTAGCTTAGCTATATTAGAAAAGCTGGATTTCACATGTCTGTTGCTTGTGTTTAATCCCGTAGAATTAGTTGAGATGTGTGAAAGCTAAAACGCAAAACAAAGTTATGTTTCTTTCTAAATTTCTTTCTCTTGTGTTCTTGAATTTGCTTCCGTAGGATGCACTTGACATTTGCAGAGCTGCTTGTGTTTGGTTTGTTTTTTTTCTCTTAATTATTTTATGTATATGAATTTTGGTTTTGCTCATTGTATATACGTGTTTACAAATTTTCAGTTGAGTAGTATGAAGTGTTTACCTAATGGAAAAGTAGATAGCCTAAATGATCTTTGGCCAATCTTTGTTAGATTTTTCAAGTTTCATACGAGCAGGAAATGGCAAATTTAAGTTCATTTCCTTGACAGCTTCCCTGCTTATTAAATCTTCATCATGACCCTCACTTATTAGAAAATTGGCACAAGAAAGAAAAAACTTCATTTCCTTGAACGCAACTTTTGAGGTTATCAAATCTTCTTCATGACCGTCACTTGCCAGAAAGTCGGGCACATTTATTCGCTTCCTCCGAATATGTTTAGTAGTAGCTTTGTTGGTTTTCAAGAAACATGTATTATCTTTAATAATAGCCCTAAGAGGGCGGGCGATACAGTAATGCAAAGGATTGTAGGATGAATACCCCAAGTTTGAACAACCAGCACAGTAGGGGTGGTTCTAGTACCCGCCAACCCTATCAAAAAAGCTAACCCCTGTTGAACAATCTCAACAGACATAGGGGGGTAAGGCCACAACCCCACTTGTTGTGTCAAAGGTAAGCTCAGTGCTCTCTCTTTAGACACTTACCCTCAATCAGCCAAAGCCCTTTTGAAATTCATGAAGAACCATTCTTGGGCTTTATCAAAAGCCAAACCTGTTGTAGGTATACAATTCACAGGCCTCATGAGGTCTAATATATGGACAACTTTAGTTATATATAATTTTCTTGAGATTTTCTTGAGATTTGTCTAGCAGTTTTAAATTAATTTGTGACTTAGAGTTTTAATGTTTAATGTTAATGGTTAACCCGATAACCGAACTGATAACAATGAAAAATCGATAAACCGATAACCGATTAATCAATATCTTAACGGTTCTTTAACGGTTTAACATATATACAAACCGATAATGAATAAGTGAAACCGATAATTTTCAAAATCGAACCGAACCAACCGATATGCAGCCCTAGATAACCCTACAACAATTGGTGAGTATAAACCTATCTCTTTTAGTTTTGCTTTCTATAAGATCATCTCCAAGGTGATTACTTCTAGGCTGAAACATGTGATGAATTTCTTGGTGGATACTAATCAGGCATGGCTGCCTGGTTGAGCACTAAATGATAATATTATACTCAGTCATGAGTTAGGGAGGGGGTATGGTAGAAAAGGTATTTCAAAGAGATGTATGATTAAGATAGACATAAAGAAGGCTTATGACTCCTTGTGGACTTTCTTAGAACAGATTCTTGTAGAGATGAAATTCCCTGAATTGGTCATCAAATGAATTATGAAATGTGTTACAACAGTTACTTACTCAGTGATGGTTAACGGGAAAGCCACTAGACCTTTCCATACTAAGAGGGGAATTAAGCAAGGAGATCCTCTGTCTCCTTATCTATTCGTACTAGCTATGGACTACTTCACAAGGATAATTAAGACCTTGCACAGTAATCCAGAGTTCCATTATCACCCTAGATGCAGGCCATAAAAAATTGTACAGCTTAGCTTTGCTGATGACTTGATGTTGTTTTGCAGAGGTGATTTGAAATTTGTAAGATGTTTATTTTCCTGTTTTGAGATATTTTTACATGCCTCGATCTTGGTAGAAAATATTGGAAAGAGTAATGTATATTTTAGAAGAGTTAAACAGGATCAAATTCTACAGGAACTCCAATTTATAAAGGGTGAATTGCCTTTTAGGCACCTTGGGGTACCTTTAAGTACTAAGAGACTATCTGTGGTGCAATACAAACCACTTGTGGACAAGATGTTGAGTAGAACAACCAGTTGGACAACAAGGTTCCTATCCTATGTTGGGAGGTTCCATCTTATAAAGAGTGTCCTGTTTGCAATACAAATCTTCTGGTCATAAGTTTTCTGTCTACCCAAGAAGATTGTAGAAGTTATATAGGGTATTTGCAAAAGATTCATGTGGACAGGGTCTATCGAAGCTTCAAAGAAAGCCTTGATAGCTTTGGAAAAGCTATGCTACCCCAAATCTAGTAGTGGTTTGAATTTCTTGGATGTTTACTGTCATGACCCGAGGCTACCCTCTAGTCGCAACAACGGTGCTTACGGTCACAAGTGACCACATGCTCATGAGCTGGTACCTGCTGTGAGCACTAAGTAAACTGATAAATAAAGACATATGTGGAAAACAACTGGTAATGCCATAAGGTTTTAATTACTAAAAACATTATTAAATCATCAATCTGAATGCCTGAAGACATACTAAAGAGTCTGATAAATAACTGATAAACTGACTAACTGTTTAAATGTCTGAAAAAGCCTATAACTGACTGACTGTGGAGTTGATGGGACAAGTCCCCAAATAACTCCGACTGACTGAATAGTATCGAACTACTGAATAACTGAAATAATTCATCATGTCCCCGAAAGGTGAGGACTCACCACTATTGTTGCTGAGTCATGCTGGATGTCTAACTGCGGTCGGAGAACTAAGTGTCCAAACCTATGATATAAGACATCATAGTGCGAAAAAAGTATACGGTTAGTACTTTGAATATACTGGTATATGAGATGAGGTCAGGCTGAAATGCATAGATTCATGTGCATGAAATACTGACTGACTGAATAACATGAGATAGTGATTGACCGAATAACATGAGATATCTGATGCATAATATGCATAAAAGCTGTAAAATCTGAAAATGCATCACCAAGTATATAACATGATTCTGAAATAGTCTATTAACTAAAATACTAAAATTTGATAACTAAATAACTAACAAACTGTATGCTACGGTCAAGCAAAACTGAACTGAATTCTGAACTGAACACTGAAACTGAAACTGTGTAAGGTATCATCTAATCGACATGCCCCAGTTTGAGCTGATCGGGGTCCAACCTGTGATCCCAGTTGGAAGGGTACTAGTACCATGCAGTGGGTACTAACAATGGTTGTGAGTTAGTCCTAAACTAGCGGGTGACCCCAAAGAAAGTGTCAGTCCTAAACTGGCGGGTGACCTCTCAAGAGATTGTCAGTCCTAAACTGGCGGGTGACATCTCATAGCCTATGCTGGCTACATAGTTCTGAAACTTAGGGACTGCTACTAAGGACCCAGTCCTAATTGGCGGGTGATCCCCCATCCCTAGGTTCTCTCGGTACTGAATCCTACTCCCAACTGAATGACGCTGGAATACTAACTGGGCTAAGTTTAACTAATTATGATGGCTGACTGAACTGGTAATACTCATGATATATCTGGAATCATTCTGAATATACTGAGACTATTAAACAGCTAAGCATCGGGTATTCATAACCCCCAACACTGAATATATATAACAATAAAGGCATGCAAAAGCTTCGAAAAAATATAATGGGGAATCATTTTACAAAATCATTCTCTTTGGAATTTCTTCAAACACATGGGGATTAAGTCTTTAACATGGGGGTGCTTTTAAACATGATGAGATAGCATGATTACATGACAAAAACCATAATTTGAGGAGTTATCCTAAGTAGCATGAACATGACTTGGGAACTTCAACATCCAAAACATATTATAATCCATTCCACTTGAAAACAATTGTAATCTTAACTTGAAATCAAAATAACCAGAAATTCATGGAGATAATTTATTTAAAACATGGAAAACTCATAATTTAACATTTAAAAAGGGATTCTTGGACTCCATGGTGAAAGAAAACCATAGATTTCTTGAAAGTTTTTGAATTGGAAAGCTTGAGTTCTTGATTTTCTTGAAGAGATGATAATTAATTTTGAGATTCTTGGGAGGTAGTTAGGGTTACTTTGAGAGAAAATTGAAGGAGTGGGCAAATTATGCCCAAATTACTGATATAAGTCATGTTATTATGACTTGGATTAAGGGAAAAATATGTTACTACCCCTCAGACATTTAAATTCGCAACTAAAACGTGGATTAACGAGGTACCGCGACGCGATGAGCCATCCATTTCTATAATGATTGGGTCGAGATGCTATCGCGATGATTTTCTATTTTTTAATCCAAACATGACCTAATCCTCATCCAAAAAATCCAAAACTTCCTCGAGACATGCCCCTTACACCCCTGAACATGAATTAACTCAAAAACTTATATCTCAGGGTCGGGAAGGCTGATTTAAAAATCTTTGAAGTTAAGAGGCCAAAAATAAGACTAAGTCCCCAACACCTAGTGAAATTTTTAGGTTCTAAGACCTTTATGCATGCACTATGAGTTGAACTAAATTAAGAAAAGTATGGGGTATTACAATATCTATCCCTTGGAAATATTCGTCCTCGAATGAGACTGATTAAGCTGAGAATACTAAGGAACTAAGATTACATACTGAATGTGCATAACTGGAAATATGATTACATGACTGAGTCTGAAACATGATACGTGAACTGAATATCATGTATTGAACTGATTCTTTGAATACGTGCAATGACATAAGAATGGTCATAAGGCTGAGATAGAAACGAAAGAGTCAACTTATGAGTAGCCATTACCTGAAGATGGATCTGGTTTCGTGAAGAAAAGATGAGAGGTTTAGGACATGAAAACTCATGGTAACATCTTCCTCTTGGGACATTTCATCCCCCGAATGATACTGTGTTGGCTGATATACTAAGAAAAGACTGTGATGATACACGGGACACTTACAAACTGAATCATGACTTAATATCTAAATTTGAAACATGATGCGCTATGCATTAACTGAGCTGAATTTGTAATTTGCATGGATATGAACAGTTTACCTCATGGAATGGACATATTCATGAAACTTCAAATCATAAGACTAGATTAAAATATGAAAAAACCATAGGAACTTGCCTGTCTAACTGCAAAACTGAATTGTTGGCTATACAGACTGAAAGCTTATAGTCAACTATATATTCCACTTCAAAATTTCACTTCACTTGAGGCTACTTAAAATATTCACTTGGGCACTGATAACTCTACCTACTGAAGTCTGAGATTGGAATACCCCGAACTTTCTTCAAGCCTAATTTCATCTCTAGAAAATTAAAGGATGACTTCTAAAGTGAGTAATGTTTAAATCATATATAATTTTAATAATTTTGAATTTTTATTGTGTGGTAAATTAAATTAGCTTTCCAACGATATAAGGTTCGCCTAAATCCGATAACCGGGCAAGAAGTTATGACTAATTTAAGTTCTAATCGTAAAACACCATCATTCTGGTGTTTAGCGCGTCGTGAAGAGGGCTTAATTAGTGGTTGTCCAATTTCAGTGGAACTCCTCAATGGTGGCGCATTGCGGAGGATTCCAATTTCCCAACAGTCAATTTCCAGTGAGCCACCGCGATAGTGGCGCGTCGCGGTGACCCATAAAATCGGGCTTCCAGTTAGATTTTTTTTAGTTTTGTTAAGGGTTAAAAAGGGGGTATTTTGGACAATTATCCTACCTTTAATCCGTCCAAAACATAAAATCTATCATATTACAAAGCTCTTTATGACCTAAATCCTCATTCTCTTCAAAACAAAAATCCTAAGCACCCAAATCCTCTTCCAAGAAACTCAAGAGTTCACCATAGTTTTTACAAATTGAGTCAAGATTCAAGACTCCCAAGTCAAAAGCTTCAAGAACCCTCATTCAAGAGTTCTAATAACATCTCATAAGCAAGTTGTTCATCCAAGTTTATTAATCTAAGGTATGTGGGGTTTGAACAAGGACACTCCTTTCGTCCTTGTGCCCAAAAGTTGTTTTAATTACAAGGATTTATGGTTTTACATATTTTCTTATGAAATTGAAGTATGGGTTTATACCCTATGTTATTATTTCTTGAGGTTATGATGGTTTCAATGTTTTAGAAATTGAAGTACATGAGTATGTTGAGATTACAATGCATATTGCTGAAAATTTCCAAATTTCTATATGATTTATGAATTTTATGATATCTAGTAATGCGTTTTAATGCTTCTTAACTTGAGATTGAATTATGGGTTATTAAGCCCTACTTGAGATTTCAATTTTATGAACTTTTGTGGTATAAGCACCCATGATTTGAGTATTTTGAGATTATTTTAGAAAGTTTTGACCTTGATGGTCATACTAGCTTTGAAATCCACTTTACTAAATGAGATTACAGATTTTATAGTTGGGTTCTTTATGAATCATGAGATTACTTTAAAGTGGATTTCCATGAGATGAGCATAGCAAACTAAAGGGAGTAGTAGTTAGCACCGAGTTGGGTAAGTTACTGCGGTTTCATACCCCAGAACTACGTTCCACTGTAGGATTGAGATTTATGGGCCCGAGGCCAAGATAGTGATCACTAAGTTGAGGTTATACTCCCTGGCAAGAGTATGACGCCTCTCCCCAACGTGAGGTTTCTTCCTTAGAAGGACAAAACATTGGACTCCATGTAGATCACATAGTGTATGTCGGTTAAGAGAACCTCCCTAATAGTAAGACTTTTCAGAGTAGTTTCTTAACGTATATTTTCCCTTAAAGAAAGTATTTCTCCCCGCTAGTAAAAGTAAATGATAGTTTTTGAGTATATTTCTTAAGGTAAGTATTTTTCCTAATGATTTTAGGAACTAAGTGTAAAGGCTCACAAAACTTATTCAGATATTGAATTACTTGAGATCTTCATTTACAGAGTTACAACTTTAGTTTTCAGACATAAAGATGAGCTCCTTTTTCACATAGCCTATATGAATTGAGATAAAGTATTTCTTATGTAGAAAGAAATTTCAGATTTCATTTAGTTTACAAGATTATGAGAACAAGAAAAGAATACAGATTTTAGAACTAAATGTTGTGGCTCAAGAGATTTGTAAAGCATGTTTTGCTTCTAATTTCTACTTATTTCAGTATTTTAGATATTCTAGCTTATGTGAGTCACTTAAACTTAGCATGTATTATTTTATAAATGATGACTATGAGATATGTTTTTACTTATGCATTCACCCCATATACTCAGTATATCCTCAAAGTACTGATCCACATATATGCCTACGAGCTACATTGTCTCATAATGTAGGTACAAGTTTCAGTATGCACATTCTGACTCAGACAGTTGCAGATTCCAGCCTGTGAGATGATGAGTCCTCCTACTTTGGGGACTTCAGTTATACTTATTTATGTTCTTTACTTTCTCATTCATACATATTGATTTGTGATAGTTGGAGTAGCTTCCCAGTTGTCTATAGTCAGTATTAGTAGAGGCTTCGTAGATAGACAGTAGAGTTAATGCATTCAGTTTTAGTTTTCTTTGTAAAAACAGAGTTGTAATCATGTGAATTCAGTTTTGTATTGAACAGATTTTAGAAAAGAGTTATCTTCCACTGATTTTGTAAAGATTTAGCTATTTTATTCAATTACTTATGAGTTATGCCAGTAGAAGGGTTAGCTTGGGGTCACTTATGATCCTAAGTATCGTGTGACATCTTGGGACCCATTTTTGGAGTGTTATAGAGCTGAACTGAATCCTCTCACTATGTTCAAGCCTACTCTAATCTATAAAGTGCACACATAACACTGTAATACTAGTCTCAATCATGAATTTAATACACCCTGCATTTTTCATAACTTCTTATCTCATGAATAACTCTTATTACCAGTTAACCAACTACATTCAACCCTTACTCGACATTCAGTGACGCGCAATGCATTCATCCACATATATATAAATATGGCATTCAAGCCTATTATCAACCACCTATTGACTTCTAAACAAACACCCATAAAATTATATTTCTCATATCCTCCAAACCTCTATCATTAACAACTTCCATGTATTACCCCATGAAAACACACACTAAATTTCAACTAACCCTGACGTATATAAAAAGGCTTGGCCTCAATCATACTTCACACCTATATCCTCAGCAAGAAATATTTTCTCTCTTTCATCTAAACAATTGTTCATCATCACTATATTGACCTAAGGAGAGGTCACTGAAAGATTAGAACATAAGGACCTGAAGCATGAAGGAATACTATGCATAACTTTGACACTTAACTGAGCTCCGAAGAATAGAGTATCTAGAGTATGAATTCTCAAAGGATCTAAACTTAGGATATACATGACATAATTTGAATTTTTCTAATCATTAATAGGGTAGCATGAGTACTGGAACTGAACATACCGTAAGGCATGGGTACCTGAGCCATGAGTTGCATGACTTGAGCTTGGAGCTCATGAATTCATGGAACTTAATTCGTGCTGCTGATTAAATTGGAACTCTTTATACTAAGAGAAAAATACATGATTCTATGGAGAGTGCATGAACATGATTTATGATCATGGATCTAACATGTAAGGCTTGAGTTCATGACAAATGAAGTACAAATACTGTAATAAGTATGGTTTGGGCATCATCCTCTCCAGGGATATTCTTCAACACATTGGCATTACTACTAGAATCTGAGAGCCTGACTTGGTTACTGGTCCTATCATCTCCCTCTCATCTTTAAGACATCACTCTAAGTCTATACACCCCCTTTAATCAACTTTAAACTGAACTACAATACTCAACCTGAAGGACTACAGGTGAAAGTGTACAACCCGCTGCTAGTACTCTACTCTCTTCTGAGATACAACTCTTAGCTTTTTATAGCCCTTAATAATCGTCACATAACAACTTCAACACTGACTAGCTTAGAATCTTCATGAGTATCACCATACCATGATTTCACACCATCTAAAATTTCAATTCTCCGTACTATTAGATCAACCATTCAAGATTCAAACTTAGATTCTAACACATAACATGGATATTCCCAAACCTTTAATGAACCATACTATCTCCATTCATAGCCTACTGATATCACATCTCTAAATTACACCCACGTCATCATACTAAATTTTAAATCAACAATCATAAATTCTTGCATATACTATTTCAAGCCTTCTGGTGTGCCTATCATACAACTAACCCCATGGCACAAAATCTAATAAATTTAGATAACACTATCCCCACTTGACTACTACTAAACTTCTGGGTTCATGCTTCTAACTCTAGATCATATGTTGTCATAGTATTCTGAGAAAGGATCTGAAAACACTTATGAACCCTAAGCACTGAGGTACTACCCCTCTATTTGATGACTGATACACCCAAATTACAACCTTCTTATGAAAGTGTAAGTGGTCTCTATCAAATATAGAACCCAACTAGATTGGGTGTCGAATCCCACAGGGAATACTGTGTTCACTAAGTCTTGTGGTTGTTATTAGACTGTTGATCGAAGGGCCTTGAGCAAAAAAGGTTTTTTTTTTGATTTATCAATTGTATAAAAATACTTGTCACAGAAAGTAATCCACTTGTTGATTGTATTAAAAATAGTAATTCAGTAAGAGTAGTCAAAGTAGAGTTATGGTTACTAAGATAGTCAAGCAGCTAGGGTTGTGAACTGTTTTGAATTTCCTATGAACAATTCTAATTGCAAGAGTGAGTGAATTCTATGGTTTACCCATTAGTTTCTCAACCTAAATGAGTAATTTTATCCCTTAATTCTTTCAAACATAAGGAACATATTATTTTTTCAACTATATTCTCACATGGGTTGATTCGGTTAAGGCATCTACTCTCTATCCAAAGGTTAAAGCCTTGAGATTCGTGTAAACCCTTTATTTTCCCAACAAACACTTTTCCATTCGAACAAGTGATGTTCTTGGGATCACTTTTCAAGTTTGCAACTAAGAAATGTCATTAAAGTGAAGAAAGGTTTATGCAATATCAATTAATCATGGGAATCTACTAGATTCACAACCCAATTCAGCTTTTCACATCAAGGCTCCTATAACCCTAGTTATGGGAACTTAGCCACACATCTCCATGATAAAAAGAGAAAAAATCATTATGTTATTCATGAATTAATTCAAGATTTACTTACAAAAGTTAAAAGAATTTGTTCTTGAATCTTCAACAGAGATGAAGTGATTAGATCCACAAGATTTGCTTAACTCCCCAAAATACTAGGTTACAAAGAGTTTCTAGATATGGAAACTATGATAAAAAATAAAAAATAAAAAAGATCCCCCAATAATAAACCTAAAATTGGTATTTATACATTCCCAGGTAAAAAGAATCTAAAATTTGAATTCAAAAAACTGCGTCAAGATTGACAGCCAAAGTGGTGGTCCGTCGTGGGGTTGACGGTCCACCATTTGGTCCTTCGCTTCTGATCTTGGGTAGTCACATTCTGTATAAGACTGACGGCCAAAGTGGTGGTCCGTCTCAGATCTGACGGTCCACCATTTGGTCCGTCGCTAAATCCTTCAGGAAACGGTGTTCTGGATAAGGATGATGGCCAAACTGGTGGTCCATCGCGGACCTGACGGTTCACCATTTGGTCCGTCGCTGAGTCCTTCAGGAAGTAATGTTTTGGATAAGGCTGACGGCCAAGATGGTGGTCCATCGAAGATCTGAAGGTCCACCATTTGGTCCATCGCTGAAAGTTCTGAAACCTTGGGTTCTGCCTAAGACTTGACGGTAAGGTTGGTGGTTCGTCGAAGGTGTGATGGTCCACTATTTCAACCGTCAGAATCACTTTTCTGCCACTTTCTAGAGTCTTTTCCTTCAGCTGACTCCTTGCCCTGAAACACTAAAAACCAACATCAAATGCAACCTTGGTTGCTTGAAAACATCCAATTTTCCCAAGAAAAGATGCAAAATGTTCCGTTAAAAGCCGGAATATTAATGACTGGTTCATTAGGATACTGAAACTAAAAGACTCTATTTCTGCTATCAACTGAAGTAATTTTTTGGGATACTGTAACCGAACAGTTTTTGTATACCCGTCTGACCATGATAGACTTACCTACTGGGGTAGACACTGAGAAAGAATCTACTTATATTTCTAGGCTAACATCAAAATTGATAGCTATATAGGTGGTTACAAAAGAAAGTGAAGCTCTGGGATCTAATAAAACATAAACATGAAGATAAAAGATGTGTAACGTACCCAAAACCATATTAGGATAACTTTTCTAATCATGTCGGGACTGGATGCACATAATTTTTTTTGGCGTTGACCACCGGGGGCATTGGGCGTGGCACTCTGCTGAGTCGTGCATCTGGCTGGAACTTGAGAACACCGTGTTGACTATACTGACCCACCTGCGGGTATTTCCTAAATCTTGGCCTGGCTTGTGACATCTAAAACACACCGTAATGATTTCAATCATATTTCTGGCAAAAGGGATTAGAACAACCGCTGTTTATGCTACTCGAGGCTACCCCACAGTCGCGACAATGGTTCTTACGATCACAAGCTAACCAATAAGCTGGTACCTACTGTGAGCACTGAGTAAACTGATAAACATACAAATATGCAAAAAATAACTAATAATGTCATAAGGTTTTAATTACTGTAAACATGATTAAATTATCAATCTGAAAGCTTGAAGATTCTGATAAATAACTAATAAACTGACTAACAGTTTAAATGTCTGAAAAAGCCTCTAATCGATTGACTGTGGAGTTGATGAGACAAGTCCCCAACTAACTTCAACTGACTAAATAGTACCGAACTACCGAATAACTAAAATAATTCATCATGTCCCCGAAAGATGAAGAGTCACCACTACTACTACTGAGTCATGTTGGGATGTCTGACTGTGGTCGAGGAATTGAGCGTCCAAACATATAATATAAGACATCATAGTGCGAATAAAATATGCGATCAGTTCTTTGAATGTACTGGTATAAGAGATGAGGTCAGGATGAATACATAGGTTCATATGCATTAAATACTTACTGAACAACATGAGATATCTGATGCACAATATGCATAAAAGCTATAAATCTGAGAATGCATGACCAAACATAAAACATGATTCTAAAATAGTCTGTAAACTGAAATACTAAAATCTAATAACTGAATAACTGTATACTATGGTCAAGCAAAACTAAATTAAATTCTGAACTGACTATTAAAACTAAAACTGTAGGAGGTATCAATTAACCGACATGCCCTAGTCTGAGCTGATTGAGGTCGAACCTGTGATCCCATTTAGAAGGGTGCTAGTACCGTGCCACGGTTACTAATAATCGCTGTGAGTCAATCCTAAACTGACGGGTGACTCCAAAGATAGTGTCAGTCCTAAATTGGCGGCTGACCTCTCAAGTGATTGTCAGTCCTAAATTGGTGGGTGACATATCATAACCTATGCTAGCTACGTAGTTCTGAAAATTAGGGACTATTATTAAGGACCCAGTTCTAAATGGCGGGTGAGCCTCCATCCCTAGGTTCGCTTGGTACTGAATCCTACTCCCAACTGAATGACACTGGAATACTAACTTGGCTAAGTTTAACTGATTATGATGGCTGACTGGACTGGTAACGCTCATGATATATCTGAAATTATTCTGAATGTATGAGACTATGTGAACAGCTAAGCATCGGGTATTCATAACCCCCAGCACTGAATATAAATAATAACAAAGGGATGAAAAAGCTTCGAAAAACCATAATGGGGAATCATTCTACAAAATCATTCTCTTTGGCATTTCATCAAACACATAGGAATTAAGGCTTAAACGTGGGGATGCTTTTAAAGATGATAAGATAGCATGATTACATGACAAAAACCATAATTTAAGGATTTATCATGAATTGCATGAACATGACATGGGAACTTCAACATCCAAAACATATTATAATTCATTCCACTTGAAAATAATTATAATCTTAACTTGAAATCAAAATAATAAGAAATTCATGGAGATAATTCATTTAAAACATGGAAAACTTATAATTTAACATTTAAAAAGGGATTCTTGGACTTCATGGTGAAAGGAAACCATAGATGAATATCACACATACCTTTAACCTTTACACTTGGAAGGGAAACACAATCTTGGAAGCTTTCTTGAAAGTTCTTAAATTGGGAAGCTTCAGTTCTTGGTTTTCTTAAAGAGATGATAATTAATTTTGAGATTCTTGGGAGGTAGTTAGGGTTTCTTTGAGAGAAAATTGAAGGAGAATGGGTAAATTACACCCAAATTGCTAATATAAGTTATGTTATGACAACTTGGGTTGAGGGGAAAATACTCTATGCCCCTCAGATACTTAAATGTGCAACTGAAATGGAAATTAAGGAGGTACTGCGATGCGATGAGCCATCCATCTCTATAATGACCGTGTTGCCATGATATCGCGATGACTTGTTGTTTTCAAAATCCAAACATGACCTAATCCTTGTTCGAAAAATCCAAAACTTCCTTGAGACATGCCCTTACACCCCTGAACATGAATTAACTCAAAAACTTACGTCTTGGGGTCGAGAAGGTAGGTTTAAATATCCTTTAAGTTAAGAGTCCAAAAATAAGACTAAGTCCCTAACTCCTAGTGAAATTTTTAGGTTCTAAGCCTTTTATGCATGCACTATAAACTGAACTGAAGTAAGAAAAGTATGGGGTATTACATTTACACCTGAAAAAATAGCTATAGGTAAGTATTTCTGGAACTTATGTAAGAAAAAAAGTTATGGGTGGAGTGGATTCATATATACTATGGGACTGAAAGAGTATTGGGCAGTCAGGCTAAGCAGGCTTCCTAGATAGTGCAAAGAATTCTTAAGGCTCACAAGTACTTCCAGGAAGCTGGATATGATAAGGATGCGATATTGACCATGAATAAATATTCTATAAGGAAGGTTAATCTACAGATGAACAGTGACATGGCTCAAGTAGAATAAAGGAAACTGGTTTGGTCTAATTATGGTGCACCTAAATGTTTATTCATACTATACTTGGTAATAAATAGACGACTAGCCTCCAAAGTTATATTGGTAAAGTGGGGTTTAATGGACAATGTGACCTTTCCTCTATGTCAAGATAAAGATGAGGATGCAGAACACATATTTTTGAATGTACCTTTGTTGCGAGTGTTTGGGATTAGCTGCTGCAGTGGAAAGAGATTAGTAGGACTAGTAGGAAATGGCAAGATGAGATTCAATGGGCATTACAATACATAAAAGGCTGAGGTAGTACTGCACAGGTCTACAGAATGATACTAGCTAGTGTTGTCTATTCAATATGGCCGGAACGCAATGCAAGGGTGTTTCAATGTAAGCAGCGACCAACCTATGTGTTAGTTAGGAAGATTACCCGGGATGTGCATGGAAGAGGAACTCACCAAGCCAAATTAGCCTAAAAACTGCTTGGTCTTAATATATTACCTTTGATATAAGTAGTTTGGATAGAGATGGCCTACAAACTAATTATAGATATATCCTAGAAACTAATTATAGAGATAGCCCAGAAACTAATTATAGAGATATTCAGTAAACCATGGGGCTTTTGTTCATGGCTGCTGATTTCCTTATTATGTACTGATCAATTAGTAAATAAAATATTTTACTAACTAAAAAAAATGTGACATTCTTTTTGGGACAGACCAAAAAAGAAATAACAACATATAAAAATGGGACGGAGGGAGTACTAAATAATACCATACATAATACATAGACTATTTCTTCTAATACATCATACCAAACGACCCCTAAATGTAGTAATTGCTTATCACTTTTAAAGAAGATCAACATTTTTTATTTCAAAATTTCGAAACATAATTCATCTTATTTATCATATGCTTTTCGCTATAATAATAATAATCTCAAAACCTTTTGCGTAAAGCAATTTATAGAAGAGATTATTAATGCTTTTATTAATAACGAGTGAGGTATTTATACAAGTGGGTGGATCCATAAGGTTCAGGAAAGAAATCTGTACAATCAATCAAAATAAATGAGAATCTTTACCATTATGGATATGCTAAAATAGGAAAACTAAATTTGTAAATAAGAGGGGAAAATTATTCATAAACCTTCTAAGATATATCTCTAGTATGCCTCGCAAGATTGTAGGTCGATTGGAGAGACCAATCTTGGAACATAACAACTCAAAAGAACTTTTGAGAAGAGATTTTGTGAGCATATCATCTAGTTGGTCCTTCGATGAAACATGTGAAACCCGAAGAAGACTTTGCTGGACTAATATACAGACAAAATGATAATCAAGTTCAAGGTGCTTCATGCGAGAGTGGAACACAGGGTTAGCACAAATATACATAGCACCACGATTATCGCAATATATGACTGGTGGCTGAATGAGAGTAATTGATAACTCCTTGAGAAGATTATGCACCCAACAAAGTTCAGCAATGGTAGAGGCAATGGACTTATATTCTGCCTCTATTGAAGAGCGATCTACAACTCGTTGTTTCTTAAAACTTCATGAGACTGGATAACAGCCAAGAAACACAATATATCCTCTATTGGATGAGCGATTACCAGCCCAATCAGATTCAGGAAATGTATGAAGTAAGAAAGGAGAGTCTTTCCAAAGAAATAAACTACGGTCTGAAGTTCCAGCTAGATAGCGTAAGATCCGTTTTACCATAGTCTAATGAGTTGTCGTGGGACAACTTGTAAACTGAGATAACTTATTGACTATAAAAGCAACATTTGGGCGAGTAAACTGCAAGTACTGTAAGCTTCCAACTACTGTTAGATATTGTGTGGGATCTTCAAGAGGAGAACCATCTTTAGAACTTGGACTTGAACTACAAGCCGTAGGTGTTCTCACTGGTTTTGCATCTGCCATGTTAGTCCTTTCAAGTAGTTCACATACATATTTCTGTTGGTTAAGAAATAGACCAACAGGTGATCGAATTACTTTAACATCCAATAAAAAATTCAACTTACCAACATCTTTTATGGAGAATCGAGTACCAAGCTGCTTGATGAATTCTTCAACATGGTGTGAGTGATTACCAGTAATTATGAGATCGTTAACATAAACAACAAGATAGATAATAACACCAATTTTTGCATAGATAAAGAGACAATGATCACACTGAGAGTGATGAAAACCAAGAGACACAAAATAAGCTTTTAGTTCATTATAACAGGCGCATGAAACCTGCTTCAAGCTATAGATATCCTTGTGTAATCGACAAATATGATTAGGAAACTTCTCATTGACAAATCTAGGTGACTGAGACATATAAACTTCCTCAGATAGAGACCCATGTAGAAATACATTATTGGCATCTAATTGCCTAAGTGGCCAATATTTAGAAATAACGAGAGAAAGAACAACCCTCACTGTGGTATGTTTATCAACAGGAGAGTAAGTCTCAAAATAATCTACAATAGGTCATTGAAGATAACCTTTAGCAACCAACCAAGCTTTATAACGTCCTATGCTGCCATCCGAATTATACTTAACACAAAATACTCATTTGCAACCCACTGGTTTGGCATGAGGAACAAATGGCACAAGAGACCAAGTGTCTTGACTTTGCAATGCTGAAACCTTTGTGTTCATAGAAGCACACCAATTTGGATCTTTTAATGCTTAACAAATAGTACGAGGTACTATCAACTTAGGTAAGGAAGAAGGTTGATTTATATTGGTAGAGGTGTTGGTTGCTAAAGATGGTTTGGTTAATGGTGATACCGAGGATACGTTAACATTAGCAGCACTATAAGCAGTAACACTTAGGCATAGTTTATTAATGGGTTTATGAATGTTTTTTTTATTGAGTAGTCATAGGATGAAAGGGTTGAATGATCAAATTTTGATCTAACACATTGGTGTTATTAGGTAAGAGGGGTTAGAAGAAGGTAAAGAGGTAGAACTAGTAGAGGATGATGAAGGTTAAAGAGACATACCTGATTGGTGAATATTGGATTAACTCACAGTCTCGTTTGATAGAGAACCATTGTCAGGAACACCATTGGAAGATGAGGAACCAAGGGTCGGCATAATAGAGGTGATAGATGAAGGTTGGGCACGTGTAAGAGGAATTACAAAGTAGTTGGGAACCCAATAGTCAATCGTGCCATTTTGGAGCCTACTTTCCATTAGAAGGAAAAGAGTGTTCCACAAAATCAACATGATGAGATAAATAAAGCCGAGACTTTATAGGATCATAACACTTATAAGCACTCTGAGTTTGTGAATAGCCTAAGAAAAGATAAGGAGTACAACGAGGCTGTGATTTATTCTAAGTATAAGGACCCAACCATGGATAACATAAACAACCAAAGACTCAGAGTTTTTTATAGTTTGCTACAGTACCATATAATCTTTAATAAGGTGAGTCACCATTTAAAATTTGGGTAGGCAACCTGTTGATTAAGTAGGCAGCAGTAATGAAGGCATATGACCAGAACTTTAGAGGAATATTGGAATTGTGTCATAATGTGATACCTGTCTCCATAACATGGCGATGATGACGTTCAACAGTGGCATTGTGTTCAGGTGTATTGGAGGGAGTGAGAAAATAGGATATCCCATTCTCTTTAAAGAATGAACGGAGATGAAGAAATTCTCCACCATTGTCAATGAAAAAGCATATTATGGGTTTTGAAACAATTTCTCAACAACTCATTTGAATTTTTGAAACACAAATGAAACTGTAGACACGTAATTTTGGTCCCGTCAAAAATATTTCTTATTCCATTATCACACAATTTAACCCTATTTTATAATTTTTCCATAAGAAAAACAAATAAATAACCACTTTATCATTTATTTATTTATTTATTTATTTTTGTTTTCATCCAACTAACAAACCCTAACCAATTTTGTCTTATCTTAAAGCTTCCAACAACTCACCCAATAAAAAAAACACCTAACCCTCAACCCTCCAATTAAAAAACAACACCTCACCTCTCACATTACCACCCTCACCTACCCCATACCCCTAACCTTACCTACCTTGCCCCCACGTGACCTCCTAGCCCATATCCTATCTTTAGTCCTTTATACATTTTTTTCACACCATAGCAAAAAAGGAGAAGGAACATATCAACAACGGATGAGACCCACTTAAAGGTTCCTTTTTGTTTTCCAATTCATTAAAGGCATATATCACACATAAAACAAAAGAGGAACCTTCCAGGAAAGGGGAGGGGACCCATTTTATCATTATTCTCATCATAAAAGGAGGGGACCCACGTGATTCACAAGGGAAAGAGGGCTCTAAATTTCCATATATACATACGGAGAGAGAAAGAAAGGATGATGATCATCTTCTCCAGATAGATTTAACGGGCACACACAGATCGAAGGGAGAAAAATTTTCTTCTCTTCTTGACGAAAACCACCATACACACCTCTATTTTTTTCCTTTCCTTGCTTTCACCATTTTTCTATTAAAATCACACTCCATTCACACATATTCACACACTCAATTCACAGAAATACACTCATCCTCACCGGAGACTCCATACACACAAAATCCATCATCTCTTCTACACACAAATCTGGCACACACTCATGCACTCTCACAAAACACATAGATCAACACTGATGGAAAGATATGGGAGAGTTCTATAAACACAAAAATGGCATAGTAAGAGAGAGAAGGAGGCATGATCAGAGAGAAAGGAAGGACTTCATTATTTTTTGTTTCTTTCTTCTTCATTTTTGGTTTCTTTCTTCTTCACGGGTATAAAATAGATCAAAAAGGGACCATCATCATCTGCTCATTTTCCTTTTCAAAATCCTGTCATTTTTTTTTATATCACAGATATCATAGGTCCATATTGTCTTTCGATTTCTGAAATATCGCGAAAATCTCTTTATTTTCTTTGAGTTTTTGGTCAGAATCAGTCCGTTTGAGTTGTTTTTTTAACTTCACATTCAAGTCTTTTTTAGAGTTTTGACGCGATTTCTATTTCAGACCTCCGTTCATTCGTATTATCCTGGGATTTCGCTGTTGTTTGTTTCAATCAGGCCCATCGTGGTCGATTTCTGTGTAGTCTGTTTCTCCATACTGAGTTTAGATTTCGTCGTTGTGAGATTCTATATTCGGGCTCTCGGAGTTGGTTTTCCTAAACATTATTATCATCATAATCAATTATTCAAAGGTCCATTCCTTAACTCTCTCTCTTTATTATTTTTTTAATGTGGCTTTGATGATGTGGTTTTGAATCTTTAAGTAGTATTAATTGTATTGTGAGGTATGAATGATTCATGTTCTTAATGTTTGACGCCTCGTTGAGTGGATATGTTGGGTGTTGGTTTTGGACTTTGAGTAGTGATTTGAACTAAAGAATTTATTGACCTTCGGTTAAAGAAGGATTCAGGATTGGGATCGTGATATGATAACAGATGAATATAAATTAGTTGCTTTTGATTCATTATTATTGTCGTTGATGTGGTGTATCATGATACGTTGAAATGAATAGGCAATATAGGTTCGGGTAGGCAAAATTCCTATGAATAAGAATTTTCGTTAAATGTTTGAATATGGAATATTGGTTAAATATTTTCTAGTTTATCATGCTTGACTCAATTGTACTATTTGGCCATGGAATGCCCCGAAGTACTTGTATTATTTTATCCGGGGAATGTCCCGAAGTATTTTGTACTCGAAGGACGTCCATGATCAAGGCCCGGAACGTCGGGTGGACAAAGTAATAGAGCGTAGTTAGGATTATCCTAGAATAGAGTAGGTTTATATTTCCATATCTTTTTTATTTTGGGACTGTATAATTGGACTGAACACTAAATTTTGTTTTGTTTTGTTTTGTTTTGCTTGATTGATTGCTTTGCGTGCTTTGTGTGGTTTATACATTCGTAGTGTCAAATTAGCCGATATGCTCCACCAAGAGACCATGGTCTAACCACGGGATCAAGGGGTGTCTAACACCTTACCCTTGATTAACAGAATTCTTTAGTCGGAATCTCTGTTCGCAAATCAGTTTTACAAAGTCAAAACCGTTTTGAAAAAGAATGTCCATAGGTGACTTGGCACACCCGATTTATGTTAAGTGGCAACTCTGAGTTTTGAATGTAAATAATCCTTTTCGAAACCAATCTTCATTTTGTCACTTGAATAATAAAAACCCTTTCGAAACTTAAAATACAATCTTTTGGAGTATGAAAAAGGGGTGTGACAGCTCTGGCAACTCTGCTGGGGAAATTTCAGAATTTGAGCTTTTATTGGAGTCGTATCGGCTTTGTTTGGCATTACGAGTGTATAAGCATTGTTTGTGATTTTTGTTTGTGTGTTCACTTTTGTGTATTTTTGTGCTCTTTATTTACAGTATTTATCCTATGTGTTACCGCTTTTATATCTGACATCATGTGCATAACCCGAGTCATTCTTTCTGCAACAAGTCTCAGAGCGCATGTCGTGTGCACGAACTCTAGTTGAGTCACCTTTATTTTAGGGGGGGAGCCGTTGGATGTATGGAGTAGGTGAAAAGCTAAGCAGCCACTATCGACCATATGCTCCCCCGAACGGCCTTGTTGGTGAACCCCAGTGTAGGTCAGCCTTTAGGTCATGCTTATGTGCATCATATTGAGACCTAGCGAGTCCACTTGGTCCTTTGTTGGGAACTTACCTCTAAAGAATTCCTACATGATAAATGTTGTCTCTTTGAGGATAACGTGGTCATTTGACAGACTGATGTGGGGTAAAGCATGTGTTAGAAAGTAAAGTGTGTGAAAAAGAATAAAAAAAAGAGAAAAAAAATTAGCCCGAAAAGAGTTTTGTAGTTTTTAGAGTTCTTTATGGCTTTTGTTTTTCACAATTCAAAAATTTCAAAAAATAAAAAATAAAAAAAAAGATTTTTTTTTACAATAGGAGGTTTTATAAAGGAAAATTCAAAAAAAATATATAATAAAAAAATGGTAGAAGTTTTATACTTTTCATATAACAAAAATATCAAAAAATAATAATAATAATAATAAAAAATCTTTTTATTCCTTTACCACTCATTCATAATTTGAAAATTTTAAAAAAAAGATTTTTCTTTCATAGTTGTGGGTGTCAAATTAAAAACCCATTTTTTTTCTATTTTTCTTTTATTCATCGATCTTTGGTTGTGTCTCTTCAGTTAGGGTCAGTCTGTTAGTTAATCTTTATTTGTTCAATATGGACGGACTACGCATACCTGATTCTCGTCCTTCGGGGCGGGATACGTAGGCAACCCTCGGTGGGTCCGATAACCTTTATTTTGGCCTTCGTCTTAGTCTTAGGCTAGGTCTTTTACCCCGTAACCTAGAATTGTTAGCCAAGTAGGCTGATTTTAATCAGCGTTACTGTTCGGCGATTGGAGTCATGAAGCGATCTGTCCCTTCGACGTATGTCCGTATCAAATTCCCATTGGTTGGGAACCTTTTGCTCTTATCAAATTTTTGAGATAATTTCTTATCTGTTACTATAGGATGGATCTGTCCACAAAGTCTAGAGTCTTTATGGTTGTCAAGGTACCCAAAAAGTTGATCAAGTGGTGAGGCACGTTCAATTACGCTGAAAAGCACGAAGTGAGGAAAGTGTTAGGTAATCTTGTAGCACTTATGGATCTCACGCCTCGTCTGGATCTAATAGAAGCTGCGTTGACTTTCTGGGATCCAAATAATTTGGTGTTTAGGTTTGGAAGTTGTAAATTGACTTCTACCCTGGCAAAAGTGTCTCGTTTGTTTTGGTTGACTTACATGGGTCAACAGATGATTCTAGTCCGCAATCATACTCGTAAGAAATTCCTTTGACTCTGTGGATTAAAAGATAACAAGCATCTGGGATGTCTCAAACAATCTTGGATTTCCTTGGACTATTTGTTTGCTAGATTTGGGTCCTTAGAGGGTTTCGACTGCTTTTGGGATGAATTCTGTACTACCAAAAAAATCTAGGAACAACGTCGTCTTGAGGTTTTCTGTCTGGATTTGTTGGGTATCTTAGTGTTCCCGTCATTTGAGAGGTGTATCAATACTCGTCTACAATCAGTGGTGATAGCTTTATTCAAGAAAAAAAATGAGGTCACCATTGTACCAATGATCTTAATAGAAATATATAAGGCTTTAACTGAAGTAAAAGGAGGGGTATGATTTTTTGAGAGGAGTAATCTGATATTGCAGTTGTGGATGATGGAGCACTTACATACGCCTTCTTTGATTAGAGCAGATGTGATCGATCGTTGTCTGAATGATCTAGTGCAAGCCATGCAAGAGAGAATGCGTTTTGACAAATTTTCTTTTCCTATGGGAGTCAATTCTTGGATCGAATTTCTCGAATCAAGAACTTCGAACAACATTCTTTGGTGCTATATGTGGTTTCGTCCTAAGAAAATCTTGATTGGATCTCAAATGCAACTCTTTGTAGTTTTGATAGGACTTAACTGCACTAGGCCTTACAGTCCAAGAAGGGTGATGCGTCAATTGGGTAGGATGCAAGACGTCCCCCCAATAATGGACCTTCTAAAGGATGTAGAGTACTTTAAAGACCAAGCCATGGGGGGAAAGCAAATATGAGCAATTCTGGAATAACGCGATAAAGCTAGGTGTCGATACTCTCGAGGAAAATCCAGGATGCACTCAAAACTATGAAATCTGGCTACAATCTCTGCCCGTGGCATTAGTAGACCTTTACCAGCCCAGCTTAGAGGGTGAATATGGGAAGCAATCATGGTAGAGGATGATGAGCAGGAAGATCCGGGTACCAAGGTAGAGTTTTTGAGAGTTCAGTTGTCACGTTTGATCTTAACTGTGGATGGGTGTCAGAGAAACCTTTGCGGGTGTAATCTCCAAGAGGCGGGGATACGGGTGAGAAATTTGTTCCCGGGTATCAAAACGTCATTGTACGATATGTTGCAAAGTCTGAGTGGAAAAGAGGGGACTTCACAGGTGGGTTCATCTCCGCCGGGGACGTCACACAGAGAACCAGTTTGAAAGAACATGTCTTATCTTTATGTAGTTTTGAGTCTTTTATGTTTCTGTCATTGTAGGGTGGTGTCTGTGTTAAGTCAAAGTCAAGTTATTTTTTATATTCGGGTCTTTATTAGTAATTGCACGGATGTCGTTAGGGGTTTAGAATGTTGTTTTGTATTTGTTGTTTAGTTTTAAAGTGGTCCTAAATTCGTTGTATGTTTTGTTGTTTCTTTCAT
Source organism: Capsicum baccatum var. pendulum (assembly GCA_030864225.1). Taxonomy (NCBI): domain Eukaryota; kingdom Viridiplantae; phylum Streptophyta; class Magnoliopsida; order Solanales; family Solanaceae; genus Capsicum; species Capsicum baccatum. Next base: position 101,747,737 of record CM061550.1, on the reverse strand, counting down.
CGAAATGTTATGATGTTACGTCTTTCTTTTGTTTTACTTGTTTTCGTTGTTCATGAAAAAAAACCTTCAATTGTGTGATGTTTATGCATATGCAGCCCGAACTATGCAAGATCTGATTCATGTACAACATGATACGTCGGCAACCTACTTTTGGGTTCGATCTAATCATTTTGTTTCGTTGTTTTTCATTATTTTTCCTCTTTTAAAGAAAAAACAAAAGCCATAAAGAATGATAAAATGAAGGTAGATAGCGAGAGAAGAAAAGAAAGAAAGGATGATGAGACAATAAAAGGAAAGAACAGAGACTGATACGAAAAAAAAAGAGGGATAGGAGGGAGAAAATAATAATAATAATAATAATAATAATAATAATAAGTGCAGATAAAAATAAGTGTAGATAAAAATCGGGATGATGTTAAAATGACCTCGCTACCCTCAAAAGCTAGTAGAAATGAACATGAATTTAGGACAGTTTTACCAATGTGATTCCCATGCTTGTTGTGTGCCCTAATCCTAACGAATGTCGTCTTTGATGAGCATGTTCTTTCAGATTGAAGTGGTAGGTTTGCAGCACTCTGGCTAGTCACCCATACTTCACTAGATCAAAAGCAAAGCTCGCCATGGCTAGCAGGGAGATTGAAAATTCGCTCATTGACCCGAATCAGGATCACAGGGAAGAAAGTTCAGAGCACAATGATGAGGTAGTAAGGCTCAGACAACAATTGATAGATTTGCACTGGGCATGGGCCAGCGGAATGCCTCCTCCTCTGCTCCCTGAAGGTCTTGGGAATATCTCTAATTGCCCACCACTCTCTTAGGCGCTATTCTCTGCTCCTACTGAGTCACCTAAGCACGCACCAGGATTTACTCCGCGACATTATTATCTTGGCAGTTCTAGTTTGCCCTTGGCAGCTCCCTAATCAAGACCCGCTGCTCAGCCGGCGCCACCGATCACACCAGTATTCGTGGCTCCGCCACCACCTGAAGCTCCCATATTACTGTGCGTCCGACAATGGGGCTTCCTCGGTCTGCCGGTGAGCTAGTATTGAAGGTTCCAGATAGTCAGTATTATGCCTCGGAGCCTACTTTGAGAATGAATAAACCGTATGGGTACACTCAGCCACCTGCATTTCCATTTAATATGGAGAAACCTGTCGCAACAGAGGAACAGGAAGTCATAGTGCGGAAGTTGAAAAGTTTAGAACAGGCCATGAGGAATTTACAGGGAATCGGAGGTTATAAGAGTATTTCCTATAAATATCTTTGCATGTTCCCAGACATCAACCTTCCCCTCAGTTTTAAAATGCCCAAGTTCGAGAAGTATGCAGGGCATGGTGATCTCGTGGCACACTTGAGACGTTATTGCAACCAATTGAGGGCTGCAGGAGGAAGGAAAAAGCTTCTCATGGCTTTATTTGGCGAGAGTCTTTCTGATCTGGCTTCAAAATGGTTTATCGATCAAGATATCGACAAGTGGAACAGTTGGGATAACTTAGCTTCTGAGTTTGTACAATATTTTCAGTATAACATCGACCTGATTTCGGACAAAAAATCCTTGGTCAACATAAAGAAGAAAAACACTGAAGGTTTTAGTGGATACGTGATAAGGTGGCGTGAACAGGCCGCCAAGGTAAAGCCTCCAATGAAAGAAAGTAAGTTGGTAGAGGTTTTCATTCAGGCACAGGCTGAGACCTATTTTCAATATTTACTTTCGGTAATAGGAAAGTCTTTTATTGAAGTCCTCAAAATGGGGGAGATGATAAAGGACGGAATCAAGACCGTCCGAATAGTGAGTTTTGCCGCATTAAAAGCCACCACACAAGCGATTCAAGATGGATCTGGCACATTCAGAGGTAAAAAGAAGAAAGTGGACATGGCGACTGTCATAGCTGGAACCCATTCCTATCCCAAAAGACCACCTCACCCCTATCCCCAATCCCAAGCCCAAGTCTACGTCCAAGCTCCATATATTTCTCCCCACCATTACTACCCTCTACAAAATCCTTTATATTCCATTCCACCACCGCCGTACCCAGTATATAGCGCATAGCCATATGCCCAAACCCCTTCTTACCCGCAATGGCACGTGCAAGCTCTATAAAATTGCCCATTCGCTCCACCAAATTACCAAAACCCCTCCAGACCTGGTTTTCAACCTAGGCCCGAGTATAAGAAAGAGAAGGCAATCAAAAATCAATTCACACCTCTTGGGGAGTCATATGCTAGCTTGTTTGATAGGTTGAGAAATTTGAGGGTCTTAAGCCCAATTCAAGGAAGGCTTTCAAATCCACCGCTGAGGAATCTCAATTATTCTTTAAGGTGTGCGTACTGTTCTGACATACTAGGCCATGATATCGAAAAATACTGGCATTTAAAGAGAGTTGTCCAAGATTTAATTGACATAAATCAGATGCTGGTCTAGGCCCTGGAGGGTCCAAACATTAACCAAAATCCGCTGCCAACCCATGCTGAAACTAATATGTTAGAATTGATATATGACGGTAAAGAGTCGTCAAGATGTTATAAGCCTATCGTCAAGATACAGACCATTGAGGAGAAATCGGTGAATGTAGAAGAGTCTTTGAAAGCAATGTCATTGAGCCAGGAAGGAATGAGAGAAGATAAAGCCCAAGAAAGCATAAAGAAACCCCTGATTACTGTGCAAGGTGCCAGAAGGTATGTTGATTTAAGTCAGGATAAACCTACGTTGACAGTGGTAGGAGCTCCGAGTAAGCCCATCTTGACGGTGAAAGGAGCACTGGAAGTGCCTATTGTCCTCAAATCGGTAACCCAACCTCCGATAGTTGATACGAAAAGGGTTCCCTAGAATTATGGGTGGACTGTGATGACCTATCACGAGAAAGAAGTAGTGGAAGATGTAGATGAGGTAGGGAGTTTGACTAGGTCAGGAAGATGCTTCGTGCCTGAAAGTTTAAGAAAGTCCAGGCCAATTGTGAGTGGACCATCATCTATCAAAAAAGCCTATCACCAAAGAAGAAGCCGAAGAATTTTTGAAAAAGATAAAATTGCCAGAGTATTCAATAATAGACCAATTGAAGAAAACCCCTGCTCAAATTTCCCTCTTATCTTTGTTGTTGCACTCCAAGGAGCATCGTGATATTTTATTGAAGGTATTAAATGAAACATATGTTCCTAGGGAGATTACAATAAATCAACTTAAGAAAATGGTCGAAAAAATCTTTTAGGTCAATCGGATCAGATTCTCTGACAATGAATTGCCTGTTGAAGGTACAGGGCATAACCAGGGCCTTTTACATTACAGTGAAATGCGAAGATTTTTACGTCACTCATGTTATGATTTACGGAGGTTCAGGTGAAAATATCTACCCTATTTCTACTTTGAAAAAGTTGAATATTGGTGCTAAGAGGATCAGGCCCAACAATGTATGTGTTAGGGCTTTCGATGGTGCAAAATCAAACTCCATTGGCGAAATAGAACTAATGTTAATCATAGGGCCTGTTGAGTTCGCCATAGAGTTTCAAGTATTGAATATAGACTCCTTTTACAATCTGTTGTTGGGAAGGCCATGGATCCACAAGTCCAAGGCGGTTGCATCTACACTGCACCAAATGATTAAGTTTGAGCATGACAGGCAAGAAGTGGTTATTCACGGTGAAGGAGATTTGTCCACCTGCGAAGATTCTCCCTTGTCTCTTATTGAAGAAAATAACGTAGAGGAGACATTTGTCTATCAAATTTTTGATACAGTGCCAGTGAATCGTATCCTTGAATGACAGGTTATACCGAGACCGCAATTGTCTTCCGCTTCTATCATGATGGTGAGTGAACTTCGGAAATATGGATTTGAGCTAGGAAAGGGTTTGGGAGTATCTCTGCACGGTATAGTTCATCCCATATGTTCGAGTGAGAACGTGGGCACGTTTGGTCTAGGATTTGATCCTACAGCTGAAGATCTGAGGAAAGCCAAGGAAAGGAAAAAGGAAACATGGTCACTCCCTCGCCCAATGCCACTACTCAGTGAATCATTTGTTAAGAGCGGTGTCACGAAGCATGTGGAATTTGAAGTTGAATTGGTTGATAACTGCCAGAACCTTTTTATTGAAGTTGATATGGTCGAAGCAGAAGAAGGTACTAGTATGGCAGACGTGCAATTCATAGGTCCAGCTGTCCGACTCAATAATTGGGAAGTCACTCCTCTCCCCGTCAGGAGGGAGTTTTAGTAGTTTATTTTGTTTTTCTTTCTATTTATCCGAGTTATTTCTGGGTTATAATTCAGATTTTAGTTTGTTTATGTTATGTTTCCATCTATACTTAAACCCTTCTATCTTTTCATTTAATGAAATGCAATGTACCTTTTGTTTCGTGTCTAATATATTTTATTTTTCTTTTTTTTTATATACAGTTCTCTTTATGCTGATTCTAATGACATGACATGCATGCGAAAATTTTAGCCTGATCTTAAAATCCAAACTAATCAAGATGTAATGAAGCAGGATGGAGAATATGATGAAGAAGAAGCACTAGAAGAAATAAGCAAAGAGTTGGAACAGTTTGAAGACAAACCGAATCCTAATGTGAATGAGACTGAGCCAATAAATCTAGGGAATCAAGAAGATGTTAGCAAAACTAAAATCAGTGTACATGCTTTGTCTCAGCTAAAATATGGAATGATTCAAGCATTAATTGATTATAATGATATTTTTGCATGGTCTTATGATGATATGCCTGGTTTAAGCACTGAATTAGTGGCTCACAAATTGCCACTTCCCTCCTGTCAAACAGAAGTTGAGGAAGTTTAAAGCTAATGTAGGCATTAAAATCAAAGAGGAAATCATGAAACAACTTAAATCCAAAGTAATTCGAGTGGCTCGTTATCCCATGTGGTTATCTAATGTTGTTCCCGTACCAAAGAAAAATGGCAAAATTCGAGTGTGTGTTGATTATCGTGATTTGAACAGAACAAGTCCGAAAGATGATTTTCCACTACCCAACATCCATATTTTGCTAGACAACTATGCTAAACACGAGTTTTCCTCTTTGGTGGATTGTTATTCCAGATATCACCAGATCATTATGGATGATGAAGACGCGGAGAAGACGTCTTTTATCACACCATGGGGGACCTATTGTTATCGAGTGATGCCGTTCGGTTTGAAGAATGCTGGAGCAACATACATGAGACCCATGACCACTATGTTTCATGATATGATGCATAAGGAGATTGAGGTATACGTGGATGATGTGATTATCAAGTCAAAAATTCGGGCCGACCATGTTAAAGATTTGAGAAAGTTTTTTGAAAGACTTCGCAGGTATAACCTCAAGCTCAACCCGGCAAAATGTGTATTTGTAGTTCCGTCTGGAAAGTTGTTGGGGCTTGTGGTCAGCCGTCGGGGGATTGAATTGGATCCCTAAAAAATCAAAGCCATTCAGGATTTTTTCCCGCCCAAGAATAGGACGGAGGTGATGAGTTGTCTTGGTAGACTAAACTACATTAGCAGGTTTATTGCTCAACTCACAACCACTTGTGAGCCCATATTCAAGTTGCTAAAAAAAGTACTGTGGTAAAATTGACTGAAGAATGTCAGGAAACGTTCGACAGAATCAGAAGATATTTGTCAAATCCGCCCGTGCTAGTACCACCGGAGCCTGGTAGGCCTTTGATCTTATATTTATCAGTCATGGACAATTCTTTTAGTTATGTCCTGGGTCAACATGATGTCACAGGCAAAAAGGAACAGGCTATTTATTATCTTAGCAAGAAGTTCACCGCATATGAGGCCAGGTATACTCTTCTTGAAAGGACGTGTTGTGCCCTAACTTGGGTAGCACAGAAGTTGAAGCATTATCTCTCATCCTATACTACTTATCTCATCTCTTGCATAGATCCTTTGAAGTATATCTTTCAGAAGCCTATGCCGACAGGTCGATTGGAAAAGTGGCAAATATTGCTTACCGAGTTCAACATTGTATATGTGACTCGAACCGCCATAAAATCCCAAGCCTTGGCAGATCATCTTGCTGAGAATCCCATCGATGAAGAGTACGAGCCATTAAAGACATATTTTCCTGACGAAGAAGTGTCGTGTATCGATGAATTCGTTATATATGCTAATCCAGGTTGGAAGTTGTTCTTCGATGGAGCTGTCAATATGAAAGGAGTCAGAATAGGTGCGGTTTTTATCTCTGAATCGGGATAATATTTCCCGGTAACAACACAACTTCGATTTTACCGTACTAACAACATGGCAGAGTATGAAGCTTGTATTCTTGTTTGAGGTTAGCTGTTGATATGAGAGTCCAGTAATTATTGGTGTTAGGGGATTCGGATTGGCTCGTCCATCAAATTCAAGGAGATTGGGAGACGTGAGATTTGAAGCTCATCCCGTATCGACAATGCTTGCAGGAGTTATGTCAACGGTTTGTGTTAGTAAAATTTAGGCATATTCCAAGGATTCATAATGAAATTACTGATGCTTTAGCCACTCTATCTTCAATGCTTCAACATCCTGATAAAGCCTACATCGATCCTACGCATATACATAGTCATGATCAGCATGCTTACTGTAATGCAGTTAAAGAAGAGCTCGATGGAGAACCCTGGTTCTTGGATATCAAGCGATACATTCAGTCAGGAGAATACCCAACATATGCCACCAACAATCAAAAGAGGACTATTAGGCGTTTGGCTAGTGGATTTTTCTTAAGTGGGGGGATCTTATATAAGAGAACCCCAGATATGGGACTTTTAAGGTGTGTATATGCAAGAGAAGCCTCGACAATCATGGTTGAAATATACTCTGGAGTATGTGGGTCGCATATGAACGGTCATGTCTTGTCAAAGAAGATTCTTTGAGCAGGTTATTATTGGCTTACTATGGAGAGGGATTCTATTCGATTTATTCAAAAGTGTCATCAATGTCAGGTACACGGTGATCTGATACGTTCTCCTCCGGCTGAGTTGCATGTAATGGCCACTCCATGGCCGTTTGTGGCTTGGGGAATGGATGTGATTGGACCGATTGAGCTGAAGGCATCAAATGGACATAGATTCATTTTAGTAGCCATTGATTACTTCACAAAGTGGGTAGAAGCAGTAACTTTTAAGTCAGTGACAAAGAAGACTGTGGTAGATTTTGTTCATGCCAACATCATTTGTAGGTTTGGAATTCCTAAGATGATCATTACAGACAATGCTGCCAATCTCAATAGTCATTTGATGCAAGAAGTATGTCAACAGTTTAAGATCGCACATCGAAATTCTACTCCATATCGCCCAAAGGCCAATGGTACTGTAGAAGCCGCAAATAAGAATATAAAAAAGACTCTGCAAAAAATGGTACAAGGGTCTAGACAGTGGCATGAAAAGTTGCCGTTTGCATTGCTAGGTTATCACACCACTGTTCGTACTTCAACAGGGGAAACTCCATATTTATTGGTGTATGGGACAGAAGCAGTCATCCCTGCATAAGTTGAAATTCCCTCTCTTCGAGTCATTGTAGAAGCAGAGATTGATGATGACGAATGGGTCAAAACTCGACTGGAACATTTGAGTTTGATTGAGCAAAAAAGGCTAACGTCTGTGTGTCATGGCCAGTTGTATCAGAGGAGAATGGCTCGAGCGTATAACAAAAAGTTCCATCCAAGGAATTTTGAAGTTGGTCAATTGGTATTGAAACGTATCCTTCCTCACCAGGTTGAAGCGAAAGGCAAGTTCTCCCCTAACTGGCAAGGTCTCTTTGTTGTGAAGAAAATGTTGCCCAATGGAGCCTTATATTTGACAGATATTGAAGGCAAAATGGCAGAAATGGCTATCAATGCTGATGCGGTCAAAAGATATTATGTATGATATTTTATCCTTTGTTAATTTTATTGCATGTTTAGTAATTGCATTTTTGAAGATTGATATGATGAAGGCATTTTATTCTTCTATCCAAATATTGTGTCATCCTTTGTTTATCCGTTTGAGCTTCATTTTATTTTTTCTTTCATATCCCTCTTTTGGAATCAAAATAGAGTCAAAGATAAATGTCAAGAAAATAAGAATAAAAGAAAGAGTTCAAAAAAAAATCAAAACAAAGAACAAACTTATGGAACTACGTGCAATCTGATTCTCCTCTCTTGGGAGTGAGATACGTAGGCTGCCCTATTTCGGGCTCGGTCCAACCAAATAAATATTTTAGAGTCACCCAGTCAATAAAAACTGGGGTATGATTTAATATGTTGTTTGAGTCGATTCCAAAAGTTGTAAGTCCCACCCCCACTTCAAGTGTCGTTTGAACCTCTTGCCATCATTTTCTAACCTTATCCGAAAGCCAAGCTACAACCAAAGAAAGTCCTTCAGATCAATTTTTGATAATGTTAAGGCTAAGCATGCAATGGATATGATGATACATTATGAGGTACCACTTGTCTCCCTCAGCATAAGAAATCAGGAAAGAAATACAAAATGAGAGAGTCTTATTGGTGAAAACCCCCACGGGCATCATAAGGCGATGGTGAGTTGAGAGAAATGAAGATGAGAGAGTCTTATTGGTGAAAACCCTTGCAGGAACCATAAGGCGATGGTGAGTGGATAGAAATAAAAATGAGAGAGTCTTATTGGTGAAAACCCTCACGGGCACCGTAAGGCGATGGGAGTTCAGGAGGAAAGTGAAAAGTGAAAAGAAAGAGATTTGTTGGCGAAAGTCTTTTAAGATGTCGTCAATTGAATGTGATGTATGAGTCCAATGGATTTGAAGAAGCGTCTCAGCGGCAAAGGCACGAACTCAACAACAAATGGGGAGTTTGGATAGAAAGATCAGGCAGCTTAATCCAAAATGCATGTCATACTCATTGGAGTTGTTTGTCGTATTCAGATAAGTTTTATTTTTGAATATGGGACATTGCCCTTTTATTTCATTTACATATTCATGCTTTGTGTCCTTTTATGTCATTTATCAAATAAAAGTCACCATCATTTCTTTACATTTAAGTCAAGTCTGTGTCAAAACAAACGAGAAAGGATTTCAAAATTTACTATCAGTCTTTCCAATTATATAAGAAAAAGCCAAGGACCAGCACATGAAAGAAATATGATCGTAATTCAACACGAAGCAAAGAAAGTCTATCAACCGACAGGATGTTGGATTCGTGGAAGCATTCAGATTTGGGAAAAGAGTGCACCTCAGATACATGGTAAAATGGAAACACATTGTTCGAGTCAGAACTCATTTCCCTCAATCTGGATCTAGGTCAAAGATGCGGCAAGACAGGGCAAGTGTCAGCGATTTGGAACAAAGATGAAAGGAACGAGTGCTTGGGCAGATTCCTGAGAAGCCAAGAACTGCAAGCCACCACTAAGTTTTTAATAGACAAATTGTCTTTGTTGAAATAAGGGCAAATTCGCTTCACTTAATTCAGCTACCAATGGAAATGCACATCCGTGGGATTTTACTTTCTGCTCAGGACCCTCCTGAAAAATTGGAATTTTACTTTCTGTTCAGGACCCTCCTGAAAAATGAGACTTTACTTTCAGTTCAGGACCCTCCTGAAAAATGAGAATTTTACTTTATGTTCAGGACCCTCCTAAAAAATAGGAATTTACCTTATGTTCAGGACTCTCCTAAAAAATGGGGTTCTACTTTATGCTCAGGACCCTCCTGAAAAATGGGACTTTACTTTTAATTCAGGACCCTCCTGAAAAATGGGAATTTACTTTCTGTTTAGGACCCTCCTGAAAAATGGGACTTTACTTTCAATTCAGGACCCTCCTAAAATATGAGACTTTACTTTATGTTCAGGACCCTCCTGCAAAATGGGATTCTACTTTTTGTTCAGGACCCTCCTGGAAAATGGGATTTTACTTTCTACTCAGGACCCGCCTGAAAAATGGGACTTTATTTTCTACTCAGGACCCTCCTGAAAAATGAGACTTTACTTTCTACTCAGGACCCTCCTGAAAAATGGGACTTTACTTTCTGCTCAGGACCCTCCTGACAAGTGAGATTTTACTTTTTGTTCAGGACCCTCCTGAAGAATGGAAATTTAATTCCAGTTCAGGATCCTCCTGAAAAATGGGACTTTACTTTCTGTTCAGGACCCTTCTGGAAAATAGGACAACACATTCAAAAATGAAATACTACTTTACTATAATTTTTGTTTGGGATAATTTTCGTTCTAGTTTTAATTTTGAGTTTCAGGGACCCGCCTGAAGAATAGGGTGATGAAATAGCTAGTCAGGAGCCCACCTGGAGAATAGGGTGAAGAAATTGAAAGGCAAGCAACAAGTTGAAGAAATTGCAAGTCAAGATCCCTCCTGAAGAATAGGGTGATGAAACTGGAGTCAAGAATCAACAGAAGCTGCATAGATAGGATTTTGTAATTTCATTTATGTTTTAACTTGTAATTTTCATTTTTGATGTAATGACAGAGCCGCTGATCGGAACCTCGATGGAACCTCGCTTGACTCTCCAACTCGGTATAGTCCACTTCTCTTCCAACCCTTTGAGATACCCGTCACTTGATTCCTTCATAACTTGGGTAGGTAGGATGTTCGTCAAGACTCGGTTGTCCTTCTTTCTTCTATTTCTTTCTTCGAATAATGATCGAAACAAAATTCTGTCTCGTTGTCTACTTCTTTATATGAAAACACTAGGTGTTTACATTCAAAGGGGACATGATGTAGACAAGTAATTTTGGTCCTGTCAAAAATATTTCATATTCCATTATCACACAATTTAACCCTATTTTATAATTTTTCCATAAGAAAAACAAATAAATAAGTACTTTATCTTTTATTTATTTATTTATTATTTTTTTTTATCCAACTAACAAACCCTAACCAATTTTGTCTTATCTTAAAGATTCCAACAACTCACTCAATAAAAAAAACACCTAACCCGCAACCCTCCAATTAAAAAACAACACCTCACCTCTCACCTAACCACCCTCACCTACCCCATACCCCTAACCTCACCTACCCTGCCCCCCACGTGACCCCCTAGCCCATATCCTATCTTTAGTCCTTTATACATTTTTTTACACCATAGAAAAAAAGGAGAAGGAACATATCAATAACGGATGAGGCTCACTTAAAGGTTCCTTTTTGTTTTCCAATTCATTAAAGGCATATATCACACATAAAACAAAAGAGGAACCTTCCAGGAAAGGGGAGGGGACCCATTTTATCATCATTCTCATCATAAAAGGAGGGGACCCACGTGATTCACAAGGGAAAGAGGGCTCTAAATTTCCATATATACATATGGAGAGGGAAATAAAGGATGATGATCATCTTCTCCAGATAGATTTAACGGGCACACACAGATCGGAGAGAGAAAAATTTTCTTCTCTTCTTGACGAAAACCACCATACACACCTCCATTTTTTTTCTTTCCTTGATCTCACCATTTTTCTATTACAATCACACTCCATTCACACATATTCACACACTCAATTCACAGAAATACACTCATCCTCACCGGAGACTCCATACACACAAAATCCATCATCTCTTCTACATGCAAATCTGGCACACACTCATGCACTCTCACAAAACACATAGATCAACATTGATGGAAAGATACGAGAGAGTTATATAAACATAAAAATGGCATAGTAAGAGAGAGAAGGAGGCACGATCAAAGAGAAAGGAAGGACTTCATTATTTTTTGTTTCTTTCTTCTTCATTTTTGGTTTCTTTCTTCTTCACGGGTACAGAACAGAGCAAAAAGGGACCATCATCAACTGCTCATTTTCCTTTTCAAAATCCTGTCATTTTTTTTGATATCACAAATATCACAGGTCCATATTTTCTTTTGATTTCTGAAATATCGCAAAAATCTCTTCATTTTCTTTGAGTTTCTGGTCAGAATCATTCCGTTTGATTTGTTTTTTTTTAACTTCACATTCAAGTCTTTTTTAGAGTTTTGACGCGATTTCTATTCCAGACCTCCATTCATTCGTATTGTTATGGGATTTAGCTGCTGTTTGTTTCAATCAGGCCCGTCGTGGTCGATTTCTATGTTGTCTGTTTCTCCATACTGAGTTTAGATTTTGTCATTGTGATATTCTATATTCGGGATCTCGGAGTTGGTTTTCCTAAACATTATTATCATCGTAATCGATTATTCGAAGGTCCATTCCTTAACTCTCTCTCTTTATTATTTTTTTAATGTGGCTTTGATGTGATCTTTGGTGATGTGGTTTTGAATCTTTAAGTAGTATTAATTGTATTGTGAGGTATGAATGATTCATGTTCTTAATGTTTGAAACCTCGTTGAGTGGATATGTTGGATGTTGGTTTTGGACTTTGAGTAGTGATTTGAACTAAAGAATTTATTGACCTTCGGTTAAAGAAGGATTCAGGATTGGGATCGTGATATGATAACAGACAAATATAAATTAGTTATTTTTGATTCATTATTATTGTCGTTGATGTGAAGTATAATGATACGTTGAAATGAATAGGCTATATAGGTTTGGGTAGGAAAAATTCCTATGAATAAGAATTTTTGTTAAATGTTTGAATATGGAATGTTGGTTGAATATTTTCTAGTTTATCATGCTTGACTCAATTGTACTATTTGGACAGGGAATGCCCCGAAGTACTTGTATTATTTTATCCGGGGAATGCCCCGAAGTATTTTGTACTCGAAGGACGTTCGTTATCATGACCCGAAACGTCGGATGGACAAAGCAATGGAGCGTAGTTAGGATTATCCTAGAATAAAGTAGGTTAATATTTCCGTATCTTTTTTATTTCGGGACTGTATAATTGGACTGAACATTAAATTTTGGATTGTTTTGTTTTGTTTTGCTTGATTGATTGCTTTGCGTGCTTTGTGTGGTTTATACATTCGTAGTGTCAAATTAGTCGATATGCTCCACCAAGCGACCGTGGTCTAAGCACGGGATCAATGGGTGCCTAACACCTTCCCCTCGATCAACAGAATTCCTTAGTCAGAATCTCTGTTCGCAAATCAGTTTTACAGAGTCAAAACCGTTTTGAAAAAGGATGTTCATAGGTGACTTGGCACACCTGATTTATGCTAAGTGGCGACTATGAGTTTTGAATGTAAATAATCCTTTTCGAAACCAATCTTCATTTTGTCACTTGAATAATAAAAACCCTTTCGAAACTTAAAATACAATCTTTTGGAGTACGAAAAAGGGGTGTGACAGAAACATCAGATTTTTGCTTTAAAGGAAATAGCCAGATATATTTCATATAATGATTCACAAATATTAAATAATATTAAAAACCATCAATATAAACTTCTGGTGCAACACCCCAAACATCCGAATAAATATATTCTAAAGGAGAAGAACTTTGTATCGAAGATTTATAAAAGGGAGTCTTATGCATTTTATTGCATCTACAAGAATTTCAAAAACAAATTCTTCGCTAAAGATGAGAAAATATTCAAAAGCTTCAAAATGTGACGTAGAGTAGGAGTGGAGGGATGCCCGAGACGTCGCTTCCAGTTGGGAGTGGTGGTGATGGAAGTCGTGTTGGCTTGAGCATTAGATACAGCTTAGAGGGCAGACTTGGATGTCCATAGGTATACACTTCCCTTAGGCTTCCCCGCTACCAGTGGTGTCCCCGTACAATAATCCTTCACAAAAAACGAGTAAGGTGAGAAGTTAATAGAGACATAATTATCAGTTGACAATTTATAAATAGAGATAAGATTCTTTTTTATATGAGGCACACATAGAACATCAGTTAAATTGAGAGGGGTAGAGGGCAAGTGTAGAAGAGTAGATCCTGTATGGGTAATCTTATGAGATTTACCATCACCATGCATGACATGCTCAGTGCCATCATATTCAGAGTAACATGGTACGAGGCACCAGAATCGACAAGCCAATTTAGATACGCTTTGGTGGACTGTGAAGCAAAGTTGACATTGGGCTGTTGATCGCTGGATCGGTTGAAATTGTTGAAAGAACCACTCGATTTGGTACATGTGATAGCAGAAAGAATGAAAAGTAACTTCCTACATTGCTTGACATGATGGCCAGGTTTGTCGCATAATTGACAAGTGACCATTGGTCAATTGTTTTGGCCACCAGAATGACCTCCTTAATTGCTGCCATTTTCATTCCTATTGGAAGGAGGAAAATTCCTTTGGTTGGAATGTGAGTTATTGGTATCTCAATTGTAATTTCGGTCAGCGGATGTAGGAGGTTTAGCAGTAAAGTGCGCCATGATTAGCGCCATAGCTTGTGATGAACGACGAGTCGAATAGGCTTCAAAATCGATCAATTTTTTTATGAAGCTCTTGAAAGGTTATGACTATTTCATTAGCTTAAATTGTAGAGACAATGCTCTCATACTCGGAAGAAAGGTCGTGTACGACATGAAGAAAAACTTCATCATCGGATATATGAACACTCACTGAAGCGATCTTGGCACATATTTCTTTGGTTTTCTGCAAATACACAGTGTTGGAGCGATTTCTCTTTTGAATAGTATTCAAGTCTTCTCTCAAGCTCATTATACGAGCATGCGACTGCTTGGCGTAGGTCGTGGCAAGGTTTTTCCAAAGCGCATAAGAAATTTTATCATCTGTAACAAAGGGTATAATTTCTGGTGAAAGGGATACAACCATGACACTTCTAATTAGATGATCTTGTCGTTTATAATTAGAGGTAGTTGTGGTTCAGTTAGGAATGAAAGAAAATCATAGGTAGTAAGCAGTGTTTTTCACTGATATTGCCAAGATTGATAATTGGTGGTGGTGAGTTTCAATGGGTTTTGGGCTACAACATTAACTGAAATAAGTTGGTCATTATTGTTCAAGGAGATGAAGTTAGAGGATGCCACAATGTTCTGCGGAGAAGCGGAGAAGGAATGATTTGATGGTTAGTCGATGGAGTATTTTCGTTTTCAGGTGTTGATGTTTGGTTTGTTAGGGTTGTGTGAGAATCAAAGGTGCTATTTGAGGGAGTCATGGCTACTGGAAACAAAGAAATTACTGTCCAGAAAATTTGTTGACTGTGAAGCATGATAGCCCTGATACCATAAAGCAATTTACAAAAGAGATTGTTAATACTTTTTTTAATAATGAGTGAGGTGTTTATACAAGAGGATGGATCCATAAGGATCAGGAAAGCAATATGTACAATCAATCAAAGTAAATGAGAATCTTTATAATTATGAATATGCTAAAATGAAAAAACTAAATCTGTAAATAAAGAGAAAAAATTATTCATAATCCCTCTAAGCTATATCTCTAATATTACGTACACAATTTTTTTTAATATATAGATCTTGGGATAAAGACTCAAAGCTGCTTTTTATCAAGCTAGTTAGCCAATCTTTACTTCAAAAGGAAATTTAATGCATGCTTCCGTCTGTTTTTAAAAGTATGTTTGAACTAAATTATAAAGCAAATAATTGCAATTGTCAGGCACTAGATTATAATTCCTCTCTGACTGCTTAGTTTTACTTATAATTAGTTAACTTGTTTGTACTTCATGCATTACATTGTTAAAGTTCATAAAATAATTTTATAAGCGAGAATTAAAGATACTTTTGAAGATTCCTTTTGGTATTTAAAGGGGAGCTTTGGAGTAACAGGTAAAGTTGTTATCGTATAATCATGGGTCACGGGTTCAAGCCTTGAAAACAATCTTTGCCCAAATAATGCGAGAGTTTTTGTGCACCACATTGCTTTTCTTTCTTTTTGATATTTAAATTCTAATAAATAAAAATTTTGAAATTTAATTTATTTTACTATTAATACCTTGTTTTTTTCTTTTTTTTTGTAATTTTGAATCACCTAAAAGTTTTTCCTCTTTTGGAAATGATTTTTCCGTTGTCAAAACTACTTGATTTATTACGGTAAAGAAGGAAAAGAATTTCATTACTTTTTTCCTTGTAATATTTATTCTTGTCAAAAATATTGGAGCTCTCCGTAATCCGTATGGATGTGCATAAGTACATAATTTTTCCTTTCACTATCTAATATACATATGCATATAAAGCTTATAAGCTGTAAGAATACAAGTATGTAACATAAATAATTTTATAAAATAAAACATAATTTCAACTTTCTTAATTTTATTCTTAATGGCAGATTTTAGACCAATAAAAAAAGTTAATTGATTTATGATTAAAAATCTTTAAAGTATAAGAGTGAGAGGTAGAGTAACAAGAGTGTCTGTCATCACCTCCCTTTGAGAATCGAGCGGATAGGGGAGACTCGAGAGAAATTGATCATGTGATTGATTGTATCTGTTGTCAGTACAATCTTTATAATTAAATAAGCAAAACAAGAAATATATTTGGCATGAAAGTTTTTGGCATGAAAAATCCTTTTTGCTCGATATTTTCGTAATTAGTTTGACAAGGGAGGGTCCTATTGTCACTTCATAATTTTTCGCTATTCAAATTACTCTCCCATAGTGAAAATCATTCTTAAAAGCTATCCGATTTTGATTAAACTATTGACCGTACCCCTAAATTTAGGCTGACACTACTCTTTCTAAGAGTTGTCTTGTCCCTCACTCTCTCCTCAAGTCTTTTAATCTTCCTACTAAGATATCTAATAAAAAATGTGAAGAACAATATTTCAAATATCCTCAAATTGTGCCTAACGTTCAAAATTTGGGTGGTAATTGAAATACATATTTTTCGACCTTTTAAAATAAAAATAAATTCTTAGGGGGTGTTATATTCTATAAAAAAAGTTAGTTAATGATATTAACTGACAATGACTTGTTCATGTGTTTTTTTTTCTTGTTAAACTCTTTTTAAAGCTAGAGGTAGTTTGAAATCAACCAAAAAAGGATTTTTTTAAAAAAATAAATAATACATTTTTGAGCTTTTGAAAGATTTATTCATTTTGAATTATAAAAAAAATCATGTTAGAAATTTATTTATTTTGGAATGAAGAGATACTAACTTGATGCCATTCCATCTATTTAATTTGTTTATCTTACTTTATTTTTTAGCATGTTTAACAAAAGTTTTTTTTTTTTTTTAACAATTCTTTAATTTCAAATTTTTACATAAATGTTTAGGGCAATATGTTTAAATAATATTTGATATATTTTATATATCTTTAGTTTAAAATCATAAAATTACCTTTTTTATTTTTAAAAATTTCGAATCGAATCAAAATTAGAAAAACAACAAAACAGAGGGAGTATATATGATAGAAAATATTTTTAAAGATGTTAAGAAAATAATTTGAATGAAGAAAACAAACCAAACAGATAAATCGAACATGTTTTGAATATCATAATTCATAACTTGTGAGTGCTTCTTAGATTAATAGCATTTATCCAAAAAGAAAATATAGATTAATAGCACAAGTGGAAACTGCTCAATAAATCTCAGAATATTACGAAAAATTGAATTGAAATATATCGTATTATCTTTTTATTTTGGTAATTCTATGCATAATTAATATGTTGCATTAATGACTATTAATAGAATCGATCAATAATAGATGACATAAATGAATCATTTTAAAAAATTCGATGTAATATTTGAGTCTTTTTTCATAATAAAATAAGATTAGATACTAAAATAAAATGTAAGTATGAAAAAGATGCTATTCGAAAAATATTTTTCTTTTGAATGAGTCTTACACACGATGAGAATATGAATTAGTTGAAATTTTAATGCACATATTCAAAATTGGGTAAAAATAAAAAAGATTGTCAAATATTTTCAAAGTAGTCTAACATCACTCGACCTTTTGAGTAATATAAGATATCTGATTTTCTCCAACAATAATGTATCATCACAAACCCAAAAACAAGCTGCAATAATGAAAACAAAATTTTGATTAATAAACCTGGTATAAATTCAAAAGTTATATCAAATAAAAGTTTTTCAAAGTGAGCGAATCATGACCCTAAAATGACATGTAAAGGATAATGATAACCGCCTAAAAGATAAAATCTCGTGAATTGAATAGAAGAATCTTGTGCGTTATTTTTTTTTTTGTAAAATTTTGAGTTAGTTTAAGTTTAACCGAAAAATCAATATATATTTGATAATTCTAAAAGAAGACTAGGTATAATTTTTTATTTCCGCATTTAAGTTTGGTCTTAAATTCTATGATATAAAATCTTGTCTTCATACTTTTTAACAAGTGAATGAAATACAAAAAAAAAAAAAAAAAAATTGTATACACCGGTGAAATAATTAACCAAAATTTTATTAAAAAAATAAAATTTTATTTTCATTAGATTTTACCGAGGATTAGTATCTATTAACCGATTTGAAGTTGTTAGATCCAGAATCACAGGTACTAACAACCTTATTTTGGACAATAATCTTTTTTAGAAAACTGAATTGCTTGGTTAAATATTTTAGAAATAATAAATATTTTTTATTTTGGAACCCTAGGAAAATCCGCAGCCGCTACACCCTTCGGATGTGCGCACTGGATAAACCCTCATTGTGTAGTAGCCTGCAAACCACACAGGGAATGTAAACCGCACTAGGCAAGCCCTGTGCTACAGACTCATGGCTCAAAGGCATTGAGGGGGGAATTGATCCCAGATAGCTGTGGTGGGCTACCACCCTCCAAACCAGTGAGCCAGTCCCGAAGGATAGAAATAAAAAAATTCTTAAATAATGACAGATTTTTTTCTTTTACAAATGGAAAAGAAAGTTGTATTTCTTTTTCAGAATTACTTTTGGAACATTGGCCAATCCAAATTTTTATTTAATATTAACCAAAATATTTTTGAAATTGAATAGTCAAAGAATAAATTTTACTATATTTTCACAAGTTCCCTTTTAAAAATGGAGATCTTTCAGAAATCGCTATATTTTGCTGTAAAACTCACCTTCTATAGCCATATTTTATATAACTACCATTTATAACCGTTGTATTCAATTTGCGTCTGCTGTATTCGATTTTATCAATAGTCTGTATTCATATAAAATATAAACACAGTGCCTATTTAGCCGTTGTATTCGATTAACATCCGTTGTATTCACTTTTACTCAGTGATTTGTATTCATAAAAAACATAAATACTCTACATATTTAGTATCGCCAAAAACACTACCATTTTTTTATTTTCTATATTTTTTTTCTTTTTCGTGTTTTTCTTCTTCTTTTTTCTATTTTTTCCTATTTTTTAAATTTTTTTTCTCTTCTATCTCTAGCTTCTATTTCTCTTTCTTCTTCGATTTTTTTTGTTTTCTTTTTTCTATTTATTTTCTTTATCATTTTTTTTCTATTTTCTATTTTTTATATTTTCAAAAAATATGACTACTCGAGCACAAGTCATAGATGATAACATAAATACTACAATTATTTATTGTATTTGTACTCACACCGTCATTTATATTTTTGTATTTATTGATACAACTGTAGTTGTATCTGTATTTTAAAGTTCGCGCTTGTATTTGTATTTTGTAGTTCGCATTTATATTTGTAGTTTATAGTTCGCACTTGTATTTATATTTGTTAGTTCGCACCATCATTTATATTTATATAATCTGCACTTGTATTTTAAAAAACTATATTTGTATTTTTATTTTATAATTGGTTGTATATTATATTGAATTATATCTGTATTGTGATTTTCTTGTGTTTGTATATTTAGATTATATTTGTATTTGTATTCTATTTTCCTCGATGTCTTTCTATTTTTAAAGAATTATTTTGTATTTGTATTTGTAAGTTGATTGCATATTGTATTTAGCCGTGATTATGTACAATTTATCATTTGTATTTGTATACAAACAAGTAAATACATTAATTGTATTTTCCTGATTCTAGAATATATAAATATGTAATGTATCATTTGATACAAATGTACCATTTTGTATTTGTATGTCAAAATTATCATTTGTATTTGTAAATAAACAAATATCACTTGATACAAATACAATTACAAATAAATAATTTTACAAATACAAGTACAATATGTATTTATATATATTGTATTTGTATAAAAATTTGAATTGTATTTATTTATATCAATAAATACAACTCGTATCAATAAATATAAATAAGTATTCATAGAAAGAAAATCAATCGTTTCTTTTCAATAATTAAAAAATACAAATGATAGTTCACACTTGTATCTATATGTTATAGTTCGCATTTGTATTTGTATTTTATAGTTCACAATTATATTTATATGTTATAGTTTGCATTTATATTTGTATTTTATAGTTCGCACTTGTATTTGTATTTGCTAGTTTGCTCAAATGAAAAGAAGGAGAAAAAATAAAAAGGAAAAAAAAGAAAAAAAAAAAAAGGAGAAAAAACGAGAGAAAAAATGAAGGAGAAAAAAGACAAAAAAAGGAAAGTAATAGATAATAGAGAAAAAAACAAAAAAAGAAAAAAAAAAGAAGGAGAGGAAATAAAAAGGAAAAAAATGAAAAAAAGAAAATGAAAAGAAAAAAGTGAAAAAAGAAAAAAGAAAGAGAAATAAAAAAAAATAAAAAATGAAGAAAAAAACTAAAAAATGAAAAAAAAGAGAGTAATAGAAAATAGAGAAAATACATGAGAGAGACTATTAATTGTAATTAGGAATAACTAATAGGTAAGAGGGGGCTATGAATTATAATTAATTAAAACCTAGGCTAAATAGAGTAATTATGAGTATATGTTTGCTAAATTATGTAGTTATTCCGAACTTAATTTCACTCCTATGTATATTTTAAGATGAAAAACTTTCATTTTTAATAACTCAACTTCACTCTTATGATTTAAGATTTATTTTCATGAGATGAAGTGAAAAATAATTTAAGAAGATATTGGATTTGCAATTTTTTTGAGTTCAATTTTGATCAATTATTTATATATTTTTCAGTAAAAATATATAAAAATACTTTAATTTTTTAGTCAACACAATTGTTAACTTCTAATGAATTAATTTCACTCTTATGTATATTTTTAAGATGAAAAACTTTTACAAAATAGCCTAACTTTCAGCCAATTGCGAGGGGGGGAGAGAGGGGGGGGGGGGAGGGAGGGGGGAGGCATAACTTTACTTTCAAAATTATCATCTCTAGTCAATGTATCAATCGTATGCAACCAACTTCATTCGATATAAAATATAAATACAATGAGAGTAATTACATGTACAAGCCATTTTTTTTTCTTTTTTTCTTTTTCCTATTTTTATTTTTTTTAACAATACACCCCTGTGGTGGGGTCCTTTCCCTGACCCTGCAATTAGCGGGAGCTTTAGTGCACCAAATTTTCTTTTTTATTTATTTTTATTTTTTTATTTTTTCATTTTTGCTCTCTCTTTTATCTCTAAGTTCTATTTCTCTTTTTTTTTTTGCTTTTAATTTTTTTTCTTTTTTCGTTTTTCTTGGTATTTTTTTTTGTGTTACCTTCTTCTTTTTTCCTTTTTCTTTTCCTATTTTCGTTTCATTCTTTACATTTTTTTTTCTCTTTTCTATCTCTAACTTCTATTTTTTTATTTTCTTAAAAATATTTTTTCCTTTCTCCTTTTTTTGTTCCGTTTTATATTATTTTTGATTTTTTTTAAGAAATATGACTACGTCGAGTACAAATCATGTATGATAACAAAAATGCCACAATCACTTATTATATTTGTATTCGCACGATTATTTATATTTTTATATTCATTGATATAATTGTATTTGTATTTCTATTTTATAGTTCACACTTATATGGATGTATTTAATTGGCAAGAGAGACAATGGATTGTAATTAAGTAAAACTTAGGCTAAATAGGATAATTAAGAGCTTATGTTTGCTAAGCCGTGTAGTATTTTCTTTTAAGATTTATTTTTATGAGAAGAAGTGAAAAATGATTTAAAAAAAATATTGGATTGAAATTTTTTTCTGAGTCCAATTTTTACCAACCACTTAATTTTCTTAGATAAAATAATATGAAAATACTTTATAATTTAAGTGAAATAATACAAAAATACTTAAAAAATTTAAATATAATTTAACTAAAATAAATTTGTATTTTAACACATCTGCCTAGTCACGAACTCGTGACCCAATGATTATAATTTTTTTGATAAGTTTGTTAGAATAACATTATATGATGATCCCAATAATTTTTATTTATTTAGTTAACCTTAACATTCAATTGATGTTTTAGTCAAACCTATATAAACTCAACATGCGAGTTATTTGGAGTTAAGATAAAATTTCTACATTAAAATTTTTAAGTCAAACTTAATTAATTTATAATTGAAATATCACCTTTGGTAACCATTAATTGAATTGCTATTTCCTTTTGACTATGAGGATGTGTATTGATTTTCGGCCATTAAATAAGGTGACGGTTAAGAATAAGTATCCTCTTCCTCGCATTGATGATTTGTTTGACCAGCTTTCGGGTGCTGCTATATTTTCAAAAATTGATTTGAGGTTCGGTTATCACCAGTTGAGGATTAGAGCTTCAAATATTCCGAAGACAGCTTTTCGAACTCGATATGGTCATTATGAGTTCTTGGTCATATCCTTTGGATTGAACAATGCCCCCGCCGCGTTCATGAAGTTGATGAATCGAATGTTACGACCATATATCGACTCCTTTGTTATTGTATTTATAGATGATATATTGGTGCATTCCAAGAGTAAGGTTGAGCATGAGGAACATTTGGAGATTGTGCTTTAAAGATTGAGGGATGAGAAGTTGTATGCCAAGTTTTCTAAGTGCGAGTTTTGGTTGGAGGCTGTTTTTTTCTTGGGTCATGTCGTGACTAATAAAGGTATTATGATTGATCCATCCAAGGTTGCAACAGTTCGTGATTGTTCTAGACTTACTTCACCCATTGAGGTTCGTAGTTTTATTGGCTTAGCAGGCTATTATCAGAGTTTTGTGGAGGGTTTCTCTTCTATTATAGCTCATTTGACTAACTTGATTCAGAAGAAGATTTCCTTTAAGTGGTCTGATGTTTGTGAGGCAAGCTTTCAAAAGCTCAAGGATTTGTTAACTTTAGCTCCTATCTTGGCTTTGCCCAAGAAAGGCGTGGGCTTTATCGTATTTTATGATGCTTTGGGTGTTGGATTGGATGCTGTATTAATGTAGAAGTTCAAGGTGATTACTTATATGTCTCATCAGTTGAAGCCTCATGAGAGAAATTATCCTACCTATCATTTGGAGTTGTGCACAATTGTATTTGTTTTGAAGTTGTGGAGGCACTACTTACATAGAGTCCATTGTGAGATCTTCTCAGATCATCAAAGCCTTCAGTACTTCTTCACTCAGTGAGATCTTAATATGAGGAATTATCGTTGGCTTGAGTTGCTTAAGGATTATGATTTGACTATTCTCCATTATCCGGGCAATGCTAATGTGGTTGAGAATGTTTTGTAGCTGGAAGTAGACTAGCATGGGTAGCTTGGTGCATCTTTTGACCCAAGAGAGGCTTTTAGCCTTAGAGGTTCAGTCTTTAGCTAACCAAATGGTTAGGCTTGATATTTCGACACCTAGGCATGTTTGGCTTTTGTGAAGGCTAGATCTCTTTTGATGGAGCAGATTTGAGCTCATTAGTTTAATGATGTTAGATTGAGGTTGATTCGAGATAAGGTATTGAGTAGAGAGACTAAGGAAGCCTCACTTAATTCAGATAGAGTTTTGCGAATTGGAGGCCGAGTTTGTATGCCGAAAGTGGGTGATTAGATTATGCTGATCTTGGAGGAGGCCCATTGTTCCAGATATTCCATCCATCCAGGTGTATCTAAGATGTATTATGATTTAAGACAACACTACTGGTAAGGTGGTATGAGGCAAGATGTAGCTGGCTTATTGGCTCGTTGCCAGTGTTGTCAGCAGGTGAACGCCGAGCATATAAAATCTGGTGGTTTACTTTAGAGGTTCTCCATTCCTGAGTGAAAGTGAGAATAGATCACTATGGACATCGTATTTAGGTTGCCTCATACTTCTTATAATTTTGACGGTGTGTGGGTCATCGTGGATTGATTGACCAATTTAGCTCATTTTATTCTGATTCAGGTCTGATTCAATGCTAAGAGGCTGGCCCGTATCTATATCTGTGAGATTATGAGACTTCATGGTGTGCCAATGTCTATTATTTTAGATCGAGGTTCTCTGTTCACATCTCACCTTTTGAAGACTTTTCAGGATGAGTTGGGTACTCGGGTTGATCTCAGTATAATGTTTCACCCCTAGCTTGACAGTCAGTCAGAGTTCAGGTTTTGGAAGATATGCTCTGCACTTGTGTGATGGATTTTAGTGGCCAGTGGGAGCAATATTTAGCTTTAGAAAAGTTTGCATATAATAATAGATACCATTTCAGTATTGATATAGCTCTATTCGAGGCATTATCGATCGTTAGTTTGTTGGTTTGATATTTCTGAGGTTAGACCTCGAGGTATGGACTTGATTCATGAGTCGTGGATAGAGTTTGGATCATTTAAGATAGACTTCGAGTAGCTTTAGGAAGGCAGAAGTGCTATGCATATAGTAGATTTCATGCCTTGAGATTTATTGTTGGAGATCGTGTTTTTCTTCGAGTTTCAGTCATGAAAGGTGTGATGACGTTTGGGATGAGGGGTACGCCAAGAACTAGGTATATTGATCCATTTGAGATTCTTGAAAAAGTTAGTGATGTGGTTTATGGGTTGACATCCAGTTTTTCATGCTTCTATGCTTCATTGGTGTATTTCGAATGAGTCTCATGTTATTTGTTGGGAGCTAATCCAGTTAGATGAGTGGGCTGGTCTCCATTTTGGCTAGAGATGTTAAACGGTTGCACTCTAGAGCTATCCCTGTGGTTAAGGTTCTGTGGCGACATCAACCTGTAGATGAGACTACTTGGGAGGTTGAGTCAGATATTTGTAGTTCTTATCCCCAACTCTTTGTTGATTCAGGTATTTCTTTGCCTTAGTTCAAGGATGAACTAGATTTTAGTGGTGGATGATGTAACGACCTACTTTTTGATGAAATATGTGAATTTTGTGATTTTGTATGATTTGACTGTTTTACCCCCATCTATAGTTGTATTGTGGTATTTCTAGGATGTGGGAGTGATTAGCATTGCTTCCGATGCATTTTGGTACCATTTATGCGATATTGTGGTTTTTGATGGATTCAGGAGCTTTATTTTGGACTTATGTGGATATCTTTTGATCCGTACGATGTATGGCTAAAAGAACTACACCAGCAGCTCCAGAATATCAATTTTATACTAGGTATACCTTTGGTTTGGGTCCCAGTGCACTGAGTTCATTTCGACTTGTTGGTCGGATAGTTGGAAAATTTTAAATATGAGTATGGGACCCATATTTGGTTGAAACAACTTTGGATGGAAAATTCGACCGCGCCAGCTGCTCCAAAAAATCAATTTTAGAGTGGTATCATATTTGGTGTAATTTTACGGCTTTTAAATCTCATTTCAACCCTCGATTTGATAAATTGTGATTTCGAGTTTCGGAGGTCAACTCTATGAAAATGATATTGTTTTTTGAAAATATGACTTTGCCAACGCGTCCAAAATGATGAATTTAGTGTGGTTGCATAGTTCATTTGCATATATTGGATTCCGAACGAATTTTGAGCACCCCATCGAAATCCGTTTGAACTTCAAAAAATCTGCACTTTTTTAAAAAAATAAAATAAAGATGGGCCAACAACCCTTTTTATTAAAAAGCAACGTCTTATTTACATCATCGGGCCCAAAAGTGACCCCGATCCAACAACTAAAAAGACAACAAAAGCAAGAATAGAAATAAATAGCAAATCTCCCCTCCCCCTTTTATAACTCATTTTGCCAATTATTTCACCTTGCCTCTTGAGAGTTAAACCCTAAAATAGTGTGAGAGTTTAAAAAAGAAACTTGTGGAATCTTGGGAAGCTATATTAATATCTATTTCTTGATTCTCTTACGGATTTAAGTTAAGAATTCAACCCTTTATTAGTAATTCTTGATTAAATTCTCAAAACCCTAAAAAATTATAGGGCTTGATATTAAACCTCAATTTCACTCCTTTTCACTTGAATAATATTTTAATCTTATAATTACTAGTTTTTCATCAATTTAACCTTTAAACCAACTTCGATTCTTGATTTTAACTCGAATTTCAAAGATTTTACCTAGTAAAGCTTAAAAATTATTTTTCTTCAATTTGAACCTCGTTTTGACTCGATTTGACTTGGGGTTTCAGCTGTAGATTTCTACAAATATGGCAAACACATTTTTGAAGTAAAAATATAATTTTTCCTTCATTTTTGAAAATCCATTTCGGGGGTCCGTTTTGACCACGAATCAAAAGTAATCAATATGAGTATTGTCTTTGTTTTAATGCATAGATTCTATATTTCTTGATGTTAGTTGATTTTGGAATTGTTCGTGAAAAGTAAGGTTGTGGGTTCAAAGTGTAGCGGATCAATTTTGACATTCGAGGTAGGTTATGACTTAACTCTTTCAGATTGGGTTGGATAGTAAATAATGGTAAAAAATGCATATTAAAGGTGGGAAACTAATCATGAAAAATGGCTATCTATGTGTTGTGCCCGTGTGGGGCCTATATGTGATGTAATTGTTGAAATTGAGATATTATGTGATATGTACGATCGTATTGGGTTCTATATGATGTTGATAGCCTTGAATGTATGTGAATAATTGTATTGTGTTGTTGCAAATGCTTAATGTGGTACCTTTGATGTATTGTGATATATATATATATTCATACTTTTGACATATGAAACATGTGAAAATACTCATTGTGATTGATTGTGAGTGATATATATTAATTTTATGATGATCAGCTGACAACAAGGGACCAGGGCCCTGGGTCTTCATGAGTTCAGTACGCCTGTCACATATCTGTACAGTTTTGTCTGTTAGTGTAACAAACTACGCAAGTGAGTTGTATACCAGTCAGGACACCTGGACCAATCAAAATTCTACCCTAATCATTATCCAACTATTAATAGAAAAGAATGCTTCTCAATTGACAAAAAATTGCAATCTGATTATTCAAAGAGAAAACTGGCAAAAACTTAAATAATTCTCAAGTTTTAAGTTTCTTTATGCTAAAAGAGTGATTGTTCTTGAGTCAAGTCTTGGTCTGCAATTGAATTACTCATCTTATAAGAATAATGCTTTTCTTATTTCTATAGTGTTCTTAGGTAAAGTTACCTGAGTTGATATTGGTTAAAGTTAATCAATACTGAGAGGAGATCTTGACAGAGTTGTCAAGGAGAGTTTATAATAGAGTTATTACAAATTAGTAGATCTTAGAGCTAAGCTCCAATAGAGTCTGTAATCATGAGTTTGATTATAGTGGATTGTTGAGTGCCTGTGAGGGCAAACCATGTTTTTTCCTCCCTTGAGCAAGGAGGTTTCCACGTTAAACCATTGTGTTCTTTACATTTCTTCAAAAGTTTTATTTTCTTACTACTTATTGACTATCTCTGACTATGAGGGACCTAGTCCCTTATAAGGTGGTGCACCCCCCACGGTTCATCAATTGGTATTAGAGTAGGAACACTCTAAAAGGTTCATACCTAGAGTGATTTATTGATCATGGTTGCTCTACCTCCTCTAATCTGAAGGAAGGGCAATCTACTACTAGACCACCTCACTTTAATGGTCAGTACTATCGGTGGTGGAAAACTAGGATGTATGACTTTATCATGGCTGAGAACAGTGAGCTGATGGATGTAATACTTGATGGTCCTCATGTGCTAGTTAGACAGTTCAAAGAAGGATATATAACAATGATGGTTGTCAAAACTAGAAGAGAGTTTGATGATGAATATAAAAACAAGTTAAAAAGATTTACAAGGATAAGAAATGACTTGTGTGTGGTATAGGACCAGATGAGTATAATAGGATTTCTGCTTGTGAAAATGCTAAGAAAATCTTAGAGTGCCTAAAGACTTCTCAGGAAGGAACAACAGTTGTGAAGGATTCAAAAGTTGACATGCTGACTACTCAATATGAAACTTTTTCCATGAAAGAAGGAGAAAAATTTTTCAAGAAATGCATACTAGATTCACTTCAATCACAAATGAGTTGCACTGTCTAGGAGAAGTGATTCCCTTGTATAAGCAAGTGAGAAAAATTCTAGGTGTTCTTCCTAAGTCCTGGGAAAGCATAGTGGATTCTATTACTGAGGCAAGAAATTTGAAGACTCTCACTATGGATGAACTTATTAAAAACTTGAAGACTCATGAACTTAAGAAGCAGCAAGGACAAGAGAAGAAGTAAGTAAAAAGAAAAAAATCTCTGGCATTGAAGGCTTCAAAGTCTGATTCTATTGAGGAAAACATTGATGTTACCTATTTAGCAAAAAGAATTATTAAAGTAATGAAGAAAAATGGTCAGTTTCAAAGAAGAGGAAGTAGCAGCAAAAAGGGAGGTACAACTGAAGTTTGTCACAAATAAGTCTTGAGTATTTCATTAAGGATTTTCCACTGCACAAAATGGACTATCAGGAATATCAAAATTCTAGAGATATCAAATAAAAAAAGAAGGATCAAGTCTCTGAAAAGTCAAGAAGAAAGGTTGCAACTAATTATGCAATGAAATAAGCTCTAGCAGTCTGGGGAGATTCCTCCAATGAATCTAATGAAACTAAAAAGCCTAAAGATGTGTGAAACACCTTGGGTATTGGCCCTTGAAAATTTCCTAAGTCTTGAACTATAACGCCCTGAGTCTGTATTCCGGACGCTACACGATACTCATAATCCCGAAGGACCACAAGCTAACCCATGACTAGTACCTGCTGCAATAACTAAATGATAATACTATATTATGAAGAAATTAGGTGAAAAATATGTCATAAGGTTCAATATTGAAATAAATCTAAATACGGTATAACAATACCAAAACTAAAACATCTGTTTGAAAATACTCTAGTCTGAAAAAGCCGCTAAACTATCTGAAATATGGAGTTGATAGGACAAGCCCCAAACTAACTCTAACTACTGAAAACTGTTCTGATAAATTGGAACACTGAAGAAAAATAATTATATCCTTAAACTATGAGAACTCACCACTATCTTTAACTGCTGAAGATCTGAATTGCTAAAGGTGCTCGGGAGCCCGTGCCTCTGAACCTATGATATAAAACATCATAGCACAAGAGAAAAATATGCGTCACTACTTTGAATGTACTGGTATGCTAAGTAAGGTAGGCCGAAATGCATGGGTTCATATGCATGAACAATACTGGATGAATGTCATGAATATAACTGAATGGGAGTACATGTATGAATGCGTATACTGTAATTGAGATCGTAATAACACTAGATACTGAGTTCTAAATTACTGATTTACTGATATCTAAGTTTGACTAATACTGTGTAGCTGATAACTGAGTGACTGTATTTGAAAGTCTTGATCTTATAGAACTACACTGAGTTTCGTACTGAATTGAGTGACTGTGTTTGACATTCCTAAATCTGTAGAACTGAACTGAGTTCTGTACTGAGTCTGAATCTGAAACTGAAATTATGGAAGGTAATCATCTAACCAACATGCCCCTTTCTAAATAGATTAGGGTCCAACATATAACCCCAATTGGAAGGGTGTCAATACCGTGCCATGGGTAAAGACAAGCTGTGAGTTAACCTTCCCTGACAAAAAGCTCTTTCGTCAACCCTCTCTGGTAGGAAAACTCGAATGACATGTATCAAACCTCATAATATCTGGTAGGAAAATATCTCAACCTAAACTGGCTACGTAGTTCTATAATGCAGGGATTTCTACTAATGGTCAAACCCTCTACTGGCAGAAATTCCCCAACCCCTGGTCTAAATCGATGCTGAATCCTACTCCCAACTGAATAGACACTGAACTAATTTTCCTAGTTCATACTAGGATTGACTGAACTGTTACTGAGTTTACTGAGTTCCATTGACTGATGGAATACTACTGAATTCTGTTAGCTGACTGAGTTTACTAAGGTCCGAACTGAATACCGAACTGGACTGGATTGATACTGAGTCTATTGAGTTTTTCCTAAGTTCTGTAACTGACTGAGAGTACTACTGATCGTGACATGACTGATACTATCCTAAGACTGACCATGGCTCTAGTTAATCAGCTAAATTGTTGGGTATTAAATACCCCCAGAACTCAATAGTATAAATTATAAGACATGGCATAATTTTGAAACATGATAAATAACTACTTGATCATCATTCATTCATTGGGACATTCTAGCAAACACTTGCATGACCTGAACTTTAATACATGCTAATATGATATAATTTTATTATTTAATTCTCATGAACAACTCATCAAATACTTGGAAGGCATTGTATACACACATAGTACTAATCAACACATGAGCATCACAATTTCAAGGCTTTAACATGAATTCACATGATACTACATACATAATAGTTGTTTTTACATAAATCTTGCACTTAATCATGGAATAGAAATCCAATCAATATTACAATCATGAATACACTTGAATCCAAATCATGGAAAGCATGAAATCAAGCTACTTGAAGTTTAAAAGAGTTTCTTGGACTCCAAGGGTAGAAGAAACCCTTGGATGAACACTTGACATATCTTGGTTGCTAAATTCTTGAAGATTAATGGTGGAATCTTGAGCCTTGAATTTGAAATTCAATCACCTAGGGTTTTTGTTCTTGAGCAATTTGTGAAACAATGAGTGTTTGTTGCAAATAGAAGGCTAAATTTTGTGTTTTTGGGGCTGAAGGATATGGGAAAAGACCCAAATACCTCTAAAGATGCGGATTTTTAATGACTGAAAACTGAACTATCATGCGCAGATCAATGTGCCGCGTTGTTGGCATCGACGCGATGGCCAATGCGCCGCGTCGAGTCCACATCGGTTCACTGGAATTTGCATTGAGCTGAGGGAAAAATTATCTATCAACGCGATGCATTGAGATCACGTCGACTTACTGTAATACCCCGGGAAATTTTTCATTGAAATTTTGTGCTTAAATGTGTTGGGTTCTATCTTCTAGAATGAATTATAAATTTGTATTAGATTATAACCCACCATTGCGTAGAGTATCGAATAAGCTCTCCAAAGATATGTGGATCATCCAAAACGGACACTCGAGCGACGAGTTATGAACATTCCGATCGAACTGTGAATAGTTGTGAACAGTAAAATGTGCAGGAAAAAGTACTGAGGCCTGGCGTATTTTTGCTCCAACTTTAAACGATCATAACTCCTTGTACATAATGATATGGGTGATCTACTATATATCAACAGAAAGCTTTGCGAGTCCTCTTTCCAATGAAATTGGTTTCATCTAATTTTTCTATTTGAACAAAACGTTATGGTTGATCTACTTCAGCCTATCAAAAGTAAATTTTTGGGTCAACTTCAAATGATCATTACTCCTCGTAAACAATAATATGGGTGAGATACTATATATCAATGGAAATATATGAGAGTCCTCTTTCTAATGAAATTGGTTTCATCCAATTTGAATTTCGGAGTAAAACATTATGGTTGATCTACTTCAGACTATCAAAACAGTCCACCAACGGACAGATTCGAGAATTTTTAGATTTTTAGGGGCATTTTGGTCACTCCCCCTCACCCAAAATCCGTCCAAATCCTATATTAACGCCTATTAGAAGCACTATATGTTATATTTCATCAAACTCCCTCAAAAAGAAAACCCTAAGCTCCTACATCCAACTTCAAGAACCTTCAAAGTTCACAATTAATTCTGCAAATTTATTCAAGATTCCAAGTTCCTAGTTCAAGAACTCCAAGAACCATCATTCAAAGGCACTATTAACATCTCAAAAAATGAGTATCGATCTTAAGTTTATCATTCAAGGTATGTGGGGGTTTTCAACAAGAACTCTCTTTCGTTCTTGTGCCCAAAAGTAATTTTCTTTACAAAGGCATGATTTTTATTTGATATTTATGAATTTGAAGCATAAACTCATGTCTTATGATGATTATTATGAAATCTTGATGTTTATGATTTTGAAATATGAATTTACATGTGTGGTGATATAAAGAATGAATCTTGAATGATATTTATCATAATTTTGATATTTGGGTCATCAATCCCCATTGGAAATTATTTTTTTTTAGAAAGTGTGTGTTATACGCACGTTGATGTTGAATATTTGATATATTTTGAATGATTTGACCTTTTGGTCATAATGGAGTTGTTTTGAAATCGAGTGTGAAAAAAATTCACAACGTGGTTGATTTTGATAGATGGGAAGCATGATGGCTCCCGATGTATATTTATATATTACTGAAATTGTTTTGTTATGGATTGTCTTTGAAATGATCTGAGCTAAGTTCGGGAGAAATCTTTATAACCAAGTGGGAGGTATAAAGCGACCTTAATTTCCTAGAACTACGTGCCCCCGTAGGAGTGAGCCTGAGGTTGATTTATATAGTGATCACTAGTTTGTGTGGATTTGATATCGATAGTCCTACTCCGATGGCAAGGATAGGACGGCTCTCCCCAACGTGGGTTGTACGTTGGACTCCATGTAGCTCACATGGTTTATGTCGGTTATAGGATCTCCCAGTGTGTGTGTGTTTCCTTGTGTCTATGGTGAATGGTGAAGTGATTTGAAAGTGGAATTATGAAAGTTATTCTTTCGAAAGATTTAAATGATATTTACATTATGCGAATTGATATTCTTGATGAACTGAAAGTGATTGACAAATTATATGATGACTCACATGTGTTATTGTACTTATTTTATCCTCTCATGATTATGATAATTTTCTTTGGGCTATGGGAGTCTTTTATACATCCTGCATATTTCTTATAAATATTTATGATGATGATATTTATACAACTCCATACACCCCCATATACTCGGTTCCTTTCCATGGTACTGGCCCACATCTTCGGATGTGGGCTGTATTTTCTTAGAATGTAGGTTCAGGTGCTCAGTTCCAGGTTCGACAGTGATTCTTCGGGAACGCTGTTCTACATCCTCTGTTGTGGTGAGTCCTCATGTTCCGAGGACGTGATGTCTGATGTTGGTTTCACGGAATTATTTACATTTGATAACTGAGTATGAGTCAGTTGGGGCATGTCTCAATGGCTCGCTGGTTTTATTGATTTTCTTAGAGGCTTGTCAGACTAGTATAGATGTTGGGAGTTGACTAATAAGTCATATTTTGTTATCTTTTTGAAATTCTTTTTTTCTTCGATGATGATTACTCTGTTGATATTTGAGGGTTATTTATGGAAACCCCATTGATTTGTGTTGAACTGAATGAAAATAGATCAAAGGGTTAGTTTGGGGCTACTCGTAGCCTCAAGCACCGTGTGACGCTCCGTGACCCATTTTTCAGGGTGTTACAAAAATCAAATCCCACACCATAGTTTAACACAATATTATTATTTGATCGTACTTATGCTTGAACGTTTTGCAAAAGTCGAGGTCCATTATCCTATCGATAGTGTCGTAAGCTTCTGGGTACGTTAATTGCCTTTTCCTCATGAGGCAGTGAATTTTGTCAACATGCTATGATATAAGAAGTCAATTTTTAAATAGGTTTGTAACTGTAAATATGGTCCATCTGTAGTATAGGGTTCTCTGAATCAATAATCCAACACAACTTATGCAACAGATGGATAATAAGTGGCAACAAAACCACTACCAGTTGCACCAGAATACCCAGTTGTTGCAACGGATTTCACATCTGTTGCGTAGCTTCTTCTTCATAGGGTATATTAGAAGGCTAGGTCAGGAAAAGTAAACTTGCCTTGTTCTCATACCGCATACGCATTTGTCATAATTTGGAAGTCTTCGGGGGGAAAAGGAGGCCCGGGGTGAGCTGGTGCGCCTGGCTTGGCAGTCTTGCCCTATCGCAGATCCCTCTTCTCGTTGGCTCCAAGTTCTTCATATATGTCCACCTTCTTGAATGGCCCCTGAACTTCAACATCTTTTGGAGAGAGAAGAGTTGCAATTTTTTTTATTTTCGACCGGAGAGTACGTCGGTTATTGCTCTTTTTTTCCTCCTAACCAACATGAAGGAGTGTATGTCTCCCTCACCTTCTTGGATGGTATGGCACCCCTCTTGGATTTTAATTCCTTGATAGCTTTAGAGATAGCCTCTACTTTTTCAAAGAGTTTATCCTGGTTATCCGTGCACTCTTCGCATTAGTAACGAGAACACGAGGGTGAAGAGGGCTGGGGTGTTTTCAAATATATTTATTTTTTCTTGAGCATCAACATGCTCATCATCATGAGTGGTAGCAGTAGCAACATGCCTACCACCAACACCAACAACTCCACCAGAAGAAGCACCGGGATCTGCCTTAGTAGGTTGGTCATGAAGGGCCTCAAGATTAGGCTGTTTCTCTATCCAATTTCTTCTTTATTAACTCCACCGTAGGGTCTACTAAAGTATAAACATGACCTAGAGTAATTTAAGAAGTCATCAACGACTCCTTCTCAATAGGCATGATCTATGGATGCACAACCTAGAAAAAATAGACAGATACATATAAATCATATAATATAATAATTTCACAGTTGGGTTACATTTTAACAGTATCAACTTCTGCAATGGATTAATAATATGTTGCATTAGATTACCCATCTGTTGCTTAGTAGATGGTTAAAATCTGTTTGAGTCGGGTTCAGAGAACCAGAGCAACATATGGATAATCTGATGCAAAATATCAATTATTTGTCACAACAGATTACCAATCTGTTGCACCAGTTGCACAAGATGGGTAATCTGTTGGGTTATATGTTATAAAACAGATGATCTGTTTGTGTATTAACAATATGTTACATCAGATTACACATCTGTTGCATAATTTGCAGTAGATGGTTAATCTGTTAGGAGTCAGGTTTAGAGAACCAAAGCAATAGATGGGTAATCTGATGCAAGATATCAATCGCCTGTCGTAATAGATTATTTATCTGTTGCATCAGTAGGAAGAGGACAGGTATTCTGTCATAACAGATGTCCCATATGGTGCATCAGATATAACATCTGTTGCACCAGGTATATCATTTGTTCAATATCTTTTATTAAATAAAATTATTTTACTTGAAGAAGACGTACTGCATTATTCAGAGGGTTAAAGAGATCAGCCTCCTTAATTTTAATGTTGCTCTTTATAGCCAACCACTTAAACATCCTTGGATGAGAAACCTTATCCGGGTAATCCATTACATACTTTCAGAGGGGAGGAATGAGTTCAAATGTCCAAGCCTAAAAAATGTAAATAGGAAGCAAGCGAAAAAAAGTCATAATAACTATATTCAATATAAATTAATTGATGAGTTAAAATAGTGATTAATTTTACCATGAAGGCCTAAGGAAAGCCGTATAATGTGGTCTTCCCTGAGGATAGCTTTGTCAGTAAATATTGGACAGTTAAGTAAAAGTTGTCATATCCCCAGGGATAATTGTTGAATTTATCAAAATCCTCAGCACGCGCCAACAAAACATCTTCTATGACCTTGTTGACGTCTCTTGCCAATATAACCGAATGGGCAAACCACACTAAGCATAATTTCTCCATGTACTGCTTTGGTATGGTTTAATCTATGAGATCTGTCAACAAATCCAATGCTTTGTAGCCACGTCGAGCAATGTCAAACAACCCATCTATTTTTTTTAGTGTTTTCTTGCCTTGGATCTTTTGCGGGGTGTTCCCTTGGAGATAGATGGTTCTTCTAGATGATGGCATCTCAATCCTGTCACTATGGCAAACTCTTGTAAGCTAAAACAAATCGGCATTCCACAGTAGTTGATTTAGATTTCATCCATCATATTGGCCCCCTCCTTCAAAGCTACATCATCCTCTACGTACTTGATCCTGCGCTTGAGATGACCATATACCATCCTCATATGAAAATGGGGAGGGGACTCAGGCAGCTCAAGAAAGTGTCCAAAGCAGCTCTTCTTAAAAAGTCCGTCTATATTTTTATCCTTCATAATTTTCCTAAAATAAATAAATTTACTCCCATCTGACATTTAAGTACAATTTCACCAGTTAGTTCTTCTTCTGCTTTTTGGTCATTTATCGGCATTGCAACTTGAAACTCGTCAGTACTAAAATTTTTGATAGGACTAGGCTGGGATATCAAAATTAATTCACGCCCCATTGGTGATCCATTGTCATCATGTTGATGATCTTTCTTTTTCTCTTTCTCGCTCTCTAATTCCTCCTCTTTCTCACTTTTATTTTCTTCATCACCATCTATAGACCCTTGTACACTGCCCTCAACGTTATTTTCATATCTCTCCTCAGCTTCACTTTTCCCTAACTAAGATTGTTCAAGAAGCTCCTCTGAATCCCTATGTACTGTAGCTTTTTTTGGATGGTCAGACGTTGATCCACTTTTACTTTCTTTTCTTTTGAGAGACATGTTTTACCTATAAATAACAGAAAAACAAAAAATATATTACAATTGATGTATGCATAAATTTCAAAAAATATATTACAAACACCACCAATAACGACACACTAACAGCCGCCACCACCACAATCACCACCAACTAATGCCACAAATACCAAGAATATCGACTGCCACCACAAACACCACCAACCAAAGCCACCACAAACGCCACCAACCTATGCCACCAATAGCTACCACTAGTGCCATCACGGCAACGACGACGACAACGACCACCACCACCACCACAAACACCATCCAACAATACCACGACAGTCAATGGAACACTGTGACAGAAACTAGGGTTTTCTCGAGTTCTTCCTATGATTTTACCATCAAAACTCAAAATTGTAAACCCATTATCGAAGATGATACAACTAAAGGTTTTCTTTTTCATCATTAACTTAAAAGCCCTTATTTTTTAGAAAAAAATAACAAATATAGAACTCTTCTCGAACTCTCTGTTACCTACGAAGACAGAGAAAACAACTGATACAAGTAAGAATGAAGTCAAAAAATAATACCTATGTGGTTGGAAATGAGAATAAAATCAATCTAATGTGAAGGGTAGAGAAATTTATTGAGCAGTTGTTGTCTATATTGTATAATTGAGTGAGAAAGAGAAAAGAGCGAGAACTCAAGATTTGAAATGATGAAATATTTTCCTCGCAAATGGATGATTTGTATGGGTTGATCTGTATTTTGGAAAAGAATGATAAGTTTTGAAAATGTTAATTTGGTCCGAATTGATCTTAACTATTTTTTAAAATTATAAAAGATATGCGTAATTTTTAACCCTCTCATCATGCAATTGCCAAAAGACTCAATTGAAGTTGTAGTTGACCCTATGAACTCACCCCTGGTCCTAGATTAATCAATTTAGGTATATGAACTCAATTGAAATTATATAAAAAAAATGTTCAACCTATTGAATCAGATATACATCTTTGTAAATTATCAAATAGATTAAGGAATTTGTTGCAACAGATTATCCATCTATTGTAAATTATCAAATGGATTGTCACATGTCGCAACAAATTACCCATCTGTTATAAATTATCAAATAGGCACTGCCATCTATTGTAGTTGACCCTATAATAACTCACCCCTAGTCCTATATTAATCAATTAAGGTATTAGTTGAACATATAAGATAGTAAGAATCGATTCACCTCAGAGTGATCGATCGACGACTCTGGTTGGGGGAACGCAATACCGTCTCATCATGCAATTTTGAAAAGACTCAATTGAAGTTATAGTTGACCCTATGAGAACTCACCCCTGGTCTCAGATTAATCAATTAAGGTATTAGTCAAATATATGAGGTAATAAGAATCGATTCAGCTGAGAGTGATCGATCGACGACTCTGGTCGGGAGTAACTTTCTCCTCATGCAATTTTTGAAAGACTCAATTGAAGTTATAGTTTACCCTATGATAACTAACACCTGGTCCTATAATAATCAATTAAAATATTAGTCTAACATGTGAAATCAATTGAAATTGTATAAAAACAAATATTCAACCTGTTGCAACAGATTAACCATCTGTCATAATTTAGCAATCAGATTATGTCATCTGTTATGATAGATTATCTACCTATTGTAAATTATCAAATGGATTGAGCCATATGTCACAGCAGATTACCCATCTATTGTAAATTATCAAATAGGCACTATCATCTGTTGTAGTTGACACTATGAGAACTCACCCCTAGTCCTAGATTAATCAATTAAGGTATTAGTTGAATATATGAGGTAGTAAGAATTGGCTCAGCTCAGAGTGATCAATCGATGACTCTGGTCGGGAGAATGCAATACCTTCTCATCATGCAATTTTTAAAAGACTCAATTAAAGTTGTAGTTGACCCTAAGAGAACTCACCCCTGGTCCTAGATTAATTAATTAAGGTATTAGTCTAATATATGAGGTAATAAGAATCAGTTCAGCTCAGAATGATCAATCGATGACTCTGGTTGGGAGAAACGTAATACTATCTCATCATGTAAATTTTGAAAGACTCAATTGAAGTTGTAGTAGAACCTATGAGAACTAACCCCTGGTCCTGGATTAATCAGTTAAGGTATTAGTATAACATATGAAATCAATTGAAATTGTATAAAAACAAATGTTCAACCTGTTGCAACAGATTAACTATCTGTTGTAAGTTATCGATCAGATTAAGTCATTTGTTGCAACAGATTAATTATCAGTTATAAATAATCAAACATATTATGTCATCTGTTGTGAAAGATTACCCAACTGTTGTAAATTATCAAATTGATTAAGTCATATGTCGCAACAAATTACCCATCTATTTTAAATTATCAAATATGTGTTGCCATCATTATAGTTGACACTATGAGAACTCACTCCTAGTCCTAGATTAATCAATTAAGGTATTAGTTGAACATATGATGTAGTAAGAATAGATTCAGTTCAGAGTGATCGATCGATGACTATGGTCAGGAGGAACGCAATACCATCTCATATGTAATTGCCAAAAGACTCAATTAAAGTTCTAGTTGACCCTATGAGAACTCAACCCTGGTCCTAGATTAATTAATTAAGGTATTATTCTAACATATGAGGTAATAAGAATTGGTTCAACTTAAAGTGATTGATCGACGACTCTAGTCGGGAGAAACGCAATACCGTATCATTATACAATTTCTAAAAGACTCAATTAAAGTTGCAGTTGATCCTATGAGAACTAACACCTGGTCCTAGATTCATCAATTAAGGTATTAGTATAACATGTGAAATCAATTGAAATTGTATAAAAATACATGTTCAACCTGTTGCAACAGATTAACCATCTATTGTAAGTTATCAATCAGATTAAGTCATTTGTTGCAATAGATTACTCATCTGTTGTAAATAATCAAATAGATTATGTCATCCATTACGACAGATTACCCATCTATTGTAAATTATCAAATAGATTGAATTATATGTCGCAACAAATTACCCATATGTTGTAAATTATCAAATAAGCGCTGCCATCTATTGTAGTTGACATTATGAGATCTCACCCCTAGTCCTAGATTAATCAATTAAGGTATTAGTTAAACATATGAGGAAGTAAGAATCGGTTCAGTTTAGAGTGATCGATCGATGACTCTGGTCGGAAGGAACGCAATATTATCTCATATGCAATTGCCAAAAGACTTAATTGAAGTTGTATTTGACCCTATGAGAACTCACCCCTAGTCCTAGATTAATCAATTAAGGTATTAATCTAACATATGAGGTAAAAAGAATGAGTTCATCTCACAGTAATTGATCGATGACTGTAATCGAGAGGAATGCAATACCGTCTCATCATTCAATCGACAAAAGACTCAATTAAAGTTGTAGTTGACCCTATGAGAACTCACCTCTGATCCTAGATTTATCAATTAAGGTATATGTCTAACATGTGAAATTAATTGAAATTGTATAAGCATAAATGTTTAACCTATTGTAATAAACTCACCATCTGTTGTAATTTATCAATCAAATTAATTCATTTGTTGTAATAGATTACTCATCTGTTGTACATAATCAAACAGATTATGTCATATGTTCTGATAGATTGCCCATTTGTTGTAAATTAACAAATAGATTGTGTTACATATCACAACAGATTACCCATCTGTTGTAAATTATCAAATAGGAATTGCCATCTATTGTAGTTGACACTATGAGAACTCACCCCTAGTCCTAGATTAATCTATTAAGGTATTAGTTGAACATATGAGGTAATAAAACTTTGTTCAGTTCAAAGTGATCGATCGACGACTTGAGGCGGGAGGAACGCAATACCGTATCATATGTAATTGCCAAAAGACTCAATTGAAGTTGTAGTTGACCCTATGATAACTTACCCCTGGTCCTAGATTAATAAATTAAGGCATTAGTCTAACATATGAGGTAATAAGAATTAGTTCAACTCAGAGTGATCGATCGACGACTCTGGTCGGGAGGAACGCAATACCGTCTCATATTTAATTGTCAAAAGACTCCATTAAAGTCGTAGTTGACCCTATGAGAACTCCCCCTTGGTCGTATTTATAAATTAAGGTATTAGTCTAACATGTGAAATCAATTGAAATTGTATAAAAATAAATGTTCAACCTGTTGTAATAGATTAACCATCTGTTGTAAGTTATCTATCAGGTTAAGTCATTTGTTATAACAGATTACTAATCTATTGTAAATAATCAAATAAATTATGTCATTTGTTGTGACAGATTACCCATCTGTTGTAAATTATCAAATGAATTATCACATATTACAACAGATTACCCATCTGTTGTAAATTATCAAATAGGTGTTGCCATTTGTTGTAGTTGACACTATGAGAACTCACCCCTAGTCCTAGATTAATCAATTAAGGTATTAGTTGAACATATGAAGTTGTAAGAATTGGTTCAGCTCAGAGTGATCAATCGATGACTCTGGTCGGGAGGAACGTAATATCGTCTCATCATGCAATTGCTAAAAGACTCAATTGAAGTTGTAGCTGACCCTATGAGAACTCACCCCTAGTCCTAGATTAATCAATTAAGGTATTAGTCAAACATGTAAAATCAATTAAAATTGTATCAAAATAAATATTCAACCTATTGCAACAGACGTATTTTTTGTTGGATTTAATCAAACAGATTAAGTCATCTGTTGCAACATTTTATGCATTTGTTGTAAATTATCAAACTGGTGCTACATCTGTTATGACAGATGATAGAGCTTTGGAAATTTTCAAATAGAAATTGTTATCTATTGCATTTAAATATTTTAAGACCTTTTTTTTAAAGTAATTTAGGTATTTCCTATCCGAGAAAAAAGTTAAAATACTAAGGCGGTAAAAAGTATTACTTGGATAACTTTATAATCTCCTGAGTGAGTAGTCATATCTGATCTTTTCAATGTCATCGTTTCCTCGTGCTCCTTCAAAGTCAAAAGTCGTTAATGAATATTTAAAAATCATATCTAGATGAATACTCTCTCCTTCAAACATAAAGTAAAGTAAGACTCAACTCATCTATCACTCTTCTTTATTCTCAATTCACTTTCTTTCCTTTTTTCCTTTTTTTTATCTCTTCTTTTGGATGAGGATCCTTTCAGATCTCAACCGATCAATATCTTTTCCTGAGTGAACTGGATGTTTTGATCCCTTTACTTTTTTCACATTACAGGTATGGTTCACTATTGCTCTTTCCATCTCGTCTTCTCCTTTGTATGTCATTTAAATTATATATTTACATCTTTTATTACTAATGATTTACCTATTACCAGTTTTTTATTTATTGAGAAAATTGAAGGAAAGATAACTTTTAAGTCTTTAATGAACGAACCATTGTTTTTATATCTGTTGCAAAATGCCTCATCGGTTGAACAGATAGGTAATTGTTGCATCAGATTGGTCATTTGTTGATTCACTCAATTTTGTGTTACCCTTTTGTACAGACGGAGCAACTATTTGAAGAAATCAAACTAGTAGCAAGACTGGTTTGATTTATTCCAATAGATGATCCATCTATTGCAACATGTCATCCATCTGTTGCAACAGATACTTCATTGGTTAACCAGATGGGTAATTTGTTGCATCAAATTGGTCATCTGTTGATTCGCTCAATTTTGCGTTACCCTTTTGTAATGTTCTCTTTATTCTTCTCTTATTTGACATCAAATGTATTCTCTTGTTTGTAGATAAAAGGAAGTGAAACTGGATCCATTTTTGCCCGACCAGCATTAAAGGCTAGAGTAGAGATGGGTTCGAAGGAATAAGCTGCTTGCAGATAGAACCACTTCATATGTGAGAGGTATGTCATACTGGTCAACCCATCGTGAAAACACACATCCAGTACAATGATTTTGTGAATATTTGTTCTTTACCTATTAGGCATTAATTCTTCAAAAAATATATGGCATTTTACAATTAAGATTGTTAGGTTCGAATTGGTAAGGCTGAGGGACCAAGTAGGTGGTGTCGATACCCTGTTATAATTTAATGACCATTTATGCTCATATTTTTGTGTCAAGTTTGGGGAAGGGTTCAAGTTTTTGGTGATAGTGTAAATATCTAATAGTGATTGGACCAGATTTAATGGATCAATGGACTTCTTGAAAGGCGTCCAAAGCCTTGCACTATAGCAAATAATGATGGAACCAATAGAAATTCCCTTAGTCCAAATTTATATGGATGGGTTACTGGAGGAGACTATTATACAGTAGTAGGTGCTTGGGAGAATACCTGTGCAGGAAGGGGGAGGTTGAGAAGGCCATATATCATCTCAGACCTTGTTTAAGAGGAAACACAGGGTACGAAGAAAAGTGTAGCGAAATTGGCTGATGATATTGACATGAAAAATGAAAAAACTGGATGAGTTGTGAATGTGAAAGTGTATCAAAAAATTAAAATCCATCAGTCATTAAAGAAAAATAAGAATGGTTAAGAGGACTTGAACTGGTTACTTTGCTAGAGACTGCAACTAGCGAGCATGGCCTCGATGAAGACCCACAAAATACAGGACTAGAACTCTAAAGAAGCAGCTTCACAAGCACGAAAGGTGGCAAGATTATCGGTCAGAATTGAAACCTAAACCAACTACTCCTGAATTAAAAATATGGGATCAAGCAAAGGTGGCAATTTCTCAAGTTAAATTTACATCCCATGCCTCCTGTTTATCAAAGGCAATGGAAACAACAAGGCATTATACCTGCCAAACTTCAGACCTTTTTTGTTTCTACTACCATTGACCTAATTATAGCCATAACCAGAAGGCATGTCATGCAAGTTAGACTTCAGAAATCGATGCCTTGGCTCCCCTAACTTTTAATTTAGGATTTGTTAGTTCAGGTTTTAATTCTGACCGACAGTCATATCAATTTCCTGCG
The DNA here is from genome assembly GCA_030864225.1 of Capsicum baccatum var. pendulum. Classification (NCBI taxonomy): domain Eukaryota; kingdom Viridiplantae; phylum Streptophyta; class Magnoliopsida; order Solanales; family Solanaceae; genus Capsicum; species Capsicum baccatum. The sequence continues at coordinate 101,704,593 of CM061550.1, read as the reverse complement.
CTTACAAAACTTCTTCCTTAGATTTATGGTCCTGCAGTTTGTGAGTCTTCATTGAGGCTACGCTCGCTAGTTGCATTCTCGAGCAAAGTGTCCATCTCCAGTCATGTTGACCATTCTTTTTTTTTTCAATGATTGATGTATTTTTATATTTGGATACACTTCCACATTTGAAGCTCATCTAGTTTTTCCGTTTCTCATGTCAATTTTATTGGCCAAATTTGCTAAAATTTCCTTACTTGCTTCCCTGTGTTTCCTCTTAAACAAGGTCTGAGATGATATATGGCCTTCTCTACCTCCTCTTTCCCACACAGGTATTCTCCCAAGCACCTTCTGCTATATAAAATCTCCTCCAGATATCCATCTATATAAATTTGGACCAAGGAAATTTCTATTAGTTCCATCGTTGTTTGCTGCAGTACGAGGCTTTGGAGGCCTTTCAAGAAGTCCATTGCACAATTAAAACTGGTCCAATCACTATTGGATATTTACACTGCCCCCAAAAACTTGAACCTTTCCCCAAATGTGACACAAAAACATGAGCATAGACCGTCATTAAATTGTAACAGGGTATCGACACCACCGTCTTGGAACCCTTCGACCTTATCAGTTTGTACCTATCATTCTAGATTGTACAATGTAGGATCTTGTTTGAAGGATCAGTGTCTAATCGATAAAAAACTTCATTCATAAAATCATTGCATTTTATGTGTGTCTATCGCGATAGCCTGATCAATAATACATTACTCCCATGCATGAAAGTGGATCCATTGCATGCACCTTATTCTTTCTACCCCATCAAGACAGTGTTGTTTATTCGTCTGCACTCATGTGATGATTATTAAAAAAAAGGTGTGAAGATTCATGAATTTTTTATCTTATCACATTTAAAATAGCTGATGAATTAAAATCTCCATCTGTTGCAACTGATGAATCAACTCTATGAAGAAATCAAAACATCTCCTCCAACATATGGTCCATCTATCACAACAGATAATCCATATGTCGCTACAGATTGTAAATCTATTGTGATAGACCAGACATTATTTATTCATCTGCACGCATATGATGACTATTAAAAAAGAGGTGAAGAGTCATGACTTTTTATCTAACATATTCAAAATAGCTGATGAACCAAATTCTTCATTTGGTTCAACTGATGAATCAGCTGTTAGAAGAAATCAAAATATCTCCTCCAATATATGGTCCATCTATCTCAATAGATAATCTATATGTTGCAGTAGATGGTAAATCTATTGCGATAGACCAGACAATGTTTATTTATCTACACGCACATGATGATTATTAAAAAAGAGATAGTGGTGGTGACTTTTTATCTAACACATTCAAAATAGCTGATGAATCAAATTCTCCATCTGTTGCAACTGATGAATCAGTTATTAGAAGAAATCCAAACATCTCCAAAATATGGTCCATCTGTCGCAACAGTTAATACATATGTTGCAACAGATGTCTCAGCTATTGCACATACAGATAATCTATTGCAACAGATGTCGTGACTTTTCACAGAAAATAAAATGCCACCAGTTTGAATATAATTAATACAATGGAGCTTAACAGACGTGCCTTTTTTCCTTACACATCCAGATTCAATTCTCTATAAATAGGTTCCTCTTTAATCTTCATTCTGCTAAAATTTATTTATTTCTTGCATTTTTCTTTACGTGTAACATCTTCAACCACTTCTCTTCAAAGAGAATATTCCTTATCATTGAGGTAAGTTTTTTTTATGTAAATCTAACAGTTTGTAGTATACGTTATATTACATTTGGACTCTTTTATTTTCATTTGTCAATTCATGTGTGTTCTAGATATGGTTGATCCTGTTTGGGACATTGCTATTCTGCGCGACACAGTGCGGGAATGTCAGAGGTAGGTTAATGACCTATAGAGGGAGTTTGTCGCCGTGAGAGTGACGATGTTCAGAGTGATTAGAGGCTAATAAGGGCCCTTCTGTTATGAGTTGATTGGCTGACTGTCATTAATGATGATGATGATGATAATAATAATAATAATTAGAATGTATTTTTTCTTTTAGCGTATGTATTTTAATTTTTCTATATCAGATCTATACCTAATGTATTTTATCTTTCGTTTAATGAAAAACTTATTTTTAATCGACTTTGGCTTTTTAATTCTTATTCAATTTTCATTCTGTTTACTTATTTTTCTAAACAAACATGTTATCATATCTATGGTTGGAGGTAAGGATCAATTTTGAATCCAGTAGCAATAGCAATTTTTTCTTTTGAGTTCTTTCAACAGATGGACTATATGTTGGAACAGATTAGTCATCGGTTGGGTTTCTGTCAATAGATTATCCATCTGTTGCGACAGATTTATCATCTTTTAGAAGAAAACATTTCAGTTTTATGGAACTATGTTATGTTCTTCCAGCTAATGTCCATTTGTTACCATAGATGGGTAATCTGATGAAAATACTTGTGGCCTGCTGTATTGTTTAGTTTAGTTCATGTTTTGCCTTTTTTTATTAATGCACAAGTTATTAAAAAGATATTTTATATATAATAAATGATAACATTACGTTCACAAGAATGATTTAAATATATAAAAGTACACCGCAAACAACAACACAAGTTTTTGCAACTACAACGATCATGGTGGATTATGATCCGGGCATGTAGTTCTTTTGTGGCCAGCGCACTTACATACGGAGCACTTGTTTCTTCTTGATGAAAATTATTATCCTACTCCACGCCTCCTCTTATATGGATTTCTTTCCGGTTTGATAGTACTTGGGTCAATATATGGAGGAGGTATTAATCTCTCCATAAGCTCTGCAGGAACAACCCAAGATTCTTCGGGAGGCACCGGAGTAATATGCCCACTATATGTCATTTCATATTTTTTTCACCAAATATTATTGAGAGGAGTTCTCGTAAACTTCAGTTCCATATTTTTGACTGTATTGATCTCGAAGCGCTGCCATAGCATGTGGACAGGTTATTTTATCAGAGTCAAAAACTCTGCACGTACAAGATTTTGTTTGAAGATCGACCGTGGCAACATCACCATGACTGGTGATACTGAATTTATAATATGCTATTTTATGAGATAATAACCTATTCCCAAAACTGACGTTCATTGATATTATTTTTTTGATTTTGAGAACAAATCGGATTCTTTTTGGGCCCTTGAACTGCACACGCCTTTCGTTAAAAAATTGGCCATACTTCTTATTTATTACTTCAAACATAGCCTTGATGGAAAATTCTCTTTCATCACCAAACAATTAATTCACGGATTCTGCTATGTTTGAATCACTTAGTACGACATCATAGTTACTAAACTTGTAACTCAAACAAGACACTAAATTCATAAGAATGTACCTATCTGCCGAAAAGAATGTCCGGCTCCATCTCTTGAAACAAACACGTACAAGAAATTCTGGTACCTTAGGATTCACATCCATTATTTGATTGAAATGGTCTTAAAACTCCTCTCTACTGTATGCTTTAGCTGCTCTATTAAAAAGTTTCATGACCCTTTCATTATGATAGATGGTCTGAATGTTATCTCCAAGATGCCTGATGCAACAACCAAAGTAAGATGAAGTGAAGAAAATTGAACCTATCTTTGGAATACTTAGATGCCTATATGAAACAAAACACAACTCTTTGGTATCTTCGATGCAGCTTTGTATTTGTTCAAAAAAAATCCATAAGAGGCATCACATTCCTTGTGGGCTATATAAAAAGCGACAGGAAAGATGTGATTCTCCACATCCTGCGTCACCGCCGCTAGCAGAACTCCATTATACCTGTTTCTCAAGAAGGTATCGTCAACTACTTTTCCTTTATCAAATGTGAAAAATCTTGAATCCAAGCACCATAGGATACAAAAAAATACTTGAACATTTCATTTTCATCACCATGAAATGTCGTCTTACTTTCAGGATTTGTCGACCAATTATGTAATGGTGGGCCTCCAGGACTGCATACCCATGCTCGTGTGTCCCCCTAACCAAGTCCTTGGCAATCCCCATGGCCAAATATATATCTTTTAATAACTGAATAGGACACTCAATTTCGTAAGAAGTTGATTGGCCATAACCCTTGTTGAAGGGTCTTTGCCTTCGGGGAAACTACTCCTGAAATATTCATCGAGGACCTTTGCCGTAGCGTGAGAATTTTGGCCCGAGATGTGCTCTGAACCACATGTGTGATGCTTCTCATGTTTATGAATGATGAATCTGTCAAAACTTGCGTATTTCACCGCTCTCAACCACCACTTGCAGTTTGGATTAGCACATTTAAAGCAAAAGACACTACTTGAATTAATCACCTTCTTTAATCTGAAATTTTTTTTCAAGCAACAAATAAGCAAAGTGGTAGATAGTTTATTCTTGTCCTTGAATGACATTCCAATAAAGAAGCCGGCACCGTCGTCTTGAAGATTTCCAGACTATGTCGATTGAGAAGAACTACCCATCGAATTGGTCGCATCAACGGGCGCAGGTGTTTGATCCTCATCTGGAATATTCATGTCTAGATCATCCAACCTATCAAGAAAGATGTCTTCTTATTGTTCTCCTTCTACGTTCTAGTTCTCATTCTCTGTCGTCTTTTCAACCACGTACACCATTAACACTGGCCTTGATGAATCACTAAGATAAGCGCGCAACCGAACCCGATTGATTATCTTGAAAGCTAGTACCCTCTGATTTTCAAAGGAGCTGTGTATTTAGCTGATAATGAGTTCTTCCAATTGATAATTCAGTCCACAATAACTGATGATTAAGTTCACAAAATCATCATATGAAATATCACTTTGGACTGTCATAGCTGTTATACCCCATTTTAATACGAGGTCAAAATAGCGTACAACATATTGAAAAACTTCTAAGATAAATAAAGAAGTTGCCACCTAATTAGGTCTACGGTGAATTAGGACACCTATTATAAACTATGTGATTAAAATAAATAAAGACTTCATTTTTAAGGTCTGCAAAAACCTAAATTCTAGGTAAGGATTCTAAATTATCCTAAAGGGAAGGGATTAGGCACCATAAAGGATCCGCTAACTACGATTAACCGACCAAACTTAGATTAGATAATGAAATCAAATGTTAAATTAAGAAGGATATAAATAAGGTACTAAGAAATATACACATCCTATTAAGGCGTGCTAAGATTAGAAGAATTTAGAAAAAGTTCATCCACTTGTCGAAAAATATCTAAAACGACTCATAAAAATATTTCAACCTTATTGTTGTCAAAAGAAAGTTATTTAAAATTAATTCCTTACAAAAGCTTTCTACTAATAATTAAAAAAATAATTATATTAAGAACTCATTTTTTTAATTCTAAAAATGACATTTTTTGCTTTTTAAAATTAAACTTCATAAAAAATAAGTTAATTATCCTTCTGCTAAGTGAATAGATAAAACAAATTATTTAAATATCTTGTAGCTTGAGAAATTTATTATTTATTACTATACAAATAAATAAAATATATTTTGTTTTGCCATTAGGAAACCTTAGAAGGGACTTGTGAAGTTCTATCTTTTATTTGAAATTAATAAAAATAAAATTTAATTTACCATATCTAAAATTAGTAAGGCTGACTTTCCTAATACATCAAAATTTATATTTAAGGGCTTTCCAAATTATTACCTAATAATAAACTAACTTGATTTTAAAGATAAGTTACTATTTCATATTAAAGAAGTACTAAGGAATTTTAACAAACCTTGACCATTATTCTAAAGGACATATTTTACCTACAAAATTTTAACTTTTAGGGACATTGAATTAATTACATAAGCCTAGTGATTATGCTAAATTTAAAACCTAAGAGACGAGAAGTGAATAATTGAGTTGCTATCACATTCAAAGATTCACATTCAAATAAGACATACCAAATATTAAAAAAAAAAAATATGCGAGATATTAAATGAAAGTAATAACAAGTGTCTAAAGAAGAATAAATCTGGAAAAGAGGGAAAGAGAGACTAGACTCGCTAGACGACAATGTATAATGCGATATTTTCGCTTCTCTGATTTGGACAAAGATAGGGTCAAGCCTTGAGACCCCAAATACGCTCCCGGGTGTACATGTAAAGAAAAGGATAAAAATTAGTAGCGATCAAATAACAGGGTAATGTAAGGACGTGAAACAAAACAAAAAGATATATACTAAATAAACTATTTTTAAGTCAAATCCAAATGAAACATGAGAACTTAGGAATGTTAACAGTAGAGATGGTCAATTTTCAAACATAAATCTCAAACATTAAACAATTGAAAATGATTACTTTAGCTATTATACTACTCTTAATTCCATTTGCCAAAGTTCTGAGCATAAGTGAAACAACCAGACAAGCAAGAATGTGCAGAGGAAAGCTAAAAAAGAAAACAAAACTGGAACAAAAATGCTAAAGAAAATGTTAGTAAGCAAGCTGCGATTGCTGAAAATGTCCCAAATAAAGAGCTTCCCTTTTCTGGAAATCATTTTACAGGTCCTTGATGTGTCAGAATTATAAGTCTATTACAAAAAGCAATCTAGTTTAGACTTTTAGCAGGTCCATTAGGTAAATGTTTAGTGACAAGTTTAATTTTTTTTAACATAATTGGAGAGTTTCTAACAAATTATTTTCTTTACTAGTTACTCAAAAAATGAAAGAAGTTAGACAAGCAACGAGAATACATAAACGATTATATTCTATTCTAGAGAAAGAGAGCAGGCAGTAACTATTTTTATCACATATCTAACAACTATCCAAACGAGTTATATTAGACAACCCCATAGCTAGATTTCATCGGAATGCTAACTTTACGATCAATTTCAGCGATTTGATACTCATGCTCATGCCATAAAACACTATGGACAACTGATAGTTTGAAACTCGCTCATACAACACATTAAAAAAGCAGTAGCTATGTATTATGAAGCAAAACAGAGAGAAAAAAAAGTTCTACATTTGGGTGATTCAAAGACCAAAAAGTTGAGGAAAACGAGCTTCAAAATTTCGTATAACTGATCACCAAAACAACCGCATATCCATTACAATCACGAATATAATCATAACTAAGTAATAAGGGTAGAATTTCACAGTAAACAAATAAATTCATAAACTTGACACCTGAAAGAAATTTATGTACCAAATAAAATTTTTGGAATCAACAACAACGTAAAATTGGAAGGGATTCACATAAAAATCAACTCCCAGAACTTAATTATATTCCTTATCCGTGAAGGCAGTGAAAAGCAACCATAATGAGACTTAGAATGAAATCATATATTTAACACACCAAATCAAAATAAGATGAAGGAGAATAAGATGAAAGTAAAATTGGAAGGACCGAATTCATATGTTTAAGCATAAAGCAACTATATGTCGAGACGAAGGACAATCAAGGCAACACATGTTCTTGAACTCAATTTTCCAAGAAATGGATAACAACATCAATTAGTTTAAAGCCAAAACAGGTCACGTATTCACAGAACAAGAACAAAATAGGCTGAAAAGAGAGATAGGAGGATCAATTTTACGTAATAGGTCAATACGTTCTACACTTTTGACCAAACATAAATGCTCCAAGCAATATTATTAACTTTACTCCACATATTATTAAACATTTGAAAATGAAATAGCCCCACGCAGTGACCAACTCGAGTGAATCAGAAAGTGAGAAAAAATAGCTTTTTACTTCACAAATTCATGCTCAAAACCAAAATGGTATATAACTGGTTCATATTTGCATTCACAAACAACCGAAATAAAATAGACCACTCAAATATGCACTTCGGATTAAAGATATTCAAGCTAAGTCACCACCTAAAATATTTCATAACACATTACATGATGAAGAAGATCAGATAAACAAACACCATTTTTACCTCATGCTTATGTTAATAATCAAGCCAACATTAATAGATAAAATCAAAAGATTAGTGAACCACTAGAAGCTGAATATAATATAATTAAACGGGAATGAATTACCTTGTATGGGACAGCGAACTAGAGGCTTTTCGTCGGTGATCCAAGATCAAAGCCAAACTTCAATTTCAGAAAAGAAAATGAGAAAAACAAGAAGGAAACAGTAATGTGAACTAGATGATCTCTCTTTTTTCACTAGTTTTCACTCTTTTCTTTTAATTTTCGACCTTCAAAAAGCTGTCACCCTCAGAGGGGTGGATGTTCGGCTATTTATATCCAAAAAAAAATCAATTTGAATTTTAAATTTAACCCCTTTTCAGATTTGACACAGGCTGAAATGGGATGAGATAAAACATATCCCCTATAATTCGAATTTGATTGATGATTCTACCATAAGATTGAATTTTGGGCAACAATAAGTCTGAAGTCAACAATGAAGGCTTAAGATATCAGATGTTAAGAGATTTTGAAGATTGTATCTCAGCAGATTCGAGGGAATTTTGCAGGGATAAGATCTGTCTTTGACTTGGATGACTTATATCGCTGTTTGGTGGATTTTTGGGGTGAGGAATCTATTGTTTGTTGAAGTTGTTGCCATTTATGTTGATCTTGTAGAGGTTGTGGATAACAACTAGATAAAGGGAAAAAGATTAAAGGGTCTTGGGTCGGATTGCTCTGTTGGGTAAAAACGATTGGGCTGATATGTTGGAGTTGAATTAGAATAGATGAAGATTTTAATTGTTGTTGATCCATCTGGATTAATCAAAATTGGGCCTGGGGTGATGGGTCTTGAAGTTGGGACATTTGTTTGTTTGGATTAGAATTTAACTGAAACAAAAGAAAGGCCCAAAACTGAATTAATTTAATTCACCCCTAATCGATTTCACTTAACTAACTTAACGATGCTTTAATTAATTTTCTCAAAAGTATATGCATATATATATAGATATATATAATTGAATTAACAAAAAATAAAGTGAATTTCGCAAAAGTATAATAATGTCGTAAGTATTATGTTAATACGCTAACATATATTTATTTGCTCATTTTAGAAAAATAGTGGAATGATGATTTAACATATATTTATTTATTTATTTATTATTAAATTTGTAAGATGTGATATTAATAAGAAAAACATAATTTTCATGTTGTTAACGTCTAAACATATATCTATATATATACATATATATATTTAAATATTCAAAAATCCTAAGCATCGAGAAATTAATTTTATGAAAGGGAGAGTCAAAAATTGGGTGTCAACAGCTTGTCCCTCTTAGACCAAAGAGGATGAAAAGAGTCTTTCGGCAAAGACGTTGACGAAAACTAATTTTGTCTCGACTAGTAAATTTGACGAATTCTGGAAATGCTATACCCCAAAGGGTGGAATGGCGAAGCTTAAATGGTACGATTTGTGATTATGAATTCGATCGAATCCTGGTTTCTGAGACGCCTACATATCTCGAATTTCATGAGAATCAGATCGATGTAGTTCAAAAGTTATTTCATGCAAAAATTTTAAGAGAATCTCAAAATTTTGTCCCAAAAAGAATAACTTATTAAAACAAAATCTAAAAAATAACCACGCACAAAAAAGAATAGATTCATCAGCTATAATAAATCTATTTATAAATCTATTTACCAGCTCAGTTATCCGCACCCCCCTCCAAATGGTATCAGAGCACAGTAGTTTAAAAGATACGGAAGTGATATATATGTTGGAATTAGTTAAGTTAGAAAAAAGTACATGTAACAGTTTATATAACATAAAATACTCATTACGAGAAGAACAACACAAAATAATAAATGACATAGAAAATCTAGAATTAGATATACACTACAGTACAGAAAGAATAAGTTATTACACAGAAATTTGTAACTCAGCAGTTACTACAGGATAAAATAATAAACTAAAAATTAATGAATACATCTCACAAAAAGAATAACTTATTAAAACAAAATCTAAAAAATAACCACGCACAAAAAAGAATAGATTCATCAGCTATAATAAATCTATTTATAAATCTATTTACCAGCTCAGTTATCCGCACCCCCCTCCAAATGGTATCAGAGCACAGTAGTTTAAAAGATACGGAAGTGATATATATGTTGGAATTAGTTAAGTTAGAGTTTGATTTAGTTAGATTTAAATTAGTTAAGTTAGATTTAGTTATTTATTAAATTAATTATGAGAAGACCATTTAAAAATAGAGAAGCTTTTAGAAAAATTAAAGAATCATTAGTTAGCAATTATTCAGAATATATAAGTTTAAATAAAACAAAAGAAAATCCACAAAGATTAGCTTATTTAATTACATTAATATCTAGTATTGAAGCAAAATTAATAATCCATTTAAAATCTAGAAGAATGAGACATATACCACCTAATTATGATAAAATTAGATTTAGATATCCACCAAAATATTACAAACACAATTCAAATGAATAAAGAGAAAAAATACAAAGAATTAAAACAATTTATCTCTGAAAAACGTAAAGAATTAAAAACAAGAAAAGAAAGATTACATTATAATATATTTGCCGGAGTTAGTAAAAATTCAATAAATATACAAAAAGATGAAATATCAAAATTAGAATCTCAAATAGATAGTTTAGAATATATATGTCAACATGAACTATTCACAATAAAATGAATAAAGAAGAATTTATAATAGATGAAAAAATATACGAAAATCACGAAGGTACAAAAATAAAAATAGTATTTTCTAATCTAGGAAGAAGGTATAAGAAAATAGGAGAACATTTATATTTAATGTTAGAAAAAGAAGAATTAAAATTAGAAGATAAATTAACAGCAATGGTAAGAATAGAAAAAGAAAATGAAGAGATAGATAGAAAAAAGGAAATAGAAAAAATTAAACAACAATCTACGGAAGAAATACGAAAAATAGAAGAAACTAAAAATAGTAGAATTGCTGAATTAGAAAAAGAATTACAAATGTTAAAAGAGTTATATGAACAAAGACAGAAAGAAAAAGAAGAAATAGATAAAGAACAAAAATTAATAAACGAAATAAACCAATTTAAGGAAAAATTAGAAATAAATAATATAGAAGTAGAAGAAACGGATAATTATGATTCAGAAGATAGTGAAACATATACGGAAATATTAACAAACATAAAAGATTTAGAAATCAACGAAAAACAAGAAAGAATTAATCAAGAAAACTTAGAAAATAATAATACAGAAATAAATACTCTTGACAAAAAAGAAGATGAAAATTTAATGCCCAAAACAACAGAAATAAGAAAACCTATATATTACAAAAATAAATTTAAAAGATATAATGAATATGACAAATGGACACCAAAACAAATAGTTAATAAAAATTATAACTTTTTAGATCTAGACTGTGTAATAGATACAGAAAAAATAATACAATTATGGGTAGGATATATGACAAAACAATTATTAGATAATAATATAAACATAACAGATGCACCAGAATACATAGAAAAAACGCTAATAGGATCAGTAAAATTATGGTTTACAAATTTAACCGAAAATAGTAAGAAAGTATTAAGAGCTAATAAACCTATGGAAGGAGCAGCATCAACAACAACTAAATTAACACCTATAGAATTATTGAAAAAATATGAAACAGCTATAAAAGATGAATTTGGTAGTATGACAACATTAGAAGAAGAACAAGATGAAGAAAAAGATACAAATAGGAATTTAATGATAAAATTAACAATATGTAATATGTGTTATATAGATGAATATACTTGCGCATTTAAAGAATATTATTATAAAGGAGCATATAGTATAGAAGAAAGTAAAGAAATAAGAAAATTATATTTTAATAAATTACCCGAACCATTTAGTTCAAAAATAATAAAAAGTTGGGAAGAAGCAAAAATAGTAGATACATTAGGAGCTAGAATAAAATTTTTACAACAATGGTATAGGAAGCTATGTGAAAAATATAGAGAAGAATTAAAAATGGAAAAAACATTAATAAGAAATTTAGCATGTTGCAAAAATAAAATAGCACCTCAATTTGGATGCGAAGAAAGATATTATAAGAAAAGAAAAAGACATAAGAAATATAAGAAATATAAAAAATCAAAATATAAATATAAGAAACCAAGAAAAAGATATTATGTTAAAAATTATAAAAATAAAAGACCATATAGAAAGAAAAAATCTATAAAAGAATGTACATGTTATAATTGTGGAAAGTTAGGACATTTAGCTAGAGATTGTAAATTACCTAAAAATCCAAAAAATAAACAAATATCCGAAATAAAAATAGAAAATACAGAATATATGCAAATAGATTATATAGATTATGAATTAGAAAGTGAAGATAGTATATATGAAATTTCAGAAAACGAAACAGATATTGAAATAGATAGTGAGATAGATGAATCAAATGACTGAAGAAGATATAAAAATAATAACAAAGGAATAATATTTAAAATACCAACAATAAAAAATATATTTAGTAGGAAAAAAGATGAATATTATGTAGTATGTCAAAAAGAACATGTAATAGATTGTAGATATGCAAAAGGAAAAGCTAGTATACCACTAGTAACAAAAAGGATAGTTAATAAAGAAATAAATGATATAAAAAGTAAAGGAGATCCAATAAAATACGTACACCTCGGAGGTACAGAAATATTAATAAAAGCATGTTTTAGAGAAGGAATAGATACACCGATAGAATTATATTTAGCAGATGATAGAATTATAAAACCTATAGAAAAAAGTATAATAACTGCCGTAAAAGGAAATTTAATATACCAAAAATTTAAATTTATAATAAGTGCAAATTATTCAGTAGCAGTAACAGATAGGAATATAGATAAATCATTAGTATTATATTGGAAGATATCAGGAATAGAATTAACCCCAGGAAGTAAAATATTTACAGCAAGATGTAAAAATTTATATGTATTAACAACAAAACATAAGATAACAGGGAAAAATAAGATCAATAAAATACAAATAGATAGCCCATTTGAGCAAATTGTAAAAACAATAGATTATAATGATTATAGCTATAGAGACATAGATATAGAAGAAAATTTAGAAATAGTAAATGATAGAATAAGTACAACGAAAAGAATAGCTAATGAAAAACCAGAGTCATCGAGCTCATCAAAAAGAATGAGTTATGAAACAAATTCAATAAGTAATTTAAATCAATATTACATAACAGGAAAAATAAATGAAAAAGAACATTTAATACTATTAAACACAGGACAAGAAGAAAATTATATAGCAAAATATCTAGTAAAAAATGAAGAAATAAAAACTGATAATAATATATGCCCAGATCTACCGAGAAGTTTAATAAATAATAAAGATATAGCAGAAAAAGAAATAATAATAGGAGGAATTAGAAAAATAAAAATAGAATTTGAGGTAAAAGAAGAAATGCAAAAAGCAGATATAATATTAGGAATAAAATGGTTAGAACAAGTAAAACCATATAATATAGAACATACACAATTAGCCATAACATATAATAGGGAAAGATTATTCTTAAGAAGAGCCTTAATATAAAATGAAAATATATGTATTAATGAAGATAGTAGTGGAAGGATATTATAGTAGATATTATACGCCTATGATAGATACAGGAGCAGAAGCTAATTTATGTAGATATAATTGTTTACCAGAAAGTAAATGGGATAAATTAAAAATACCAATAATAGTTAAAGGATTTAATAATGAAGGAAGCTTAATTACTTACAAAGCTAGGAATGTAAAAGCACAAATATGGGATAAGATATTGACAATAGAAGAAATTTATAATTATGAACTAACATCAAAAGATATACTTTTAGGAATGCCATTTTTAGATAAATTATACCCACATATAATAACTAGAAACGATTGGTGGTTCACAACACCATGTAAACAAAAAGTAAGAGCAAAAAGAGTTAGTAATAAAATCAGAAAGAAAACTGACTGGATAAAAGGAAGTGAAAAAATTACACAAAAGTTAGAAAATATAAAAACTGCTGAAGATACGATAGAATTAGTAGTATTTTCGATAAATAAAACAGAAATAACTATATTTTCAATAAATAAGATAGAAATAGTTAAGAAAAAATTAGAACAATTATATAGCGAAGATCCATTAAAAGGATGGGAAAAACATAAAACTACCATAAAAATTGAATTAATAGATAAAAATAGTATAATAACCCAAAAACCATTAACATATAATTTTGACGATTTAAAAGAATTTAAAATGCATATAGATGAATTATTAGAAAAACAATATATACAAAAAAGTAATAGTAAACATAATAGTCCAGCATTTATAGTAAATAAACATAGTGAACAAAAAAGAGGAAAAAGCAGAATGGTTATTGATTATAGAAATTTAAATGCAAAAACTATAACATATAATTACCCAATACCAAATAAGATATTAAAAATAAGACAAATCCAAGGATATAATTATTTTAGTAAATTCGATTGTAAATCAGGATTTTACCATCTAAAGTTAGAAGAAGAATCTAAAGAATTAACCGCATTTACGGTACCACAAGGATTTTACGAATGGAATGTGTTACCCTTTGGATATAAAAATGCACCAGGTAGATATCAACATTTTATGGATAATTATTTTAAACAATTACCTAATTGCATAGTATACATAGATGATATATTATTATATACAAAAAAGAACATATAAAATTATTAGAACAATTTACAGATATAATAGAAAATTCAGGAATAAGTCTAAGTGAAAAGAAAGCCGAAATTATGAAAAATCAGATAGAATTTTTAGGAATACAAATAGATAAAAGTGGAGTAAAAATGCAACAACATATAGTACAAAAAATAATAAATTCGAAAGAAGAATTAGATACAAAAAAGAAATTACAATCATTTTTAGGATTAGTAAACCAAGTAAGAGAATATATTCCAAAATTAGCAGAAAACCTAAAACCCCTACAGAAAAAATTAAAAAAGGATATAGAATATAATTATAATGAAGAAGATAAAAAACAAGTTCAAAAAATAAAATTACTTTGCAAGGATTTACCAAAATTACAATTTCCGGATGAAAATAAAAAATTTACATATATAGTAGAAGCAGATGCCAGTGAATATAGTTACGGCGGAGTACTTAAATATAGATATGAAGCAGAAAAAATAGAACACCATTGTAGATATTACTCAGGTACGTTCAACGAGACAGAAATAAAATGGGAAATAAATAGGAAAGAATTATGTTCATTATATAAATGTTTATTAGCATTTGAGCCATATATTGTATATAACAAATTTATTGTGCGGACAGATAATACACAGGTACGCTGGTGGCTAACAAAGAAAATACAAAATTCAGTTACAACAAAAGAGATTCGGAGACTAGTTTTAAATATATTAAATTTTACATTTATAATAGAAGTAATCAGTACTAACAAAAATGTTATTGCAGATTACATATCAAGACAAAGCTACGCAAACTGAAATGATAGAAGAAAATATACATGAAAAGATACTCAACGCCCTGACTATGCTTTCATTGAAAGTAGACAGTATGGGTACTGAGATAGAAAAGCTAAAGCTAAAGACTAGTGAAGATAATCTGAAGTCTATAGCTATGAATCAGCTAACTCAGCAATGTGCAGAGCTATGTCGATCGGAAGACAATAAAATTCCAGAGCTAGAAGGAGATGTTGGGACACTCCATAAAACCCATAACGCTTATCAATCTACTTCTGCAGGTACAAGCAAAGGAGTTAGAAGAAATATGAACTTAAATAAGCTATTTGACAAGCCATATACACCAAATATACCAAAAGACCCTATGTTTACACCCCCACAAGTTACCACATATCGAGAAAGTCTAAATCAAGACAAAAAGACATATAACTACACAGCCCGTACATATATAGAAAATATCTACAACGTACAAACTTTCTTGAATAGCAACCCAAAAGCTACAAATATCCAAGAACCAGATACGAACTACATAACCCAGAAATTAACCGGATACAACAAGCTAATCGCCTTACCCAAAACTAGACCCAGCTTAGTAAAAACTTGCTACGAATATGGATTACTTAGTACCGTATATACCACAGACGGAACTGAGATATCTACTATACCCGAGATATATGATGCATTTACCATATTTAAAAGAATAACCAAAGGTACTTTATTTTTTATAAAGATCTACACGGCACCAGCAGAGATATTATTTGACGAAGTTAAGAAACCTATACAAGTTGTAAAAATAGGAATGACAAGAGATATGATCATACCGCAAGATATTGGTACACAGCCAGAGATACCAAGAATCGAGATACCAAAATTTTATGCGAATAAAAGAGTTATCGGACTATCTACGATTTTACAAGAACTAGCAAATACATATTGTAATCAAAATCCTATATGGAGTTATTATTCAAGAAACCATGTATTGATATATTCAAATTCAAAGGAACTACGAGAAACAGATATGGAAACAATTAGGCAATGGATTATGACGTTGCTTAAACCGGAGACATAACCTATCGCCAGAGCTATTAAAGAAAAATTTATTTCAGAAGAATTATTGACCAGATATTGCAAAACTATTGGACACAAATACCCAGATCACAGATGTTCAAAATGTAACGGAGGAGATAATGACGTCCCAGCAGTGCAGTTAGAATAAAAGAAGATAAAGACGACAGCTGGAAAGATAAGGACAGAGCAGCAATAATGGAGATATAGCAGATATGACAAAATAGACGGAAGACTTATTTGCAGATATGGCAGAAGATTTATTTAAGTCTACGTAAAAGTTAATGTAAAGATTTTTTTTTTAATATTAGTCTTTAGTAGTTAAAATAGTAGTTGAAATAGTAGTTGAAATAAATGTAGGTGAAGACTTTAGTAGGTAGGAAAACATTTTTCTTTGTTTAGTTTTTAGTCTTTTCAATTAAACACGGATGTATATACTTTGAGTCTATAAATAAGAATTCAGGAGGCATTGCAAAGGCAGGCCTTCAAACATTCAGCAAAAATACTCTCTCCATTCCAGTTCAAAAAATATTTAGCCCAGTTAATTAAATATATACACCGCAATGGAAAAAGCTATGGAACAACAAACCTCAGAAATATCAAAGCTACCGGAACAGGTATATCTATTTACTATTATGAATAGCTAAATTCATAATTCCCGACAATCATGATATGATAAAATAAATTCATATTAGTTACTTTATAGTAGAATTATTCGAAAAATAATATGTTAAGAAGTTTACTAGCAAAGTGGAAACGGAGAAAAATCCCAAGGAACTATGCCATCCTAAAGGTGAAACCAATGAGGCAAGAAGCCGTGGCGGGGAGTAACCAAAGTCGAGGCGCTGTTTAAGGGAAAATATCCGAATTACCATGCTAGTAGTGACCGAAGAACATGTTATTTAAGAATAATCTAGTATATAGTAATCTGAGATGACTATATTTTATTATGTATATGGTTGCAGGGAATATTTTGAAAAAAGCAATTTTATGATAATGAATGATAATATATCTGATGTCATGGTAGATAAATTTAAGATACTTGTTTTGTATGCACTTAGAGATATAAATGTTGCAGATATAAGAAAAGTTATATTAGAAAAAGCATATGGAAAAAATTATACGGATAGAATAAATTATATACCACACATACCTAACTACTCTTATAAATATTTATTATGTTAAAATTACGTAGGACTTTTAAAGATACGCGAAAAATACAGTTACTAGAAAAACAGATAAAAATAGACAAATACATGGAAAATAAAAAATATATAAAATCTCTTAATAAAAATATGCAAAAACTACTAAGTCTAAAACAAATAGTTATAAAATATCAATCTTAAAAATAGCCCATTTAGACTACCTTAGAATTTTAGTCTTATATATACTTAAAGATATAGAAATAATAGATATTAAGAAAATGATATTAGAAGAAGTAATAAACTATGAAATAAACTATGAAATAGAAATGATAAATGCCACAGCACAAATATACGAAGATATTTACCCAGAAGGATATTATTCAGACCAAGATTGTGGATGCTAGAATATATTAGAAAAACTAGAGAAAACCAAGATAATTTAAATAACGAAATTAATTACAGAAACCAAATTAGAAAAATAATGGAAGATCTAAAAGAAAAGTTAATATGGATAGAAAAAACCTTAGAAAATTTAGAAAAAAGTACATGTAGCAGTTTATATAATATAAAAAACTCACTACGAGAAGAACAACACAAAATAATAAATGACATAGAAAATCTAGAATTAGATATACACTACAGTTCAGAAAGAATAAGTTATTACACAAAAATTTGTAACTCAGCAGTTACTACAGGATAAAATAAAAATTAATGAATACATCTAACAAAAAGAATGACTTATTAAAACAAAATCTAAAAAATAACCACGCACATAAAAGAATAGATTCATCAGTTATAATAAATCTATTTACAAATCTTAGTTATCCGCACCCCCCTCCAAATTAGTTAAGTTAGAGTTTGATTTAGTTAGATTTAAATTAGTTAAGTTAGATTTAGTTATTTATTAAATTAATTATGAGAAGACCATTTAAAAATAAAGAAGCTTTTAGAAAAATTAAAGAATCATTAGTTAGCAATTATTCAGAATATATAAGTTTAAATAAAACAAAAGAAAATCCACAAAGATTATCCTATTTAATTACATTAATATCTAGTATTGAAGCAAAATTAATAATCCATTTAAAATCTAGAAGAATGAGACATATACCACCTAATTATGATAAAATTAGATTTAGATATCCACCAAAATATTACAAACACAATTCAAATGAATAAAGAGCAAAAATACAAAGAATTAAAACAATTTATCTCTGAAAAACGTAAAGAATTAAAAATAAGAAAAGAAAGATTACATTATAATATATTTGCCGGAGTTAGTAAAAATTCAATAAATATACAAAAAGATGAAATATCAAAATTAGAATCTCAAATAGATAGTTTAGAATATATATGTCAACATGAACTATTCACAATAAAATGAATAAAGAAGAATTTATAATAGATGAAAAAATATACGAAAATCACGAAGGTACAAAAATAAAAATAGTATTTTCTAATCTAGGAAGAAGGTATAAGAAAATAGGAGAACATTTATATTTAATGTTAGAAAAAGAAGAATTAAAATTAGAAGATAAATTAACAGCAATGGTAAGAATAGAAAAAGAAAATGAAGAGATAGATAGAAAAAAGGAAATAGAAAAAATTAAACAACAATCTACGGAAGAAATACGAAAAATAGAAGAAACTAAAAATAGTAGAATTGCTGAATTAGAAAAAGAATTACAAATGTTAAAAGAGTTATATGAACAAAGACAGAAAGAAAAAGAAGAAATAGATAAAGAACAAAAATTAATAAACGAAATAAACCAATTTAAGGAAAAATTAGAAATAAATAATATAGAAGTAGAAGAAACGGATAATTATGATTCAGAAGATAGTGAAACATATACGGAAATATTAACAAATATAAAAGATTTAGAAATTAACGAAAAACAAGAAAAAATTAATCAAGAAAACTTAGAAAATAATAATACAGAAATAAATACTCTTGACAAAAAAGAAGATGAAAATCTAATACCCAAAACAACAGAAATAAGAAAACCTATATATTACAAAAATAAATTTAAAAGATATAATGAATATGATAAATGGACACCAAAACAAATAGTTAATAAAAATTATAACTTTTTAGATCTAGACTGTGTAATAGATACAGAAAAAACAATACAATTATGGGTAGGATATATGACAAAACAATTATTAGACAATAATATAAACATAACAGATGCACCAGAATACATAGAAAAAACGCTAATAGGATCAGTAAAATTATGGTTTACAAATTTAACCGAAAATAGTAAGAAAGTATTAAGAGCTAATAAACCTATGGAAGGAGCAGCATCAACAACAACTAAATTAACACCTATAGAATTATTGAAAAAATATGAAACAGCTATAAAAGATGAATTTGGTAGTATGACAACATTAGAAGAAGAACAAGATGAAGAAAAAGATACAAATAGGAATTTAATGATAAAATTAACAATATGTAATATGTGTTATATAGATGAATATACTTGCGCATTTAAAGAATATTATTATAAAGGAGCATATAGTATAGAAGAAAGTAAAGAAATAAGGAAATTATATTTTAATAAATTACCCGAACCATTTAGTTCAAAAATAATAAAAAGTTGGGAAGAAGCAAAAATAGTAGATACATTAGGAGCTAGAATAAAATTTTTACAACAATGGTATAGAAAGTTATGTGAAAAATATAGAGAAGAATTAAAAATGGAAAAAACATTAATAAGAAATTTAGCATGTTGCAAAAATAAAATAGCACCTCAATTTGGATGCGAAGAAAGATATTATAAGAAGAGAAAAAGACATAAGAAATATAAGAAATATAAAAAATCAAAATATAAATATAAGAAACCAAGAAAAAGATATTATGTTAAAAATTATAAAAATAAAAGACCATATAGAAAGAAAAAATCTATAAAAGAATGTACATGTTATAATTGTGGAAAGTTAGGACATTTAGCTAGAGATTGTAAATTACCTAAAAATCCAAAAAATAAACAAATATCCGAAATAAAAATAGAAAATACAGAATATATGCAAATAGATTATATAGATTATGAATTAGAAAGTGAAGATAGTATATATGAAATTTCAGAAAACGACACAGATACTGAAATAGATAGTGAGATAGAGGAATCAAATGACTGAAGAAGATATAAAAATAATAACAAAGGAAGAATATTTAAATGACGAAGGAACAGAACAAAAGATAATATTTGATAGTAATATATTTGATGAAATAAAAGGAAAAGAGTTAGATTTAAGTGTAGAAAAAATATTTAAAATACCAACAATAAAAAATATATTTAGTAGGAAAAAAGATGAATATTATGTAGTATGTCAAAAAGAACATGTAATAGATTGTAGATATGCAAAAGGAAAAGCTAGTATACCACTAGTAACAAAAAGGATAGTTAATAAAGAAATAAATGATATAAAAAGTAAAGGAGATCCAATAAAATACGTACACCTCGGAGGTACAGAGATATTAATAAAAGCATGTTTTAGAGAAGGAATAGATACCCCGATAGAATTATATTTAGCAGATGATAGAATTATAAAACCTATAGAAAAAAGCATAATAACTGCCGTGAAAGGAAATTTAATATACCAAAAATTTAAATTTATAATAAGTGCAAATTATTCAGTAGCAGTAACAGATAGAAATATAGATAAATCATTAGTATTATACTGGAAGATATCAGGAATAGAATTAACCCCAGGAAGTAAAATATTTACAGCAAGATGTAAAAATTTATATGTATTAACAACAAAACATAAGATAACAGGGAAAAATAAGATCAATAAAATACAAATAGATAGCCCATTTGAGCAAATTGTAAAAAAAAATAGATTATAATGATTATAGCTATAGAGACATAGATATAGAAGAAAATTTAGAAATAGTAAATGATAGAATAAGTACAACGAAAAGAATAGCTAATGAAAAACCAGAGTCATCGAGCTCATAAAAAAGAATGAGTTATGAAACAAATTCAATAAGTAATTTAAATCAATATTACATAACAGGAAAAATAAATGAAAAAGAACATTTAATACTATTAAACACAGGACAAGAAGAAAATTATATAGCAAAATATCTAGTAAAAAATGAAGAAATAAAAACTGATAATGATATATGCCCAGATCTACCGAGAAGTT
Organism: Capsicum baccatum var. pendulum; assembly: GCA_030864225.1. NCBI lineage: Eukaryota > Viridiplantae > Streptophyta > Magnoliopsida > Solanales > Solanaceae > Capsicum > Capsicum baccatum. Next base: position 101,682,869 of record CM061550.1, on the reverse strand, counting down.
TAATAAATAATAAAGATATAGCAGAAAAAGAAATAATAATAGGAGGAATTAGAAAAATAAAAATAGAATTTGAGATAAAAGAGGAAATGCAAAAAGCAGATATAATATTAGGAATAAAATGGTTAGAACAAGTAAAACCATATAACATAGAACATACACAATTAGCTATAACATATAATAGGGAAAGATTATTCTTAAGAAAAGCCTTAACATAAAATGAAAATATATGTATTAATGAAGATAGTAGTGGAAGGATATTACAGTAGATATTATACGCCTATGATAGATACAGGAGCAGAAGCTAATTTATGTAGATATAATTGTTTACCAGAAAGTAAATGGGATAAATTAAAAATACCAATAATAGTTAAAGGATTTAATAATGAAGGAAGCTTAATTACTTACAAAGCTAGGAATGTAAAAGCACAAATATGGGATAAGATATTGACAATAGAAGAAATTTATAATTATGAACTAACATCAAAAGATATACTTTTAGGAATGCCATTTTTAGATAAATTATACCCACATATAATAACTAGAAACGATTGGTGGTTCACAACACCATGTAAACAAAAAGTAAGAGCAAAAAGAGTTAGTAATAAAATCAGAAAGAAAACTGACTGGATAAAAGGAAGTGAAAAAATTACACAAAAGTTAGAAAATATAAAAACTGCTGAAGATACGATAGAATTAGTAGTATTTTCGATAAATAAAACAGAAATAACTATATTTTCAATAAATAAGATAGAAATAGTTAAGAAAAAATTAGAACAATTATATAGCGAAGATCCATTAAAAGGATGGGAAAAACATAAAACTACCATAAAAATTGAATTAATAGATAAAAATAGTATAATAACCCAAAAACCATTAACATATAATTTTGACGATTTAAAAGAATTTAAAATGCATATAGATGAATTATTAGAAAAACAATATATACAAAAAAGTAATAGTAAACATAATAGTCCAGCATTTATAGTAAATAAACATAGTGAACAAAAAAGAGGAAAAAGTAGAATGGTTATTGATTATAGAAATTTAAATGCAAAAACTATAACATATAATTACCCAATACCAAATAAGATATTAAAAATAAGACAAATCCAAGGATATAATTATTTTAGTAAATTCGATTGTAAATCAGGATTTTACCATCTAAAGTTAGAAGAAGAATCTAAAGAATTAACCGCATTTACGGTACCACAAGGATTTTACGAATGGAATGTGTTACCCTTTGGATATAAAAATGCACCAGGTAGATATCAACATTTTATGGATAATTATTTTAAACAATTACCTAATTGCATAGTATACATAGATGATATATTATTATATACAAAAACTAAGGAAGAACATATAAAATTATTAGAACAATTTACAGATATAATAGAAAATTCAGGAATAAGTCTAAGTGAAAAGAAAGCCGAAATTATGAAAAACCAGATAGAATTTTTAGGAATACAAATAGATAAAAGTGGAGTAAAAATGCAACAACATATAGTACAAAAAATAATAAATTCAAAAGAAGAATTAGATACAAAAAAGAAATTACAATCATTTTTAGGATTAGTAAACCAAGTAAGAGAATATATTCCAAAATTAGCAGAAAACCTAAAACCCCTACAGAAAAAATTAAAAAAGGATATAGAATATAATTATAATGAAGAAGATAAAAAACAAGTTCAAAAAATAAAATTACTTTGCAAGGATTTACCAAAATTACAATTTCCGGATCTATTATAAATTCTTCTTTATTCATTTTATTGTGAATAGTTCATGTTGACATATATATTCTAAACTATCTATTTGAGATTCTAATTTTGATATTTCATCTTTTTGTATATTTATTGAATTTTTACTAACTCCGGCAAATATATTATAATGTAATCTTTCTTTTCTTATTTTTAATTCTTTACGTTTTTCAGAGATAAATTGTTTTAATTCTTTGTATTTTTGCTCTTTATTCATTTGAATTGTGTTTATAATATTTTGGTGGATATCTAAATCTAATTTTATCATAATTAGGTGGTATGTGTCTCATTCTTCTAGATTTTAAATGGATTATTAATTTTGCTTCAATACTAGATATTAATGTAATTAAATAGGCTAATTTTTGTGGATTTTCTTTTGTTTTATTTAAACTTATATATTCTGAATAATTACTAACTAAATTTTCTTTTATTTTTCTAAAAGCTTCTCTATTTTTAAATGGTCTTCTCATAATTAATTTAATAAATAACTAGATTTAACTTAACTAATTTAAATCTAACTAAATCAAACTCTAACTTAACTAATTCCAACAATAAAAGCATGTTTTAGAGAAGGAATAGATACCCCGATAGAATTATATTTAGCAGATGATAGAATTATAAAACCTATAGAAAAAAGCATAATAACTGCCGTGAAAGGAAATTTAATATACCAAAAATTTAAATTTATAATAAGTGCAAATTATTCAGTAGCAGTAACAGATAGAAATATAGATAAATCATTAGTATTATACTGGAAGATATCAGGAATAGAATTAACCCCAGGAAGTAAAATATTTACAGCAAGATGTAAAAATTTATATGTATTAACAACAAAACACAAAATAACAGGGAAAAATAAAATTAATAAAATACAAATAGATAGCCCATTTGAGCAAATTGTAAAAACAATAGATTATAATGATTATAGCTATAGAGACATAGATATAGAAGAAAATTTAGAAATAGTAAATGATAGAATAAGTACAACGAAAAGAATAGCTAATGAAAAACCAGAGTCATCGAGCTCATCAAAAAGAATGAGTTATGAAACAAATTCAATAAGTAATTTAAATCAATATTACATAACAGGAAAAATAAATGAAAAAGAACATTTAATACTATTAAACACAGGACAAGAAGAAAATTATATAGCAAAATATCTAGTAAAAAATGAAGAAATAAAAACTGATAATGATATATGCCCAGATCTACCGAGAAGTTTAATAAATAATAAAGATATAGCAGAAAAAGAAATAATAATAGGAGGAATTAGAAAAATAAAAATAGAATTTGAGGTAAAAGAAGAAATGCAAAAAGCAGATATAATATTAGGAATAAAATGGTTAGAACAAGTAAAACCATATAATATAGAACATACACAATTAGCCATAACATATAATAGGGAAAGATTATTCTTAAGAAGAGCCTTAATATAAAATGAAAATATATGTATTAATGAAGATAGTAGTGGAAGGATATTATAGTAGATATTATACGCCTATGATAGATACAGGAGCAGAAGCTAATTTATGTAGATATAATTGTTTACCAGAAAGTAAATGGGATAAATTAAAAATACCAATAATAGTTAAAGGATTTAATAATGAAGGAAGCTTAATTACTTACAAAGCTAGGAATGTAAAAGCACAAATATGGGATAAGATATTGACAATAGAAGATATTTATAATTATGAACTAACATCAAAAGATATACTTTTAGGAATGCCTTGAATCTATTTATAAATCTATTTACCAGCTCAGTTATCCGCACCCCCCTCCAAATGGTATCAGAGCACAGTAGTTTAAAAGATACGGAAGTGATATATATGTTGGAATTAGTTAAGTTAGAGTTTGATTTAGTTAGATTTAAATTAGTTAAGTTAGATTTAGTTATTTATTAAATTAATTATGAGAAGACCATTTAAAAATAAAGAAGCTTTTAGAAAAATTAAAGAATCATTAGTTAGCAATTATTCAGAATATATAAGTTTAAATAAAACAAAAGAAAATCCACAAAGATTATCCTATTTAATTACATTAATATCTAGTATTGAAGCAAAATTAATAATCCATTTAAAATCTAGAAGAATGAGACATATACCACCTAATTATGATAAAATTAGATTTAGATATCCACCAAAATATTACAAACACAATTCAAATGAATAAAGAGCAAAAATACAAAGAATTAAAACAATTTATCTCTGAAAAACGTAAAGAATTAAAAATAAGAAAAGAAAGATTACATTATAATATATTTGCCGGAGTTAGTAAAAATTCAATAAATATACAAAAAGATGAAATATCAAAATTAGAATCTCAAATAGATAGTTTAGAATATATATGTCAACATGAACTATTCACAATAAAATGAATAAAGAAGAATTTATAATAGATGAAAAAATATACGAAAATCACGAAGGTACAAAAATAAAAATAGTATTTTCTAATCTAGGAAGAAGGTATAAGAAAATAGGAGAACATTTATATTTAATGTTAGAAAAAGAAGAATTAAAATTAGAAGATAAATTAACAGCAATGGTAAGAATAGAAAAAGAAAATGAAGAGATAGATAGAAAAAAGGAAATAGAAAAAATTAAACAACAATCTACGGAAGAAATACGAAAAATAGAAGAAACTAAAAATAGTAGAATTGCTGAATTAGAAAAAGAATTACAAATGTTAAAAGAATTATATGAACAAAGACAGAAAGAAAAAGAAGAAATAAATAAAGAACAAAAATTAATAAACGAGATAAATCAATTTAAGGAAAAATTAGAAATAAATAATATAGAAATAGAAGAAACGGATAATTATGATTCAGAAGATAGTGAAACATATACGGAAATATTAACAAATATAAAAGATTTAGAAATTAACGAAAAACAAGAAAAAATTAATCAAGAAAACTTAGAAAATAATAATACAGAAATAAATACTCTTGACAAAAAAGAAGATGAAAATCTAATACCCAAAACAACAGAAATAAGAAAACCTATATATTACAAAAATAAATTTAAAAGATATAATGAATATGATAAATGGACACCAAAACAAATAGTTAATAAAAATTATAACTTTTTAGATCTAGACTGTGTAATAGATACAGAAAAAACAATACAATTATGGGTAGGATATATGACAAAACAATTATTAGACAATAATATAAACATAACAGATGCACCAGAATACATAGAAAAAACGCTAATAGGATCAGTAAAATTATGGTTTACAAATTTAACCGAAAATAGTAAGAAAGTATTAAGAGCTAATAAACCTATGGAAGGAGCAGCATCAACAACAACTAAATTAACACCTATAGAATTATTGAAAAAATATGAAACAGCTATAAAAGATGAATTTGGTAGTATGACAACATTAGAAGAAGAACAAGATGAAGAAAAAGATACAAATAGGAATTTAATGATAAAATTAACAATATGTAATATGTGTTATATAGATGAATATACTTGCGCATTTAAAGAATATTATTATAAAGGAGCATATAATATAGAAGAAGGTAAAGAAATAAGAAAATTATATTTTAATAAATTACCCGAACCATTTAGTTCAAAAATAATAAAAAGTTGGGAAGAAGCAAAAATAGTAGATACATTAGGAGCTAGAATAAAATTTTTACAACAATGGTATAGGAAGCTATGTGAAAAATATAGAGAAGAATTAAAAATGGAAAAAACATTAATAAGAAATTTAGCATGTTGCAAAAATAAAATAGCACCTCAATTTGGATGCGAAGAAAGATATTATAAGAAAAGAAAAAGACATAAGAAATATAAGAAATATAAAAAATCAAAATATAAGTATAAGAAACCAAGAAAAAGATATTATGTTAAAAATTATAAAAATAAAAGACCATATAGAAAGAAAAAATCTATAAAAGAATGTACATGTTATAATTGTGGAAAGTTAGGACATTTAGCTAGAGATTGTAAATTACCTAAAAATCCAAAAAATAAACAAATATCCGAAATAAAAATAGAAAATACAGAATATATGCAAATAGATTATATAGATTATGAATTAGAAAGTGAAGATAGTATATATGAAATTTCAGAAAACGACACAGATACTGAAATAGATAGTGAGATAGAGGAATCAAATGACTGAAGAAGATATAAAAATAATAACAAAGGAAGAATATTTAAATGACGAAGGAACAGAACAAAAGATAATATTTGATAGTAATATATTTGATGAAATAAAAGGAAAAGAGTTAGATTTAAGTGTAGAAAAAATATTTAAAATACCAACAATAAAAAATATATTTAGTAGGAAAAAAGATGAATATTATGTAGTATGTCAAAAAGAACATGTAATAGATTGTAGATATGCAAAAGGAAAAGCTAGTATACCACTAGTAACAAAAAGGATAGTTAATAAAGAAATAAATGATATAAAAAGTAAAGGAGATCCAATAAAATACGTACACCTCGGAGGTACAGAGATATTAATAAAAGCATGTTTTAGAGAAGGAATAGATACACCGATAGAATTATATTTAGCAGATGATAGAATTATAAAACCTATAGAAAAAAGCATAATAACTGCCGTAAAAGGAAATTTAATATACCAAAAATTTAAATTTATAATAAGTGCAAATTATTCAGTAGCAGTAACAGATAGAAATATAGATAAATCATTAGTATTATACTGGAAGATATCAGGAATAGAATTAACCCCAGGAAGTAAAATATTTACAGCAAGATGTAAAAATTTATATGTATTAACAACAAAACATAAGATAACAGGGAAAAATAAGATCAATAAAATACAAATAGATAGCCCATTTGAGCAAATTGTAAAAACAATAGATTATAATGATTATAGCTATAGAGACATAGATATAGAAGAAAATTTAGAAATAGTAAATGATAGAATAAGTACAACGAAAAGAATAGCTAATGAAAAACCAGAGTCATCGAGCTCATCAAAAAGAATGAGTTATGAAACAAATTCAATAAGTAATTTAAATCAATATTACATAACAGGAAAAATAAATGAAAAAGAACATTTAATACTATTAAACACAGGACAAGAAGAAAATTATATAGCAAAATATCTAGTAAAAAATGAAGAAATAAAAACTGATAATGATATATGCCCAGATCTACCGAGAAGTTTAATAAATAATAAAGATATAGCAGAAAAAGAAATAATAATAGGAGGAATTAGAAAAATAAAAATAGAATTTGAGATAAAAGAGGAAATGCAAAAAGCAGATATAATATTAGGAATAAAATGGTTAGAACAAGTAAAACCATATAACATAGAACATACACAATTAGCTATAACATATAATAGGGAAAGATTATTCTTAAGAAGAGCCTTAACATAAAATGAAAATATATGTATTAATGAAGATAGTAGTGGAAGGATATTACAGTAGATATTATACGCCTATGATAGATACAGGAGCAGAAGCTAATTTATGTAGATATAATTGTTTACCAGAAAGTAAATGGGATAAATTAAAAATACCAATAATAGTTAAAGGATTTAATAATGAAGGAAGCTTAATTACTTACAAAGCTAGGAATGTAAAAGCACAAATATGGGATAAGATATTGACAATAGAAGAAATTTATAATTATGAACTAACATCAAAAGATATACTTTTAGGAATGCCATTTTTAGATAAATTATACCCACATATAATAACTAGAAACGATTGGTGGTTCACAACACCATGTAAACAAAAAGTAAGAGCAAAAAGAGTTAGTAATAAAATCAGAAAGAAAACTGACTGGATAAAAGGAAGTGAAAAAATTACACAAAAGTTAGAAAATATAAAAACTGCTGAAGATACGATAGAATTAGTAGTATTTTCGATAAATAAAACAGAAATAACTATATTTTCAATAAATAAGATAGAAATAGTTAAGAAAAAATTAGAACAATTATATAGCGAAGATCCATTAAAAGGATGGGAAAAACATAAAACTACCATAAAAATTGAATTAATAGATAAAAATAGTATAATAACCCAAAAACCATTAACATATAATTTTGACGATTTAAAAGAATTTAAAATGCATATAGATGAATTATTAGAAAAACAATATATACAAAAAAGTAATAGTAAACATAATAGTCCAGCATTTATAGTAAATAAACATAGTGAACAAAAAAGAGGAAAAAGTAGAATGGTTATTGATTATAGAAATTTAAATGCAAAAACTATAACATATAATTACCCAATACCAAATAAGATATTAAAAATAAGACAAATCCAAGGATATAATTATTTTAGTAAATTCGATTGTAAATCAGGATTTTACCATCTAAAGTTAGAAGAAGAATCTAAAGAATTAACCGCATTTACGGTACCACAAGGATTTTACGAATGGAATGTGTTACCCTTTGGATATAAAAATGCACCAGGTAGATATCAACATTTTATGGATAATTATTTTAAACAATTACCTAATTGCATAGTATACATAGATGATATATTATTATATACAAAAGCTAAGGAAGAACATATAAAATTATTAGAACAATTTACAGATATAATAGAAAATTCAGGAATAAGTCTAAGTGAAAAGAAAGCCGAAATTATGAAAAATCAGATAGAATTTTTAGGAATACAAATAGATAAAAGTGGAGTAAAAATGCAACAACATATAGTACAAAAAATAATAAATTCAAAAGAAGAATTAGATACAAAAAAGAAATTACAATCATTTTTAGGATTAGTAAACCAAGTAAGAGAATATATTCCAAAATTAGCAGAAAACCTAAAACCCCTACAGAAAAAATTAAAAAAGGATATAGAATATAATTATAATGAAGAAGATAAAAAACAAGTTCAAAAAATAAAATTACTTTGCAAGGATTTACCAAAATTACAATTTCCGGATGAAAATAAAAAATTTACATATATAGTAGAAGCAGATGCCAGTGAATATAGTTACGGCGGAGTACTTAAATATAGATATGAAGCAGAAAAAATAGAACACCATTGTAGATATTACTCAGGTACGTTCAACGAGACAGAAATAAAATGGAAAATAAATAGGAAAGAATTATGTTCATTATATAAATGTTTATTAGCATTTGAGCCATATATTGTATATAACAAATTTATTGTGCGGACAGATAATACACAGGTACGCTGGTGGCTAACAAAGAAAATACAAAATTCAGTTACAACAAAAGAGATTCGGAGACTAGTTTTAAATATATTAAATTTTACATTTATAATAGAAGTAATCAGTACTAACAAAAATGTTATTGCAGATTACATATCAAGACAAAGCTACACAAACTGAAATGATAGAAGAAAATATACATGAAAAGATACTCAACGCCCTGACTATGCTTTCATTGAAAGTAGACAGTATGGGTACTGAGATAGAAAAGCTAAAGCTAAAGACTAGTGAAGATAATCTGAAGTCTATAGCTATGAATCAGCTAACTCAGCAATGTGCAGAGCTATGTCGATCGGAAGACAATAAAATTCCAGAGCTAGAAGGAGATGTTGGGACACTCCATAAAACCCATAACGCTTATCAATCTACTTCTGCAGGTACAAGCAAAGGAGTTAGAAGAAATATGAACTTAAATAAGCTATTTGACAAGCCATATACACCAAATATACCAAAAGACCCTATGTTTACACCCCCGCAAGTTACCACATATCGAGAAAGCCTAAATCAAGACAAAAAGACATATAACTACACAGCCCGAACATATATAGAAAATATCTACAACGTACAAACTTTCTTGAATAGCAACCCAAAAGCTACAAATATCCAAGAACCAGATACGAACTACATAACCCAGAAATTAACCGGATACAACAAGCTAATCGCCTTACCCAAAACTAGACCCAGCCTAGTAAAAACTTGCTACGAATATGGATTACTTAGTACCGTATATACCACAGACGGAACTGAGATATCTACTATACCCGAGATATATGATGCATTTACCATATTTAAAAGAATAACCAAAGGTACTTTATTTTTTATAAAGATCTACACGGCACCGGCAGAGATATTATTTGACGAAGTTAAGAAACCTATACAAGTTGTAAAAATAGGAATGACAAGAGATATGATTATACCACAAGATATTGGTACACAGCCAGAGATACCAAGAATCGAGATACCGAAATTTTATGCGAATAAAAGAGTTATCGGACTATCTACGATTTTACAAGAACTAGCAAATACATATTGTAATCAAAATCCTATATGGAGTTATTACTCAAGAAACCATGTATTGATATATTCAAATTCAAAAGAACTACGAGAAACAGATATGGAAACAATTAGGCAATGGATTATGACGTTGCTTAAACCGGAGACAGAACCTATCGCCAGAGCTATTAAAGAAAAATTTATTTCAGAAGAATTATTGACCAGATATTGCAAAACTATTGGACACAAATACCCAGATCACAGATGTTCAAAATGTAACGGAGGAGATAATGACGTCCCAGCAGTGCAGTTAGAATAAAAGAAGATAAAGACGACAGCTGGAAAGATAAGGACAGAGCAGCAATAATGGAGATATAGCAGATATGACAAAATAGACGGAAGACTTATTTGCAGATATGGCAGAAGATTTATTTAAGTCTACGTAAAAGTTAATGTAAAGATTTTTTTTTTAATATTAGTCTTTAGTAGTTAAAATAGTAGTTGAAATAGTAGTTGAAATAAATGTAGGTGAAGACTTTAGTAGGTAGGAAAACATTTTTCTTTGTTTAGTTTTTAGTCTTTTCAATTAAACACGGATGTATATACTTTGAGTCTATAAATAAGAATTCAGGAGGCATTGCAAAGGCAGGCCTTCAAACATTCAGCAAAAATACTCTCTCCATTCCAGTTCAAAAAATATTTAGCCCAGTTAATTAAAGATATACACCGCAATGGAAAAAGCTATGGAACAACAAACCTCAGAAATATCAAAGCTACCGGAACAGGTATATCTATTTACGATTATGAATAGCTAAATTCATAATTCCCGACAATCATGATATGATAAAATAAATTCATATTAGTTACTTTATAGTAGAATTATTCGAAAAATAATATGTTAAGAAGTTTACTAGCAAAGTGGAAACGGAGAAAAATCCCAAGGAACTATGCCATCCTAAAGGTGAAACCAATGAGGCAAGAAGCCGTGGCGGGGAGTAACCAAAGTCGAGGCGTTGTTTAAGGGAAAATATCCGAATTACCATGCTAGTAGTGACCGAAGAACATGTTATTTAAGAATAATCTAGTATATAGTAATCTGAGATGACTATATTTTATTATGTATATGGTTGCAGGGAATATTTTGAAAAAACAATTTTATGATAATGAATGATAATATATCTGATGTCATGGTAGATAAATTTAAGATACTTGTTTTGTATGCACTTAGAGATATAAATGTTGCAGATATAAGAAAAGTTATATTAGAAAAAGCATATGGAAAAAATTATACGGATTGAATAAATTATATACCACACATACCTAACTACTCTTATAAATATTTATTATGTTAAAATTACGTAGAACTTTTAAAGATACGCGAAAAATACAGTTACTAGAAAAACAGATAAAAATAAATATAGACAAATACATGGAAAATAAAAAATATATAAAATCTCTTAATAAAAATATGCAAAAACTACTAAGTCTAAAACAAATAGCTATAAAATATCAATCTTAAAAAATAGCCCATTTAGACCACCTTAGAATTTTAGTCTTATATATACTTAAGGATATAGAAATAATAGATATTAAGAAAATGATATTAGAAGAAGTAATAAACTATGAAATAAACTATGAAATAGAAATGATAAAT